>PVIW01000241.1:57112-657115 GCA_004026585.1 Noctilio leporinus
GGTCTTGGGTTTGGACACTCTCTGCTTAGACTGGGGTTCTAGGAGGTTCTGGAGACCCAGCTATGCTCTATGGCCAAGTCCACATGTGAGGGGTAAAGCAGAGGGCAGGACCTATGTGTGCCTCTCTGCCCAGCTCTCCCAATGAGGCCCCTATGTCCTTGTAGGACCCTGACATGGGCAACCTCGATGGTTCCCTTCATTTCCATGATGTTCAGACCATCATGAAGGGGTAAGACAGCATCCCACACACCCTTTTTATTGAAATTCAGCATACTAGGGAAAAGAGCGCAAATCACAATTGCCCTGCTCCAAGACTTTTCACAGATTGCATCCACCTGTTGGCAGGATGACATTTTTTGACACATGAACCATTCCGAGTACAGATGACCCTTGTACAAATGGGGGCTCAGGAGGGCCAACCTCCTGCACAGTCAGAAATCCACATTTAATTTATGTGGACCCTCCACACCTGCAAATTCCTAACCATGTATTGAAAATACACGGTTGGTTGAATCCACAGATGTGCAACTCAAGGATACAGAGGGCCAACTATTGAAAAAACATTCACGTGTCAATTAAACCATGCAGTTCAAACTCATGCTGTTCAAGGATCAACCGTTTTTTTTCCTCCCTTTGCCGTTTCTCAGTGTCAATGAAACCAGCCTGAGGCTGTTGTTTTAGGAGGGAGAGATGACGGACGAGGGTAACAGAGGTGCTGAGGCCTTTGTGTCACAAAAATCTACACCAGGCCGGCACACTTCTTCTGCAAAAGGCCAGAGAGGGGCTCTTTTAGGTTTTGTAGGCCACATGGTTTCTATTGTAGCTACTCAATACTGTCGATACAGTGCAAAAGCAGTTTTGCACAATATGTCAACAAATGGATGTGCTAATAAAACTTTATTGACAAAGCAAAGTAGTGGGCCAGATTTGGCCCACAAGCCACAGTTTGCCAGATCTAGTAAACGGTTTTTCAAAAAGACCTGGGGTGGGGGAAAAGGTTCCCCTCATATATCTCTGTCCACCTCACCCACACCTCTTCCCTCACTTGAGGGTGAAGTCAGCCTTGAGAGATCATACACACTGGTGGTGCCAGGGAGGGAGTTGGAGTTTGAGATCCAAATTAGGATGCAGCAATGCCCTAGGGAATAGCCAGAATGCCAGCAAACCACCTGCAGCTGGGAGACAGTCATGGAACAAGTCCTCCTCCCACACTGTCTCGGGAGGAACCAGCCACCTTTCCCACACCTTGGCCTTGGACTTGCAGCCTCCACAACTTGGAGAGGGTAAGTGTCTATTGTTTATGCCATCCAGTTAAAGGTGGTTTGTCATGGCCACTCTGGGAAATGAATACACTCAACCTCACCAGGGCCAGATGCATCCTCGCTGAACTTCGACACAGACCCAGGAATAGGGGGGCAAAAAAACTCCTGGAGTGATTAGGAATCCTGCATGGGCAAGCATGGAGCTCAGAAATACACATTCGGGTGGTTTCTAGGAAAATAAAGGACGCTGTGCTTCCTGCACGCTTGAGGGGGCACATCAAGATTCGTGCAGGTCACATGATGAACTTTCCCTGTTGCCTTCTGGCTGTATTTCAGCCTCTGTTGCATCCATCCCCATCGGCTGATTTTTCTAGGCTTATATCTGACTGACCCTCATGTACCAAGCACCACCGAGCCTCACAGTGGGAGGGAGCAGGGTGCAAAGATTAGACAAGACACGAATCCAGGATCTGGAGAAAGGGAGCTGGTGGGCTTCCGCAGGTGCCCTGCAGTGCTTCCCTCCTGACTTCGTTTAGCCTGTTTCTTCTCCTGCCCAACCTTCTCCCATAGGTAAGGTAAACCCTTTCCAGCCTCCCCCAGGCTGAATGCCCCCTCCCCCGGCCCCGCCCCAGCTCTCTGCCTACCCTAAAGGCCACTTCAGTTGGAAGCCTATTTTTCCTCCTTACCTAGGCCCTCTCCAGACCTTGCGGGGGTCTCTACTCTGCTGCTTACCCCCAACCTTGTGAAAGGCAGGCCTGGTTTCTTCCCTTTTCCTCTTCCTCTGCAAGACCCAACCAGAGAGCCTTACATAGGCTGGTCCTTAATAAGCAGCAGTAAGAACGAATTGGGTTATATTATTACAGTTAATTTTAAAATGACCAAAAGAGAGTGTGATGATATCAGGGAAGACATCCACCTGGACCACAACTGTTAGCAAAAACTGCCTGAATAGACAATTTTAAAGCGTGAAGACCATTTGAAAGGGTGCAGCCCCCAGGAGGAGCCTGGCTGGTAAGCAGGCTGGGGTTCCCTGGGGCCCATTCTGGTTTTCAGCGCGGGACGGACCATCTGTTTCCCACACCTGTGGCCAGCAGGGTGGACAACAGGGACCTTATCCTCCAAAGGCCTGGAAGTGGAAGTGCCAGCAAGTTGAAACCTTACCCTGAAACGAGGTACAGTCCCTGGAGGACATGAGTGAGATGCTGTGAGGACAGCGCCAGTGTCACATAAACAAACAGTGACCATGAGCTCATGTACCCACAGAGCTTTCACTCTGCCTGCTCTTTGTAGCCATGACCTCCTCACATCTGCACAAAGGACCAGAAGTGCATCCTTCCGATGGGCTCGGTGGGTGTGATGGGGAGGTAGGAAGGGAGACTCGGCAGCAGGAGCAGGCAGGGAAGGGGCTGCCGGGGGCTCTCAGGACTGACCCACTGACCTTCCACTCTGGGCTGTGAGGGATGGGCCGCGGTGCTTCTCCAACACCAACCCCCACAAAAAGGACACAACCTCTTGGTGTCCTAATAGGACTTCCGAAACACAAATAAAGCAGTCCAGGTATAAACCCCAATGATGTGAAAAAGAACTTCCCAAGAAAGACTACCCAAAGGCAAATTCAGATACGCACAGATGCTCAGCTGTCACGTGGCGTATCAAAGAAAAGTACAAATAAGAACCTGAGTGAGACACAGCTCCACATCCACAAGAATGGCCCAAACGGACAAGACGGACAACACGGAGTGTTGGGGAGGATGGACAGCAACGTGGAAGCTCACGTGGCTCAGGGCAGTGGCCACGGTCCTGCCCCTCTGCAAACCCCAACCCTCATTTGGTCACACACGCACGCTAGGGGCCACCTGCCGTTGAAAAACCATCCAGGGGAACACCAGGTCCCCGGCACGTGGAAAGCACCCCTGTGGGGCTTTCACCGTGGGAGCAAAAGCAGTTACAAGCCTGTATCTTCACTCCTCCAGCTCTCCCACCATGTGCTAGGAAGCAGGCTGTTCACGGGGTGATGCTACCCGGTGACCCTGACGCGGTCCTGGCTCCAGGCCCTGTTCACCTTTCCTTCCTTCTTGGGCTCCGACAGGGCTGGCTTGTCACACGCGAGCTTCTGCGCCCCCAGCTCTCCCCTCAACATGAGGAGGTTCCAGCACCCCAACGAGATGACCTTTCCACCTTACAGCCTTTGGGCGGAAACTCCCACCAACGGCAACGCGAATTATGGCAAGAAAGCACGAGCCTAGGAAGCTGGATTCAAAACCCGGATGGTCCCCAAGGCCTTGATGTCAGCTGGCAAGAAAGGAAAATTCCAATAGCTGTAAAGACTAAGACTAGAGAAAAAAAAAAGGGGCGTGGGGGGGACTCTCTTGCCAGTATTTTTGGACAGTGAATAAACCAGCTGCAGAAGGTGGGAAAGGGGCCAGGAATAAAGCGGAGGGGGAGGGGCGCGGGGCGGTGGGAGCGTGCCAAGTCCGGGATGTGCATAGCAGTGAGATTTGGACATCCTTGGGAAATCTCAAGGCAGCGAGCCTGGTGATTTAAGGACTGAGCCGGGGAGAGAACTGTTTGGTCAGAGCTTGGCTCCGGGGCCTCGATCAGCTGTATTTTGTAACAATCACCCCAGCAGGTCATTCTGCAGAAGCAGCTGCCAGCGGCTGCCTGGGCTTCCTAAGACACCACCTGTGCCCTGCTGCTCTCAGGGCTACAGCTGAACCGCCCCCCTGCACCTGGGGCGGCTCCGGGAAGGTGCGAGGCCCGGAAGAATACTACGAGGGAACAGAGCTGGCCACTGCTTCCCTGACCAGGAAGCCGAGTCACACTGTTATTGAGAAAGATCGGACAGACCGCCAAGGTGTTAGTAGTACAGGAGCAAACCATACTGCTCCTCTCACTTGAGACGAGCCAGACTGGCTTAGAGCTCAGAGCTCATCTTGAGGGCACCCAGCACCCTGGCCATGCGCTAGTGTCACCGGTGCAGGGTGGGCACTGGTGAAGGTGACCGGCATGTGCAGGGGAGCCTGGACTCCACTCCCGGGCTGTTCATAGCATGTGGGCCTCAGTCAAGCGAGATGGAACAAGGCCCACCTGACCCACCGTCTTGGCAGAATAATTTTCAATACCCTTTGCGTTTCAGGGGAAAACCATGTTAGCTGTGCAGTTGGGGACGTGGGAAATGTTCAGCACGTATTGTGGGAGGCTACTCGGCTAGGTCCACGCAAGGTAGGAAGGAGCCCAAACACGTGTGACTTTCCTGGGACTCAAAAGCCAGTGCGGCGGGACCCAGTGCAAAGTGAACAAATACAGCAGAGTCGTTACAAACAGCTGTAACACGCACACAACACTGGAAAGGGTGCTGAGAGAGTGCGAAGCAAGCAACCCACCCAAAGCAAGGTGATCGTGGGGGAGGACAGTCTGGGGAGATGTTAACTTGAGACCCTCGGTGAGGCCAAGGTGAGTCACAGGGAGGAGGATGAGGTGGGAGTACAGATCTGAGACTAGAAAGGTTTCAAGGCTGGAGTGGGTCGAAGAGTGGCCTTTCCACCCAAAAAGAAGCCCACCTAGAAGCCTACCCATGGGACCCTAACTGAAAAAAGGGTCTTGTTGATGTCATTAAGGAACTCTAAATTATAAGATGTGACCATCCTGAATTAGGGCGGACCCCAGGTCCAATGGCACCGGAATGCCAGCAGCCACCAGAAGCGGGGGGTGGGGGTATGGGTGGGGGGTGGGGGCAGGGCCGTATGACAGATTCTCCTTCAGAGGTTCAAGAAGGAATCCATCCTGGCGACACTTTGACTCCAGACTTCTGATACCCAAAACTGTGAGAGGTTAAACGTCTGTTGTTTTAAGACATGGCATTGTGGTCATTTATCATGGCAGCCACAGGAGACTAACACAGAGCTCTAGCGTGTGGATCTGAGTGTGGTGGGAAATGGCAGACAAGACTGGAGCAGGAAGAGATATAACTGGATTTATGCTTAAGTGAATGTCCCTGGCTTTGGGTGGAGAGCCAGTCTCAGGGGGGTGGGGGGCGGGTGGGGGGCAAGCAGGGAGGCCAGGGCTGAGGGTCTGATGGAACAATGGCACCTGCTGCTCCGTACCAAACCCAGACTGCCACCCTCGGCTGTGTGACCTTGGGTGAGTCTCCTATTCTCCCAGGACCACCGCTGTGCTGAGACCACTGTCTCCCCACCACACACACAGCTGCCTTGGTGCAGTGGTCCTACAAACCCACCCATTCCTCGCTGATCAGACACAGAGGGAGGGGAAAGGAGCACTTTCATGACCACCAGTGGGGCGGGGCACCTAACGAAGAAGAGGAAAGGGAGAAGATGTCCCCAGAAACTTCGGAAGCCTTAAGCCAAGATCATACCCCCTAAAAAGAAAATTGGGTCCCTTAAAAGTTGTGCCTTATGCACTTTCTTGGCATTGAGGACATCTTAATTGTGCAAGAGTGGCTCTCACTTAGATGCAGCCCAACTGTCAACCGTCTTAACAGGGTCAAAGGAGGCCTTCCGGGCATTTCAAGCTTCTGATGTCTGCCTACCACTCTAAGGTCTTCTGGGTGTCACCTGACAGGGCAGGATGTGTATAACATGCAGCCAGGGCATGCCAGCTGCAATCGAAGACACGGAGGGCCCACAACAGCCACAACCTGTGCACATCATGCTCTTCACTTAGCAAAGCCTTTCTGTCTAAATCAGCCTCCTCGGAGCACGGGGGCAGGGCTGGTAGCCTCTTTCTCGTTCCTGTGTTAGTGTTAACAGGGAGAGGAGGCTTGTTAAATACAGCCAGGCACTTTCTGGGCAACACCATGAGCTGGTTCCATGGAGAGACAGGTAAGAGCTGTCACTTGCTCCAAGGAGAGGCACTAAGCCTTGAAGCCTTGTTTATTCTGTCTTCAAAGCCTGGCTCTTCCCACTATACAATGTCAGTCCCCTCTCATGAGGGGAACAGAGGCCCAGAGAAGAGAAGGGTCTTCCTTGAGGTCACATGGCTATGAACAACCCACTGTGCCAGGCTCCAATCTCAGGGCCATGATTTCAAATGCAGAACTTTGTCCCCAGAACTCCAACACAGAGTGATGTCAAACCCAAAGCCACTCTGTTAATTTCCCACCATTTAGCTACAGAGGGTATCTAATCATTTACCCAGCCGTGATGGCTGATTTCAGGTCAGCGTGACTGGCCCGGGGTGCCCAGATTAAGCATTACTTCTGGGTGTGTCTGGGAGGATGTTTCTGGATGAGACTGGCAATTGGACTGGTGGACATGGTAAAGCAGGTGGTCCTCCCCAATGCTGTGGACATCATCCAATCCATGAAGGGCCTGAATAGAACAAGGAGCAGAGGAATCTGTCCCCCTACCCTCCTTGGGCTGGGACATCTCTCTTCTTCTCCACGCCTGGTCCCCAGCCCTCAGACTCAGACTGAATTAGATCAGGGGCTGTTCTGGGTCTACAGCTTGTTGACGGCAGGTCATGGGACTGCTCAGCCTCCATAATCATGTGAGCCAATTCCTCATAATAAACACATCTATCTATCTATCTATCTATCTATTGATCTATCTCCTATTGGCTCTGTTTCTCTGGAGAAACCTAATACACCATCAATGCTTTTAATTAAGAAGTCATTCCTAATGATTAATCACCTCCCATGTGCCAGGCCCTCTGTTGGGTGTCTGAGGAAAAAGTTTTAGTAAGACAAAATACCTGATACCCATCCTGATAGCACTACCAGAAAAAAAAAGAAAAGAAAATAAAAAGGTGTTTCTGGCATTGACTCAACAGTGGACATAAATTTCTCTTTAATCCGAGGTGCTCAGCATTGGCCTGTAGAATGACCCTGGGAGATTTAAAGCCTGGACCCCACCCCAGAGCCTGTGATTTATCTGATCTGGGGTAC
Source organism: Noctilio leporinus (assembly GCA_004026585.1). Classification (NCBI taxonomy): domain Eukaryota; kingdom Metazoa; phylum Chordata; class Mammalia; order Chiroptera; family Noctilionidae; genus Noctilio; species Noctilio leporinus. The sequence continues at coordinate 64,280 of PVIW01000241.1, forward strand.
AGCCAGGGCGCCAGAGATTTTTAAACACATGAGGGACTTGCTAATTATTCATCGGCATGACTTAATTGTGGATATCAAGCATTGCTATTCAGTCATCATTTATAACTTGCTCATTTACAAAATTAATGTGATGTAGTTGAAGGTACAGGAGACATGAAACAGGCCACAGAAAGAAATATTAGAAATGGGAAATTTCAGAAGAGGAAAACCGGGCCAATGAAGGAATTGAAACTGACTGGCCCTGAGCTTTCTGAAACCAACGTGCAAGGGTGAGCAAGAGGGTCAGGGTGTTGCTCCAGTCGATCAAAGGAAGCCCTCGAGGACAGAACCTACAGAAAAACTGTTCAGTCCAACAGTTCTACGAGGACAGCTGAAAACTGTGCGGATGCACAAAGCAGCTGGCCCCACGTGTGCTTTGTGACTCATCAGCAGTCAGTGTGCTCCCACAGCAGCGAGCAGCCAGTTGGAAGGTTGGCCCCTTTCTCCTGAACGTCCCAGGCTTCCCTGGAATGACCCCCGGCTGAGGAAGCCCTTGAAGCCAGCCAGGATGGCCTGTCGTCCAGCTGTCTCTGGAAACCTTTCCGCCCGGGCTCAGGCCAGGACGCAAGAGCCACCTCCTCCCAGCACATACTGCACCCGTGCTGGCACACAAGATGCCACATAGGACGGACACGGTGCCCCTGCACCCGGGCCCTTGGGTGCATTTTGTTTTCCTAACAGTCAACGTCCCCTGGAGAGCTGGACCTTGCGTCAGGCACCCCAGAGAGGCCAGGTCAGGGGCACTTACGGGGGGTGGTCGCATTTCCGCTGCCGGAAGCGGGCTCCCGTCCCACAGGTGCGGCTGCACATGCTCCAGGCGCCCCAGGGGCTCCAGTCTCCGTCCACGTGCTCCGGGATGGGCGTCTTGCTCACACACTCGCCGGCTCGGCACCACTGAAACACAGTGCGTCTTTCCGCAAGAGAAGTTGCCAGGCCACCCCCAGACTGCTCTGTGCAACTCACGTCAAAGGAGAGGGACTCTTTCAGGGGTGCACGGGTGCTAACCCTGGGGGCATTCCTCACTCACTCAACCTGACACCAATATCGCTCTGGGGTCTGGGTTTTGCCCTAAACTCCACGTGCAAGGTGCCCCACTGGGATTGACCCACACGGCTCATCAAACGACCTGAGCTTCTGCAAACAGGACAGAATGTGAGTGGCTCTCACCCTGAAGGGCAGCGTGTCTCCTAGCTCTGTGGTTTTGAACTTCAGAGTTGGGTGACTGCGTGGTTCCCACTCACGGCCTCTCCCCGCATCCCCGCAACAAGACTGAGGACGGCTGGCCCGGACACCTCTCTTCTCTAGCACTAACTCTCGCTCTATCCTGGAATGAAGGTCAGGCCGCAGGCTCGCTCTCTGAACCGCTAGCTGCAACAGGAGAACTGTTCTCATTAATCCGTTATGATGGCAGGTGACCCTGCTTTTCCTTGTATGGTCTAGGGGTGTAGAAATTTTCACATAAATCCACTGATGTGACCAAAGGAGTGAACGTCACAGAAATAATAATGAATGGCTTTTATGTCCTGTTAGAAAATCAAGAGATAATGTAAGTCTGCCCAGAGTGGGCTCCATGGGCCTCTCTTCAGGGGCTCCTGACAACAGCACAGAGGGCCTGTCCCGAGGTGGGGGGCTGCCTGCTGGGGGCGGGGGGAGGCAGGGTTACCTTGTCTGCGCCGCACTCGGTACCATCCAGCGGAGGGTCCAGCTTGGTCTTGCATGAGGCGTCTCCTTCCACCAGGCACCACAGTCCGGCGCACATCAGATGCTGCTGACAAGAGAAGGAACGTGATTGCCGAGAACGGTGCAGGCAGGTCGCCCTGAGGTTGCCAGGGGTCCCGAGGGACTGGTTTGGACTTGGGCTTGGACACAGAAAGGGGAGACCCAACCCGCAACCCAGGTATGGGTTGACAAGATGCCCCTCTAACCAACCGAGCCACACCAGCCAGGGCTCACCTCGAGAATTCCTTAACGTGCACAGGTATACAATCGAAACAATTCTCCTTAAGCAAACACAGGCATTTATATGAACAGGCTCCTGTTTACACTCAGAGGAAATGCGGATGTGGACAAAGTGCTCAGAAGGAGACCATTTATGGAAATGATGGAAGCAGCCTCAGCCAGTGTCCTTCCCATCTGCCTCAGTATCCCTTGCAGAGCTCAGGGCAGACAGCATCTGTACATGGGGTGTGCTGCCTCCCGGGTCCCCGTGCTGGAGGCCACCCTAGCCACAAAGCAACCCTGAGTCATGCGAGATGGGAGCTGCAGTGGGAGGGCTCTGAGGCAAGTCCCCACATGTCCCAGAGAGTCCCTGTGGGGTGGCCCCGATGTCCACATGGTCACTGCTCATCAGTGCACCTCTATGACTCCCTCTCCCCTCCTGGCCCCGCCCCCTCACCGTGCTTCCTGGGATCTCCTCCCAGATAAACTGCTTGCACCCAAAACCTTGCCTCGTGGTCTGAAAATTGAGACCAGATGTACCTTAGGTGCTTTTAAAGACACAGTTTCCATGATGCCAAATGCAAGCCATGGCGAAAAAAACCTGAGCTGGGGTTGGAAAATGCCTCCTTCCCAGCTATCACCAGGGGACCTGGGGGTGCCCTTCGGTCGGGATGGGGGGCTAGGGTCCCCGTGCACAGCTCTGGGCTGTCCCAGTGGCCACCGCCAAGGGCGTGCCATGCTCTGTTTTGAGGTCTGCTGCTCCAAGTCATCTCAAACATCTGCTTGGAAGCTATGTGCTGTCAACTCCGCTGTCTAACGTCAAAAAATGTCTAGAAGTGGAAGGGACAAAAATAAAGGCCAAAAAAGGGCAGGAAAGCAGACATGGAACGGCTTTGACAAAGAGCTAAGATTAGCCCACAGCTCCTTCTCATTTTTAAAGCATGAGGGACCTACTCTCCACCCTGAAAGAAGTTGATGATTCAAGCAGAATACTGCTTTTGGGTTCAGAAGAGCCTGTAGCCCCCATTAGAATCGTAAAAAGATGAGAGCCTGGAGTGCGGCACCAGCTGGTCCCATAAAGACGGACTGCACCTCGTTAAGTGTTTGAGTCCATGCACTTTGACCCAAGAGCTCTGGGAGGGTGTGGTTCCATGTGTGGGCACGTGCTCTGGGGACAGGGTTGACCCAGGAGGTGAATTTATGGGGTAAGAGTGCTTGGGATTAGGAGGTGTAACTGGCCCTTCAGGAAAGAGAGGAAGAAGGTGGTGTAAACTGTTTATTATGCATTTTATAGACAGTGCTTTCCCATAAAACTGTTCTCTTCATTAAAAAAAAAAGGGGGGGGGACGAGGTGAGGCAAAGATTTCTTCAACAGAACACAAAAAGTACTAACTATAAAGAAAGCATTAATGAATTACGCTATATTAAAATGAAGAACTTCTGTTTCTCAAAAGATAATTGATATTTACAACACATGGGAGAGATATCGGTAATGCACAGAACCAAACAAAAACTCGTGTCCAGAGTATATTATAAAAAACAAACTACAGAACAATTAAGAAAACGATCCACTAGAAAAACAGGTAAGAGACTTAAATAGACACGTCACGAAAAAGGATATCTAGCCATGAGAGATGACCAATAATCACAGGAGCAGATGACCAGTTTTATCAGTCATTACAGCAAAGCAAATTAAAATCACCCTAGATATGGCTACACACCCACCAGGGAGAATGGCTAAAATGAGACATGGAGACTACCAACTGCTGGCCAGGATACAGTGTGACGACTTCAAACCAAAGATGGGATTCTAACTTGGTTCAAAACTTTGGAGAATGCTTTGGCAGCATTAACTAAAGGATTTACTCAAGACATGCACATTCTGATACCCAGTGATTCTACTTGTAGGTAGATGCCCAGTAGAAATGTGAGCGTACGTTCACCAAAAACACTGTCAAGAATGTTCATGGAAAGAGTATCTGTATTAGTCCCAAAGTTGAAAATCACCCAAATGCCCATCGATGGCAGAACAGATGAACTGTGTGTGGTCTCTTAGAACAATGGAATACTACGTGATTCTATTTATAGGGGGTTCAAATACAAGTAAGGGGAAACCTCAGTGGTGGGAGTGAGGATAGTGGCTGCCTTTTGTTCAGGATGCAGTGACAAAGGGCATGAGCGGATCAGGTGACCTTACAGCTTCCACCTGTGACCCAGGCTTGGTCACCAGCACTGCTGTGTGTGCCCAAGCCCAGCATTGTCCTTCTGTGTTCCCCTCTCACTGCCAGGCAAGTGGGCAGACCACTAACACTCACTTCTCTGGTACCCTTTGGAGGGTAGCTGGCCCGTGTGTCATGCTTTACACATGACAAAGTGCTCTGACATCTGTCATCCTGAGGCTTACCTCAGCCATGGGAGGCAGAATGAATGGGCTTTGTCTCCTCTTTCCACTTTTCCAGTGAGGAGGCAGAAGTTTGCAGAGATCAAGGGCCTTGATCTAAGTCAGACGCACAGGACTGGGGAGTCCACTTACTGAGGTTCATGTCCTGGTTCTTGCCCCATGGGTGGTGGCACGGGTGTGTTCACTTTATAAAGATGAAGCGAGCTTGGAACTTATTTGTGCACAATTTTTGTACTCCTATTATGCTTCAATGAAACAATTTACTTAAAGAAAGTAGCAAATACGCAAGAACTCAAGGAAAAGATGGACAGGTCAAAGGAGATAACATTTGATCTACCAGAACTTGGTCGAGAAATATTTGAGAACATAAATCAGAGGACCGGTGAGGACAATGCTGAAAATAGCATGAAGGGGACACCAGTAACCACACAGGGTGATAAACAGACAGAGTTGATGGCTGGCTGAGAAAAAGTAAATATACTTCCAAAAATAATTAAGAGGAAATGACAAATATGGAAGACACACGAAGAAGACTGGACAGAAGTATATGTGGGAGGCAGGCAGGATGGGGCTTTTTCTATGTTTTCCAGATGTCCGCAATGGTCAAGGGCTCCGAGCTGGGTTGGAGACGCAGGACCCCTAAAGTACAGCACTAAAGCCATGTAACAGAGGAAGGTTTGAATATAAACCTAAGACCACATCCTAGAATAAAAAACAATCGCAGTCTCTGATGGAAAAGCAAGGCCCTGTTTCAGGAACACCGGCAACAAAGGTTGAAAGCGGAGGCAAGTCCTGATGTGATGACTAGGTTTCATGGGTCAAGCAAATGACATTTGAAGCAGCCAGCGAAAGACTGAGTCACCGGTGGCAGGAAAAGGCATCGGGCCGCAGCAGGGCGCTCCGCAGAGCCGCCTGCCAGGGTGGGCAGGGCAAAGCTTGCAAACACACAGGAAAGAAAAGGTGACCGAGACATTTATGTCCACTACATGGTTGCTCAAATATTTAGGTAACAGAAAATCATTCTGCACATACAAAGAGTTGATCCAACCACCCTGTGCCATTTGTTTTGTTTTATGTTGAGAAAAGACTTCATTCAATTAAGAAATAAATGAAAAACTCCTGGAAAAAGGACCAGAGTGAGCACAGATTGAAATCAATGGGGTCTGAAGCTGGAAGACAGGATAAATGATGCTATAAATCAGACAAGGCAGAAATGACACAGATAATAACAGGCCGGGATGGGAGCAGGAGCTGCCTGTCTGTAGACACACCTGTTCCTTATTTTTTCTAGCTGGGTGAAGAGCAAAACACAGCAGGTTAATAAAGTTCTTCTGGGATAGAAGAATTTGGAAAGGTAACATATTGATCGCTAAGAAAATAATAAAATTGGCCGGAGGGAGCTGGAAGTGGAAATGCACTCATTTCATCATGCTCAGGGGTTAGGATACAGGAGACACTGCACAGAAGGGTCCCTGAGGTACCTTTTGCTTCCAGCAAATGGCCAATGACATTTGCTGGGGGAGGCAGGACTGATCTTCCAACACAGAAACAGCCAGAACATCTTTCTTATTGCTGAGCTCACCAGAAGGAAAGGCAATATTCAAGGAAGTAAATATGGAATACGTAACATTGAGCCTTGAACTGTGTGAGTTTGAACAGCCCATGTTCAGTCATAGGCAGATTTGAAAACCTGCATGTAAACAGAGCCATGCAGTTCACCCCACCATGTTTTCAATCTGCAATTGGGAATCTGCATATGCGGAGGGCTGACTTAAGTTATGCGTGGCTTTTTGACTGCATGGGAGGTCGATGCCCCTACCCCTGCCTTCTGTAAGGGTCAAGTCCATCTATACTACAGACAGACATGTTCCAGTCACACACAAGGGGAAGCTGCCCTCGGAGCCAGAGCTGGCTGTGACACTGCCCGTGGACTGGCAGCAAGAACATAAGCTTTACCTAAGATTCCCAAGGAACCTGCAAAGGGGCCTACCCGTTCTAGAAGATTTGGTTGAACCCAAATAGAAATCCTCACTTGTCAGGCGCTCAGAATCCCATGGTAACATTCAATAAAACAAGAACTCACAATTAAACGTGAAACCATGAGTGACAGTTGGCAGAACAACAAACCGAAAGATTTCCATTCTCAAGGTGCTTAGAGAATAGAATGATCAGTTTCGGAACATACAATAACTACCTATAAAATGTTTACAGAACGAGAAGATGAGGTCATATGAACAAGCTAGCAACAAGGTACTATTAAATATAATCAGGTGAATTTGAAAAGGAAACTAGAAAGAACTTTTAAAGATTGAATATATAATTGTTAAGCAAAATCAGTGGACTTTCACACCACTAAAAGAGAGATGGGGTGACTAAAAAGCAGATCTGAAGAAATCACAAAGAACACAGGAGGAGAGAAAAGGGCTGGAAAATACAAATAAAGGTGGGTTAAGAAACACATACAGAAGGCTGATGTTATTTTCCCGACTTTGAAATGGTTTTATGATCCATAAGATGTTAATACCGAGAAAAGCTATTTGAAAGGTGTATACGTCCTATACTATTTTGGTAACTCTTGAGTCTAAAGGAGTCTTCAAAAAATAACAACCTGTAGTCAAAAGAAGAAAAATAAAATAAAAAGGACAGGCAATACTATGTACATGGGTACCGAATAAGAAGAGACACTGTTAAGAGAAAAAATATCAAGATGCACAGTAGTATGGTAGTATGCTAATATTTATATGAAAAAGGAAAATATGCAAGTGGCTTAATTTGGGTTTTATACCTTGTGCTTATACCTTATAGCTTATTCCCAAAACAAAAGTTCATTTTGAAACATCACACTGATAACCAAGCATCCAGATGGAGCTGGTCCTGGCTATAATTACCTGGTGCCCACAGGCATACTTATGAAGTACAGGTTAGACAAATTTAAAAACAGGACAGCAACATGGCACCATTTCTCTTCCTCCCAATGCCGCTGCCTTGTTATGGCCTCTCATCCGGACAACAATTCTTACTCGGGTATCTTTGGACAGCAATATTTTTCATGCTCAATACATTGGCAAAATCTTTCGAAAACAGATCTTGGCTTAAACCACCCTTCCCTCCCTTGGGACCTAGTTAAAACCACTAGGACACAGCCCCAGTCTTTATACAGCTCCGGCCCCTCCCCTCCCCCTGCCACTTCCCAGCACCCTTGTCTTCAGTTCACCTGACTGTGTGTCACCTCCCCATCCCATGAGCACACATCTAGCAGCACACTGCACATGCCCCAAAAAAGACTCGCTAAATGGATGGATGAATGCTGAATGAACGAATGAGCAAATGAATACGTTCACAAGTAAAGCAATGCGTAGCTTCAGCAGAGTGAGAGAAAAGCTGACCCACCCTAAGCAGTTGCTGAGCCCAGGCATCAGGCAGGCTAAGCACTTGATTAGCAGTGTCTCATTACTGCTCACACCAGCCTTGTGAGAGAAGCTATCACTACAACGCTCTGCAGATGAGGAAACACAATTAAGTCACCTGCTGGAGCTGCAGAGCTGGGACCTTCCCTGACCCCAGAAGGCACACTCTCACCCACCAGTTATACAGCCTGTTGGTCCCCTGCTCCCCTTTCCACTTCCTCCTCTGATGGTCCTGCAACCTGGGTCAGCCGGGCATGAGGCCTCACAGTTGCAGAGAACTCAAAATGCCTATGCCCTCGGCCTGTGATGTCTTATTGACAAGTATCATTGGGCAGCATAATCGTTGGCTTAAATACAAAGTGCATTAAAACCATGTAGGAACAGGTAAATGGGCGGTCACTCAAGCAAAATAAGGGGTGGGGATGCCCAGAGCCCCCCAACTCCCAATCTAGCGGTGAAGTCCTAAAGTAGCGGTGGAGAGCCATCGACTCAGGACAAAGAGCAGAGAACATGAAACGGCTCCCTGGTTCTATATCTGTTACCTCGCTGTTGACATTTACTATATCTGGCAAGTGAAAATCCTGTCAAGTGTATTTGGCCGCAAAGTTCCTCAAGAGGCTGTGTAACAAATGAGCCCACACCAAGCTGCCTTTCCTGGGACACTGCAGAACTACAGGGAAGGGTTGAGTTCCTCAGAGGAACGACACCACCCGTCCATGCATTCAAGGCTTGAGTGTACTCTTCTTCTTCAACTGGCTGTGTCCCTTTTAAGTCCTCTCAGGGTTATTTGATCCTCTTCCTCACAAGGCACCCGCTGAGTGTCTGGTGAGGTGCTCTGACTCAAAACCATGCTGAAGGGGAATGGTTATGTAAAAAACCCTCAGAAACACATTGCTGATAACACAAGCCAAAAGGAAGATAAAATAAAATGTTAAGAGCTGGATGAAAAGGGACTAATCCGAATTTTCCACATATACTGCTGCAGTTTGAAGCCTTTCCCCAGGCCAGCATGCCAGCCCCACTTCTGGAAGGTTCTGTGAGTCCAGGGTCTGGTCCCTCCTTCCCTGTTCCTAAAGGTGGCAGAGACCAGCACCTGGCCCGGGCCACCCGGGGGTGGCTGCTTCTGAACGCGGGCAGAGCCAGGGTACCCAGGCACTCAGCTGGCCATGGGAATAAGAACTGAAGGCTCACACACAACTTGCAGAGAGCTCTCCAGCTCTCTGAGGACGCAGTCTACTGTAAACGTTCAAACACTTCTGGAAAATTGGGGCCATCTGCTGCCAAAGTCCAACAGTCTTGCGAGAGGCTGCAGCTGCTGGGCAGGAAGCTGAGGCTGAGGCGGGCAGGACGGCTTTCAACCTGGCGTCCAACCCAGCGTCCTACCGCACAGCCCGTCTGTCTGAGGGGCAGGGCGAGGCTCCCGTCGGGCCGGCTGCCCGCTCTGGCCAGGTACGCGGGCGTTAAAGGGGCAGGATTCGTTTAGACCAGCAGTTCCCAAAGTGGGCTGAAGGAGTCCATCCTGGGGAAGCTGTGTGAAAAGAAATACCTGAAGCCCGTGAGACTCTTAACAGAAGGTGTGGATCGGGGCACAGAAACTTCTGATGGTCCCTGGAGGAGCTTCCAAAGACCCCCCACCTTGAGAAGCAACCAACATCAGAGGAAGGAATATGGTTGTTCAAGGAGGAATTCTGACACTCTGACCTTCCTGAACACCCCAGGTATCTTCGTAGATCAAGGGGCCCGTGGGCCTGAACACACGAAGAAGTACAATGGGTAGCCACAAAATAGTCCCGGGGATGTAAAGTACAGCATGGAGAACAGAGCCAATAAGACCACAACTAACACACACGGTGCTGGATAGGTACTGGGACTATTGGGGAACACTTTGTAGAGTATATAATTGTCTAACCACTAAGCTGTACACCTGAAGGTAATACAGAGTAGTATTGAATACAAACTATAATTAAAAAATAAAAAGATGGCCATGGGCACATCTGTGGGACTTGGAAAAGGACAGGAAGAGGCTCCCTAGCCTGGGGACTGGGCATGTTTCAGAAAAGATGCTGGATGCAATTCCTGGGGGTCCCAGGTACCCAGAATAGCAGGAAGAATAGGGAGGGCAGCACAGGGAAGGACACCGAAAAGGACTTGCCAAGGAGCCTCCCTGTCAGCCATATGGCATCTCCTCCTCCATGGGCTCCAGGAAACAAGACAGTGGGAAAATGATACTGGCTAACCTTTACTGAGTGCCTACTATATGCTAAATGCTCCCATTCATTTGTTTCTTAACCCTCTTACAACCCGGTGATGTGTAAGGAGAATTACTGCTGCCATTTTGCAGATTAGCAGACTAAGGCCCAGAGAGACTAAGTCACATGCTCAAGAGGCAAGGCACACCCCTTGTTGGGCAGCCTGACTTGAGAGCCAGCTTCCTTCACCACTGTGCCCTGTGGACAGTGCCTGCCTCCAGGCTATACAGAAAGGCCAAGAGAATTAAATGGAAAAGAGAAAGGGAGTGAACATTAGGTAGAGGCCTAAGACCCTTAAATGCCCATTGCCATCCTAGTCACTCTTGCCCTCCTGACATGATTGGCTCCCATCTTCTATCCTCAAGAAAATCATGCAACACGCATATCTCGGTCCACTATGAATGCCATGATCGTAGGCACATGGGTGTTCAAGGCGACTCATGAGGCCAGTGTCCATCACTTCCCAGACACGGGTGGGCTTGGAGCAGTGGGGATGGAGTGTATTACCTCAAGTGAAAAGGGAGGGGTCATTGCTAGCCCCTTCCCACTGAGAGTCTCCAGGAACCAGGGGGACAGGGGGAGGAGACAGATTAACATTGCTGTCACAGTGGGAAGGGGTGAGGGCTTTGCGGCACCAGTGCTCATTGTCAAGAGTGCTGCTGGACTCCCCACTTCCTGCTTCTGTGCCAGGAGCAACGGCAGCCCCTTCCCTTCAGCAGACACCACCTACTTTCGGCCTTCCCCCCGCTTCACCTGGCGGCACACGCCTTCGCCGTGACAGCTTTAAAGTCTCGTGAAAGGGTGACTCTACTTTGCAGCAACTGCTGACAAGGACGGGAGGAACTTACAGTCATAAAAAAGATGGATTGGGCTAATTGCACAAAGTTCGTTTCCCCTTTCTAATAAATATTTACTACCCACTGTTTATAACGTTTAGGTTTGGACTTTCTTGAAACGCTTTATTGAATTAAAAACATCACATTACCATTGGCTGAAAGAGGAGACAGCTCTATTTGCCAATAACTTCTGCAACGAATGCCAGCTATCTGATGCCAGTGTTTTCTGTAGTTCTTATTTCCATGGACAGCTTTGGGCCTTACAATACCAGCATTCTGCAGACATGAAAGATGTGGTCGTGGTGGCGTGGGGGTCTCTAAGACCCTCGAAGTGAGAATGGACTGGATTCTAACTTTTCATGGTTCTCTGGTAGGCAGATGTTTAGGAAAGCAGGAACCTGATTAATATCTGAAGCCAGGCTGACCTCAAATCAACTGTAATAATGTTTCCCCAAACGTGCTTATCCTATACCTTTGAGTGAGGAAACAGCTTTTCATGTGGATCGGTCTTAAAATGGCCCCAAGTGGTGAATGCCAAAGAAGAGCATACGTGTAAGTCCAGGGGAAGGAGGTCCCACCCCATCTCGGCTGGTCCTCTGGATGCCCAACACCTGGCCTTGTGCTAGGAGACATCTGGGGGAGACCCTAAACCCCCTCTTCAGTATAATATTTGTCAATGCATAATGATAAAGTCCGTAAGATTACTAAGAAAACAATTAAATTCAACTATAATTCAAAATATAACCGTAACTACAAATGCATAATCTATTGACAGTTACATGTGTTTCATGATCAAGTCCTTACATAACAAGATCTGACCGCGGGTCTACTAAGGGCTGTCATTGTGCTTTTTAAAATTTTTTAAATCCTCACCTGAGGACCTGTTCATTGATTTTAAGGAGAGAGAAAAGGAGAGAGAGAGGGAGAGAAACATCAACGTGACAGAGAAATATCAATTGGTTGCCTCTTGTCCATGCCCTTATTGCGAATTGAACCTGCAACCTTTTGGTCTACTGGACAATGCTCCAGCCAACTGAGCCACGTGGCCAGAGTCCAAGAAATTCTGCAGTAGTGGTAAGGATATAGGTATTTTGAGATATCAGCTGCAATTGTCATGCATGGAAAAAAAAATCGGTGACGCCTAATCATGTGACATGGGTGCAGTCAATACAGTGGCTTACAGTGCACACGGGTGCAGTGGCTTATGCCTATGTTGGTAATTGAAGGGAATACTCATTCCAGTTATAGGTTAGAGAAAAAGAAAGATGTAATGTCTTTCCTACTCCTGTTCACAAACCCTCTGAAATGGACCCATGGACCTGAGTTATTTTGTACAATAATAAAGATGCCTCCGCTGAGACAATGGGCCCTTACCTCCTACCAGGAATAAGCCCCTGACAAAAGGCAGCAGCAAAATGAAAATGTGGCCCGCAGACTTTTCCTCAAAACGTAATCCGGCCAGTTTCTTTTCTTCTGAGCTTTTATGATTTGTATTCCAGAAAAAGAAATGCTTCAACTCGTCAGTGCATGTGTGTTTTGTGGTTTTATTTCTTTGGCGGTGTGCAACCTCTGTTATAGTTCATTATTATTTTCTTGTCTGTAATAGGCTTAAAGTTCTAGAAATTTTTAAGGCAAAAGATTCGCACAGGCCCCAGCTGCCTCGTTAACGTTGAGGGGCTTTCCCACGCCGTCCCCTGACAGCTCTGCAGAGCAGTACTAGCTGAGCACCCGGCCAGTGAACTTCGCATCGACAAGTCTTTGGGGGAGCTCGGGACCTGGGAATATGGACAGCGTTCCAAATTGCCAGGCCTGAGTGTGGTTTTTCAGAAATTCCTCCAGAGTTTTGGAGTTGTAATGCCTTCCCGATATCCATTCCCCTGAACCTCCTGGCTGGGAGTGTTTTCCTTTCTTGTTCATGGTGTTCAGTAAGCGCTATTTTTTTTTTTTCCTATTAAAGGGGACCTACAAGGGATTTGGAGCTTTTTGTTGAAAACTTGGCACCACCATTCCCTCTGAGACAACTGAAGATGCCGTGAGATGTCACTGGTGTGATTATCAGTGTCAAGAACAGGACAGCGCTGTCCATTGGGAGACATGGGACAGTCATGGGGCCTAAAGGAGACCAATATCTAAATGGAGTATGTCATGAACGCTAATGAATATACACGGTACGGGCAATCAATTGGCAATAACTTTGCATCTCCTTATTTCACGTGCTTCTTATTAATTTTGAAAAACTATGTTTCCAAGGTTATGATTTAACATCATCGTTTCAGATATAAAGTATTAAATTCTAAGAGCAACCATCATATCGAAGGAATTCCACATTAGAGCAACCATAGTTTCTGGACTGTGTACAGGGCAAACTGCTAAGGAAATTTTGGACTTCAGTAACATCCCTCTATATACAGTTGACAACGTGAAGAAGGTGTATCATCCTGATTCTGATGTTGCCACACCATCAAGGAAGACGTGTTAAGATACGCAAGGATCACACAAGTCCAGATATTGTACGTGGAATCCAGGAGATCATCAATGAATATCCAGGATATTTACCTTGACGTTTTAAGCGAAGTAGTTGTACCATGGATGAAGCAAGTCAAAAATGGACGTCATTTTGTCTTTCAACAAGATGGTGCACCAGCACATAATGCCAAAAAGGTACAAGAATTTCTCAGTGTTAATGTTCCTGAATTCTGGTCAAAGGAAATCTGGCTGCCTACCTTAGCAGATGCAAATACTCTAGATGATTATGTATGCAGCATTTGTGAGAGAGAAGTTAATAAACAACCTCATTCCAATAAAGAGGCTGTTAAAGCTAAGATTGAAAACATGATGATGTCCATGGATAAAGAAAAGTTATGAAAGAAAGCGTGCTCAGGATTCTGAAGTCAAATCGAGTCTATTATTGCAGCAAATGGAGACTTTTTTTGAACAATTTAAAAAATAATGACTATGTTTATGTACTTACGTATAAGAATAAACTTATTTCAAAATATAACACTTTTGTAGTATGTTGTTTATTTTACTATAATTTTGCTGATTGATTACACGCACCCTGTAAGTAGCATCAGTTTCTTGGTGAAAAAGACCACAAATGACTAATATGCATTTATCACACACCCTTACATGGGCTTGAGGAATTGTGGCGGGTAAGCAATGTACTTCCCTTGTTGACTTCTTAGCTACAACTCTGCTGTGGTATTCATTGGTTGACTTATAGTTATTATCCATTTAACAGTCTTAATGTAAAACTAAGGAGGAAAACGCCAATTGCACTTCAGAGGTGGGGAAGCTCAAGGGAAAGGCAGGCAGGAAACCTTTTGTGGTCCTGGGTGAGCTGCGGAAATAAGTGCCCAGTTTCACTACAATTTCTAAAACAGGAAGATCTCAGTTTACGTATGTGTGTATTTTGAGCTTTACTATTTGATCACTGAGCTGAGCGTTACGTGTTCACCTCTCATTGTCCCGTCAGACAAGAAGATGCTTCTCCCTCCTCCCTGGTACACCTGGGCTTGGTCACCAACCTACTCCTTTCTGGCCGGGTGTGTGTGAGTGTGTGTGCACACAGCTCTCTAAGCGTGCACGGTCGATGTGTATGCATGTCTGTGTATGTGAGTGTGTATGCATATGTCCATGTCTATGTATGTGTGCTCATATGCATGCATGTGTGTATCTAGTGTGACTGCCCGGTTTCTCCAGCACTCCTTCCTGAACCCGCGCCCCTGGCCCTGGGCCGCTCACCTCCATGTTTCTGCAGAAGGTGGCGTTGGTGCCAAACAGGATCTGGCACTGCTCGTTGGCACTGTAGTGCATGCCCGGCAGCTTGTGAGGGAGACGCTCCGTGTGTCGGCTCCTGGGGTCTGTGACCAGCAGGCAGGTGCTGACTTTTGACCTGAAACAGTGAAGAGGCAAGCTGACTTGCACGCGCCCTGCTCGGGTTTTTATTTTGATTTTCAGTCACTGAGAAGGATGCGCCTCCAGGTTATTTATGGGAAAATGGTCCACAGAGATTCCTCCTTTTTTCACTTTTGGCTTTTTCCACATGGCTGGGTACCCATCCTGCCTCCCGGGGCCACGAGAGCTTGGCAGCTAAGAAAGGGCCTGGGACCCATGAGGCTCATGGACTTTTCTTGGGGAATCTGAGCCCTTTCTTGGGTGAAAGTGCTTCTGTAATAGATTCCTCTGACACTGCCCTAGAATATGGCTTTGAGCAAACGTTACTATGAATAAAGAAAAAAATATTTCCTTTATTAGGAGTTATGCTTTAGTTTAAATAAAAACAATGTGCTTATTCCTAACTGTGCAGATTGTCTTGGAGGGCTGATCAGGCTGTGGCAAGTGGCTGAACCAGGTGTCCCACCTGACGCCACCTCCGCCGTCCCCCTGAGGTGGCCAGGGGTGCACTCTGCAAAGGACTTCACATTTCAACAGGGACGGGGATGTTCAGAGATGCTAAGAGCATCTCTGAAAAACTGAATGGGGGCTGTGAGGCTGTAGCTACATTAGGAGGTTCAAGATGTGAATGCTTTAGCTTCTTAATTTCTAAAACAAGGCAGATGGTAAAAGAAACAAAAGCCAGCTTCTTGCTAAGATTCTGGAAGAAAAGAGTTGCATGCACATATGTGCACATGGGACAGCTTCTCCCAGGCTCAGCCAGACACACTGACACTTAAACTAAGGCAGTGGGACCAGCCCTGTGTATATGAACAAAGGAACGCACCTGCTGTTCCATCGACCCTCCAGGTAAAATGAAATTGTGTCAAGGGGCTAAACATTTCACTTAGTTTCTGTGGCATTAAGGATTTCGTAGGAATAGATGGTATTGAAGTGCATGAGTCCAGTTTTAAGCCCTGTATGCCAGTGAGTTTCCCTGCCTGCAGGGGACACCATGAAAGACCCAGGATGGGGACAGAAGCCAGAGCACTACTGCCCTTGCTGATTCACCGAATTCACTGGGTACTTGAACATGTCATTGGGCCATAAAGCTCGATGGCTGGTGAGACCCACCAAGACCCACCGGGACCCTTCCATCTCCATGGGGTGTACAGGGCGGCCAAGTGGAAAAGCGATCTGGGTCTGCAGTCAACCTCTAAGTCCAACCCTGAGGCCTTGACAGAAGGGACTGACATTGCATCTGGCCCACACTGCTTGACAAAGATCTGTCATCGGAGGGTTGATTCTCCCACAGGCATCTGAGAATGCATGCACACATTCTGGGAGTGTCAGGGGGATAAACTCATCCCGCCCCCAGGCAGGAGGGAAGGAAGCAAGTTCTTGTTGCTCCCTGACCACTGGGGACAGGTCTGTCCCACAGCAGCCACCATACCACTGGAATGACCACGCATTGTCAAAATACTGCAGGGCCATGAAACTGGGTTCAGGCCTTGCTCACTTGTGATCTTTCAATCCGCTGGGTGCCCGTGGGAGGGGGCCTGGCAGAGACAGGAGACCCCGCCCTGGCCACTGCTGCAGGCCAGGGAGAATTCTCCAAGGGAATTACCCCCACTCTGCACACTTGCTGAGAACCCACTACAGTGACTATACTCTCTGTTGCGTGGAACGTATCGAATGATTCCAGGACTTACTTGAGGAAGTTTTCAAGGTCATCTCGGCTGCAGGAGGACCAAGAGAGGTCGCTGGGGTTCCGGCCTTTCACCCACTCCCCCGACATGATGTGGGACCGGCCAGCGCAGGACGAGTGGTCATCGTCATGGTTCATCCCCAGGCTGCCCGAGGGAAGGAAAAGGAGAGAGCGACACTTACGCTGCAGGCTTGTGAACTTCAGTCTTCAATACAAAAGGTGACACAGGGGGACGCCTGCTGCTCTCCCAGTGCTGACAACTGAGGATCACAAGCTTGCAGGGAAGTGAAGAGGGTGATGATTTGCTTACTTAGTGAGTGAATGTAGAGCCAACAGCCACTGGCAGCATTTGCTAAATCACAAAGGAATGAACAAATTATATTAATTGGGACATGATGGTTTCTGATGACTAGACTTGCTTTGTTTCACCAGCATACCCCACTGTTAATGTATATTAATGTAATTAATCTAAGTATATTGCAGCCTTACAGACAGGGCACTGTGAACAGCCAGTAGGAACCATCCAGAACTATGACTTACAGAATATCATGGTGCAAATCGTCAAATGAATGAAAAAAGAGGCTTTCTGGTTTTTCACATCATGACACCTAGGTGCACCAAGATCATACCTGTCACCTCTCCTGTCCAGAGGTACCTCATACACACCAGGACATCTGTCCAGGTGCACCTTACATTGACCGATGATCTGACTTTGCACACATGCTGTCACTGGGTCCACTCAGACACAGGACACACAGGACACACGCGGTCAGAGGGCCTGTGTTTCTAAGAGGAGCGACTCAGCGTGCATAAGGACACCCATTCATGGTCAACAGTCCAGTGGAGGAAAAATGCACTTTTGTTCCCTCAACAGCATTTACTAGAAGTTTCCCTAGTGCCGGGTAATGAAAACACAATGGTGCACAACACGCCAGCCCTGACCCCAGATCACAGCCAGCGTGGGGGTAAGAGACAGCAGACACGGAGATGTTTAGAAAACGAGGTTCTGAGTGCTTCTCCACAGCCCTGGTTTTTCTTGAACATCTGACCATCTCTCATCAATCCCCCTACTGCCAACCCCAGTGTCCCCCAGACAGAGGCCCACACCACGTCCCTGCCCTGCACACTGTCCAGGCCACTCCGCTCCCACCTGCAGAGATGCTCCCTCCACCACCACGTGGTGTGTGATTTGATATCTTTGGACACAACTAGTGGTCGACTTCTCCGATGGCTAGCTCTGACAAATTTTAATGGAGTTCAATGAATTATATGTGTCAAGGTTATAGAAATAAAAGGACGGTCTCATGAAAAAAAAATGGCTTTACTGAACCTCTAACACCAAGCTGTCGGCATAGCCTGAGAACGCATCCAACTGCTCTGTGGACCACCTTGGAGAATCCAGTGCCACGAGAATCAGCACACACGTTAACTGTTCTTCTGGCTTAGTGCTGTTACAGCCACCTCCCCGCAGTCACTCTGAGTTGGGATCTCCTGAGGGGCCCCCAGACAAGAATGATGTTTGGAAAACCACCACGGGGGGCAGACCTGAGTCCTGGAGCAATGACCACTTCCAAGCTTTCTGCAATGGTCAAGCTGGCCCTGAAATGAAAGCGGCTCCAGCGCCCACAAGGCCAGACCCTCCTGGCCAGGCAGCCTGCTCTCTTAGGAGACAAAACTCCGTTTAAAACATGGTGTGGAAAAGCTGACTGCGTGGTGGACCAGGGCAGGTGGGTGTGGAGTGTTCCATTAGCATCCACTCTGCTGGGCCCCTGAAATCTGTCTCCCCGGAGGAACGCTGCCATCAGCGAGCTCAGACAAGGCTGGGATTCCTGGGTTTCTGGAACTTGTCTCTACTACGGCTCACACTTGATCTGGTTTAAAATGTCCAAATACCCACGGAGCGCCTCCTCAATTTACAGTTGGATGAGCTATCATTGGGGCAGGGAGCCTTGATGTTTAGGCTATTTTTAGTTTAAATGAAGGAGTAGTTGACTGAGAAACTCATGTTATTTTAGGTGGATGTCCCAGGGCATCTATTACGTCTGGCAATGTGATATTTAACAAAAATGAGCGATGGGAAGCACACCCAGTAATTTCAGCTTTTAGAGGCTGTGGTATCAGGGACACAGGCCTCATGTCACATGAGGGTCACATGTGGCCCAGAGTCACCCGATACAAGAATAACTTAAGGGCCTACGTTGGTTTGATCTCCAAGTGAAGGCACATGTTGATCCCGTATTTGCATCAGGAAATCCAGCCCATACCACACAGGGAGTTCGGAGAGGATTCGCACAATGCTCAACCCCTTCCCGGCTTCACTGCAGACCTTACGCATTCGGGGCTCAGTGCAGCTGCCCTGTTGGACGTTACAGTTTCATTGGGCTCTCAGCCTGTCTGTCTGCATCTCAGAAGCTTTGGGATTTTGATGTCAGGGATACGGATCAGGTCCCCTCTCCTCCAAGTAGTCATGACTGAGCTTACAACATAAACACTTGGGGTGGGATGAAGACTCTGTTAATTATGATCATTAACTCCCCAGCTTTGTCTTAAAAGGGAAATTCTCTGCTGTCATTACCTCTTTGCCAAGAATTGGACCCGTCTTCAGCTACTCAGAAAGTTCACAGACAAGAGATCCAAGTCACCAGAGGTAACAGGCTTCATCCTGTTTTATCCAGGCTGAAGACTGGGGTTAAATTCCATGATCAGTAACCCTGTTTGTGGGGGATGAAACAAACAGGCCCCGATAGTAGCATCAAAATTGCTTCACCCCAGAGATGTTTTGTTGTTGCACGAAAAATGAGATTTCAGGAACTTGGGAACACGGTGACTGCCGGATGGGATCCCACAATACACATCCTAATACAAATGCCCCTAAAACGTCACAGAATTCTGACTCCCCAGTGGGTAAATGATGGTAAATATAGTCCTCCTGTTAAGTGTTTTGCTCAAATGGGTAACATCATAGTAGGTGGGAATGGGTAAGACACGCACAGTGTACAGTGCGTGGCTAAGCTAACCAGGGTACTGAGTCACGAAAACACTCAGGTTCTGGAATGTGTACGTAAGGAATTGAGGTGACAGGTATGAAAGTCAGGTCTGGCCTCCCCCTCACTCTTGCCTGAAATTGTATGTGTGTATGTATGAATGAACAAACATATATACCTCCATATGCACGTATATACACACAAAGAGAAAATGGGTGATTCTGTCCCTTGCTCTGGTCCATGAGCATGTTTGACAGAGCCCTCCTGCTGGGTCTCAGGCCTCTTTCTGTGGGCACGGCACCTCGCTGAAGGTGAGGCTGTGTTTCGTGAACATGTGTTTCATACAACTCAGGCACGTGACGCACATCCTTGATCAGTGTGGAGGGGCATTTTCCTGGGGGCTCAAACAAAGAAGCGGCCGCTAGTTCCAACAGTGGTAGGAAGAACAGGTGGGACAGACTTAGAGAGACAGTGTCAGGGGCCCAATGGGGCACCTTCCTCCTAAAGGAGGGGCCCTCAAAGACAATTTTGATGAAGTATTTGCACCTAATGTCCTTATTTTAAGATGTTATCATTTGAACATTTTCAATAATGTTACCACTTTACAGTTACCATGTCCCTTTCTTTCTTTAAAAAAAAAAATACTGATTTTTAGAGAGAGAGAGGAAAAAGAAGGAGAGCAGGGAGGGAGGGAGAGAGAGAGATTTGTTGTTCCAATTATTGATGCATTCATTGGTTGATTCTTGCATGTGCCCTGACCAGGATTTGAACCTGCAACCTTGGCATATGGGGACAATGCTCCAACCCTCTGAGCTCCCCAGCCAGAACATGTCCCTCTTTCTTGATGAGCACCTTTGGGGGCTCTAAAGCTGGAGTGATTTGCTTGAGGTCCCCCACCAGGTTAGCCTCCTTGCTCCCAGCCTGCCCTCTGCTTCTGAATCGTGTTTCCCAGCCACACTGACCACGCGGACCCACACCTCTCACTGTGGAGGCCGCTTCCTTCCAGCTCCTGCCCCACCAGCCCCCACGCTGCTCCTGTAGAAGAAGAGCACTACGTCTGTGAGTCCTGGCCTTGCCGGCAGACCAGCCCAGGTGAGAATTCTAGCTTTGCCTGTTGGGAGAGCAACGCCATTCTTCTGAGCCTCCGTTTCCCCTGAGGCCCAACAGGGACAATACTGCCACTGACCCTGGAACAAAGTGGGCCTGGGGGCACTGAACCCCTGCGCAATCGCAACTCTGCATGTAACTTTGACTCCCCTCACATTCAACTGCCAACAGCCTACTATTGGCCAGAAGCCTTGCCGAGAACATCGTCAACCAACACACATTCTGTGTGCTATACGTATTATGTGCTGTATTCTTACGATAAAGAAAGCCAGGGAAAAGGAACTGTTAGGAAGAATATCACAAGGTTCACCTGTGAGTTTTTCAAATGGTTGAAAATCCCCGAAACTTTTTTAATATACTGAAAAAAAGTTCGTGTGTCTAAGTGGATCTGGGCAGGTCAAGTTTGTGCTGTTAAAGGGTCAGCTAGACTTAATATCATTCATTCACTTATTCATTCAACAAGTGTCTGTCCAATGCCTTTTTTTTTTTTTTTTTCTTTTTTAAGATTTTACTTATCATTTTTTAGAGATAGGGGAAAGGAGAGAGCAGAGAGACATCAATGTATGGTTGCCTTTTTTCACCTGCCTCCAGCTACAGACCTGGCTGGAGACCTGGTCTGCAACCTGGTTATGTGCCCTGGCTGGGAATCGAACCCATGGCAGGGCAGGCTGGAGCCTTATCCACTGAGCCACCAGCCAGGGCTGTCCAATGCCTTTTGTGGCCAGTTGCTACCCCAGGAGCTGGCTCAGGCAGGCCCCAGCTTTCACGCAGTTTCTGTACTAAAGGGACACAGGGAGTGGCTACAAACACAGTACTGCCTGGCAGGTAGCGGCCTAGGCGAGAATGACAGCCTCACTGCTTCCAAGCTCCTGGCAGGGTCAAGGACTGCTACAGCCCCCAGGCTGCAAACTTGGTGGCCCTTGAAGAGCTGCAGAGCTAATGAGGGAAGTGGGGAGACGTCCTACGAAAGGGAAGGCAGGCTCCCGCGTGGTGAGCTGAAAAGCTCCTATGCCACCGAATGCCTTTAAATTCCTTTTTCATCCACAACGCCCTTAAAGAAAAGATGGCGCCCGTGCCGGCAGATGCGGCCCAGGAAGGGGATTGGGAGACCCCTGAGGAGAGGCTGCACGGGAGCCACAGGTGACACAGGCAGGACGCCTGTGAAGGCAGCGACAGTCACTGGTCTATGCCATGGGCTGCCCTCCATGGGAAACAAAGAACGATGATGATGGCCCACAGCACAGCCTCCCTTTCCTTCCACACTCCCAGCAGCCTGGCACGGGGGGGACAAGATGCGAGGGACACAGGCCTGTGGGACTGAGGCTGTGGCAGCTTCATGAAAAGTGGTTTCCTGGCCCTGATGGCTCCTGTGGGCTCACCTATCCCTGTCCCCTGCCCTGCACCCACGTGACGAAGATGGACCCCAGTGAGGTGGTCTCACTCTTCTCCACCTCCGTTCATGGTGTAGGAGGAAAGGGGCCAGAAGACAGCCCACTCTTGCTCAGGTGGGGGGTGCCTGTGCAGGCCCCTCCCCGTTCATTAGCATGAGTGACACCATGGTGGGAAGATCCCCCACACAGACAGGAGGCTGCTGGCCTCCTTCCTCCAGGGCCCTCGTTGCTTGGTGCATTTGATGTGTCCTTCCAGAGCCACTGTGTGCAAATGTGTATGCTGGTACTTGGGTGGACTTGGAGTCCAATGGTGTATAAAATTTCTACCAAAAAATAATCCGTAAAGCTATGTCCATCTCTGACTTGGGGAAACATTCTATGGGGTGAGAGGGCATCTGAAGCTCATCCCAGGAGGATAGCTGCACGGATGGCATCGGGACACAGCCTCCCAAGGGGAGGGACCCTCCCGAGATAATCGCACTGATTCAGGTGGAAAGGCTGTGGAGGGTTAAGAGAAAACTGTCTCCGACAAGGCGCAGAGAATTCATGGGAGGAGTAAGCCTCCCTGCCTCTCCTTGTTCTTTTGTTGGGGTGGTTGTTCCAAAGTTACCTCAGGTATTTTGAGATCTTGACCTCTTTCCGTACGATGCTGGTGTGTCAGGCTCCAGTAAAAGTTCTTTGAGTTTGGGATTGCACAAAATAAATGGATTAGTGGGGAGAACGCAGGGTAGTTTCCGAAGCCCCTGCTGGCCCCCTCAGGGGGCAATCTGGCCGACAGTTCCGGGAGCTGAAGTTGTAATGGGCTTTGGAAAGCAGCGCCCAGCACCTCCCACCCCTTCAAAGGCTTGCAGTGGGGCAGGCGCGGACCTGCAGAAGGGAGCTGATGCTAAGAGACCTGCTGATCCCAAAGTTCAAAGACCCCTCAGGGACATCAAAGGGCACAGGAAGCTGCAGGCAGCAGGAACCCTACAGACAGGCCACTTCCTGCTCCTAATGACCAGCACTCCCTTCCTTTCCTTGAAACCACACACCAGGAGGGCTGCATGGCCTAATTATTTCGGTTCTGCCTCTTCCACCTTGCAGGGCAGGGGTGGGGGTGGCGCTGAGGGTGGATGGGTTGGGAGTTGCGGGAGGCATTTGTGCTCCATCCTACCTCCCAGCCTTGCGAAACAAAAGCCACTGGCCAGGCCCAAGAGGGGTGTCCCCCAAGGGTGTCAGCCCCTCTCCCTCAGCCGTGCTTGCATGACAATTCCCACAAGACCTCACTATTCCAGGGCCTTTGCTCCTGCCTTCTGCCAGCCCCAACCTGGACACCCCTTGGTGGCGCCCCCACCACCTGAAATCCTCAGACTGCTTGCAGGCCCCACCCTCCCTGGCTGTAGCCCTGACCCTCTTTGGCTGGAGGGGCGGGCGCTCCCTCCTGCCAGAACTCCCAGCCATGGGAATCCTTCCCTGGAGGCCTCTGGAGGGCTGGGCCTGTCCGGTCCGCAGCCCCACCCAGCGCTCCCCTGCGCCACGGCCCCCCAGGTGGTCCGGGAGCAGCCCTTCCCCCTCAACCCCCATTAAACCCAGTGCCTGCTCCCACATTGGTCTCTGGGTGATCTCTCACAGTGAGGCTGCCCTGACACCCATGAGTCTTTGGTCTCTTTGCCTATAATTCAAGTGGCAGGGCGGGGAGTCTGAGACCACCCGGTGAGCTGTGTCTCCTAAGCACACAGCCCCTCGGCAGCTGGCAGCCACAACTTCCAACGGGAATGGGGGGGCCCTCTGTCACCCCTTCCCGGCTCTAGGGCAGGTTAGGTCCTGCCTAATGAAACTTGACGCTGGGGAGATAGGACAGGATAACAAAGGCAAATTCTAGAATCTTAAATGGACATAGTTCAGTTTCCGTGAAGTGCTGGTTCTCAAACTAGACCATACTGTGTATCGTCCTGAAGAGTTCTAGAAAATTCGGGTGCCTGGCTCTCACCACCAGAGGTTCTGATTTCATTGGCATGAGGTGGGCCTGGAGCATCTGGATTCTTTTTTCTTTTTCTTTTTCTAATGACAAATAAAGCTCCATACTAGCCTCATTTTATTTTCAAGAACTCTCAGGGAAATATTAAAATGATAAAGTTATGAGAAAACTCAGTGAACTCTTCCTACAGCCAAAGAAATACAAAATCGGAAATAAATCTTCAACTCAAAGAAACAAAGACAAAGAACGGTAAAAACCCAACAGAGCGGAGCAGAATCTTGTCTCTAATTCATCTTTCGAGGCCAAGACCGAAAGACTTTCCCAAATGGCACTGGGGACAAGCTAACGGCAAAACTAGATGTTATCACAGCATTCATTGCAGAACTTCCAATTCAAGCCCAGCCTCCTGGCTCTGGGAATAAAGTCTTCGGGCAGCTTACTTTAAACATAAAAGAAATAAATAATCAACTGTCAAAATATTTAGAACCTACGCAACAAACGGGAGTGCCTATAGAATAAATCTGGATTCTTGAAAACCCCCAGGGAAATCCCAACGCACCTAAGAAGCCCTCCCCACCCTGCTTTCCTGTGGGCCCCTGGAAACACCACTGCTGGGCCCCAGCAGCATTTCTGATGCAGAAGGTCTGAGAGGTAGGGACAGTGGGTAGGGGGGACGAAAATCTGCATTTCTATCAAATTCCCAAGGGTTGCTGCAGCTGCTGGTACCTGGAGTGACCCCCACCCACCACCCCGCACCCTCCCCCCAATCCAGAGCCACGCTGATCGCTTTACTGGTATGAGGAAAAACTCTGAGACGTCATAAGTAGATGACTGCAGGCGGGAGGATGGAAGAGAGAGAGAGAAGGCGGTTACTAGGTTAACAGCTGCATGTGGAAACCAACAGCAGGTTGCTCCCATTCCTGACGGGATGCCAAAACTGAATGAACTTCCAAGTGGCTCTTCCCAGGGTGACCTGGAGGAGGCAGCTGCCACCCCTCCTGCTTACCCTGAGCTTCCTGCTGTCACATGCCATCAGCCCAAAAGTAGCCAGCACTTCCCCCTTAGGGGACCGCGCATGGATCCCAGAGCTGTCTCCACTTCTCCCTTTCCCCTGCTCCAAGCTTCACCTGTAGCCCGATGTCAGTTCTCTCAAAATGACATCTTTCTTGCAGAAACTTGTAGGAAAGGCTCCTGCCCATCAATCTCAGGACAGCAGACACAGCTGTCTTCCCATCCTTCCGTGCCAGGGCTTGGTCCTTTTCTGACTAGCACCTGGCTCAGGAAACCCTGGCTTTCAGGACTACTTTCCATCTTTAAGGTTCTTGTTTCACACACCAGCTTGGCTGCAGGTAAAAATCACCTAGGAAACTGGGCCCACCTCAGACCAGGTACATCAGAATGTCCCAGGGAGGAGCCTCCAGGTGAGTCTAGTGAACCTCCAGGGAGAAGCATGTCTGTAATCCTCAGACAGCAACTAATACCACAGTTCCTTCCTGTTCTGCGCTGAGATGGTCCTTCCCATGGAGTCCATGATGCAACAGAGTTCAAATATCTGAGATCACTCGCTGTCCCCTTGTCCTCTTCTCTCCTCTGCCCACACATTTCAAGAAGTCCAAGTTGACGACAAATCCCAGGATTTCTCATCAAGCTCCAGAGCCAAGTCACACAGATCCAGGACCATAGCTTCTTGGTCAAAGTCAAAGTTCTGATGGCTGTTTACTTGTACCCCAGATTCCCAACTGTGGGGCGAGTCCAGGGAAGGCACCACTTTTGGTAGGTTCTGGACACGCGCAAAGTTCAAGGCCACATGTTTCATCTGCAAATCCTACCCTGTTGAATAGTCTAAGGGACAACATTCAGAAACAGCCTACTGTTAAATTATTAAATGCTAGTTTGTATGACATTTTCTGAAGATGGCACATGGCACCTCACTTTCTTGGACACCGCGGATTTGGTTTTGAAATTTCCACACACACGTGACATTGGGTGGCTTTGTTACTGCTCTTTCTTTTTCCCTTTATTTATTTTTTGGGGAGGCTCTTCTTAAGCAATACTTTTTATCTTTAGAAGAAATCTCTTCACTTCCCCTGGTATAAATGACAGGCTTCTTGCAGTAATCACTTCAGCTCAACTAGCATTCAATTTACAGGATAAAAATACATTCTCCTGGCCGCCTTGCTGACTGTGTACACGGGCGTCCTCAAACCCTCTGAATTCTGGCTTAGGCGGCTCTCGTGCTAGGAGGGCGCGATGCGGTTTCAAGCGATGCCAAAAGTATTGCCTAAGCGATAATTGGTATTTTTACTAGCAGCAACTTTGTAGTTGATAACAGGTTATTAAAACAGGAAAAGAGGTCCTCCCCTGCAGAAGCCCATCTGAGATGGAAGAGGAAAAGGCACTCTGGCAGAGAAGAGAAATCCCTGGCATCAGTTTCGCCGAGGCCAAGGGCGGGGCTGCCCACGCTCCCTCCCACCCCAACTTGCAGCCACACGTGACCCAGCTTGGTGGACGGCTTGAACGTTTGGAGAAAAGGAGAAACCAGAAATATCAGCGGTCCCAAGTGCCTTGCTGTCTGTTTCCTTTTTAAAAGTCATTGTGATGTTGGTTTGGATTTAAGTGTCTGCTTTTGGCCGCTGTCTGCAGAAGGGATGAGCATCACGTGTGGTGACCCCCACAAAGCAGGGGCTAAGTGGTCTGAACTGTGAGTGGCCACAGGCATGGCTGGTGGCCCTGGTCTTCGACCACTCCCGGGACGCACGGCCACTCCTCCAGGGAGGAGGCCAGGGTGAACTCACTGAGGGGAAGCAGCAGAGGGCTCATGCATTACACACACCATAGGATTTCCCGTGGCAAGGCCCTAATTCATTAGGGAAAGGAACGGTCACTCTGGCTCTTGTGCATGAAAGGAGACAGAGGTGCAGGGCCGTAGCTGACCTGCAGGGGAGGGTGGGAGCTGTGTGCAGGGCAGGAAGGAAACGCTACACCTCAAGGCTCACCTCATCCAAGGCCTGGTCACCTCTACACTCTGGTCATCTTTTGTCACCTGGGTCTCAGCCTTCCTCAGGTCACATCAGCATTGACTCCAGCTCCGAGGGTGAGATCATTGCCTACATAAATGGGGCCCCAGCCTGCTGCTTTTTGCAAACTTCCATACGTCTTCTTTCCCTTCCTCACCCTCCAGATTCATTCTGGCCAATGCCACAGGCATCTGAATATTTTTCACGGGCAACGCTTTCCTTTCTAAGGTCTCTGGAAGAAAACAAATGGTGCCATCCCTCTATAGGAGTTACACACAACAAGGACCAGCGATCAAGAACTGCTGTAGAACAAGGCCCACGGGTGCAGCAGCTTCTTAGGGCATAGGAGCCAATTCATGTGGCAGCAGGACATGCCCAGGGTCCCTCCACCCACACAGAACTTGGGGGCTGCCCTGGTCTTCTAGATTGTGGGCAACGTCACATCAAAGGTGGAAAGAGAAAATAAGTCCTATCATGTTGGATCCAAAAGTCAACCAGGAGGCTGAATGCCAACTCCACAGGCCACTGACAGGGTAGCTATACACATACAGGGAGGTCGCTGGGAGGGAAGATGGGGACAAGCCACGCTTAGGGAGAGCACGGCCCCTCACACACCAGCTTCCGCCTCAAACTGGAAAAGAAAACCTGAGTGGGAGGTGAAGAGAGGCAACACAGGACAGCCAGCATTCCAGAGCTTTGGCCAAGGATTCTGTCGGCCCTTCTGGGATGGCAAAGACCGCCGCTTCAGGGGCTTCATGGGGCACATCACATGTTTGCTCAGTGTTGCGGTGTCCTGCCACTTCCTTCCAGGCGCTGTCCAGAAAAGGCCTCATTTCACAGCCAAACGGAACTCTGGCTGACTAGTGTATTCTCGGGCAGGTTTGTCAGCGCCCATGCATCCGCAGTCTGGAGGTGAGCCAAAAATGTACCAGATTGTAGGATGCATCAAGTTAAGCGTTTGGACCAGAGCGGGGTCTCTCTTTTCTTGAAAAGATTTTATTTGTTTATTTTTAAGAGAGGAAGGGAGGGAGAAAAAGGAGGAGAGAAACATCAATTGGTTGCCTCTCACACATGCCCCAACCAGGGACAAAACTTGCAACCTAGGCATGTGCCCTGACTCGGGACCACACTGGCGACCTTTCGCTTTGTAGGATCACACCCAACCCACTGAGCCACACGCTACTAGCACTGGAATGGGGCCTCTTTCAACAGGAAGGATGGGAGGTGGGCGTATCAACCATATCTACACAGGATTCTAGTCTCCAAGGTGTAGAGGAAGCTGAGTGAAACCTAGCTTTAAACTCTATAAGCCAGCCCAAGACCTCTTGGAGCCTAATGGTGGTAAAAAAGCATGGGTGACCAAGAAGGGACCACAACAGAGGTTCCAAAATCAGGGAAGGGTCCTGCCAATAGCTCAGTTGGTTAAAGCGTGATCCCAATATACCAAGGTTGTGGGTCCAACCCCCAGTCAGGGCACATGCAAGAGTCAACCAATGAATGTGCCAAGAAGTGGAACAACAAACCTGTCTCTCTCTCAAGAACAATTTTTCAAAATGCCAAAATCAGGGTGAGAAAGCTATTCTAAAGACTCCCCCATGAAAAAAAAAACTTGAAAATGAGACAAACGTTTTCCCTCCATCCCTTCCAAGTTTTACACACACACACACACACACACACACACACACACGGAGGCATACCTCAGTGACTTGTGCTTATGTTGCATGTTTTACCAATTGAAGGCAAGAGACCCCCACCGGCACAAAGACTGCCACTCGCTTTATTGCGGCGGTCTGGGATGGAACTGGCAGCACCTCTGTGTTCTGCCTGTGCATACATATACACGCCCATACTCATACACATCTTCATGCAAACACACTCATCTACATATTCACACACATACATGTTGCCACGCAAAGTCACCCGTGCACCCACAGCGGCACACACGGCCCGGAGATGGGGTCAGCTGAAAGGGCCACCACCCTGCAGGCTTCAGCTCTTCTCCCGGTCGTAGGCGTGCGGGAGCCACCTGGCTGGGCTCCGACCCCACGCTGCTCACAGGCTCCCGGGTGACGTGATGGCCCGTGGACCAGTCTGTGGAGCACGGCACCCAAGGAAGGTGCATGGCGCTCCTCCTCCCTGGCCCTGGTCACACCCGGCTCCGCTGGATTCTGATAGGGGAGTTTCAGGTGGTAACTGCCAAGTCAGGTAGGTCAGGCTGGGTGGGGGCAGGAGCGGGGCCCAGAAGTCCATTTTGCTGAGTGAGCCAGGCTTGATGTGGACCAGGCCCGCCGGCCAGCTTTCCCTTCACAGCAGCAGCCCCTCTGGGGATGGGAGTGCAGTCTGTACAGCCCCTGGTGACCACAGAGCACATACCACACACAGGTGCCACACACACCACGGGGCCCATGCAGCCTCCCACAGGACCATTAGGTGTCAAGGACCCAGTGAGCACATGCTCCTGCCTGGAGGGCTTCTTTGACCAGAAACCCACCTACCCGTGCCTCTCAGTCATGGGCAGCGGTCCTGGCAGTGGGTCCTCAGTGTGCCTTAAAGCTGGCCCATGCCAAGGGGCTTGGGGCCCCACCACCATGGCCTCCGTGTGAGAGGCCATGTTACTACATTTCAAGAGTAAAATCTCTGTCCCTTTCTCTTGAAAAAAAAACTACCCAGCTGTGAGCTGAGGAAGCCAGGGCCACAGTGTGGGTTCAGCCCCCAAGTAACACACCCCAGCGTCATGGCGGGCCTCCCACCGGCTGCCCACCCCACCCCACCCCACCCCACCCCACCACACAGCATCAGCACCTCCAGGGGCATTGTCAACAGCATGCTTTCCCCAGCTCAGCTCATAGTTGACCACTCACCTCCTCCTCCTCCTCTCTCTGCTCCTGATCATAACCATGCACGAGTACCCGTGAACCACCAGGCTTCACAGCCACCCCTTCTCATGCCACACAAGTGTGGCTCTAAGTAGCAAGAGTAGGTCTTTGTAACATGCCCACTGACTTGCTAAGAAAATAATAACCTCCCTTGTTCCATATTCATCTATCATGCATATAATTTTCTAAGCGCCAGGCCCTCACATGGGTCCCTGTTCTGACGTCAGGAACAGGGTTTGGTTTGGGGGTTCCTCCAGGTCTCTGGAGCCCTTCTGCTGCTGCTGCCACTGATGCCTAGAAAAACCACCCCTCTGCGCCCGAGAACGGGCAGCAACGAGGAGGGCTCTCCCCGGGCAGGTGCCCCCGACCGGCCCAGGGTCTCAGGGAATGTGCCACATCCTCAGGTTTTTGGTTTAGAATTTTCCATCAGCAGTGGGCAGTCGATGAGCAAGGATTTCAGGCAGGAAACCAAATCCCTAGAGAGATTGGGACGTGCCTTAGCCAGCTCAGCTGCTATTATAAAATACCATAAACAGGCTGGCTTATCGACAACAGAGATGTAGTTCTCACAGCTGTAGATCAGAAAGAGCAGGGTGCTGGCGTGGTCGGGTCTGGGGAGGGCCCGTGCCTGGGCTGTAGAACGGCTGCCTTCTCACTTGGGGGTAGAGACAGCCTGTCCTCCTGTCTCTTCTCGTAAGGGCACTAATCCCATTTGCGAGGGCTCCACCCTCGCCAGCTACCACCTCCCTATGGCCCACCTTCAAGCCCTATCACAAATGGGGCCTAGATTTCAACCCATGAATTTTGAGGGGGATGCACACATTTAGTCTATAACAGAGCGCCGTGTAAGCAGCAGGTGTCTTTCCAAGCAAAGGTAAGCAAATCCAGGTCCCAGGCAGGCCCCTGGGGAGGGCTGGGACCCGGCACAAGCTTGGCTCACTTGTGTGAAGGACCTTGCACCACGGCCTGTGGCTCTGCTGAGTCTCCACCCAGCCACTGAGTGGCTGGCCCGCCATCTGCAAGATGAGGCTAAGGTGACCTCGCCGCCCCTTCCAGCTCTGAGAACTAGGAACCA
Organism: Noctilio leporinus; assembly: GCA_004026585.1. Classification (NCBI taxonomy): domain Eukaryota; kingdom Metazoa; phylum Chordata; class Mammalia; order Chiroptera; family Noctilionidae; genus Noctilio; species Noctilio leporinus. Next base: position 95,141 of record PVIW01000241.1, read on the forward strand.
AGCCCTGGAGTGAAGCTGCGGAAGTCTCAGCAAGCTAACAAGAAAGCAGGCTCCCAGCTCCTTCCTGGAATGGTCTGCAAAGGAAGGAGGTTCTAAGGGGGGTTCAGAACTTGGTTCTTCAGCTGAACTCAACCTGCAGTTCCGTTTCTTCCAACCCCACCTTGGCCCACTTCGTTGTAGGTAAGGCAAGCCGCCTGACGATTTGATGCAAATAACTCCTGGGCTGGGATTATGAAACTCCAGCTCAGCTTTGTGACCTTTGCAGTTACTATAAGGAAGCTCCGGAGGTGGCGAATACCCCAAATCTGGCTGGGTTTCCCATCACAGAGATAAGGTCTAGCCACCGGCGGTGGGTGGCGGGCTGCCCAGAAGGCAGGTGAGACCACAGCTGCCTGTCTGCTGAGCAGCTGTGAGTGGTTTTCCCTCTGCTGGGGAAGAGCTGGGAAGGTTGTGATCACAGTTCCCTTCAGGACAGTGGCTCTGGGCTTGCCAGGAGACTCGAAGAAGTGTTCCCACCTCACCTCTGACTCCATGTCCGGGATAAGACTCCAAAGGAAACCATGGTAATTTCCCTGCAATTCCTGTTAATTCTGGGCAGTGAGAAATTCCTGCTTAGGGCACAAAGGCCGTTTACATAGGGCCACTAGTTATAAATAATGTTCCTGCTGCTCTGGGCACTGCACCTCCCATTCAAAAGTCCCCGGTCTGGGAGGGGCAGGAGGAAATTCTGCTTCTGCTTGCATGAGGGGTGGGGGAGAAGGGGAAGGGAAAGTGGGGCTGTTGTGAAGCCTGTGATCAGGGGGAGAGTGTGCACCCGAGGGCTGCGCAGGGCACAGGCTGGCCTTGTAGATCCGCAGGCGCAGCCTCTGCAACCACCAAGGTCTGGGAGGTTCAGCAAGGACAGAGGAGGAGGGTGGCAGGGGCAGAGGGTGGAGCAGACAGGACCCGGCTTGCAAAGCAATGAGAGGGACCCTGCAATTTTCAGTAGCCACTTTAAAAAAGGATGACAAAAGGAAACGAGGCCTGCACATTTCGTACGGTTCTGGGATCCGGCTAAGACAGCTGTGCTCTGAGGATGACGCTCACACAGACTTTGATCCGGGAGCGGGGCACCGAGGAAACGGCCCTCAGGAATTGATCCACGTACCTCGGTGTGAAACCGAGCACCCTGCACACAGCTGGCACACCCAGTCTCCATGCATCTGGCTGCTAAAGGCCATGGGAGCTGAGTACCAATGGAGGGAAAGCTCCAGGAGCCAGGGGGGAGCCCATCTGAAGACCCAGCATGGAACTTGCTGCCTCCAGAACCAGCCCTGAGGCACCATGTCTGCCTGAAGACCTCCTGGGGGAAGGTGCCCCCTCTTTCTCGTTCAAAACACTGCCTTAATTCCAACTAGGAGGCAGCCTCCTCCCAGGATTTGCAAACAGCGGCATTTCCAGAAATCCTCCCTCCGCCACGCCTTCCTGCACAGCTGGCCCATCGGAGGTGTGGGCTGCACCTACCAGGCTGAGCACCGGGCAGGCGCCCTGGCTTCCTGCTCCCAGCTGGCCGGCGTGCACCACGCATCCGCCCCAGCTCCTCCTTCGCCCAGATCACAAACATTTCCCCTCTTCACACACCTGGATAATGGCTTTCCTTACTTCCTGTCCTGGGATGGAGACCATTCCTTTCCATTTGAACTGTGTTAACTGCACTTGTGAGGACTATTTCCCCAGAACAGCTTCCCCTCCCCCTTGCCCTGGGCTCTCCAGACCCTCACCCACCCTCTGCCCCTCAGCCACGACTTGGTCCACGTGCTGCACACCAGGAGAGCACGACCCCAGGCACACACCCACGGGACATCCTTCTGACGTCCCCTGCCCTGAACGCTCATTTGATCAGTGTCACATTCTAGGTGGAAACACCCGGCAGTCAGCTTTAGGCAGCATCCTCATAGGACTTGCCTGGGGGTGTGGGTCCCGCTTGTGACGTCAGGGCAGGTGGTGGCATCCACGCATCCTCTGTCCCTATAGGATAAAGTCCCTGCTCAGCTCTTGTTTCTGGCCTCTGCCCAGTAGCACCAGCCAGGACAGCACTTCCACACTGGGGGACACGGTTCCGGGGGGCTGTGACCGTGTGTGCAGGTCTGAGAACCCAACTGTGTGCTACACACTGTCGCCACCAAGCCCACTGATAACCTTCTGCATGTCTGCAGTGCACATACTTTGGTGGCTTTGGTGCCACCAAAGCCAGCTCCCTATGAATTCATCAGTGTCTAATGCCCACCCCGGTGCTGCTCTTCATTTCTGGGCATTTGTGCTCACAGGACCAGGACCCCACCTATTTCTCTACCTCTGCTCCTCCCCTTCCACTTGTCACAGTCACCCCATCACGGGTCACTTGAATGCTTCACTCTGTGCCCTCAGGGAAGTCTCCCGGGAAATGTCAGATGAGAGGTGACAGGACTGGGCCTGCCTGAGGTGACAACTTCCAGGATGGCTGCACATTTCTTCCCCTGCCTCGTGAGGGGGACCAGCTGGTGCAGCCGTAGGTGGGTGGCAAAGGGCTGGAACACGGGGTGCCCGAAAGACAGGTGAGTGAGGGCCATAGGCAGCCCAACTGTGGCTCAACCCTGAGGGAGGCCCAGAGGGACGGGATCACGGGCAAGAGATGGAAGCAAGAAGGCAGACAGGGCTTCACCACGGCAGCCCCTGAGATGTCTCCCCACGTGGCCACAGCGGGGCCGCTGGGAGAGCCTGTCTAAGCTCACCGCCCCCCAAGGCTGGGATCTGACTGAGCAAGGGTGAGGCCTGGCCCCTGGTACTTTTAAATGCCTCAGGCGCCCCTCACGTACAGCAACGCCCCGCTGCCACCCACGTCAAGTTACAGGGAGGGAGCCGTTTCTCCGAGGCCCCCGTGCGCCAGCTGCCCCGAGCAGAGGAAAACTCCAGCACAGAAAGGCCCAGGAAAGGGCAGGCGGAAATCAGGGAAAACCCCGGGAAGGGCAGAAGGGGTAAATGTGTGCCCCCAGCACGCAGGGGACAGGGCAGGGCTTTCGGGCCTGTCTGGGACCCTGTGGGAGGTTGACTGGGATCCCAGGGGTCCCGCGGTTTGGACCGACTCTCGAGACGGGCACGGATCCGGCTCAGGCTTATCTAACTGAGCCTCCGCAATCCCACGGAAGCCTCCAGGGAAGGCTCCTTGTTTCTATACATAAAAATAGGCTCTTCTTTCTTTTCTCTGAGTGGGTGGCCTCCCTTGTCTCATTGTCCCACCTGGGAAGCCTGGCATTTCAACACTGCCCAGGAGCCCCTCTGCCCCCCTGATTGAGAAGCACACTCTGCCTGGTGCTAAGGGTGTCCCAGCGCTCGCTGGATTGACAGCTCTGTACCCAGCAGGCCTCTTGCTCCTCAGGTGACTCATCTGACTTACCCCCCGCCCCAAACAAAAGCCATTCTAACCAGCTGTCACAGAACCACTTACTTCCTTTGACATTATAACTTCCAAATCACAGCAAACAATCTGTCCCCAAATCCCCACAGACGTGTGACATCCAGTCATGTTAATATTTTACTGAAGCCCCTACAACCCATGGTTGATGGGTGAGGGTGTAGCTTGATTCCGTTTTTGCCTTTTCTCGGGAGCAGCTGGCGTGGACCTGGGATTTCCACCCGTCTCAGGTGACAGTCCTCCCCAGAACCAATCAGCTGAGCCTCAAAACCATGAGGGCCACCACTGCCACCTTCTCATGCTCAGGAGCTACCCCTTTGTCAAGGTTGAAAATGGTGAAGAAAGGTACAAGAGGGTGCATGTGGAAACACCTGCATTTTCAGTTGGGCTACCATGACCAGACAGGGGGACAGCCACCTTCCCGAACTCACACAACCACATCTCTCCCTGCTGGGCAAGCCCAAGGTAACAGCTACCTGCCTATCCGGCAGTCCTGTGTGGGCAAGACAGCAACCAAGGACACGGAAACCTCAAAGCCATTGCCAGATGGACGCTGCGGGGAGCCAACCCCTCCTCCAGGCAGAAGCACAGAGCAGCCCCTCCCAGGTGCCCACCCATGACCCCCTCCCATCCTTCAGTCCCCATCTAAAGCTGACGCCGGAGCCTTTTCTGGGGCACTTTAAAGAAGGGTAATTATCAGAAGGCTGCCAACCTTACCCACGGACTCGGGTTTCCTAGAAACCCCTCCTGATGACACATTCGCTTCCTCCTGCCAGCTGTGCCGTGCCCTTGAGTGTCCTTGCAGCCTGGACCGGCAGCAAACTGCCAGCGTGAAGACCTTGGTTTGAGGGACAGATAGCAAGGTCTCTTCTTCATTTGGCTCCTGACTTTGACGGCCCTGTTCCATAGGTTTATTATCGTACAAGCGATGCCAAACCACTTTAGGTCGAGGGTAGAAATTTTTTAAAAAGTAACACTAGTTTCCTCATGTGTAAGGCAAAGGCTAAATAACATCCACCTGGCAGGGCTGAGTCTCTAGCGTGAAGCACAGCAGCTCACACACCAGGTGCTCCATAAACAAGGACATTGCTAATTCACGTCCTATGCAGCAGTGCCAACGTTGCTCAGGCAAGCCCTTCTCGTTCAATGTCTTATTTAGAACCGAGCTGATTGCGAACTGGATTGGAGCCAGGGTACAGTACCAGATAAATCATTTTTGGACGACAACGTTTAAAATAAAACCACGCGTACAAAGAGACGCTAGAAAGAGGCAGTAAAAATGCCATTCCAGGACCTGGATGAGTCAACTGCTGAAAATGAACCTGAAACTTCACTTTGTGCTTCCTGACAGCCAAAGCGGAAAGAAAACACGGTTAATTTACACAGCTCCCATTGTCTGATTAACGCAACGTGTCCCTCCCACGGAAAGGGAGTTTTCTCCTGGCGTTTGGATCTAAGAGTAACTGCACGCATGGATCCTCATAGGAGAAATACTGGGTAACAGAAGGGCCGCGCCTACACGTGCCCAAGTCAGCCTTTAAAGAGAGGGGGCACTTTATCAGTATTAAATGGTTTGGGACCAGTGGGTGGGCCCCTGGGGACTTTCTACAGGTCCACAGAGGGATCCTCTTTTCTATTTTCTAAAACTTTCACCAAGCCATATTCTTGGCAAGTGTGAACTGGCATCTTAAGTCCACTGAGAAGACCATCTCTCCTTATTTTCGTTTGCACATACTTAAAGGGCGTGGGGTTAAACTGTCCACTCCATGCCAAGACACAGAATAACCCCCAGCCTGCGTGTCTGTGAAGCAGGCCGGCCAGGGACTTCTCTGGCAGGGAAGGTTGACCTGGACCTTTCTGCTGACCTGGGTACAGGACTCCATCCTCGGGAGGGTTCCTTCCCAAGGCTCTCAAATAACCAGAGACAATAGACGTCCCTGGGAACACTGCAATCGCCCAACCAGGGGCAGGGCCAAATGCTAGCGGGGTTTTACTGGCTTTGATTAACAATAAAGTGTTTGTTTTTATAGGTGATTAGAGTTCAATAGCAAGCTGTAATGGGTTCTGTAAGACATTCTAAACAGACTGCAGCTAAAGGCGACTGCAGCCTGACTGAATCTAACCATTCATACTTGCAGACCTCCTGGGCTAGAAGGCCAGTCTTTCATCCCACACAGTAACACAGGTCATGGGGCAGAAAGTGGCCCTCTGTGTTCTATTTAACATCCAGGGAGACAAGCTGGGCAGCACGAGTGACCTCACACACGGGTGCAAACAGCACTTCTGCATGTGCCCTGGTGCTGAATGATACCAAATAATGCAATTCGTGCATTTATTCAAAGGGCCCCACCAAGCTGCATGCTGGGAAACATCTGGACAACCGCACACTCACAGCCATCAGGAAGTCAATTCCGGGGGGGCTGTGATGCACTGGGTGCATCATTTGACAGTGAGAAGATGTTTGTCAAAGCCGCGTTGATTTATGCCTTCCTTTGAGCAATCACCTTGGATACAGGGTCGCTTGTAATAAATCAGACCTAAGACTCCTGATATGATTACAATTCATTTTCAGATTATTTTCTGGTAGTACAGGCAGGATAGGAGTACAGGCAAAGTGCCATCAACATGTTTTTTAATTGTCAAGATGAAATAGCTACACAGAGATGATGACCCATTTTCTTTCTCTTGGCCGATGACCTGCTCTTCTTCCTCAACCCCAGGGGACATGCATGAGATGATTGTCACACGCGGTACTCATCTCACGATAGGCAACCATACAGAGATGTCACTTACACATATGCCGACAAGAGCGACAACAATTAAAACGAAACCCCATAACCAAAGCAAGCTCAACAAGTAAAATAAATAAAGCCACAGATACGGCTAACACAGGAGGAAGGCTGCTTTCCATACACGCTGCTTTTACTCTTACAGCAACTGGAGTGCACATTTTGGGTCTCAAGCATCTTTTACTATTGTAGGTCAACAGAAAACATTTACCATTCCCCACCCCCACCCCCCACCAAACTAGATGTACATTTGATTTTGCTCTGTTCAAGCTGAAATCAATTTTCCTATTGTTTTCCATGCTCTGGCCTCCTCAATTTACCTAGTTTTTTAAGTTCACAAGCAGGTGGGTCCCAATTTCCCCCTTCAGAGATGTAAAACAGACAGCTGCTCCAGGAGAAGGGACCGTGGTTTTAGAGTCAGCTGGCTTTCTGCCACCCGAGACTTCCTGCAGGGGGCCTCACCCTTGGGCCAACTGTTTCCTCACCTGAAAAACCAGGGGGCTGCCTCCCACTCTCCCACTTTGGGCTCTGAGGGTCTGTGGTTATTTCCTCCTGAAGGGAAGAATTTCTACATGCAGAGGCAGGAGCCTTAGGACCTTAAAGCTAAGACACTGTCATTCTACCAGCACGAGTGTGGACTTGGATACTGGCTGGAAAAAACAAACAAAAAACAAACAAACAAAAACCCGAGGAAGTCAACAGTACAGAAGACAAATAAATCCCATTAGGTGAATGGAATGTGGAAAGTGGGTCAAAGACCATGCGGACCCAGGAAAGGAAGTGAGCAGAAAACACTGTCTTCTAGCGTCGGCTTTCAGAACAGACCTGAACACCAAGTTCACATTTCAGCTCTCGGAGCCTGTCTGTCCAGCTGGGACCCAGGCTCCCTGGCCCCGGTCCATGTGTGGAAGAAGCAGAGGCACCATAGCATTGCACGCAGAGAACTCGAGTGCAAAGGTACATCTTCAGAAAGGCACTGAAGTGGGCAGAGCAGTACGGGGTCCAATACTTACTTGTGGCCCAGCTCGTGGGCGATGGTGAAGGCCAAATTGAGACCATTGTCTTCGGCCAGCACACATTTCCTCTTAGCACTGCACACGCCTCCTAAGTAAGCAATTCCTGCAGCAGAGACACAAAACACATCCTCTTCAGAACACGGGGCCCTGACCTCGCTGGGAAGGGAGGTGCACGTGGCCACATGTCATGCGCGGTCAGGGGAGGGGCAAATTGAGGGGATAGGGAGCCCAGGGCTGACCCTGCCGTTCCAGAGCCAAGAGAGGGGACCGACTGGTGCATGGCGCTTCTGCACCTAATAATCATAAGGACCACAACAGACATCTATCAGGCGTTTTAATACGCGCCAGGCAATAGGCTGAGCAGCTTACACATATCTCAATCGAGTCCTCGTGACCCAGGGTGGCAGCACTGGAGGGAAACTGAGATTCAGGGAAGAAAGGTCACTTTGTGTCAAAGTCACCTGGACTGGCACCCGGGGTGCTAGGACGCAGATGAACTCCAGGTCCAGAGCTGGGTCAGGTGAGGTCAGCAAGGCCTGGCAGCCAGTGTGCAAAGTTTAGGGAGGGGCGCCCTCTCAAGAGCTGACCCTGAGCTTGCATGTACCCCAGAGAGAGGGCATGCTTTCTTAAATGCTCTCCCCCGGTCACCTCTTTCCCCTCAGCGCAGTCCTGGCCCTGCAACGGTCAATGCTGCTGGGGAGTGAGCCTGGATCCAGGCTGGGGCTGACGACAGCGGGCAGGCCAGGGAAAGGCTGTGTAAAAAGTTCCAAAAAGTGTTTCGGGAGAGACAGCACAAAACCGGGACCCAGAGGGAGGGAGAGAAGGCAGCCGAGCGAGGGCCTGGAAGTCATTACCTCGGATGAGCCCGTGACCCACTCACCCATCTCAGCACACACGTGACGGAGCCTGGGGACCCTCCTGAGACAGAAGTGGTGAACCCGCGCAGGCAGGGGGGACGCAGACGCCGGAGGTGGTGTGAGCTGAGCCAGGGCTAAGCGCAGAGCCTGGAAGGCTGCTGGCCTCTGCAGGACACATGGGACTTTTCCAGGGGAGACAGGCCCATCTGGCAGAGGGACATGTGTCAACAACACGGGGGCCTTGGACCAGCAGGACACGTCTGAGGAATGCCGGGCAGCCAGCCGTGCACCGGCCACGTCCCCACTGACACCGCGGGGCCGACACCGCCCGTGGCAATGCTCCACGTTCCTCTTAACTTCTGCTATCTCTGCACGCAGGAAGACATCCCTCACCGCCCAGGTACCCCCGGGACTGTCTCAATCAGAGCAGGAGCCCACAGACCCCGGCCCTGACCCCACCCAGGGCTGGGGATCGTGAGGACTGGAAACATCTGTACTCCCACCGAGGCGACGTCTGACTTGTCCTTACAGCCTGGCGGGTCGTCCACTTGGGGAGGCTCAGGGCCCCTCCTGCCGTGAGGTCACAAGGTGTGTGCAGGGACACTGCCAACCCGGCCCGTGGCAGGGAGGGGCTGTTCCACTGCCAAGATGCACGAGGCCCTGTTCGGAGGGCAACTTTCACTGATGTGCATGACAGGGTGTCTTAGGACCTGAAGGTGACCTTGCAGGCACAGGAGTTGCGGACGGAAGGAACTGGCAGAGGAGGGCAGGACAGGCAATGACTTAATTAACACAAACCTTCCTCCCTGCTCCCAAAGAGCTAAACCCACGTCCTCTTTGCTGACATCAATTTCAAACAGGGGAGGACCCCAGCCACACACTGGGCGCTCCTTCCACCTCCTCCCAACCAAGAGGTGCCTCCGAAGCTCAGAAGTGCACCCGCCCTCCAACCCCACCTCTGCTCTGTATCATGAAGATGCAATTCGGGGACCCCGCTTGCAGCATGCCCAATACCAAGCTGGGCTCCACCATGTCTACTTCCATTTAGAAGGCAGGAAGACGCTTGGCCGGGGGTAAAGAGCTTTTCTGTAGAAAGGGGGAAAAAAATGCTTTCTTGGCTGCAAGATGCTATTTTGCACGTGGACATCCCAGCCCAGCCAAGCAGACAACTGGGAGCAGAGACATGACAACCCGAAAGGACGCGACGGGTCTCCTCGGTGCCTTCAAGGTCATCTTTCTGGTTTTGTTTAAAAAATGCTTTGTGGGTTGTTGCGAAAAGTCCAGCAGCCATCGGTGGAATGCTCCCACATGGCCCTGCTGGTATGCGGTGTGTGCAAGTGCGTGAACACGTGTGTGCGTGTACACATGTGTGCACGCGCGCACGCACACACACACACACACACACACACACACACAACACCCTCCACAGCCCAGGCCAGCGTTCGGGGGCCAACAAATCAATTGCAAACAATCTGTTGAGTGTTCCCAGAAGGCTTCCGGTGCGGGGGTGAGGAGACTTCTAGGGCCAGTGGCGCTGAGCCTGCTGTCCCGGGAGTGTCTGCTGACCCAGCAGACTTGAAATGCCACAGAAACACGTCCCCAGCCTCTGCCACACTCAGCGCCCAGGGCGGGAGGTTCCGACTTTCCCCTCTGATTAGGTAACATGCAATGCTGGGGAAGCAGCGAAGCGACGAGCCTTCCAATAATTGCATTTTAATCTTTCCAAAGCCCAGAAGACCGTTTGAAGGCTAGAAACAAAGGATCAGTGTATTTACCAAAAATGCTCTCACACAAGGGTGGATTAAGGTCCGGTGCATTTTTAATGATTTACTCCGATCGTGAACTACCTGGTCCTAAAGTCGAGCCAGGCGGAGCGCAGGGAAGAAAAAGAAAGGGGCCCCAGGTGGGGAGCACACAGAAGCCCAGGGCATTTATGAGCCGTGGTGTGGAAATTCGCAGAACTCCCACAACAAAGTCTGGAGAAAATCCCAGGTTGTTGTAAAAGTAAAGAGCTGCAGGGCATAAACGGCAATGAAACCAGGAGCTTCTGCGGGAAACAATGGCCACCACTATTCCTCGTTTCCTGGACAGGAGCAGCCGTCTGGACCAGAGGGTGAGCCGGAAGCCTGGAGAGACCCCATCACCCCAGCCACAGAGGCACCAGCCTGCAAACGCCCACACAATCCCCGTACCAGAGCTCATCAAGAAAAGAGGAGATGCCAGTTTTCTCCACATTGATTTCTTTTATGGAAAAGTGAAACCTGCAAACTCAAGTTCTCTGGCCATTGGCACTCAGGCTATGGGACTGCAGGGTCCTTCCTGGGGGAGTGGAACTCCCCACATGGACGGTGAGGACATCTCAGACCTCAGGGGTGGTGCTGTCAGTGGTTTCTGTCTCCTGTGACTAATAACCCTCCACAGGAGAAATCACAGTAGAAATTAGTTTTGAAATGTTAAAAACATCAAATTGCGCAGGCTTGCGGAGCTCCTTGGAACAGGGAGGAAGCTGGAAGGTGACTAGCTTGTATTAGGGTCCTCCCCACAGGCAAGCGCTGCCTTCGTGCTTGACCCTCCCTTATTGCCAGTTATCACGGCCCCATTTTACAGACAGGAAGATGGAGGCCCGGTAAGCAGGCCCAGACTTGGCCATAAAGGCAGGGCTCTCCTGCTTCATCTCTCCTGCTTCTCCAGGCAAATCCTGGGCCTTCCTCACCCAAGTGCTCATACCAACAACAGTGAATCATCTGGGAGGACTTAGAAGATTTCCCTAAATCTTAATATGTGTTTATACAGAGACGTGGGTGGGATAAAGGTTCCACGTAGTTAAGTCCAAATTTTTTTTAAAGATTTTATTTATTATTTTTAGAGAGGGGGAAGAGAGGGAGACAGAGAGGGAGAGAGACATCCATGTATGGTTGCCTTTCACCTGCCTCCAGCTGGGGACCTGGCTGGAGACCTGGTTTGCAACCTGGTTATGTGCCCTGGCTGGGAACAAATGTTCTTAATCCTGACGATAAAAAGACTCAAGGGACAGGTGCAGCCATATTCCCAGCAGTTACCTTGAAGGCATGGGGAAGTCATTATAGGTCTTTTTAATTTTCTCCTTTTTCTTCTTTCTTTTGTTTAGCTTAAACCTAATGTAATGATTATGTCCTGCCTGTGAAAATTAAAATTATTGGTTATACCTCATTTATCCCAGGAGACACACAGCAGAGGCAGAGAAGGGACACCAAACATAAGGAGAAGAAAAAAAATCCTCCGGATTTTGGTTCCATTATGAAGGAAGCTCATAGTCAACACAATGGAACATGTGCTCATGTCCCAAGGCCATCTCTGCTATATCCCTGGCACAGAGGTGGGAAGCAAACACCTCCTTAAAATCTGTGATGCTGAGGACAGAAATGAGGGCTGCAAAGAGTTTTCTGATGCCTGGAGAATATTTAGTTCCCCCAGAACTGCAGGCTGGGTCCCCCAGAGCCGCCACCCTGCCTTCTAGCCACATCAACTCAGGGTCCATCCTCTCCCTTCCCCTCTCTCTTCTGTTGCTCAGGAGGGGCATGATTTTGGTGAGGAGATCGGGTCAGGGCGGTTAATGATTTTCTTTTTCAGTAGAACACCGCATGGTGTCAGCACATAATTCTTCAACTCAGACTTGACCACGTGATCCTACGTTTAGGAAATCAACAACACACAACAGTATAAACTCTAGTTTATCCAACACATTGCCGTGTGTGAACTGTTTGCTGCTATTGGCCTTGCTGCCCATTTCTGAGACCTTCTCTGGCTCAAGTTTCTCCCACCAACAGCTCCAGGTACCAGCATCATCATGGTTATCGCTGGGCACCATGGGCCAATGTCAAGAAAGCAACATACATCTGTTCACCGGCTGAGAAGTCGAGGTTAAGTTCCACGTTCAGGCTCATTGGCAAGTCCTCACGCTCTGGTAAACATCACTAAGTGGGTGAACCACATTTAAAAGCAAATATCTTAGAGTCTAGGACGTGGCAAATAAAGAAATAACTATAGTCAAGTCTCATTATTCATGGTAGTTAGATTTTAAAAAGCCACCGTGAACGCTAAATTCACAAATACAGGAAACGCAGGGTTAGGTTCTTACGAGTCATGGTTTCATCAACTGTCAACTGATGAACACGTAGCCTCGTTTTATGCGTGTTTCTGTTTTAAGACACCTTATTTGAGATAGGCTGCTAACGTTAAACTCATGGCCAGCAATGAAGCCTGCCAGAAGGAAGCCTAGCTAGCCCACGTTTTTTTCCCACAAGGCATAAAGCAGCGTTTCTGTGCTTTGAAATATAAGACAACACTTCAGCCTTATCCTTGGAGGCCATTCTAAACAGCTTCTCTGCCTGGGTCTGCAAATGACCCCAAAAGCACGGCAGGCACTGACTTTGAAGTTAGAAATAAATTTCAGTGAGTGGGCAAGTTCACACACATGCAGGACCCATGAGTGGTGAAATGCAACTGTATCCTGAAAACTCATGTCCTGTTCACAGGCATACCGAGTCCTTATCAGTTACCATAGGGAAATTCCATTTTCATTCCAGTGCTGCTTCTATTTCCTAACTCTGTCTTAATCTTAATTGACCAGCAGAGGCTGATTCTTGTCTGCAGCACTGCTTCCACATGCTCTCTCTGAGGTCCGTGGTCCCCAGAGGCTGCCACCTGCACCCTAGGTCACTGGCCCACTGGGGCTCTACATGGAGGAGACAGAGCCCCAAATATGCGGATGGACAGGCATAGCTTCTAACAAATGGGGGAAGAACACTAATTGCAAGGCTCTGGCAGGAGAGGTGGCCAGAGTGGTTGGGTCTTGCTGCTTGGGACTTAGCAGCGCTGTCTTCTTCACCTGTTCCTGGCCTTGGCCTTCTGTCCTGGCTCCATCTCCCAAGAGTATCATCAAATCACCTGTCCCAGACCTAGCCTCATCTTAGCCTGTTTCCCTGCTTCTGGGCCCCTTGGGGTCCATCACAGTGGAAGGAAGATGAGTTAGCCAAGGTCTCCAACCCTACAATTAAAAAATGCCAGTGCCTCAGGCTGATTTACCGAGAACACTGATGAAATGAAAAAGGCAGCAACTTATTCCCTGTTAAATCCAGTAGTACATGGGCCAAGTTTGGAGGCCAGAGCTCCCAGGTCTGATCACGAAGGGCACCCATGCTCGATTTTGAAACTTACACAAAGATGGAGGCATCAGAGCAGTGTGGCCTTTGTGTAAAACAAGAGTCTTTTCAACTCATGGGATGCTCGGATAACTGGACAGAAATACAGAGTTGGTCTCAAGAATTACTCAGGGTCATGCGTGGATGAAGTCCTAGTGGTATTAATCTGTTGATTATTTGAAGTGGTATTGATTAGTCAAAGTGGTGTTAATTACTCAGGGCCAGCTTCCATCCGCAGCACCAGACCTGACCTGCAGCACCTGCATTTCTTGAACCCCAAGGGCTGCTTCTGTAAGTCACCTGCACTGTATTCCAAGGACCCGGCAATGGAATTTCTTAAAAGTTGCTTGAGACACCCCTGATTCACAGCCTCACTCCCTCTCACACCAACAGCTCTATGTCTACAGGGAGAATAAAATGCAAGGCCATGCGTAGAAATATTTGCCAAGTTAGCAAAGAAAAAGAAAAGCTTTCTCAGAATAATGAAGAAACCACATTTCTTACTAATGCTTAGTGCAGCAAAGCCATTCTCTTGGGGATGAAATGTGGACTGTAAGGGAGACCCAGGGGGAGGGTCAATAGCAGGATGGAGGGTCCTTTTGATCTGTGCTTGGTCTGGCTCTGGGGCTGTGCATAGGGGTCAGTGGAGGTCAGGCCAGGCACCAACCAGCTCCAAGTCAAAGACCATAGAGACACAACAGAGCCTCTGCTACAGAAGCGGTCCCGGCCAGGAAGCTGGCTGCCATGTGGGCACGGGCTCAGCTGACTCACGTCAGCCTACCTACCCACAGGTCCTCCCTCCTGGGGTTCAGCCTTTGCCAACAGGATAAGAGAGGACGGACATTCTGTTTCGTTTGAACAGACACAACAAAAGCCAGCCTCTTAGAAAGGAATGTACTAATTCCATCAAAGGGGCACGCCCCTCGTGACCTAAGTGCCCCGCAAGGGCCCCACCCCCTGACACATCCCACCGGGGATCAGATTCCCACGTGCGGACTTGGGTGGACACAAACATTCCGACCCGAGTGGCTACCTCGTCCCCATACAGAAACTGCGTGAGTGCCTGCATCTGTCTTCCAAACGTCAAAGGCTGAGAGCAAATGCGTTTCATCTGTTAACCAGTTTCATGGATTTCCATGTTGCCCTTGCGTTGATGACAGTCCCCGGCACTGCCAACTGAATCCCAAGCTGCCACTCTCTGCTTCCTGGGACAGGGAAGCGTGACCCGTGAGGGTGAACATGCACACCAAACACATACCGTGTGTGCACCAGGCCCTGTGCTGAATAAAGGCTTCCGTGCACTTTCTCATCTTCTCCTTAGAACTGCCTGCTCAGTTAAATACTGTTCTTCCCCCCCTGGTCTTGATGAGGAAATGAGGACACTTAAGAACCCGGCAACTGGCCCAAGGTTGAGCAGCGAGTGATAGAGCTGAGATATGATCTTGGGTCTTGGATCAGAGGAGGCAAGCTGGTCACCATAGAATGTGGATAGCAGGAATGTTCTGTTTGGAGCACGCAGTGTGTGAATAAAAATGTTAACCAGCTGCCAACAATACAAAATTAGGAATGCCCTGACTGGTGTGGCTCAGAGGGCTGGACGTTGTCCTGTGAACCGAAAGGTTGCTGGTTCAATTCCAGGTCAGGGCATGTGCCTGGGCTGCAGGTTTGGTCCTCGGAAAGGCTACAGATTAATGTTTCTCTCCCTCTCTTTCTTCCTTCCTTCCCCTCTCTATAAAAGTAAATAAAATTGTAAAATAAAAAGAAAAATTAGGGAAGTTTACATAAGATCAACATTTCCTGTCTCTTTTTTAAAAAAATCTGTGAAGCAGAAAATAACAGGCTAGTTGATACATGGCCCTGGGACAATGGAGGATCCTCATACAAATGAATTAAATTCTCCACCTCATACCATACACACAAAAATAGACTCCCACCTGGCTGGTGGCACAGTGGATAAGGCGCTGGCCTGCAAACCCAAAGGTCGCTGGTTTGATTCCCCAGCCAGGTCACGTAACCAGGTTGCAAGCCAGGTCTCCAGCCAGGTCCATAGCTGGAGGCATGTGAAAGGCAACCATACAGTGATGTCTCTCTCCCTATCTGCCTCTCTGCCTTCCCCTCTCTCTAAAAATAATAAATAAAATCTTTTAAAAAAGGACTTCCACTAGATTAAATAAATAAATATAAAAACAAAACTTTGCAAAACAAAACTTTGCATCTCTCGGAAGAAAAGGTAGAGGAATATCATCATCATTTTGGAATAGTAAAACAAAATTTTTAAATAAGACCTAGGAAGCAGGACTCAGAAACAAAGTTAAAGACCAACGACAGATGTGATCAAGTGATTTCCAATTCCTATGAGAAGAATGAAGGTTTAAAAGACCTCACGGGTAATCAGCTGCAAAAACAAAATCACTAGAAAATAACAGCTCACGCCCTGCATGCTGGTAAAACCTTGCAAGGCTATTGGGATGAAAGACCATTAGATTCTGTTAGAGAGTGTATCAAGCAGTGCCAAAGCCATTTTAGAAAAAACTTGGCTTGTCTAGAAGGGCTGGAAAATGTGTAGGCACTGAGATGTAGCCCTGCCCTGGGAAGCGCCAGGCTGTACCCCTACATGGCCCTGTTGTGTTGTCAGGAGTGTCTGAAGCCTGAGACACACACAGATACATAGACATGTGCCCATTGCATGCACACACACCAGTATGCATGCATAGAGTATCCACACATAGGTACATACATGTGTGCACACACAACTACCACCCTCTGAGTAGAGGCGATTTTATCACCTTCGTTTACTGACACCAGGAGGGTCATGTCGCTCTCCTCCCGCAGGTTCATGTTGCAACCAGGAAGGAGCCGTGCAGAAGCAGGTGGCCTGGCTGCAGACCCCTCTGACCGCTGCTGGGGTAGGGAGGACTTTGGGGACAGGAGGAAGGCACAGGAGACAGTCACATGGCAGGTCTGCGCATAATGCCTTCCAGTGACTATGCAAGAAGTCTGCCAACTACTGTCCAGGGAGTTTTCTATTAAAACGTAAACTAACAAGACTCTAACACGGATGTCTTGAAACTGTAAAATTTGCCATGTACGTGTATGTTTCTTGCATAAAAAGATTTGTAGTTTTCATCCAATTTCCAAAGGGGTCCGTAACCTCAGAAAAGTCCCAAAACACCACATACAGGAATCCTAGAATATAATCGAGGACGTTACCTAGGATGGGGAACCCTTCCTGTGAAGCCAAGTCAGGCCAAGACCCTGGAAACAGGATCCTTCAGCCCTGGGGGTCAGCCACGCATTCCTCAGAAGGTGATAGCCAGCAAGGTTTTGAAGGGGCAGCCAGATCTCGACTGACTGACTCATGGAATAAAGGACTAAGAGGCTCTCTGCCATCAGTCACCGACAATGTGACTTTGGCAAGAGCCGCCAAGGTGATGCGAAGAGGGAACAGTGGAGCCTGTCAGTGGGATGCACTTGGTCCAAAAAAGCCCCTGGAATTAAAGACTGCGATAAGAATTATATTGGACATTGCTGTAAAGAATCCATAAATGAAAGAACAAAACAGCTGAGGGACATGCATATATATATATATATATATATGCACATGTTCGTACATACATGGGATGTACAAATATATAATCCGGAGTGTTAAAACATATTTATAGGAACTTTAAAAGGAAACCACTCTGCTCAGTTTTGACAAGGTCCCCTCTCCTCCTGGGGCTGCAGGGCCTTTGGCACATCCTGGAGTCTCTTTTATTGGGATCTACAAATAGAATGGAATGAAGGGGGACTTCATGCAGGAGAGTACACAGTGGTGTGAGTAGCAAACTGTCTTTGGTTTCTGCACATGAGTATTTCATAAATGTGGATTTGCTTTGGGTTAATAAGAGTAAAGTCGGGGGAAGAGGGAACCCTCGTGCACTGTTGGTGGGAATGCAGGCTAGTGCAGCCACTGTGGAAAACAGTATGGAGTTTCCTTAAAAAACTAAAAATGGAACTGCTTTTTGATCCAGCAATTCCACTACTTGGACTATACCCAAAGAATCCTGAAACACCAATTCATAAGAACCTATGCACACCTATGTTCGTAGCAGCACTATTTACAATAGCCAAGTGCTGGAAACAGCCTAAGTGCCCATCAGTGGATGATTGGATCAATAAACTTTGGTACATTTACACAATGGAATATTATACAACAGAAAGAAAGAAGGAACTCCTACCCTTTGCAACAACATGGATGGAACTGGAGAGTATTATGCTTAGTGAAATAAGCCAGTCAGTGAAGGACAAGTACCATATGATCTCACCCATTACGGGACAATAATGAGCAAAACTAACAACAAGCAAAACAGAACCAAGTATATGAATACAAGGAATAGGCCTTCAGTGGTCAGGGGGAATGGGGTGGAGGGGAGGGGGGAGGCAGAGGCAAAGAAGGGGAGCAGCTTAGACAAGAACCTAGTATAAAGGAACCATGGACATGGACAACAGGTGGGATTGACTTTGGGGGGAATGGGTGGGTGGGGAGGGGGACAGAGGGGAGCAAAAAGGGGATGGATGTAATACAACAACAATAAAATTTTTAAAAAAAAAGAGTAAAATCGGGATATAAACACCATTTGTTGATTTTGCTCTCTACTTGAAGGAGATTGACAGCTTGCCATTATTGTTTAGAAAATCGATGTTGACATCCATTTCGGCAGCTTCAAGGGCGAGGTCACCTGAGCTGCTCCGTCCCTGTGCACAGCACACACTCTCTGAGGACGTCCCACACCAGTGCCCACCGGCAAGGGAGGAGAGAAGACCTCAGTTTCCCCTAAATCACTCTTGTTCTTGGTCTGATGTCAACCACCCGACAAAATCTAGAAAAAAGGCAGGGAGACCCCCCTCTACATGGGATCTGCCTGCAAGACTATCTTCTCAGAGAGTATGAAATTACACAAACATTTTTGTAGCCATTTCTTAACCATACTGCTGCCCTGACCACTGTCCATTCTTCTCAGAACCAGAAACCATGGAATGTTCAACGTTCATTTGCCCTGCCCACCACCTACATAGCAGCCTAAAATTGTTTTTCTTTTTTTTTAAAAAGAGAGAGAAGCATCGACCAGTTGCCTCCCGTATGTGCCTCGGACCAGGGATCCAACCCACAACCTAGGCACGTGACCCAGCCAGGAATAGAAGGCACAAACTTTTGGTTATGGGATGACACTCCAACCAACGGAGCCACACCGGCCAGGGCTAATACTGTTTGTTAATGCCACCTTGATTACCTCCCTTAACTAGTCACCCCAATTGCAAATACGCTATACTCTTGCTCCTGAGATGGGCCTAGATTACCACTATTGAAACAGTGACATGGAGAAGCGAAGATCTGTGACACTGTCTCATGACAAGTTCATGAGTGCTCCACAAAGATAACTGGCTCTCCGAGGGACAGACCTACTCCATTCCATTTTATTGTCCCAGTGACCGTTGCACTTCCGTTCATTATCATGAACTAAGTATTAACTCCAACCCTCTCAACGCTGTCTAAGAGCTTCTATTCAAAAACATCGTCACCCAGAGATGCTAACTGCTATTTCCTGACTCCTGCACTGTGCTGAGCAGACCGTGGGGACAGCCAAGGACAGCTCCCGCCGCGGCACTCGGAATGCAGGGGCCATAACACAGCGGATGGGCTGGTGAATGGGGAAAGAAGCTGGTGGGGCAAATTTCCCAAAGCAAAGCAAGATGTTGACGCGGAGGATTAGCTGCTCATGAGATGAATTGACTCTTTTCCTGGACTCTTTTTTCGATTTCGTGTCTGGATCTTGTCTGGAACATCTACCAAGTGGACTCCAGCCCAAATATCTGGCATTCCTTTGATAACGCCAGCCCCGTGACACTCCCACTTCACCAAAGCGAGATGCTAACCCCTAGCCTTGACTCCAGGTTAGGAGCAGCTCTCCTCCTTTAGCCTTTGAGCAACTCCAGCAGAAATGACTCCACCTGGAGTCTTTACACAGCCAGCGAGAGCTAGAAGAACTCTAGGGGACCCACACTGGTCATCACTGACCTTGGTTGCGCAGCTGCAAACAGACTTCTCACCCCGGCCAAGTGGCTTGGTTGATTGGAGCACCGTCCTGTACACCAGACAGCTGCAGGTTCGATCCCCAGCCAGGGCTCATATGGGAGACAACTGATAAATGTTTCTCTCACATCGATGTCTGTCTGTCTCTCTCACCTCACTAAAAAAACATCTCCTGGGGTGAGGACTTACAAAAACAACATTGACTTCTCATAGCCAGAGGCTTTTGGCTAATCTGGTGAGAGTGCCCAAGGAGGCTGAGCCCCTCTGCAGGTGTGAGGGCAGCCCACAGACCCCTGTGACTCAAGTGGGGGTTCCCTGAAGGGGGCACCTAGCATCACTCCATTCTGCTGCTCAGACTTACAGACACCAGAGACACATGTGGCTCTGGTGTGACAGCTGGTGATCTCCCGGAGAGATCCCCAACCTCAGAGAAGGGGCTCAAATTTGGAGCTGTTCTGGGGGCACGTCAAGGATTGCTCATCTTCAGGTAGTGCTGACTCAGAAGCCGCTGATTGCAGTGTAGACTTGGCTCCCTTAGCTGCTCTTTGGGGTATAAACCAGAGGGGATCTCTCCTTGGGCCAATAGATTCCAGGGGCGGGGAGCGGGGTTTCTGCCTGAATCCTGCTCTGCCACTTACCACCTGGGTGACGACAGCAATGACATAATCTCCCATTTGTAAAATGAGACTAAGGCCTACCTCACGGGGTGCAGGATTAAATGAATAAAGCAAGCAAAGCACTTTTCACATAGTAAACCCTGAACAAACATTATCTATCGCTGCAGTTATTTCAAGCAAGTCCAAGTTTTCAAAAGTTTAACAAAAAGTATTTGTCAAGCAAAAACTCTGCCAAAAAGCATATAATGATTCCACAATTAAGCGGCAGCTTCAGCTGCTGGGCCTCTAAGTGCTTTTATTAACGTAACATGTGGAAAACTGCAGACAGAAGAGTAACCACAGTGGGGGGCTTGCAAGGTCCATCTTTGGTGGTCTCGGGGCCCCTCTCTTCAGCAGCGCTGGAAGCAGGGATGCAGCCCGACACCCAAAGCCCTTGTGCACCCTGAACAGTGCTGGGGGCCATGCTGTGTCTCCTCAATCCCGCTCTGGTCTCCCTCACTGGACCCAGCTTCAACCTGGATTCTGGGCTGACTCTCTGCAAAGGCACACTCAGGGAACACCCTTTTGGGATGCAGTACCTGCCCTGCAACCTTCCTGCTGTCTCCAAGCGACCTGGACACCTCATCCCGATGCCTGCAGAGGCCAAGACCCTTCAGCGGCGGAATCAGTTTTTCAGTGAACGGCGCTGGGCCCACTACATATCCACATGCAAGGAAGTGAATTTAGACCCCTACCTCATGCCACACATACAAATGAACTCAAAGCCGGTCACAGAGCTAAATATATGAGCTAAAATCATTACACTCTTAGAAGAAAACAGGAGCAAACCTTGGGTTAGGCAATGATTTTTTAGGTGCGGCACCAAAAGTAGAACTGAAGAAAGGAGACCGATAACCTGACCTTCATGTTGGTTAAAACCTTTTATGCGTCAAGGTGTACCATGAGTGAGTGAAAAGACAACCCCGTGCTGGCAGTAAATATCTGCCAATTATTGATCTGCTAAGGGAGTTGTATTCAGAATATATAAAGCCTTCTTACAACTCAATACTAAAAAGAAAATAAGCCAGTTTAAAAATGGGCGAAGGGCCCTGGCTGGGTGGTCCAGTGAGTGGGCTGGCACATCACCTGGTGCACCAAAAGGTTGCGGGTTTGATCCCTGGTCAGGGGGCACATGAGAAGCAACCAATTGATGTTTCTCTCACACATCCCTGTTTCTCTGTGTGGTGTGTGTGTGTGTTTGAAAGGAGAGAAAATAGGATTTGGCTGTAGCAATGAACAGAACATATAGTTCGTCACATAAGATGATAGTCTGTAATTATTTGTACAAACTCTAAGTGAATAAGGTCATTTACAACCATCAGCCATCGTACATTTTTCTCCTGCATTTCTTTTTGTCCTTTGAGATAAGAGAAGTATTACCCTCAGAAAGCAGACATTCCAATGCACTTACATCTCCTCCTTTAATGTAATAGATCAATGCTCCCTTTTTCAAAGCCAGTGCCATCCCAGGTCAGTGCGAACTATTTGCTGAACACCCCGTACATGTTCTAACCTCCACGTCACGGTCAGGACATCCAAGTCCTTCAGGAATTTGATTCTGGAAGAGGTGCCAAGCATGTCTCTGCGCAGGTCTGCGGGATAGTCTGAAAGCTGGTGTGACACCCTCCAGACTTCGGTCAGCTGCGAAGGAGCTCAGTTCCCGCGGCGGACAGAGGGTCCCAGCATTTACTTGCGTGCTCAGGGCTGGCCTGGCCCACACACTCCCTCAGCCCCAATCTGGCACCTTTGCCGGGGGCACGGAGTCCCCCAGAAGCATGGTACAGGCGCTACCTGTGAGCCTTGGAGATGCTTTTGGCCTATCACATGGGCTCAGCTGCCACCCAGCCAAGTGGGGTTGTGAGCACCCCAAACTGTCCTACCAAGCGAACTTGCACCTTAGCCTCCACAGTGTTTTGATGGCAGTTAGATCTCACCACTTAAATCAGCCCAACAGTTTACACTATAGCCTCTTCCTTGGAGCTATTGCAGATTCAACCCCAAGAACCATGTGAACTGGGGTATAAATGCCAAAATAGATGCCGGAAGGAAGCAAAGGGCAGGTAGCCACCGCGGAGGTGCCCCTTTGGGCAGACAGTTCTCTGCTGACGTCTGGGCATCCGTCGGCTTTGGGTTGCTCTTAATGTACCTCATTGGCAAGCACGCCAGATGCTCCTGCCAGCTCCCTTGGATTAAAGGGATCAGGGCACGTCTGAACAGAAAGGTGTGATAAGAACAAACGTGGCTTTGTTCTACTGGATCTTCTGAGAAGCCTGGTCGGCTCCGGTGCCAAGCCAGGAGGGTGCAGGGCTGGGTGGTGGGTGCACCTGGCCAGCCTCCGAGCCGTCTGCCCATGGCCAGCGCACGCACTCATGGTCTGCCTCTTCTAGGGGGCAAACCCTGGAGGGCAGTGTCGGTCCACCTAGGGAATATTTGGGGCTATTACTAGGCTACAAGGACTAATACCAAGGAGACAAAGGCTCTGAAGCACACCAGATAGTCCCACAATAAGCACCATCCTGTCCATAATCCCGTGTGGCTGCCCCTGAGGAATGGCCACAAACTCACATGCCAGTGAAGACCAGGCAGGTAACCTGACAGGTGAGACGGGCTCCCTTCTAGTGGTCTTTTGAATCATGTTCTTTCAACACAGCCATGCTTTGGTGGCATTTTAACCACGAAGGGGTGCTTTCTGTGATTTAATTCTACGAGGAAATAGACTCGTCTACATTTTTTCCCTTGAAACACTCAGGTTTCTTACCTGATTTTTCATTTCCTCTTTTTCATGAAGACATGCATACAGGAATATTTGAGTTTCCTTTTAAATGCACTGGGAGGAATGCAACATAGCAAATTTCAGGATGAATGAATGACACTTGCCGCTTAGCATCAGAGAAGAGAGATAATAGGGCATGGTGGGGACTGTGACAAACTAGGAACTGTCAAAACGGGGCAGCACTTCTCACCTCCATTGGATTACTGCCCTCTAGGGATGTTGCCAGATCCACCCTGAAAAGCCAAAGAAAGAGTCAGGGAAGGGAAAGCATGCTGGTTTGTTTGTTTTTCGTAAAATTAGTAAGAAAAACCAAACAGAACCTATGTGAGGCCAGATGCAGTCCCTAGGTAGCCAGTCTGGCCTTCTCCATGGGAGCATGACTACCTTTCTCGGTGCTAGCCACCTGTGCTGGCCCTGAGCTGCTCCCCACAGCTGGACACTGCCTTCCAACAGCTCAGGGACAGGGCAGAGGGACCGGGCAGCAGCCCCAAATGAGGACGGTCACACGAACGGCAGGGACTTCTGTCCCAGTGGCCCACGTAGGCGGGATGGCCACCCTGACCACAGCCCTTGGGCTCTGCTCAGCGATGACAATGACAGACCACAGACACGTCCACTGTGTGTGTCCACCTGAGAGGGGCGACCCCCTTGGAGGAGGTTCCCATGGATGGCAGTTTCTGCCACAGGGGGTGGGAAGTGTAAACACACTGGCTGACCCACAGATGTGGTCACTGTGTCACAAATTAGTCCTCACAAAGTCCAAGGTGGGGACTTAAAGCGATTAGATCTCAGAGAGAAAATGCTCGCCATTGATAAGAGGCAAAAACTTGGCCTCTCTTACAACCTCCACGCTCTTCCCCCCAAGTGCAAAGGCTGCAAAAGGGCACTGTGTTCCCGGGTCCCATCTGAGCTGCTGTGACCGGCTTCCAGTTTCTGAAGCAGCCACAGAGGGACACAGAAAGCTCTTTGTCCGGCACTGGCTGCCTCAGGCATGGACTTTCCAAGGAGAAGGCCCCGGGCACAACCTCAGGGCTGGGGACACCTCCGCTGGCTGTCAAGGGCAGGGCCGCCCACAGGTTTTGAGGGAACAGCAATGGGAGCTGTGATGCTGAGCAGGCAACTTCAAGAATCCCACAAAGGTCACCACCAAAGCTCTGCTTGGATCCAAGGCCCCGGGAATTCCCGGCCCCAGCTGGGTTTGGGCTACAAGGCAGCCTTGTTGGAACCAAGTCATCCCTTTTACTCTCTTGAAGGGAAAACCTAACACCAGCTTCATGGCCATGGGGAACATGTCCTTTATAATAAAGCCTAGATTCCACAAGAAAACAATGTTCATCCATTTGCCTCAAAGCATGGGGTCACTATGGCTCCATTGTTGAAAACAGACATCGGAGAGATAAAGACTTTGCCCAGGGGCCTTTAAAAATCCCTTTTTTAATGGTTGGGAAGGAATGGAAAGAATTATCCCTCTCTCATGGCAGAAAATGCATGTGGTCTCATGAAAACAATCAAGGACGCTGGCGTGGCCCACACTAGGACCCAAAAAGGGACAGAAGGAACCTTAACAGCTTCACAGCAGGTTCAGAAACAAACCCAACAAGCCGGCAACTACTCAGGGCAGGACAGGTGGTCAGCCCGGCAGGAAGCTCCAAGACAGAGGACAGGGTTCTCGGAGCTACATCTCCAAAGACAAGCCGCAACCAGCCAGAGAAAGGGGGGATGTTGAACCCCAGAAACTCAAAACATGGAGACAGGTATAGTTTGAGGGGCCACAACTTCACTGTAGGCGCAAACCTGGGCCATTCACATCGCCAGGTAATTGGAAAGCCTTCAGCGCAAGGAACATGAGGTGATGACACGCCCACTGGGTAGGGGATTCGGAAGAAGCCCTGCAGCCCCTTGTTCGCAAACCTGGGCACAGCCTGCTGGAGAGGAGACAGCAGGAGGATCCCACAAGGCTGAGACTGGAAAGGTGGGTGAGGAGCCGATAAAAGGGTGCAGAGGAAAATCCAAGTTGGGGTTTCACCCTGCAGGCATGAGGCAGGCACAGGGAGGTGTAGGCAGGGGAGCAGCATGAGGATACTTAAATACAGGGTGACCCGCAACACGCGACACGTTGGTTGGTTTGACCTTCCATAGCGTCCAATACGGAGCTGGGACCAAGAAATATTGTTGGCCCTTTGCACATCATGGGTTTGAACTGCACAGGTCCACTTGTACACAAATTTTTTTCAGTAACTATAGAGCCAATCCCCCCCGTATCTCAAGGTTTCACATCCATAGACTCACCCAACCTCAGACTGAAAGCAGTATTTTTTCGTGGTCGGGAATCCACGGAGGCGGAGTGCCCACGGTACGCCTGGCTCCACACCGTTTTATACACGGACCTTGAGCAGTCGGTATTTGGGTATCAGCAAACCTCCAAGTGTACTGCTGAGGGGCTGGGCAAATGTAGGTTTGGAGCTGAGAGTATGTGAAACACAGCTTGTATTATTATTTATTAATTATCCTATTATGTTCCATATGAACAACTGTATACCGACTTTTGCCCACCCTGTACTGAGTTTTGGGAGAGTCAAGAATTTTACGCAGATTTTCAACTGCAGGGTGTGTTGGTACCCCTAAACCCCCCATACTGTACTAGGTTGAATCATCTGAAACTGCCTATAGTCAGTGGTCATGACCTACAAAAATAAAAATGTCACATGAAACAACCTAGTATGTGTGACCTAACGCTTGCTGGATTGAGAGCCACAGGGAGGCTGGCCCTGCTGAAGTGGACAAACCCCATCCTCCAACACTCAGTGTTGACCACCCGGAACCACACCACATCCCAGAGGCAGCCACTCAGAGGTCACATAGGCCACTGACGGCACTGGGTCCCCACACCAGCAGCACCTTCAGGGAACCAGGCATGAATCTCCCTTCACCGGAGCAAATGCAAAAACCGTCTGTTGAAGAGCAGTCAGGGACACTGACTTCACATGGGACCTGCTGGCTTCCAGTGGACAGGTGCATGCAGGCGGGAACAAAAGGCTCGTGGTGGCCACCCAACCAGCATGAGACTGGGGTCCAAAGTTACCTGAAGTAACCCACTCGGGGAAAACATGACCACATGGGCCTCCCTCACCAGACAAAGGTAGATAGGCTGACAGGTGTGCCAATCAATGCCAAGGCCTCCAACTGCCCAGCCCACACGCAAATCTTCCTAGAAGCCTCCTGATCAACCTGGCATAAGCATAACTGAAGTCAGGCACTTCCGCAGAACCAGGCAGTTTTAACTCAGAAAGCCCTCACTCCTGGCTGAAGAGGAGCAGAAACGTATCAGCAGTGTTTGTCTTCACAGGGCTCCCCAGCTATTGGTACGGCCTTGGAGAAGGAGTCCAGGCCAGGGACACACGGGTTAAATTCCAAACCCACCAGCAGCAGGAGGGACCTGAAGGCCAACAATGGCACAAGAAGAGGCTGAATGGGGAGGAAGTCTGTTTGCATCAGGATGATATGAACACACAACGGTTTTCTGGCCAAAAAGCTCCCAAAGAGAGACGGTCTGATGTCCACAGCCACCTTCTTCCATTTTGTTTATCTTCACCTGAGGATTTAACATTTTTTTCTTTTAGAGACAGAGGAAGGGAGACAAAAACACTGATGTGAGAGAGAAGCACCAACTACTTGTCTCCAGTCCTGGTGTCAGCCCAGACTGGGGATCAAACGCACCAGGACAGGTCACATGTGCTTGCGCCCGGACCAGGGATCGAACCTGCAACCTCTAAGTGAAAGGACAACACTCCAACCGAGTCACATCAGCCAGCGCCAGAGGCACTTCTTAATGTCTATGTCGGGTCCAGCCACTGAGTTAGCACAGAGACTCTGATATGTAACATGCCTGTCATGTGTAGCCGCTCAGCAGAAGCTTAGGGAATACTGGCGTTTAAATGCAGGAACCTCATGGGTGACAATGACACTTGGAAGAGAGATAATTACAGAACGTATCTTAGCTGAAGTGAAGCCCCTTTTTTGCTGAACACCACTGGACACAAGTGTCCCAACTCTGCCTGGGGACCCAATCAGGAGGCATCACCTTGTCTCATAGCAGACAGGGGACAAGAATGGTCTGTGGGGGTGTTGGGCAAAACAGGCAGGGTAAGTCTTGGAAGGCAGCCACCCTTCCCTCTTGGCGCCAAGAACTCTGTTGGCACCCAGAGGCATTAGCAGTTGGAACACCTTCCCTTAGGAGCTCTGAGACAGAGCCCACACACCCAGGGGAGAAAGACGGAGCTGCCTTCGAGATCCACAGTTCCCTCGTACTCAGTGAGGGTGCTTCGCATCTAGCGGTGGGGTGCCTCATTCCCTCCAGCGCTGTGTTACGTTACAGCCCATGTTGCTCTAACTTGTGAACACACGCCATTTATCAAAGATAATAAAATCCCAAAGGCACAGTGACTTATCATCAGACGATCCCATGAGAAGTTCAATGCAGGCTTCAGCGTGATGCCTCTTGGCACTGACCCCTACATCTAACTCTGGTTTTATCCTTTGTGTTAAAGATGTTATCCCATGTGCGTGGCTCCTGGCTTCATCGACCAGCCACCGGAACTGCACGGTCGATGATCACATGTTTACAGGAACAGCCGGTGACCTTCGTCTCCTGGCCTGGTGGGTACTGGAGAAGAGAACCTGGCGGTTAAGGACAGGATATACCTCGCTTCCTTCTCCATGGACCACCTGCAATCAAGTCGTATCTCGGCATGTTTTACCAGCTGATGTCTTACTTAATATTACACAGCAATGCCCATAGCAGAGGTCGCACACAAGCAATTCCCCAGCATGCCCTTGGCTCTCTCCAGACAGCACGGGTGTTGGGATCATTTGCTGGGCTGGTCAGGTGTTGGGTTTGCCTGAACTCACTGAATCTTACCCAGAAGGGTCTTCTGTTGCGTGCTGCTGTCTTCTGAGCTTTGAGTGTACGTTTTCTGGCCTTAGCCTCCCCCGTGGCTGTATTATGGAATCTTACAGTAATCCCCCAAAGGCTTCAAGGGTGTGAAGTTATTCTTGTCATTTTTTTTTTTTTTTTCCCTTTTGAGCCCAGGATGGGCTGAGCCCAGACACAGAAAAACTGTTTGCCACTATTCTTCTCCTTCCTTAGTCTTCACATCTAATTCCTGAACCTTTATTGTACTTACATTACTTACTCTAGAAGTTAACAGATTAACAAAAATGAATCGAGAACATCTTTGCGCTTCCCCGACCCCTACCCCTTGAATTGTCTTAAAAGTACAGGCTGGCTTCCCCTCAGCTGAAGTAATGAAGGAATTTATGCTCAGAATGAAATAGGCAGAAAAGTCAGGGCGGGTTGGGGCTACCAGGCCAGAAGGCAGTTCCAAGTTTCATCACAAATCTCAGAAGACAAAACTTTCCTTGACAGAGCCAGCACAGCCCCCAGACCAGCCTCTCCAGTGGGACCCCTGTCTATAGGGAAGAGCCAGGGTGGGAGGCACAGCTATGAAGCCCCCTCTCTGGCTCTAACCTGGGCCATCCCCTCCAAAGGCAGGGGCGATGGGGGAGATGGAAGGCATGCCAGACATGGAACAAAGACTCTGGCACTCTTAGACCAATGTCAAGTCAGGGGCAGAGATGGCATGGTCTCCCAATAAACCCGCTTTCCTCTGAATCAATCTGCTGGTGGGGCACAGAAACCACACAGCCTGTGCCCTCCCTCCTTGATCTGGGAAACAGCAGCAAGTGTTGGAATTCGGGGTTCACCAGACTGGGTCCTTCTCTCGCTGCGGACCTGAGCGAGTCCCCTGATGCAGGAGGACACGGAACGGGCCCCCACTCTCTGCAGGACAGCATGCCCGGCTTTATCCCATTCCATTCTCACAGCAGTTCTATGCGCAGCCACTGTTTCCCTCCTATTTTAGGATTTAGGTTTGAGGCATTGCATAGCCATTCAATTGCCTGAGGTCTCACTGAAAAGCCACTTCAGGTGTTAACTTCAAAGCCCACTGCCTCATATTGTATCTTAAAAGCGGAATATCTAAATATTCAACAAATATGGGTTGAATCAAAGCCTCTTTCCCCATTGCACAGATAAAATGGTGTTAAAAAGTAAGAATGTTAACATAAAGTTATACTGTTTATCTATTTCCACGAGGGTAAATTGGCATCACAAATGGAACCAAACATCCCTGGTGGTAGGACCTGGGCCCTTAATTTCTCCAACCACCACTACGAATGTCTTATTTAGTAGAGCTGCTGTCACTCACTCACTCAGTTGTATGACAGACGTTCATCAAATACCTGACACGTGCTAGTGCTGGGAATGGACATGCGGAGTGTGAAGATAAGAAGTGCCTTCACACGGCAGAGGCTGGCGGTACAGACACACAGGTACTGCTGGGTACCGATGACTGAGATGGAAATGGAGAGGATGCTTCTGCCTCTACTTGAACAGAGAGACCCAGAGGAGAGCGAGCCAGAGACGTCAGGGGGAGACAGGAAGTGCAAGGCCCTGATGCAGAGGCACGCCTGGCGGGGGAGGAGCAGGGAGGCTGGCGCAGGGGAGGGAGCACCTCCGGGTGAGGTCAGGAGGACAGCTGAGGGCCACAGGGTCTGGAGGCCTCACTTCTGTGGCTTGTCTCTCAGGCGAGGGGAGGATTCTGAGCAAGAAGTGTATGGGATTTGGCTGCTGTTCTATTTTTTTTTTTTTTTTTTTTTTTTAAGATTTTATTCATCATTTTCAGAGAGGAGGTTAGGAAGTGAAGAAGAAAGGGAGAGAAGCATCCATGTATGGTTGCCTTTCACCTGCCTCCAGCTACGGCTCTGGCCGGAGACCTGGCTTACAACCTGGTTATGTGTCCTGGCTGGGAATCGAACCAGTGACCTTAGGTTCGCAGGCTGGCATCTATCCATTCAGCCACCAGCCAGACTTGACTGATGTTTTAAAAGCCATGTAAGAAGCTGTTCAGAAGGCCTCTGTGAGGCCAGGGGCCTGGACTGTAAAGGGAACTATAAGGGTGGTTAAAAGAGGTCTGATTAAGAATAGACAGTTGACCTTTGAACATCATGGGTGTGGGCTCTATGGCCACCGAAAGATTATTTTTTCCTCCATAAATATACAGCTGGCCCTCAGTATTTTCCACCTATTGTTGGGAATCCACAGATGCAAAGAATGCATTGATCTATGCCACTTAAAATAAAGAACCTGAGCATCCTTAGATTTTGGTATCTATGGGGGTCCTGGAACCAGTCCCCCAAGGTCAAAAGTTATACTCCAATGTCAATGGTGCGATGGGGGTCAGCACCCGAACCCCATCCAGCGTTGCTGAAGATTCAACTGCATGTTGAAGGCAGAGTGGACAAGAATTGCCAGTGGACTACAAGTATCAGGTAACTTCCGAAACCAGGACCATACAGCAGTGGTCAACTGCTGGAAGGAGCTAACAAAAATCACAGCCACCATTTCCCGTGGCGGACAGGCACGGTGCCAAACACTTTACATTACTTGTTTGCAGACTTGATCCTGACACCGTCACGGCAGGCAGAGCCCCCACCACAATGCCGCAGCTGCAACGCAGCGCTGAGAAGCCCAGGGCCACCCCGGGGAGCAGCAGCCAGAGGGTCCCAGAGCCCTGCTTCTGCCTTCTCGGTGCCTCACCCACAGCCCCTGCTTTCCCAAGCCCCTTGGACATTCGCACGCAGGCTGTGCAGATCTGGATGAGCAAGAGAAAGACTTATTGTCCCTGCTTTTCTTGATTCCTTTTCCCAAGATGAAAAAAACCTCTTGGGGTTTCCACTTGATCTCAAAACATATGTTTATCTTGGTGATTGGAACTCTATGGCAAAAGAAAGGCTGCAACCAGCCCAGAAGGCTGGCCTTGGGGGCTTCCCCCATCCCCTCGCCCTTTCTCTCTGGGAAGCCTTCCACGTAACCAGCAGCTCAGCCCAGGTGGACAGGAGCGGGCCATCCCCCACTCCCCAGGCACTCCCGCCACTGCACAGGCGCCGCTGTTTGGTTCTGTTGGGCTTTGTAACCATGGGGTCCGGGAGACATAAGACAACAGAAAATATCGAAATACTATGAAACCAAAGAAGAGAAAAGCGGTGGGAACTGTGAGGAGGAAATAGTAAGTAGAAATGGCTTCTAAGGAAAAAAAACACACACAAAAAATCATTTTCGTGGCATCAAACCCTGGAATATCCTGGGACAAGGGAAAGGAGCTGTATGCAGTATAAACAGGAACCTTGGGCCATTTGAGGATTGGAAGGTGCCAACAGCCCCCCAGTGAGACAGGACACCAGAAAGTTCTTAGGGGCAAAATTGGACTCGAGGAGAGATTCTTCTGTCAGCTGACATACAGTACATCACTGCAACTAAAGGTAGAGATGACAGTTAAAATACTAAGAAGCAAATAGAGAAAAGCCGCTCTGAATCACGTGAAGAAAGCCAAGGAAGCAGAGGTATGTTGTTCAGAACACCAGAGTCCCTTCATCTTCATTCATTCATTCATTCATTTATTCATGCATGCATGCATTCACTCATTCACTCACTCGTTCATTCATTCATTCATTTAATCAGCAATGATGACCATAGGCCCCGTGCCAGGCCCTGAAGGACACAACACACAGGTCAAGCCGAGCTCTGCTCTGTGCAGTGCAGTCTCTTAAAGGCTCTGAAGGATCAATGTCTCCACAGGAGACACTCAGTAAGCTGGGGGTTGTGGAGCAGAACTCCACCCCCCTCCCCAGGCACAAGCCTGGTGGCCATCCAAGCTGACTGGTGGCCACTGGGAAGGAGAAGGATTCCCCTGGATGGC
The DNA here is from genome assembly GCA_004026585.1 of Noctilio leporinus. Classification (NCBI taxonomy): domain Eukaryota; kingdom Metazoa; phylum Chordata; class Mammalia; order Chiroptera; family Noctilionidae; genus Noctilio; species Noctilio leporinus. The sequence continues at coordinate 126,731 of PVIW01000241.1, forward strand.
CCCTGGCGTGGCAGCTCTGTCAGTGGACAGAGGTCAACATAAACTAGTTGTTCCAGACTTGGACCTGTGTCAGCCATCCCCCTACGAGAACCCACGTCACACTGCATTTGTGTTGTCCCTGCATTATGGAAGCAGCCCCCAAAGAGGAAACACACATTGCTTGGCTGGTTTCTGACACCCAGCTCCCAGACAAGTTTAGAGGACTGAGGAAGCACAACATATAAAAAAGCATTTTGTTAATTCCAGAATGTGACGTAACTGCTACCTGTCATTACACCAGATGCTGAAGGACCTGCTATGTCACCTAGTCCAAAGTGATGATTTTATGGATTATGAAGGTGTACCTGAGGTTGACAGCTTGTCATAGTGGACCCAGAGAGAAGGCTCAGGACCACCTGCGACAGGGACTTCGTGGGAAGCACAGGTTTTAAACAACGGAATTCCACAGTAGTATATATTTTTCAGTCCTACACTGTTTTCCCTCCATTCTCCTACAACTCTAAGCACATCAGATTTGGAATTTCGCTCTTGGGGATACAGCATTGAGGCCTCTCGGGGAAGAAAGGTTTGGGCTAAGCAGACAAAACTGGATACCACCTACACGTTCCCTGCTAACCAAGTAGTCTGTCTGTTCCTTTGCTCAAAGAACAGTTCCAACCTGAAACCAATGGGACGTCAAGAGCAAACCAGATGTAACTGGGAGGGGAGAAGCTGGCCATGGCCAGGAGAGCCATGGGAGGGAGAAGGTAGCAGAGGAAGGGGAAGGAGAAACAGGTGTTTTTTCCAGCAGCCGGTGCTACTATTTGACCAGAATTCAGTGAGCCCGGTGCCCAGGCTGCCGGAGGCCAGTCTCACGGCCATGGTCCCACTTCGCCTGGGACACTGGGTAGAAATCATCCCCAGTAAGCTTCTGCCTCATGGCAACCATGCAAGTCAGCGGGGTGCCCCTTCTGTACTGGTGGCCAAGAGACTCAGAATCAAATGACCCCCAACTGCAGTCGCCAGGGGGTAGCCTGGTGGCCCCTCCCCTGGTTTCATATTCCATATCCTCCTCATTAACCCATTGTCTAGACGCCTTCTGCCATAAGCAACCTCAAAACCTTGTAGCAAAAATAAGTAGAATAGAAGTCCAAGAATCAATGTACAAGGAAAGAGGCAGGAGAAAATGCAGAGATCATCAAAAGGCACCTATCACCCCCTTCAGTTATTACTCTAACTCGAAACTTACCTACGGTGTCGCACGGTTCATCTTTGTGTACGCAGAAATCTGTCCTGAAAAGAAAAGAAAAAAACCAAAACAAAACAGTCAGGCATAGGCAGCATCCTCAAAGAACAGCAGAAGAAAACGCTGTCCATCGATCTTGACTGGTCATTCTGCTCATAGCAACGTTACCGCTTCAGTTTTAACAGTTACGTTCAAGACGAAGACCAGCAGCGTTTGCCCAGACTAACCTAAGCACATTTCCAAATGGCGCGCCCAGCTGCCCCACACAGGACCCTCCTTTCACAGCTAAACTCTTCCATACGTAGCACTCGGTGGCGGGAGGGACGCCTTCCAACAGCTGAAAACATTTTTGGAAGAAGGTGTCTGCCAAGTCACGGATCAGAAACAGTTACAAGTCACTATCATCAGCCTACAGTGACTCCTCACGCTCCTCGCCTCAGGCAGCCGTTGGTCTTAGATGCTGGAATGAGAAGGCCCCCCAAAAGTCACTTCTAAACATTATTTCCTCTACGGCTCCCCCAGGGTCCCCCAGGTATGTGGCTGTGGACAAACGAGAGAGCAGAGGACTCAAAGCCGGGTCCAGCCTTTGTTCCGAAGTTATAGAGGACTCCTTCTGGTTTCTGGCCGCTCTCTGGCCCTTCTTTTCCAAAACCAGAGGATCCCCATGATTCCTCCCGCAAGGTCCCATAGTCGGGAGCTGACCAGAAGGCATGCATGCATTCACTCTCTCACTCTCTCACTCATTCAGCACAAAGCCCCCGCTCATCTGTAATTCTCTGAACAGATTCCAGCGCAGCTTCAGGTTTACAAAGGTGTGCTCTGAAGCTGTATCTTCTCATTTCACTTCTTAAAAATCTTTTGGGATGGAAGACAGGGCCAGCCTGACAAGGCTGGCATGAAGCAAAATTGTGAAAGGAAGCATCATGTCCCACTTGGGCCACCCTGTCACTCATTCACATCCCCAGTCCCTTCCCTCTGTCAGAAACTGTTCCTAGAACAAGTGTTCAGACCCCCCTGTTCACACGGGGCACAGTGACTCCCCTAACCTTTCATAGTCACCTCTCCCCACTCACCCCAATCCGCAGCTCGTTTTGTTGTATCTGACCCAAACTGGAGTCGGTTCTGGACATCTCAGCGCTGCTTGGGGCCCAGAGGCTGCCTGCTCTCCACCCTAGCTTTGCTCCAGGTTCAGCTGTCGAAGAGTCAACCCGCCTCTGAACTCCACAGATCTATGTGACAGGCCGACTTCATGGCTGTGTAACCCCCGCCCCCATAACCTGGTTTAATGTTCTGCTGTTGCCATCTTGAAATCCTTAATGATTGATGAATGTGGGCTTCCACGTTTTCATTCTACACTGAGCCCCACAAGTTATGGAGCTACTCCTGGATATGGCCTATTGCCTGGTATACAGTTGGGGCTTAATAAATATTGGCCCCTGACATAAACTTCACCGTGCCCTCCAAGCGCCCTGGTAAGGTGACTTTGTCTCTCCTTCACGTCAGGGAAGCTGTAAGACGCACGCACAGCACGGTCCACAGGTAGGCCCTGGGCTCTCACGGTGAGCGCAGTCTGCAAGAGGCCCCTTGGTCAGAAGGGCCGGAGGAAGACGTTCCTGGGGACTGGCTGGCTGGAGTTAAATGGGACGTGGGGTGACAAGCAGCTGGACTGGAGGTGTCCCTATGGGTTGTGCTTGGGCCGTGCCCTGAGTGTTCACTCCTGGAGTCACTCACCCAGGGGCACAGAACTGGATTTGTGGGGGAGTCCCACTTCCTGGCTCCTTGAGAGAAATACAGAGTCAAAGGTAGAGCCCTGCGAGGTGCTGGAACCCCCGGCCCCCCGTCTCACGCAAAGGTCCTTTCTAGCCCTACGCATGGCTGCAGCTGCTGGAAACCCTGCTTCTGCCGCTCCTGGCTCGGCAGCCCGGGCTGGACATGATGTCATGTTCACATCTCCGCGGCTGGCCATCTGCGAGGTTGGTGGGTGGCCAGGAGAACACTCTCAGGCCCAGCCTCAGCCCAGGGTGGGGGGGCAGAGAAAAGAAACTCTCGCCTCGCCCAGGACCAGTGTCTGTCCCAGGACAGGGACTGCGGCCCCTGGGGCCCCCGCTGCGGTCAACCAGGGAGGAAGGAACGGCTTCTCCAGAGCAGCAGCTGCCTCACACCCAACTTCCGTGTGAAAACGTCAGCCCATTATTATCCCAACCCAGGGAATTGCAGCTCTCAGGCTCTAATTATTAAACAATGCTTCTCGGCCAAGTTGGCTTGCAGCCCCTGCTCTGAGGCTGCCTCCCCGTGCCTGTGGGAGGTCTTCCCTGGAACGTCTGCGAGGACACTGAGCAGGGGACCAGCACCTAGCAGGTTGGTCCAGCAGGTCCGCAGGAGCCGTGGAGGGGAACCAGGGTTGCTCAGGTAGCTGGTGAGGGGGCAGCACCTCGTAGAGAAAGAAAATGCCAGCTCCTGGGCACGCAGCCCGCCTGCAGCAAGAGAGACCCTGCTTTTCTGACCACCAGGTACCCCCTCCCCAGCACCCGCACTCAGAGCCACCCACACACCTCAGCACCCCCAGCAATATGCTAAGTTAGAAAAGGTCATTTTTAAGCTGCTTTTTATTGGGGTAGAGTACATGTGACAGAATTTTTACCATGCTGACCATTTGTAAGTGCACGCTTCAAATGTGTCCTGTACACTTGCCCAGTGCCCAGAACACGCCTCATCCTGCAAATCTGAACCTCTATCCACAGAGCAGCTCCGCACTCCCACGTGCGCCACTGCACTTCCTGTCTCTGCGGATGCGAATACGCCAGGTATCCCATGTAATCGCAGTCACACAGGATTTGTCTTTTTGCGACTGGCTGATTTCACTCAGCACCATGTCCTTAAGGCTCATCCATGGAGTAATAAGGATCAGAATCCCCTTCCCATTTTTTTTTTTTTTTTTTAAAGATTTTATTTATTTTTAGAGGAGAGGAAGGGAGGGAGAAAAAGAGGGAGAGAAACATCCATGTGTAGTTGCCTCTCACACACCCCTAACTGAGGACCTGACCAGCAAACCAGACATGTGCTCTGACTGGGACTCGAACCAGCAACCCTTTGGTTCACAGGTTGCTGCTCAACCCACTGAGCCACACCAGCCAGGGCTTCCCTTCCTTTTTAATGCAGAGTAACATTCCCTCGCATGTGTGACTACGTTTTGTTTGTCCACTCATCCCCTGATGAACACTTGGGTGGCGTCCACATTTTAACCGTTACGAATACTCAATTTTCTTGGAGGAGTCTACACGCTGCGATTTCAGATTGTTTAAATGAACGATAGTGGCCACGGCGCTGTTATAATTCTTACCGTATCCCAGTTCTGAGAAGTCCTTCCTAAGCTATTGAATCCCTGCACTTCGGAGGCAGCTACTATTCTCTCCCCTTTGTACTGATGAGGAAACTGGGCCTTGCACAGGTCCGATTTCCAAGCCTAAACTCCTGGCGAGCGGCCCTCCCTCCTCCCCAGTGGGAGATGGCTCTCTCCCAGCGCATTTTCAGAGGCTGACTTCACCTGGTCACAAACACAGCAGCGTCCACAGGGGGTGTGTCATCCTTCCCGCCGGGGACCTGATTGTTGCCAAGGTACCGTGCACCTCCGTATTCCTCATTCTGCCAGTGACAGAAGCTCTCCAGGGACCGTTCCCCATGGTGCCCAATGGACAACTTGGCCTGAAAGAAATCGAGGGGCGTTAGAGAAGCAAAGGCCCAGGGACAGCAGAGTTTACACTAAGACTAGAGCGCAGAGGGGAAGCAGGGCTCGCGCGTCATCAGTCAGCGATGAGCTTCCCCAAGGGCAAACGCTGGCCAGACAGAGGCCACCATAGGTCTGCTTATAAGCTCAAGTGAAAACTATGTTATCAAAGTATTCTTTTTGCAAGCTGAACATAATGTACCCAACCAGAGCATCGGTCCTTCATTGTCAAGCTCATTGCTTGACTCTGCGGGGAACACGGTCACGTGGGAACGCACACCCTCCAAAGGTCAGGAAACGATGCTACAAGGAGCCTGAACTTGCGCAGAAGCTCAATCACAGCCCCGGGGGGAAGCCACGGTTCGGAAGGCTTTGCTGTCTGTCACCTGGCTCTGCACAGAGGCCATGTGCTGGGTAGCGAAGGGAGCCATGCTCGGGGGCCCCTTGCATTTCTGAGCAGGCTGCCCTCCTGTCACCCACATTCTGGGCGCTGCCCCAGGGCCCACTGCGCCATCTGCACAGCCGGGGAGGGGGGTATGGCAGGCGACCCCGGGCGGCCCTCAGCAGCCAGCGGCGACCAGGAAGTGCAAAACCAGCTGCGCTGTGGGTGCAGGGCACCAACGGGACTTACGGGTCGCTGCTGCAGCAGGACAAGCTTGGTGACTTGGACGTTCACTTTAATTCCAAGGCTCTGGTGCTGAAACATATTGTACACCTACCAAGAAAGAAAAACAGAAATAAAAGATGTAAACAGAAAAGATTTTTAAAATACAGTGGTGTCCTAGATGGGATTCCTGGAACAGAGAAGTGGTGTTAGGTAAAAACTGCAGGGAGCTGAAAAAACTATGGACTTTAATTAATAATGTATCAATATCGATCCATTAGTTATAACAAAGAAACTAATGGAAGATGTTAATAGTATGTAAACTATATGAGAACGCTCTATCTACTCAATGTTTCTATAAATCCAAAAGTGTATATAAATGAATACACCATGAATTCATTTATTTATAATCATAAAATATAAATTCTATTCATTAAATTAAAAATTAATTTTTTTTAAATAGCTGTGCTCCTCCAGCATAAAAAATACATGTAAAGAAAGGCTCATTATATGAAATTCTAATTTCAGTGTTCATAGGTAAAGTCTTACTGGAGCAAAAAAATATATGTGAAAAACATAATATTTTATTAACAATGCCTTCTGAGACGCAAAACCTCCCACAAATGTGAATTCCCCCAAAGAAACATGCATATGATAGAAAGTTCTGGAATCACTCATACACATTTGCATTCATACATACACAAAGAAAGCTAAGCTGGAAATCAGCTGGTTAAAAATAATGCAGAAAACAGGTTATTTTGAGAAAAAACGATGTTAGGTGACCCTGGACTTCCATAAGGGGGGTTGAAGGGGACATTCACAAAGGGGCAGAAGGTCAAAGCCCATGGCCACCTGCCGTGTGCCAGCCGGAGGGACCTGGCGCCCAGAGCACAACCCACCCCAGCGGGGACTTCCGCCACCACGTCTCAGCGAGGAAAAGCCACCTGCTCAAGCCCCGCAGCTCAGGGGTGACCCCAGTGCAAATCCAGGCTTAGCTGGGGAAAAAGGCCACATTCCCTGAAGTCCTCATACCAGCCCAAGTTTACCACTGAAATAAAGGTACAGTAACAGAAAAAGATTATGTCCATCTTACTGTGGCACTTCTTGTTGGTGTCGCTTTGTTAGAAGGACCTCCGTGCCAAGAGGCCAAAGGAGAGTTTTTCAAAGGGAAGAAAGAAAGGAAATCTCAAATAACTGACAATGTACCAAAAAAGCCCACTGACTTGAGGGTCCCTGGGTCAGTATGACCCTCCAGAGTTCCTTTTCCGTAACATGCACAAAGCAGGAGGTAGGGGTGCGGGGACGGGGGACAAGGGGGATGATGCAGCTGGCAGAGTAAGGTAAAGCCAGAACAGGTCTGAGAGCCTCATCAATATGTTTGTTTCATTCTGTCCTGTGGGCTTTTTCCAGTTTTATGCGATACAATGGACATCAGCCCCTGCAGCATTAGTTCTAAGTGTACAACATGACTTGATACGTGTGTATGGTGACATATGTACCACAGGAAGTTTAGCTGTCACCCATTGCCTCACATACTTAATTCTTCTTCCCTGTGATGAGAGCTTTTAAGATCTACTCTGAGTCACATCGAACACAAGTTACAGTGTCCTTACCTATAGTCACTGCTGTACTGTTACATCCCCAGCTCTTATTTATTTTACGACTGGAAGTTTGTCATTTTTGACCCCAGTCACCCATTGTGCCCAACCCTTACCCCCATCTCTAGGAATTGCCAACCTGTTCTCTGTATCAATGAGTTTGGTTTCTTTAGACTCCACATATAAATGGTACCATAGACTGTTTTCCTCTGACTTGTTTGGCTTTGTTTTGAATATCCTACTTTTTTTCCCCCCTGGTAGACATAACCGAGAGAGAGAACGTCCCAGAAGGGGCAGTGAAATTTCTTCCAGTTGGTGTCATTGTTCATTAGCACAGGGCAACAACATAAAATAATGCCCTCTGAAGACAGGGTGACCACAGTCACTTGGACCATATGACACTGGACGCAGGGTCCAGCACACACAGATTGGAAGCACAGGCATTTGAGCATCGTGGGACAAAGGAGTCAGCTGGGTCACTGCTGGATTTTAGTCTTTGAAACCATTATTAAAGTGAAGAAGAAAAAAAAAGAACCACAGTAATTGAATACTCTATTTTTCCCACAAGAAAAAATAGAACACATTTAATTATTCTGTTTTTGCTTTTCTCTCCCCCAAACTTCCTTTCCTCCATCACAAAATAGCAGTCATTTTTTTATACTGGGCCAATTTCTGAAGTCATGTCTTAATTACCTATCCCCAAACCTGATGAAGAAGGGGGGAAAAGAAAGAAAAACCACATAACTTTTCCCTTGTTTTGGTATTTTGAGAACCACCCAATGGCTGTAATTCAAATTTCTGCAGAAATATTCAGCATTAGGATTGGGCCCAGACTGGAAAACCTCAATTCAAAACATGAAAATTGGGAAGGTATGAAACCCTGAAGTCAGGAGGGAGAAAATCTGAGTTGCATATGGTTTCAGTGCCCTCTGAACACTGCCTGTAATGCAGACAGGGCCAGCGGCGCTGAAGAATATGGTAGATATGAAGAAAGAAGGCAGGAAAGCAATTCTCGGTGGCAGTCTGACCTGCCGAGGAAAGTATAAAGGACCCACAGAGCGTGATGTGCGTCCCGGAAGGGCAAACTCTAGGAACAAATGCCCCTTGTCAAAATCTCCCACATTTTGCATGCTGGGCTGGTAACAGCCCCACAAACTCTGTACACCCCCCTGAAAGGCTGAGTCGCTTCCCTGGAGCAGAGGCACCAAACGTAAAAATAGAAAGAGAGAAAAGTATGCTGAATGGGGAGAAAACGCCTCCGGCTCCAGGGCGAGGAAGGAGGAGGGATGGGAGCCGCTGTTGAACTGAACGGTAGGATTTGCAAGATGACCAAGTTCTAAAGACGGGTTAGCTGCACCACAATGCGAAGAGGCTTCATTCACAACTGTACACTTAAAAGTGATAAAGATGGTGAATTTTAGGTGTGTTTTACCTAATTAAAATGTTTTAATCAAGTGGGATGAAAGGCTTCATGCTCTGAACAGCGTTGTGCCTAGCCGGAAGCCGGGCATCCTCCCTCTGACAAGAAACGGGCAGCAGGGGAGCAGGTCAGGAGTCTGGCCATCACGCCAGTGCCTCCTCCCGTGATGCGAGCTGGACCGCGTTCCCATGAGCACAGCAGCCCGGGCCGCGCCGCACGGGACCTGCCTGGCAGCCCAGCGCCACGCCAGGTCAGCCAGACAAAGTCGGGCTGAGCCACCACGTGCAAAACAGCAGGCCTCAGGGCCATGGATCTAAGTCCCCCCGACTGTGATTTTTCCCATGGAAATTCACGCTCAGGGGACGTCGTGGGGGCAGCAGCCATCTGACGTTTAGGGAGACACCTGGTTGGGCAGGGAACAGCGCGGCCCATCGTCTGGAAATTCGGTCTCCGGCGTCCAGCTCCGGCTGCGCCCTGGCAGGTGTTCAGAGCCCTGGCGGCAGTTGTCACATTTCCTTGGCAGCCTGGGGGCCGAGCGGGGCGGACCCAGTGCCAGCAGCACGCTGCGGCTGTCCTGGCTGGGCAACGTGGGGACACGGTCAGGGAGGGACAGACAAGGAGCTGAGAAGGCGCAGGGGACAGGCCACCTGCGGAGAGGCTGTTCGCGTGCCCAGAGGGGGTCCACAAGAGTGCCACCTACCTGCGTGACTCAGGCCTCCCCCCAGGGAGATGGGGACCACAGACGCCACTCTGGAGTCACACAGGGCGCCCATTCAGACGTCGCACAGGACAGGGTGTGTTCGCTAGCATGGTGCCTCTCTGTGGGGTCCCCAGGGGCAGCAGCCGCCCCAACTGTCCCCTGGGTATTCAGAAATGCAGGTTCTGGAGCCCACGCCAGGCCCATTGGATCAGAGACCCTGGGGGTGGGCCGGCCACCTGCATTTAACAAGCCCCCCAGCGGCTTCCCATGGAGGCGGCTCCAACACCCGCCGCATTCTCCGGTCACCAGAGAGGCTGCCTGTCTGTTCCACATGGTAATTGAGTAAAACTGATGTCATGTTCCCTCCGCACAGGACTGGCCTGGAACGTGTCAGGGTTTCACTCCACCCTGGTTGTTAAGGAAGCTAGAAACAACCAAAGCTCTGTCAAGGGGCCCCATTTTCCAGCTGGGCTGCCCAGGCCCAGGACTGTCGTGTCAGCACCACCTGTCCCTGCCTACAATTGGTCCTTTAAACTATCCCTGCTCCTGGGTCACCCTTCCCCACCCTCAACCAAAGAAAAACCAGGTTACATGTGGAAACAGATACTGCAGAACGTTTGGAAAAGCATCGAAAGCCGGGATCCCAGCACCCCTCTATAGATTGCTGCCCACTGGGAGGCTGTCCCCTCTCCGTGGACCTGGGCAGGTGAGTGGTTTGCTAAGGACACGGAGCCTGGGGCAGGACTCCACTTCCCTGGAAAAGGGCCAGGAAGAGGGATCTTTAAAAGCAAATCAGTGCATGGCATGGTCCTGCTTAAATGCAGCAGCTGCCTGGTGCCCTGTGGGAAGCCCACTCCCCATGCCAGGCACCTCCGGCCCGGGCACCCCCCACCCAACGCCATTCTCCCTGTCACCCACCAGGAACCATCTCTTTCTGAGTCTCCCAGATGCTAGATGGTTCTCCCGAGCTGGCTCCTTGGTGGATGGTGCACCCCTGAAAGCTTCAGTCACTTGCACGCACCTGCGTACTTGTAGCAATTTATAATATTTACACATCTCCGTCAACACTTGTACGTTTAGTGGTTGTTTTTAACACCAGTGTCCTAATGAGAGTAAGTGATCTCATGCTGTGGTTTTGACTTGTATTTCTCCAATGACGAGTAACATCGAACATTACTGGCCACTTGTAGATCTCCTCTGGGGAAATGGTTATTCAAGTCCATTCTTAAGTCAGGTTTCTTCGCTGTGGAGTTTTAGGAGTTTTCTATATCTTCTAGGTGTTAGCAGATAAGTAATTTGCAAGCATTTTTCCCCCTTTACTCGGCTGGTAGTGGCCTTTTATGGGTAAGTTTTTAAGGCTGATTAATTCCAATTTGTCTATTTCTATTTTTGTTTTCTGTGCCCTACCAAAGATATCATTGCCAAATCCGATGTCATGAAGCAGACCCTATTTTTTCTTCTAAGACTTTTATAGATTTAGCTTGTATATGCAGGTCTTTGATCTATTTTGAGTTAATTTTTGTATAGAGTGTTGGGCAAGGGTCCAACTTCATTCTTTTGCAAGCGGATATGCAGTTTTTCCAGTGCCATTTGTTGAAAAGACCGTCACTTCCCCATTGAGTGGTCTTGGCACCCTTACTAGGAATTACTTGACTATATATGTCAGGGTTTATTTCTGGGATCGGTTCTATTCCATTGGTCTATATATTTGTCTTAATGCCAGTACCACACTGTTTTGGTTACTACAGTTTTGTAGCAAATTCTGAAATCAGAAAATGTGAGTCCTCCAATTTTGTTCTTTCTCAAGATTTTTCTTGGCTATTCAGGGTCCCTTGAGATTCCATGAAAATTCTAGGATGCATTTCTCAGTTTCTGCAAAAAACAAAACGCTGTTGGGATTTTGCTGTTATTTTTCTATTCTTTATTTATCTCTGCAGTGATCTTTCATTTCCTTCCTTCTGCTAGCTTTGATTTTAGTTTGTTCTTCTAGTTCCTTACATTGTAAGGTTAGATCGTTGATTTGAAATCTTTTTTAAGGTAAGCATTGACAGCTATGCATTTCCCTCGGAGCACTGATTTTGCTGTGCCCCACCACTTTCTGTATGTTGTGTTTTCATTTTCACTCATCACAGCATATTTTCCCGTGATTTACCTTAACCCGTGGGTAGTTCAAGCATGCGTGGTTTAATTTCCACCTACTTGTGAATGTTTCAGTTTTCTTTCTGTTTTTGATTTTGTACTTAATCCCACTGGGTCTGAGAACATACTTTGCCTATCTTTTAAATTTGGGGAAGCTTAATTTGTGGCCTAACACGGTAGATCCTGCGACCATGTTCACCTGAAAATAAAGAATTTGCTGTCACTGGGTAGAGTGTTTTGTATGTCTGTTAGATCTGGTTGGTTTACTGTGGGGTTCGAGTCTTTTATCACCTTGCTTACCTTCTGCCTAGTGGTCCCATCCGCTACTGCGAGTGAGTGGGGAAGTCTCCAGCATTATAGCGACTGTGTATTTGTCCCTTCAGTTCTGTCAGTTGTTGCTGCTTCCTATATTTTGACGGTTTGTTATTAGGTGTGTTAACACATAGCTATTATATCCTTTGCTGTATTGAATCTTTTATTAATCTACAATATTCTTCTTTGTCTGATAACCTTTTCTTTGATTAAAGCTTATTTTCTTTGACATTAGCATAGTCACTCCTGCTCTCTCATAGTTACTGTTTACATGGATTATATTTTTCCATACTTTTGCTTCTAAGTTATTTGTGTCTTCAGATCTGAAGTGAGTCTCTTATAGACAGCACATCCTTGAGTCATGTTTGCTTGTTTGTTTTTCTTGTAATCCATTCTGCCAATCTGTCTTTTGATGGGAGAGATAAATCTATTTATCTTTAAGGCAATTACTGATAGGAGGGAACTTAATTCTGCATTATGCTATTTGTGTTCTATATACTCGGAAGGTTTTTCGAGGGTTTTTTTTTTTTTTTGGTCCCTCATTCCTGCATTACTGATTTTGTGTTTAGTTGATTTTTTTTTTTTTTTTTAATAATGAAACTTTTTCATTTCCTCCCCATTTCCTTTTGTGTGTATTATATAGCTATTTTCTCCGTGGTTACTATTGGGGATCACATTTAACATCCTAACGTGAGTACACTCTAATTTGAATTTATACCAGCTTAAAATTCAATAGCACATAACATTCTGCAACCAGCTGGTCTTTACGAAGTGAACAAATATGCAATTATAAATTAAGATCAAGATGTTGACAGCCCTGATAAAACAAGCTGGGCTTTCCGGAGGGGTCCACAGAGAGGTCATTCCAAGAGGGACCCTAAAGACCAAAGCAGCCAGCTCTATGTGGAGTGGGAAGAAGAGCATCTTGAGGAGACCATGAGTCTGAGGATCTTCAGGTGCCTGGGAAACGGTGGCTCCAACAGCAGGAGTCAGGCCTGAGCTGGAGAGGGAATGAGGCCCAGCCACACAAAAGGAGGAATTCCCCACCAGCCAGGAGAGAAGCTGCGGAGGGGCTCAGCTCCCTTGCTGAGCAAAGATTTTACTTTGCTGGCTGTTCTCCAGCAAGGACTCAGGAGGGAGGAATTGAAGGGAGAAGTCAGCCAGGCAGCTCCTGCAGTGTCAAGGCCAGAAATAGTGGCGGCAAGTCAGGTGGAGGTGGAGAGAAACAACAGACCCCAGGCACGCCTGTCACCTTGAACAAGGTGGGATGGGACGTCACCCTTCCATGTACTCACTGGCTCTGCACCCTGGCCCAGTCACTCCCCGCCAAACCTCCGATCACTTCTCTGTAAAGTGCAAATCATGGAATCTACCAGGAATGCAGGGAGGTGGCAGGAAGTCACCCGGTTTGCCATCTGAAGAGCTGTGTTCCTCACAGGCACGCCCTTCCTCCCCTCCTGGCACGCACAGGCCATCCAGCCACTGACCTGCACTGACCTCGCACATCACCACCGCCAGACGCTGTGAAAACTGGGAGCAAGTGCCTGACCCCAGATCCTCCCAGGTATGAGTGAGCCATGCTGTCACTCACCAAGGCCCTACAGCCCCCTGGCTTGCCTCGGGGGACAAGGGCCTCAGTGTGTTTAGGCTCAGAGGTCAGAGCGGTTCGCATGGGCGAGCCAGCCTCTGCCCACAGAGCCCCAAGTGGGAGGGTGAGGAGGAGCTGGGGGCTGGGTGTCACTGCCTGGGGAGAAATACACGTTCATAAAGGTAGTAACCACCCCGCAGACTTCCCTTCAGGTGCAGGGCACCAAGAAGCGCTGGCCGGCCTCACCTTCCTGTGGACCACGGACTAATGCGAGCGCCCCTTCTGCCAGCCACCTGCCTCAGAGATACCCACTCGCATTTCCTAAACTAGGTGCAGGACTGACCCTGGTAGGGGCCAGTGGTCTTGCTTAAAATGGGTGGAAGGTCTGAACAGAACTTGTCTTTAAATTTGCCCAATGGTGACCCTTGGTGAGAGCAAGGGAAATGGCTCCCGGGACGGGTCTGGGTGAGCAGGTGGCCGTCAGGTGACTGTGCTTTCCTTGGCTTTCTGGCCTGCCGTTCTGGGCAAGGAACCCCGGTGTTGGAAGGGCTGTGAGTGTCCACCCGCGCGTGCCAGCTGCTCTGACCGCAGTGCTCGCCCTACTCGGTAGCCAGGTGAGGAAACTCCTCAGCCCAGGGTGAGGGGCTCGGCCCTGCGTCTGCCCTCAGCGGCGGGACCTGGAGCCTCCAGCGGCTCAGTACCAGCGGTCAGAGAGGTGGGGAGTGTCTCATTCAAGCCCAGCAGCACAACCATGCAGCCCCTGGCCCTGAGCCCTGGGGGCCCATGGAGGGTCTGACTCCCTTCCCAGCTCCACCCCAGAGGAGAAATTATGAAAGAAACATCAAAATGAGGAGCTTTGCCTCATTACTACTTTAGTTGTAGTAATGAAGGTGTATTCCCAGACCTCGGGCCCTGGGCAATTTTTAAAAATAAATACACAAGATGAAATGATGTGCCGACGGAAGAGGCTGGTGTGGAGCCAGGCCCCCAGCCTGCCTCCCGGGCTCCTGCTGGGCAGGCTGGGGGACGGAACAGCGACCCACTGTGACCTAGCCACCAGGAGCACCCGGGTTTGTACACAGGAGGGACAAATACTTCTCAGAAACCAGGGCCCAGCACCATTAAACGTTGGCAAAAGCAATTCCTCTTCGCGGTATACAACTAAAAGAAAATGAACTGGGGATGCAGGCAGATAGATATCCGTACGCCCCTGTTCCCAGCAGCATTCTTCCCAGCAGTCAAAAGATGGAAGCCACCCAGCGCTCGCCAATGCACACACGGAAAAACAAAATGTGCTCTATTCATACGAGAGAAGCATATTCGGCCTGAAAAAGGAAGGAGAACCTGACTCTGCTACAACGTGGATGAACCTGGAGGACATTCCGCTCAGGGACATAAGCCAGTCACTAAAGGACAAATACTGCATGACTGCACGTCTATGAGGTTCCCTGCTTTCCGCCAGGCCTCACTGCTGCTTCACATTCAAGTTTGATCTTGATCCCTCCTCCTAGATGGGGCGCCTGCGCAGGGACGGGGCTGCCACAGGGCTGAACCCCGCAGGAGGGGGCCCGCACACGGCAAGGGTCTTGCAAGGCTCTGGAAAGGAGCGGCAGGCATGGAGTGGACGCAGGCAGTAAAGTGCCCCACCCAAGTGGGTCGGGGGCAGGTCCTCTGACATGGGGACGCCCACCAGCCCCCTACTGTCCTCGCTGCCCAGGGAGCCCACCGCTGTGTGCACCTCCATCCCCCCTCCCCCACTGCTTTGCCCCTGATGAAAGACAGCACCACTTCCAGCGCACTCAGCTGGGAGGGGACAGAGCCCGCCTGGGTCGGGACCCTGCGTGCGGCCTTACCATGTTCATGACGGTGAGGATGAACCTCTGCGCGGCCTCGGCTCCGTGGTACTGCACCATGTCGGCGTCGGCCACCACCAGCGTCTCCACCGTGTGCTCGCTGGTGAGCCGGATGGCGTTCCTGCGCTCCCGCCAGTCCCAAGACGGCCTGCCCTTCCTCGGCCTCTTCTTTTCTAGAAAATAGGAGGGAGGGGGTGCCATCCTTGGCGTTGAGACTTCCGAAACTACACAGAGAACAGTCCTCCACTGAGCCCCGGCCCTCTGGAAAATGGCCAGTCCCCTCGCGCCAGCAGGTGGCTGCACTGCTCCCATCCCAGGGGAGCTGGGTCTACACCCCGGACACACTGCACACCCACCCACCCTCGCAGTTGAGGTGCCGGTGGGACTGAACATCACAGAAAAGGTCCCTTCACAGGAATCTGGGAGAGTAGCACAAAGCCAGTGTGGAGAGTGGCTGGGGGGTTGGGAAGCGCCTTTCTGCAAGGGCCACCCCCTCAGCAGATAACTGGGACCAAGGAAGCAGAAGTGATGGACACAGACAGGACAGTCCCCCAGGGGCTGGCATTCCAGCAACTATTCTGAGCATCATCAAGAAAGACTCATAAACGTTTACGGGCGCAAAAGCATTATTAAAAAAAACAACAACAAAAAACATGATCAGAAGAAGGTTACATGCCACACACATCCAGGCCAAGATACACAGGTGTCCTTTCCTCAGCACAGAAAATGAAAAACGTGTGACGAATCCTCTGTGCTGGCTCTGTGGACAAAACAATGCCCTGTTGGTTCTCACTCTAACATGCAGCTGTTGCTCTTCAGAGCCCACCCGAGTGTTTTCTCTGAGTGTCTGAGGACCCGAGGGATGCAGGCAGAAGGCCCTCCACCAGCAGCAAAGGCTGGCGGTCTCGGGAGGCCCTCCGGGGGTCTAAACGAGCATGGGAAGGCAGCTCTTCAATTTGAGAGCTATTATTTCCATTTTTAGCCCCAGCCAGGTCGGAAGCCATCTGTCCCGATGTCTGGGCAGTCAACCCGGCCTCCCTGCAGCACATCACCTACCATTCACATTTTAGTTCCTTCCTAAGTTTTTTATTCACTTCTTTCATTCACACATTTATTCGTTCAGAGCGAGAAAACGACTCAAAGCAGCATCTTGGTTTACTTCTTCGCCTAAAAGACATAAGGTGACTTACTCCCAAAATACGTAGATTACAATGAAATCAGACCGAAGGAGGAATGTAAAGACAAAGAAAATAAAATACGAATATACCAAACAGAGAAAGTTGATGTGGCCACTCTGGTGATGACAATCACCATGGCTGTACCCAAGGCAAGCATGCAGAGCCCTCAGGATGAGTGGCCCCCATGGCTGACCGCCCCTCCCGGGGCCCAGGGGTCAAGACCATTGTCACCCGTGGCCACACGTGAGCACACTGAGGCACAGAGAAATGTGTGAACACTTTGTTCAAGGCTACAAACCCAGCTGCCTGGGACGCCATCCCCAGCGGTCTCACCTTGTCCATCCTGCCTTGGAATTTGCTTCTGACTTCCCGGAAACTGGGGGCAATTTCTCCAGAAAGTAAACATGCTCAATGGCCAGCTTTGTCCCTCTCCTCCAACAGGAGGGAAAATACCACTCCTCCGGGAAAGGCAGTATTTTCTTAATACCAGTTGCTGCAATAAAAACTGAGACTTCATACAGGATCCGCTCAGTGATGCACGAGGCAGCATTTTCAATGTGTTATGGCAGATGTGACCACGAATTCTGCTCATTTACACAGCAGCCCAAGGTGCCAAGGGCCGGTGGATCCCCTGTGCTGGGCCTGCTGGATGGGTTTTCTCTTTTCTGCACCTGCCACGTCAAAACTAACTCACACCTAGAAACTGACAAATCAGAAGCCACTGGGGGAACAAAGCCTCCCAGAGTTCACTATGCTGGAGACTGGAGCTCTGGGTACACTCCAGATGCCTGAGCCCCCCACCCCGAACTTCCCAGGTGGCCCACTGCGGGTGGGCGATCCAGTCAGCCTCAGGGAGCCTGGAGTACTCCCCAGATCTTCTCCAAACTGCAGATATCACTGTCTACTTCGTAGTCTAACATGGGTCTCCACTTGCCTTCTGGGCTCCTAGTCTGTGAGCTTAAAAACCCACCCATCAGCCTCGGGACCCACCGGTGTCTATCTCTGCCTGGTGCGTAGGATGCAAAATTACCCTGAGTTGAATGAAAATTATTTTTAAATTCTTTGCAATTCCTAACTAATAGCAAGATTAATTTTCAGGGAAGGTGATAATGATTCCACTCACGTAGGGTGGACGTGGGGAATAATTAAAAGATGCATGCTCAGCCCTAAACAGGGTCAGGAAGATTACCACACACCCAAATTATGCTAACTCATCATCTATCCTTGCTGTCACATTACTAGCACTGCTGTTAACTAGTAGGGTCTAAACACTAATTTTTAACTTTCGCATGACCCCAGATCCAAATAGTGAACCTGGATGCCTGTATGGATCCGAGAATTCTGAGAAGTCAAGTTCTCCACCTGCCCAGAAGCCCTTGTCCAGGCTCTTGCCATCCAGCTTGTTGCCTTTGATGTTTCGTACTGGGCAGGGGGCATGAGAGAATTTCCCTAAGGCCATCCTCAACCATGCAACACTAAATTATATAAAAGTAACACTGTCCAGAGGAGTTGCCTGTAACTCTTCCTCAACATTCCCACAGACCGCCCAGCATTCCCGAGGGGCGACTACCTTAGTCATCAGAAACACGATAGAACATAAAACATGACTGTACGCGAATTCAGCTATTTAAACCACACAGTGCTAATGACCTTTCACATCAGGTGCAAGCATGAAAATCAAATGCTTTTGGTTAAGATGAAAAACAGGCGGCGAGTCCATTCTCCTTGGGGGAGAGACCCCCTGTGGCCATGCCAACCCTTCCTCAGGGCACCGAAGAAGCCACCACTGCCCGGGCATGAAAAGCACTAACAGGTGTGGTTTTAATGTATGTCCAGGTGCCCCACTGACTCTGTCTTTACTTTTCCTTAAATATGCAGCCTGGGTGTAATGAAAATACCTTCAGGCTGGGATTGGACACTCCAAGAGTCACCTGAGCCTGAGCTTGACGTCCTCCAAGATGTCACTGAACACAAAGGTCTCCATCTCCTGGACACTGGTCACTGGCCTTTGTCTCCTACCCCTCTCTCCTGCATGGGGCTGTGGGGGCTGGGCGCCGGGGAACTACATTTCCCAGCAGGCTCTCTGCTCAGTTCTGCCAAAAGGGAGCCCTAGAGAGAGATGGGCAGATAGGAGGAGGGGAGAAGGGGTTCCCTGTGTTTTCAGTTCCAGGTGGCACTGTTCCAGCAGACCTGGACAACTACTGCTCCAGCCTCTGGCTCTTGGGGGACCCCTAGCTCAACCTCCCCACCCCCCTTCAGGAGTACATCCACAGACATACCACCTTGGTTGTGCCCCTTGGTGGTCGGATGGTCCCTCAAAGGTCCAAGACCCGCCCCACAGACCTTGCCTCAAGCTCTGTGGCCCTGGAAATACACCTCTTTCTTTTTCTCTCCCCAGCTCCAGGGACAGTTGTTCCCTGGGGTCCCTCAGCCCGTCTTTCGCTTAGGCAGACTCGGATGGTGGCATAACCAATCCCCCTGTTAGAAGCACCTCGCTTGGTTCCAGGGCTCCAGGTTAGACACAAGCTGATTGAACCTAAAGCTTGAGGGTCGGTCCTTCAACTTTCCATGTTCCTTTCAAGCCTCAGAGATTTTTGCCAGGTCTGGAACTAAGGGGTTACCTTTCCCCCAGGGGAGTATTAAGATAGTGGCTGTGCCCTTCAGCACCTCAGATCCATGTCACAACAGGAACTCAGGCCTGTGATCCGAATCACAGCAGAACAGAAACCAACCAATAGAGGGCCCCATGGAGGAAACGCAGGCATGGCTGCGCCATACAGTCCTCAGCAACCTGTTGCCGCTACCACATCCCCGGACCTGGGGACAGTGTCCTACAGATTCCAAGTCAACACCAGGAAGAAGCTTGAATGACCAGTGAGCCAGCAGTGGGTTTCCAGGTTTTTTGTTTGTTTTTGTTCCTTAAGATTTTATTCATTACCTTTAGAAAGAAAAGGGCAGGGAGGAAGAAAGGGAGAGAAACATGAACGTATGGTTGCCTTTCACCTGCCTCCAGCTACAGACCTGGCTGGAGACCTGGCTTGCAGCCTGGTTATGTGCCCTGGCTGGGAATCGAACCAGCTACCTTTGGGTTTGCAGGTTGGCGCCTTACCCACTGAACCACTAGCCAGGGTCTGCAGGTTTAAAGTCACACACACACACGGCCTTAAAAACACCATGCTTTCCAAAAAAATTCTCAGGCTCCCCCCAAATTATTTTCTGATTGCTTTTTGTCTTCAGCCAAAGGAAAGAGTCCATTTGCACAAAAACAACCTTTTCAGCTGGAAAGGGTGGTTCCACGTGTGCAGAAGAGCTCCCAGCCAGGTGAACTTTTCGGCAGCTGCATAAAAAGCCAGCATCCTTGAAAAATAATGGCCTTCTATTTTCTTTTCTCAAAAAGGAAAAAAAAAAAGTTTCACTCTCCAAGGGTGAATTCTTTAAATAACTTCCCCCAAGGCCAAGTCATTTTTATAAAAGGCATCTTTTGCATGTAAATTCCTTACAAAGGAAGGTGAAAAATAAAACGTTTTTATTTATTTATTTTTTCTGGTTAAGATCCCAAACGAAGAACTGATCAGCCCTGGGGTCCAAGATCAGTGCCTGCAGGAGGCAGGAAGGATGGCACACATCCTGCTCTGGGACGCAGCAGGACCAGGGGGAGGACAGCTGGGTTGGCCCCACCTGACCTTCCCTCCCATGGTCATGGCCATGCAGGCACCAGGCCACCAGGCAGCGCTGCCCGCGGGCAAGGTGGAAAGATACTCATTCAGCCCGCAAATGTTAACTGAGAACTACTGTGTACTATTGGCACTACAATGTAGGTGATGACCCTCTAGAAGGGTTGGACATGAACCAAATAAAAAACAGATGAATTTATACATGTAACAAATACATGCAAGAAAAAAAACTGGTAATGTTACGTGAGGATAGAAAGGATGGGATCCAATGTCGGTTGGGTTCTGTGAGGAAGTGACTTGCAGGCTGAGGGGGGAAGGGTACATTAGGGCTCAGCAGCGGGGGCAGGGAGAGGAGCTGGGGGCGGTCCAGGTCACACTGGGCAGCCCTCCGGGACACAGGGAGCGTGACATGGCCCAGAAACCGCAATAGGGCAAGGGCAGGAGAGAGTGTAGTTGACAATGAGCCTTGAGCAACAGGCAGGGGCGACCCTGGAGGGTCCCATGGAATTTGCTTAGGGTTTTCTTCTTTACCCCGGGAGCAGTCTGTCGGAAGCCATCCAGGGCTTGTGTTTTGCATGTGTCACCCTGGCTGCTGTGGGCAGGACAGACTCTGGGAGTCAGCCTGGAAGCAGGACACTGGTTAGAAGAGCACCACAGCCACACAGGTGAATGGGGACCATACCCGAGGTGCATCGGGACATAGACTTAAAAAATAAAAATAGGAGAGTATTATGCTTAGTGAAATAAGCCAGTCAGTGAAGGACAAATATCCTATGATCTCACCCATTACAGGACAATAATGAACAAAACTAACAAAAGCAAAATAGAACCAAATATATGAATACAGTGAATAGGCCTTCAGTGGTCAGAGGGAAAGGGGTTGGGGGGAGGGGGGAGGCAGAAGCAATGAAGGGGAGCAGCTTAGACAAGAACCTAGTATAAAGGAACCATGAACATGGACAACAGGTGGGATTGACTTTGGGGGGAATAGGTGGGTGGGGAGGGGGACAGAGGGGAGCAAAAAGGGGATGGCTGTAATACAACAACAATAAAATTTAAAAAGAAAAGAATCAAAAAAAAAAAAAAAGATGAGAGCAGTTACATGGAAAATAAATAATTAATAAATAAAAAATAAATAAATGCGAAGGCTGGGAACTATCCATCACAGTCTCACCTCCATTTCTCAGTTAAGTCTGTCGCTGAACAATTAGCCTAGCCTATGGGGGTTTGACAGTTTGATCTTCTCAACTGATGGAAGAGAAAAAAAAAAGACATTCCGCAAACACACAGCTTGGGGGAAGAAATTAATTAACGCTGGTGTTTCTACCAGAGCAAGACAGGACAAACAAAAGCCTGAAAAGCAATGACTTGTCTCCTGCACCTGGAATCCCCCATGGGGCCCTGGGTATTGTTCCTTTTGACAGATGGTCTTTCATCTTTGACAAGTACAAGGGACTTCAGACAGCTCAGAAATTCCTCCATGTTTGCCAGGAGGGCAGGCCATGCTGGGGACTAGGACTCACACTTTTCTACTTCGTGGCTTTAACGCAAAACTAAATGCACAAAAATTTTTGAATTTTGACGGAACCCAATTTATTTTATTTTATTTCGGTTTTTGTGTTTCTGGTGCCATATGTAAGGTATCATTGCCCTAATCCAAGATCACAAGGACTTTTACCTGTGTTTTCTTCTAAGAGTGTGATCATTTTAGCTCTTACATTTAGGTCATTGACCTTCTCTTAATTTTTCAACGATTGTATTGCACCGCTAACACTGTATTTGCGTCAACTGAAGCTTAAATGAACTCTACGTTAGACCAGTTTCAGTGGTCTACTCTTTAAATCACAACTTCCCCAAATCTGATCTCTCAATTTTGCATCAGCTCAGAGTCAACTGTAAGTGGGTCTTAAAGAAATGCTACCTAGAAGAATGGCAAATGGTGTGTGTAATCTCTCAGCTCTGACATGTCTGTGAACAAGCGCCTTCTCACTGAACAATCTGTCTTAGTGTCAGATTCCTAGAGCACAGCCTGGGGCCACCATCTGTCTGTTGGGACTTAGCATCCTAAACAACTCTGAGACCTGCCAGGTTTTCTTGTCTTTTAAGTAACCTGTTTTGTCTGCTCGAATTCTAGTACAACTTCTCTTCTTTACCCTTGTGATTCACAAATTTTGCCAGGATAAATAACTGCGGGTCTATATGTATTAATTTTGACCAGAACACAGTTAGCCTTTTATCCTGTAAACTGAGATTGTTTCTTTTTTCATGTCCCGGAAAGTCTTCATTCATTAGAAATCTCTGACCAATGCCCCTATTCTAACTTGAAAGGGGAGGGGTTCCTTCCCCAGAGGTTCTTAAATTGGATTTCTATTTTCTCTAACCCATTTCTAACACTCTCCTCCTCACCACTCTTGGCTTCCTTTCTGTTGCCTCCTAAGGGAGCATCTCATGCTTATTCTGCGCACCACTAATCCAGCCGCGGTATCTTCTGGGCTCGGGACGGAGCCTTCTCTGCGGGTTTCAACTCTGCTCTGGACGACTTGCTCTCGGAGACTCGCTTACCTCACCAGGTGCCTTTTGTGCTGAGCCTACTGTTTTCACATCTCCTTTGGCCTTTGCTTCTCAACAGCCCAATCTTCTCCCATCCCACCGAGGAGAGCAGTTTCCTAAAATTTTACTCTGTTTCCTGTGATAGGTCACTTTCAATGGTATGTTCTTTCTCGGCATATCCCTTCCCTTGGGGCCTTGGGTCGGTTTTCTCCATGTGCTCAGATCCAATGGAGGGAGGCCTACCCGACACTGCACCAAGACCTGGAGCGAAAGGGTTGCCCCCGACGGCACTGGTGCCCACCCCACGAGTGGCAGGTGCCCATGTGCAACTGTCTGCTCAACTCCCCCAGGCTGTGCTGGGACTTCACCTCCATGGGGACAGGTACTGTACATTCTCAGTTGATGAAACCCTTGAATCCTCTGTCCACAAGGCAATACCAGCTGCCCCAGCTCTGCCCAGAAATTGGCTATGGAGCGACAGGAAGACAATGGCTGATGTCAAGCCAAGAGGGACGGGCAACCAGTTTCCTAAGTATCATAAATTCCTTCTTGTCCTTTTCAGGCAGACGGGACCTGGTCACTCTGAAAAGGCCTCTGACTGCACTATCGGTCCAGGCGCCCGGTCCTCGCCAGTCAGTGTATGCCCTCCCCAGTTCTGACAACAGGTTGCCTCGTTCCCCGATTTTCCTAAATGTGCCTTTGTCTTTGCCATCGTCCCATGAGCTTTAGTGGGAAGGATGCTTGCCAGGTGCAGCGTTAACCCCGAGGCCACACGCAAGCATGCTTTGTTACACCCTTGAAGCCCTCCTGCCAGGGATGAATGAGAGCATTTCCACGGCCTCAAATCCGAACGTGCCGTCCCCTCCAGTGTGACTGACTGGAACCTGCTGCCACTGTGTGGACGCCTGTTAACAAACTCAGGCTGTCCTGGGCTCTGTGGAGCCTTTATAAGAGGCTCAATGAGCCATGTGCCCACCAGCCTTTAACAACCGGTTCCTGGGAGGTGACACGACCGCAGGGCAATTCCAGATGCTGAGGACGTGCTGGGAGCTGAGATGCCTTGGCCTCCTCAGGACCTTCCGGGTGGCCCCATGCTCTCTTCTCATGCTGTTGCTCAGCCCTGTCTTTTAGAGACAGGGTAGCCCCTCACGTCCTGTCCTGCTTCTCCTACCTCCCTGTCCTTTTCACGTGTATTTATTGCACGTCCCTCCTGAGCCAGGCCCGTGTCACTTTTGCTCTGATCCTGGCACACCCATGCCAGTTATCCACTGCTCAAGACTGGCTCACACCGAGGGGCCCCGGGGCTGTCCTGACACAAGAGGCCGCCCCTCTGTGAGGTGCACGGTCCATTTCAGTGTCTGATTTGACTTAAGTAACCTGCATGCCCGAAAACCCTACCCACTATGCGGATTTTCTGCCCTAATAGCCTTTAAGAACAGATTGACACAAAGTCACTGGCCCAACAACCAATCTTCTAGGACAGATTCTGCCACCTTGAAGTCCTCATCACTTCCTGCAGGATTCTGACCTGCGGTGACCACACTGAGTCACCAAGCAGCACAGAGGTCTGGGATTAGCACTGTGGTATGCCTTTGACCTGCGACCATGCCTGTACGTGTCCCCAGCAGGGGCCTACGGCACCTGCAGCGGCGGGCACCTGCCATGTGCGCCCCTGGTCCCACCAGTGGTCAACCCACTCTTTGTCTGGGCACTGCCTGAGAGAGGCTGGGATCCGGCCAGGGAAATCTGGAGGCCTGGGGACAACAGTGAGTTTTCCTTCTAGAATGCACCCTTTCAGGATATCGCTAACAGAAGCCCGCACTTCTCATCACAGGCAACAGTGGGCCTTTCGCCTTTCTTGCTTTGAGAAATCTTTGATCCCAGATTGTACCTCCAGAAAACCTGCTGCAATGCTGCCTACACCAAATCGTCACCGTCATGACCAAACTGCTGTGGGCAAGCTAACCTCAAGAGCCAATTTTATGACAACTCTGGTGTCTAACCTTCCCACTGTCCGCTTTCAGTCTCTCAGCTGCTAGAAACAGCTATTTATGTTCTACTCCTGGGTGAGAACGTGAGGCGGTAGAAATGATTAAAGATCACAAGCATCAAAGGCCTCTGGGAATTTTCCTAAGGGCTTGCAGCAAATGAAGAAACAATCATTCGAGAAAATCTACTAAAGCCTGGTAGGGAGCACAAGAGCCACGGCTCCTCCCTCCCTCCCACCCGAGCTGGGCCTGATGGATGCCCTACTCCAGCAGGACAAGACCAAGGAGACAGAGCTACCCTTTCCTGCGACAGCTGCCAGTCAAAGGACGTGGGCCTCACCAGGAGGGGCCGGCCCCCAGCATTTCTCCCGCCCTCCCAGCCCAAATGGTGGAACGTAAATTCCTGATGGGGCCTCTGAAAGCCGGAGGCTCCCTGTTTTCACCAGCCCTCACGCATAGGAAGGAGGCTCTAGCCCCGGGAAATGCTGGGCTGCCAATCATCTTCAGGTTGGCTGGCTCAGGGCAGAGAGTCCTTGCCAGGACACGCACGCTAGAAAGACCAAAGACTACTGCCCTGCCCATGGCCCACTACAGAGGCTGACCGTTTCCTCAGGGACAGGGGCAGCCCGTATGAATAAAGAACTCTTATGCTCTCTCCCGAAGAACTAGGTCTCTGTGAGGGAGAGTGTGGGAAAGATCAAGCCTATGGCCATGCTGGAAAACAATGGGGATGTAGTGGAAGCAAAGATGAGCTGGCTGCTCCTCTGAACTGAGAGCAAGGAGCTAGATCACCAGAGAGCATCAGGAGAAAACAGAGCTAAGGACAGCGCCGTGGGGTGAGAACATACCTCAAAGCCACTTCACAAGAACTACCCTGAGTTCAGTGGGTCACACTGTGGAACAACATACACTCTGCAGCCAGTGGTGGAACCTCGCAGCTGGATATGAAGCTAAAGGAGGCAGGCAGCCTAACAGAGAGAAAAAGCCAGCGCTACTTAAACACCACCACCCCAGGGCAACTGCAGACAGTACATGCCCAGTGCCAGCCCCTCTGAGGAGCCACACTAAAGGCTTCGCTCTGCAAGGAGAAAAAAAATGACATCATTAAAATCGTCTAGCCCTGGCCTGGTGACCCGTTGGTTGCAGCACTGACCCACACACCAGAAGATTGCAGGTTCGATCCACACAGGGTACATACCTAGGTCACAGGTTAGATCCCCAGTCGGTGCATGTGCAAGAGACAGTGATTGATGTTTCTCTGTCACACTGATGTTTCTCTCTCTCTCTCTCTTTCTCTCCCTCCCTCTCCTTTCCTCCTTCCCTGCGTTCCCCCCTTCCCCTCTCTCCCCTTAAAATTAATAAACATATCCTGAGGTGAGGATTTTAAAATCTGAGTCACTAAGAAAGAAATAAACAAACAATAGTAAAAAGAATCCCTGCGGAGGAGACGGGGATTCCTACAAATATTAACTCAGAAGTCCAGTTTTCAACAAAATATTGTGAGACATACAGAGAAATGGGAGAATGCGGTCTGTAGCTAGGAAGGAAAGGCAGGCAAGAGGGACTGCCTGTGAGAAAGTCCAGATGTCATATTTTATAGACAAAGACTTCAAAGAAGCCACAATAAAATCCTTCAAAGAATCAAAGGCAACAATATTTAAAGAAGTAAAGAACGCTATGATGACAATGTCTCGTCAAACAGAGATCAGTAAGTAGGTAAAATATTTTAAAAGAACCAAATTAATATTCTGGATTAGCCCTCGCTGGTGTGACTCAGTAGACGAAGCGCTGGCCTGCAAACCAAAGGGTCGCTGGTTCGATTCCCAGTCAGGGCACATGCCTGGGTTACCAGCCAGGTCTCCGGTGGGGGCATGTGAGAGGCAACCACACATTGAAGTGTCTCTCCGTCTCTTTCACCCTCTCTTCCCCTCTCTCTAAAAATAAATAAACAAAATCTTTAAAATTCTGGATTAGAAAAGTACAATAACCAAACAGAGAATTGCACTACAAGGGCTAAAAATAGATTTACACTAGAAGAAAGAAACAACAAACTTAAGTACAGACTGAGAGAAACTATGCAAACTGGAGACCAGGGGAAAAATCAATAGACTCAGAAAAACGTGGGGCATTACTAAGCACACTAACATAACTGTTGTGGGGATATTTGAAGAAAAAGAGGGAGGGAAAGGAATAGAAAACAAGTTTTTGAAAAAATAATGGCTGAAAACTTCCCAAGTATAATGAAAAACATAAATCTACACATCTAAGCAACTTAACAAACTCCAAGTATAATAAACACAAAGAGAGACACACCCAGACATATCACAGTGCAAATGCTATAAGTCAAAGGAAAACAAAGCCTTGAAAACAGCCAGAGGAACATGACTCAATCCGTGCAAAGAAATTTCAGTAAGATTAAGAGCGGACTTCTCATCAGAAACAGTAAAGGCCACAGACAGTGGGGCGACATACCCCATGTGCTGAAAGAAATGCATGTTAGCAACACATCTGACAAAATTAACAGTTCATCTTGATTAAAAAAACACTTGACAAATTAAGAATAAAGAAATGAAATCTCCTCAACCCAAAAGCAGTATCTATGGAAAGCAAACAACTAACATCACCCTGCATGGTGAAAGGCTGAATACTTTCTGCCTAAAGTCAGGAACAAGAAAGGGATGCCCTCTCTTGCATTTCTGTTCAACACTGTGATCCAGCCAGGGCTATTGGGCAAGAAAAAGAAATAAAAGTCCCCCGGATTGGAAAGAAAGAAGTAAAAGTATTTACAGATGGCATGACTTAATACATAAAAATCTCTAAGGAATCTATTATGAATCATTTGAATTAATAAGTGAGTTCAGCACAATTGAAGGATGCAAGATCAATAAACAAAAATCAATTGTATTTCTAGAGTACCAACAAACAAACCACAAATAAGATGAAGAAACAATGCCATTTACAATAGCACCAGAAAGAATAAGATGCTTACATAGAAGTGAAAATCTTACCCTCTGAAAACAGCAAAACACTGCTGAAAAGAAAGAAGATCTAAATCAATGTAAAAGCACCATGTTCATGAACCGGAGGACTCAAAATTCCCAAACTGATCTACAGATTCATTGCAACCTCTACCAAAATACCACCTGGACTGGTTTCTTTATAGAAACTGAAAAGCTGATCCTAAAATCCATATGGAAATTCCAGGGATCTAGATTAGGAAAACAAAAGCACTTTTGTAACACAGTTTGGCACTTTCTTTAAAAGGTAAACACACACTTCATGCTCCAGTCATTCCACATTTATCCACACATTTGTTTTAAAAGGTCCATAAAAAGACCTATACACAAATATTCATAGTGGTTTTATTTGTTTTGCTGTTTTAAGGTTTTTACTATTTTTAGAGAGAGGGGTAGGGAGAGAGGCAGAGAGGGAGAGAGATATCAATTTGTGTGGTTGCCTTTCACCTGCCTCCAGCTACGGACCTGGATGGAGACCTGGCTTGCAACCTGGGTTATGTGCCCTGACTGGGAATCGAACCAGCGACCTTTGGGTTCACAGGCTGGCACCTTATCCACTGTGCCACCATCCAGGGCTCCATAGTAGCTTTATTTGTTATAGTCAAAAGCTGGAAACAACTCCAACATTCATCAATAGGCAAATGGATAAACAAACTCAATTTACGGAATACTACTCAACAGTAAGAAGTAATGAACTATAGCTACATACAAGAACGTGGATGAATCTCAAAATAACTGTGAGGAGTGAAAGAAGCAAGCCCGGTAAGCGTACATACTGTACATTCTATGACTCCATGCATTTAACACTGTAAAACACACACACCAGTGGAGCAACAGACAGCAGATGAGCAGTCCTGAAGCAGGGAAGATAAAGGGAGGAACAGAGGACAGGTTACCAAGAGGCACAAGGAAACTGGATGGAAACGATTATCCTGATTACGCTGGTGGTGTCATTGGTGTGTTTACACATTAAAACTCATCAAACTGTCAATTGTAAATACGTACACATTAGTGTATGTGTATAAAGCTGTAATTGATTAACAGATTAATTAAATGTATTCAGTGTGACAATATGCACTTGTGATACAAAGGTCTGCTCCATCAACAGCTTCTAAAGAGAGAGAGAAGGGGCTGGGAAGGTCCCCCCTTATGTGGTCTCTGATCTCCCGGGGGATAGAAAGGGACCCTGGTCATCCTACATCACCTACGCCCAGGTTGGTAGTGGTTCTGAAATAAGGCTGCTAAATCCTTTGACATTGCAAAATGGGGTCTATTTCCCTCCTCTAGAATTGGGGTGGCTTTGGGGCTACTTCAACCAACTCAGTCCAGGGGAAGTGATGCTCTGTGATTTTTTGGAGGCTGATCCTAAAAGGCAGGGCAGCTTCTGCTGGGTCTCTAGACCTCTTGCACTTAGAGCCCTGAGTTACCATGAGAGGAGGCCCACCCGCAGAGGCCACCCGTGGTGTTGCAACTGGTAATTCTACCTCAGGTCATTCACCCCAGGGCCAGACAGGTGAGGGAAGGCATCCCCACATCACTGTAGCCCTAGACTCCAAGTCTTCACAGGGGAGGCACAGGCACCATGGGGGCAGAAATGTACTAACTCCTACAAGTCCATCCCAATTCCTGGCCCACAAATTCTGTGAGCATCCCTGTGGCAATTTCAAGCCACCAAGCTTGGGGATATTTGTTACACAGCGATAGTAGCAGATACAGACATCAAGGCAATCATTTGCTGAGTCTCTTTCCTGCTGAGTTAAGTATTGCAGAAACTTGTACACCCTGCTATGCTTCCAAAACACCTGCTTGTATTACCTGAGCAAACTGGGACTAACACACCTGGGCATCATACGAGGAAACAGGCCCTTGCTCTCAGGGAGGCCTCCCACCTAAGGGTTGGCAGAGCTTGCACATGGCTTCCTCCTTCCGCCACTCTCAGGGGCACGGAGAAGAAGGTTAAGAGGGCACAGTGTCAGAGACTCGGCAGCATCTTATAGACACCCCTGGGTAAAGGCCACCCAAGGGTGGGGTGGAGGTTGACAAGATGATCTCTACCACCTAAGAGGCAAGTGTAGCTTTGCCCCATCCTGCCAACAGGGGGGTTCTTCCACCTGGGACCACCCTACCACTGCATGGGACCATGTGACATGGACAAAAGAGAGGGAGGACGCCACTGTTCAGACAGCATGACTGGTCCCTGGGTGGGCACGGGACCCAGGCAGGACCACACGAGTTGTTTTATGAAGTCTGAGGTGGTCATGGCATTCCCAAGTACCTAAGTTGCAGCTTCCAGGGGCCACTGTTGCTACTGTCAAAAACGTCCTGGCTGAGAGTTAAATCAATACAGAGGGAAACAGAGGCAAGAGAACGCCGGTGGGAGTGCCCAGCGATGCTCTGCTCACAGGCTGCTTCCTAACCTACAGGTGAAGCCTGGCCCCCAGCTGTGCACATGGGACACGGCCTCACCTGAGAAACAGTGGTGCCCACCACAGAAGTGCTGCCTCGCTGAGAGCCCCCCACGTCACAGATCTGATCTAGACAAACAATGATGCTTTTTTCATTTAAAAAAAAAAAAAAAGGGAGCCACCCAAAAGTACATTCTGAGAAGCTGGTACCTCTCCTGCCAAAAGCTTCTCCTTTCTATGGGCTTCCCTCCAAATTTCCTTAAAATGGTCAGCTCATGTACTTAATTTAAAATCTGGTACGCTTGGCAAAAATCTCGCTTTTTAAACAACGTTTCAGTGACATCTATTACTGAAAACATTACACCACTTGGAAGAGAACAATCTCCGCTTTTTCCCCCAACACACACAGACAACTCACTCTCACACATGCACCCCACAAAATGTTTCAGAGAAGAACCTTGTCAAAAAGTTATGATGAAGCATTTTATGGTATCTGGCAGCCAGAAATGTTCCGTTGTCTGCAGTCGAGTCTGCTAGAGATGCCTGTCACAGGCCAGGAGAAGGGGGGACGCAGAGGATGACAGCTGTATGTCTCCCAGCCCCAAAGACACAGGGAGTGGCTGGGTGTCATCATCAGTCAGGGGACACCTAAAGATAACGCCCATGGCGCTCACACGGGCGGTGATGAGAGCTACATTCTCATCGCAACTTCAATAATTTCCTTCTATTTTTGCTGTTGCGAAATGCTTTCCCATGGCCTATCAGGACTTCATGGAACTACTCTTGAACGCAGCTGAACCTGGAATCTCCTCAAGAAGTCTGTACTGTCAGTGTCAGAGTCGAGGAAAAAAAAAGGCATGGGAAAGGAAATCAGAATCCCTGGCTGGCCAGCCACATTTGCTCCAGCTTCCCCTCCCATTTGCTTTCTCTGTTGGATAATCCACGTGGAATCCCCTGGGGAGCCTGACCAGGCAGTACGCAAGGCTACCCCAGGGACATAGGGACAAGTGTCATCTACATGGGCATGCACCTTAGACACTGGATACCTGGTTGGGTAAGGCAGAAAGCCCACTGGACCCAGGGCTGTGAATCCTTGTCCTTGCTCCTTCCTAAGTCACTGTGTCCCCAAATCTGGCCCCAACTAGAAGTGGGGCATTTTGATGGGGAACACTGATTTATCGTAACATGGGTGTCCCAAAGAAAGCAGTATTTTTAATCACACCATTCCATTCATTTCCCTCCGTCCAATGCTGCTCATGGCGTTGGCCAATGACCAGGCCAGTGGTCAGCCCAGGACAAAGCTTTCACAACAATCTCCCAAGCGGACAATGGGATAGAGGTGCTACGCCTGGTCAAAGTCACGCAGGACGTGTGCCAGGCTTCAAGCTCAGGCCTACCTGACTCCAGGCTCCTCACACCCTACCCTACACGCAGCCATTCGCCATGTGCCCCCAGCGGTGGGATTTCCAGCCCAGGAAGGTGCCAGGCATGCTGACGGTGCACAAAGGGAAAGACTACACAACTGTCCCCCGCCTACACAACGGCCTACCCTGCAAATCCACTGGAGCCCAACAGTGTGCAGTCCCAGCTCAATCTCACTCTCAGTGGCTTTCCCAATGCCCCCGCCCCACCCCTCAGAGCCCTCGGCCCCACCCAGCACACCTTGGCTCAGAGAGCCGGAGTCTGTGTGGCTCAGCTGTTTGTGGGGACTCTTCTCCATGGGCCCCACCGCCTGCAGTGTCCTGGGAGGGCACAGTCCTCACAGGGAGACCTGGACACAGAGGGACAGGAACGGCACTAGGACCTTCTCGTGGGCTCTCTGATGGACTTCCTGAATGCTTTATAAGGTTGTCCGCGTCATTTAAAGCTGGAGAAATGAATGACTGTGCTGCCCTGGTGGCTCTGTGGGTTGGGGCACTGTCCCACGCACCAAAAGATCACAGGTTCAATTCCCAACCAGGGCACATGCGTAGGTTGCAGGTTTGAGCCCTGGTCCAGGTGCTCTCTCCCTTCTCTAAAAAAAAAGCAGTAAAGGAAGGTCCTCAGGTGAGGATAACAAAATAACTGGGCTATTCCTTTGCACACTTTCACGTGCAAAATCTTCGTCTTCATACGGGATGTGCAGGGACCCCCAAGACCCTCCTCGGGGAAGGGCATCGGGCAGGGGGAGTGCGGCAGGGTGGGGCAGGCGCTCGCATCGCTGGGATGGCCAGAGCAGCCCTCACTGCTGAGAAACACATATTTACATGGAAGGAGGCAGTTTTGCAAACTCAGAGGCAAGCCAACCAGGCCCCTGACAGAAATTAATTGAGGGCCTCGGCCCCAAAGTGGCTCCGAACACTCTCCACCGAAGGAAAAAAAAAAATGATTAACTGCTTCGCGAAAGGGAACCAACCATCCAGATGTGGCTCAGATGACACCCTCCAGGACAGAGCCGGCGCGAAGCCCGAAAGCTCAGCTGTCCCCCTGCCTGCAAGCAGCCCCCGACGTGCCAACGTCGGGAGGTCAGGGACAGTGGAGAGCAAGCCCAAGTCCCCCAGAGACAATTCAGAGAAGCAGCAGCTGGCCTGGGCAGGAATGGCTTATGGTTTATCTTCCGGGAGAACACTGCACTTCTTTAAATATTGACATAACGCATGCTTGTTATCTTTGCGAGGGCCCAGAAGGCCTCGCACGGGCCCTGGCCCGTCAGCTCTGCCTCTAAACAAGGCCGTCTCCTTGGAGAGAAGGAAAGCCCCTTCTCCCCTCCCCAAGCTCTGCGTGTCCCCAAGTGTCCCCGAACACGGTTGTAGCATCCATACCCAAGGCCGATGTGGGCACAGTCTCCCGGTGTCCCACCTGGGAGCTTTGGCCCTTGGCAACTGGCCCCCGGCTCCATTCCGTGCCACCTTCGCAGCTGACCACCCACCAGTGATGCCTAATCTTTTCTGCTCCACTGGGCGGGCACACTCCCAGCTTTACTGGGCTTTTTCCCCATGGTTCGCTGTCCAGCTCTGTCCAAGCTCAGTGACAGGGAATTTGATCTATGACTTGCTAATGGATTGAGAAAGGTACACGCTCCTTTGGCCCACAGGCAGTTTGTGCAACCAAACACCCGTCCCAGCGAGCGCATTCCCTGTCTGGCCGTGCACAAGACATTGCCCATCACTCTGGAAGAAGGCGCGGCAAAATGAAGGCGCTGCATTTGTGGCTGGAGACCGTCCCACAAAACTGGGCAGCAGATGTCCTGATGAGACTTTTCTTTTTCTTTCTTTCTTTTTTTTTTTTTTAATTTTTTTTTTTTTTTTGCTGGGCTTTTCCAGGAGAAATGAGTGGACTGAGAAAGCCAGACCTTTCTGCAGAGGGGGAGAGAAAAAAAAAAAAATGCAACCCTCAAGTCATTTCTGAAAAAGCCCCAACAAGTCCTTCCAAACGGGGTGTCTGTTCCCCTTCCCTTTCTCTGCGTCCGACTCTCTGGCCCAGGTCCTCCTGCTGGGAGGGAAGCCGGGCATGCTCCCGGGCTCAGCCACATTCTCTCCTGCTCTCCCCCTCGCAGGAGCACAAGCGCTGCTGATTCGAAAATCAGACACTTCTTCGGGAACTGGCAGGGGCCGCGCTTGCCACCCCCACTGCCCCTGGAACACCAAGTCAGCACCTTGGCCACCCGCGGCCGTGCCTTCTGGGGATCGCAACCCCTCCTCCAGCCTGAGGGCCGGACTGGCTGCCAGGGGCTTCCTTGAGCCACCTGGACAGTCCCAAGCCAGCCTGCGCTTTAAATAATAAACTGTGCATTCTTGATCCGTCTGCAGCTCGAGGCAGATTTTCCTATTTAAGCTGGAGGTCGACTCTGCTTTAAGTTACTCAAGTGGGACGGGTGTGTGTTGCATAAGAGCACAGGAGAGAACTGGGAAAAGACAACACGCTTGTCTTCCAATTCCTCTGCTTGGGGGAACGGCAGTGGGAAAAGGCATTCAGACTCACACACACGCACACAGAGCTGGGTGTCCTTTTCCTTTTCGTCTCCATGCCTGAGTTTAAGATTTTCTTTCTCAATCAAGTAACGGGAACATTCAAGTAGAGCGGCAGGGTGCTTGCTCTGTACTGATCTTACTGTGTTCTCACAGGAAGTATGTCCAGAAGGCAATGGAAAGGGCAAAAACACAGAATTATTACAGAGTGATTGTGACGGCAATGTCTAGGCTTATGGAAGAAACAGTTATGAAACACGATGCACAGGAAGTAGATTTATGAATGTGATAGGCTGAATAATGGTCCCCTAAAGATGTCTAGGTCCTAATCCCCTGAACGTGACTATGTTATAAAAGGTGATTAGGTTCAGGATCCCAAGGTGGGGAGATTGCCCTGGATAATCCAGTTAGGCCTAATGTAGTCACATCTGTTCTTATATGAAGGAGGCAGACTGAGACGCTGGACTACGGCGGGAGTTGTCACAGTGATGTATGCAGCTTCCACAGACCAGAAGATGAAGGAAGACGCCAAGAACCAAGGGACACAGGTGGTCTCTAGAAACTGGAATAGTCAGAAGCAGATTCTCCCCTAGAGCCTCTGAAAGGAATGAAGGCCTGCTCACATCTTGAGGTTAGCCCGGTGAAACTGATCTCAGACTGCTCATTTCCAGAATACATTTTTGTTGCTTTAAGCCACTAAGTTTAGAGTAATTTCTTACAGTGGAATAGGAAAGTAATGTCTTGCCTTCCAACCCAAGTACGTTAGACACAACTAAGAAAACAAACAGCAGATAGAGATGTGTGTAATATTCAGAATGTAGACAAAGTGCCTCAAGATTCTAGATAACTAAGTGAGGCAATCGGGGTGGACTTCCTGGAAGAGGTAACATCTAAGTTAGCCCTCAAAACACAAGATGGGTTTCAAGAGCAGTAAAAAGGCACGAAAAGGTCATCAACACAGTTCTATAAGCCAAGGTATATGAGGTCTGTCCCAAAAGTATCAAGTCAATGTCAATATAATTAAAACAGTTTGCATAGCCGATACTTTCGGGACCTTTAATATACCAATGGCCTAGGAATTTGCAATCTAGTTTGAACCACATTAAATAATTATTTAACATATCAAGTAAAGGGGACTGCTATGTGCTTCCATGTGAAAACCTAGATGAAATTTACTAGGTATATATCACTTACCAAAATTAATCCCAATGGCAATAACTAACTCAAAGAGAACAATTTTTAGAGAAGAAAGAACAGAGAAAGCTATAAAAATGAGTACAGCCACAAAAAGACACCAGGCTGAGATGGTTCCAAAGGGGATTTACCAAACCTTCATGGACCAGTTGGCCTCAACAATTCATCAATTCCAGAGCACTGAGATTGCATGATAGACCACATGCAAAAAAAAGAAAATTATAGAACAACATGATGTATGAATATGAGCACAAAAAGCCTACATAAAACATTGACAAACAGAATACAGTGTCTCTTTAAAGAAATAATACATTACCACCAAATGAGATTTAACCAGGAGTTCAAGATAGGTATAATATTAGGAAATTCATTTACATCACATACCATGATAATACATCTAAGGAGAGCAACTGTATACCTGTCTCCCCAATGCGGCAAAAGCCTTTGGAAATCCAATACCCATGTCTGATTTTATACATTAACCTCACAATGGCCATATGAGACCATCTGAGAAAATAAATACATACGTACATATACATATATCATACGTACGTATCCATGGGATACAATAAGAATCTACAAGTCCACACGGATATAAAGAAATAACTAAATGGGAGAGAAAAGGACATGTTCATTGCAGGAGCACATGGATTTAAAATGTGGAGAAAATAGTCCTGACCAGCATGGCTCAGTGGTATGGGCATCTTTCGGCAAAGTCAAAAACTACCGGTTCGATTCCCCGTTAGGTCACATAGGTTTGGTCCCTGTTGGGGCACTACAAACGACAGATGTTTCTCTCCCTTTTTTCTCTTTCTTTCTTTCTTTTCTTTTCTTTTTTTTTTTAAGATTTATTAGTTTTAGAGAGAGGAGAAGGGAGAGAGGCAGAGAGGGAGAGAGATATCAATGTATGGTTGCCTTTCCCCTGCCTCCAGCTACAGACCTGGCTGGAGATCTGGCTTGCAACCTGATTATGTGCCCTGGCTGGGAATTGAACCAGCAACCTTTGGGTTTGCAGGCTGGCGCCTTATCCACTGTGCCACCAGCCAGGGCTCTCTCCCTTTCTTAATCCCTCCCTTCCTCTCTCTCTAAAAATAAATAAAATCTTTTTGTTTTAATGTGGAAGAAATAATGGAGTTAGAAAAGTGACACTTCAAAGCCATCACAACAACTTAAGTCTGCCTAAAATCAAGAGATGCTAAATCTGGGGAGTGACAGTCTGATGAAGAACAGGATATTCTCATGATCTCACAAGATCCCACAATCTGCTTGTTAATTACATGTGGAAAGATAATAGCTTTCCAGTAGTTCAACCCGGAAATACATGCTGAACCAAGTAATACAAGTTGCTACCCTCAACCACAGGCAAACAGAGCATCACCGCTGCTCCGGTGCCCTGAGAAGGACACATGACTTCAGTGGCATTCCTGCCAAAAATGCTTACCCAAAGCCCGGTCATGAAGAAACATCAGGCAAAACCAAATTCAGAGACCTCCTATAAAAGAAGTAGACTGCACTTGTATTTCTGAACAAACGTGAAGATCGGGAAAGACAAATGACCAAGTAATTGACCCAGACTGGAGGAGGTGACAGCTGAATGCAGTGTGACTCTTGACTGCCTTCTGCCTCAAGCAAACAAAGCTACAGGGGACATCCCTGGGAGCACAGACAACATTTAAATGCAAATGACAGCTTCAATACTACTACTGCGTCCACATTTCACATCCTGAGTTTGATAATAATGGAGGGTTAGTAAGAGTTCTTAGGAAATATACATAAAAGTATTTAGACAAAGGGATATGAAAAAAAAAATAGTGTGAGTAGTGGGGAGAGAAAGCTAACTGTGGAGCAAGTGGGGGAGGAATGTTAATGACTGATGAATTTGGGTAATGAGTAGACCGAAGCCCTTTGCAACTGTATAAAAGTAAGACGTGAACAAAAATATGGGGGACATAAATAAAGGGGACCGGGATGAGAGAGCAAATAGCTTATTTTGAGTCTGGGTGACTGGACAGAATTGGGTGAGAACACTATCAGATAATAATCCGGTTCAGAAACACAAAGTGATGGGTGCAGTGGTGATTCCGCACAGAGGCACCCTAGAAAGCACTGGCGTTTGGAGGCCGTGCACAGAGAACCGAGTCCCTGAGAAAATGCTCCGAGGGCATGAACCAGGGTTGGGCCCTGAGCGGACACTTCAGTCCCACTGAGCCATCTGGGCCCAGCAGCAAAGGGCAAGGATCCTAGGAAGCAGGGCCGGGGGTCAGCAGGTGGACAGGCAATGTGGGAAGCCAGACTCCCACCCCGGCCCCCGGCTCTGACTTCAGAAACCACGTGCCACTTGGAACACCCCATCCCACGTGTGGACACCCCTACCTCATGCTGCAAAGTCTCGGCTGTCAATCTGGTGACTTGGTTCTCACCCCATTTCTCTTTTCCCTCCACAGGCCCAGCAAACACCACTGGGAACCAGAAAGACCTTCCAACCTGCACATCCCCTTCACTGTCAGAGGAGGAAGGGTGATGCAGCCCCAGGACCCCCTTCCCTAGGGCACATACTGAGTAAGATGGTTAATCAGCTTTCAGTCCAAGTCAGCAACAACCCACTGGAACGCCAGCTCCGTGAGGGCTAGGACTTCCCCCAAGGTCACTGCCCGAGGCCCTGGGGCCAGGGCTGGGCCTGCACAGTCAGCAGCAAATACACCAGGGCCCAGTGACTACATTATGACCTTTGATGATGGCATATTACAGGTTATTTAAATAGAGACCTAAAAATAAATATACTCAAGCCGATTTGAAGAAGACACACGTGCACACACACCAAGTTTCTGAAAGCTTAAAGGCATACAAACTATCATTAATATTTATATAAAGATTCATTCGAACGCTGCCCACAGGCAGGGCTTATCCATGGTTTCTGAGACTC
Source organism: Noctilio leporinus (assembly GCA_004026585.1). Lineage (NCBI taxonomy): Eukaryota > Metazoa > Chordata > Mammalia > Chiroptera > Noctilionidae > Noctilio > Noctilio leporinus. The sequence goes on from PVIW01000241.1 coordinate 164,770, forward strand.
CAGTGATTAGCTCAGAAAACAAAGCCTCAGGGGTGTGGGGGCTGCGGGGACCACAAGAGCACAGATGGGTCCCCCCAGGCAAGAGGCTGTCCCTCCCAGATGGCCCTTGTCAAGCGTCAAGTGTCCAGGAGGGCCCCTCCTGCAGAGGTCTGGGGACTCATTTGCTGAATGACTACATTTTTGAAAGGGAGGAAGGGCAGAGGAGGGAAGAGGGGATACAGCCCAGACCAGTTGTTGATGTGGGAAGAACATTTTGCAACTGAATATACAAGCTTCTTATTTAGAAGGTGACAAGCCTTCTTAAATTGCTAACATTGTTAGATGGCCAGGGGTGCCTACCACACCACCCCGTCACCTGCAGGATTCTGTCGGTGCCTTCTCTGGAGTATCCCACCCCACCCCACCTTCTGCTGCTGCAGTGGGGGCAGCTCATACACACCGTGAGCCAACGCAGAAATATTTTGGGTTCAGGGGAGGCTGGGTCAATGCTTGGAAGAAAAGAACAGCACAGGGGGCTGAGGCAGACCCAGTCACGGAGGTTCCACTTCGACAGAAAGCCTGAAGAACCACAGGGCGCTTGATGAACAAAAACGTTAGGAAATCTCAGCAGAGATGCCAAAACTATCAAACATAAAGAAGCAATGGAAACACCACGGAGGCCATAGTCACTGAACTCCTATATAGAGAACTTTGTGGAAAATGGAGAAAAACCCATACGATAAAAATGTATAAAGATCAAACCATTTCTAGGTATACTAGTAGGTTAATAACAGACAGTACATCCTTGAATAACATCCTTTCGGTCACCACTAACAGCCTTTGGTTATAATGCTAATGTCACAGAAACTTAGCTGTTTATGTCCAGCAGCACGGGGTAAAATTGGTTGCATTATACATCATTTTGCTTTATCATTTTGCTTCAAGCAACAGAGCCATCAACGATGTTAACCAAGGGCTCACTATACAATATTTTGTGCCACACGTCGCCACAAGTGCTTTCTGTATATTAATTTATATAATCATCTTAATAATTCTATGCCATACATGCAATCACCTTTTTTTTTTCGATTTTATTGGTGTTGTATTACATCCATCTCCTTTTTGCTCCCCTCTGTCCTCCTCCCCAAGTCATCACCATTTTTGCAAATAAAGAAACGGAGACACGCAGACTCTCTCAGGCCAGTAGGAACTTGATCCCGGTATGGAGGCCTATCTGTAAACTTGCACCTACTACGGTGCACTGCCACCTGCCTAGAAAATATTATTTTGGAAATTGGAGAATATTTAGAACTGGATAATGGAAATATTACATATCCAAATTTGAATGCAGTTAAAGGTGTGCTTACAGAAAAATGTATAGCCTTAAATAGATAAAAGAAGAATGAAAAGTAAACTTTGGTGAACTAAATATTCTACTCAAGAAGTTAGGAAAAAGTCATAGGACTAAATCGAGCGAATATTTTTAAAAACCATAAGAAATATACAAATAAAAATTAAAAGAAATGAAAAACCAGAAAGAGTAGAAAAGAAAAATAAAACCAAAGCTAGTGCTTTGAAAAATTACTAAAACAGACAAATCTCCACAATTAAAATTAATGGACTGGATTTCCACGAATTAACATGGATAAACCTGGAAAACATTATTGTGATATATGCAAGCTGCACAGTATGAAACCATTTATGTAAATTTTAAAACATAAAAACCAACACAATATACGGTTTACATCTTCATAACACAAATGTTATAACAGTTTAAAAACACAGGTAGGAAGGGCTCATAGCAACCTCAGGGCAGTGGTTTCTTCTCTAAGACGCAGGGGGGAGGTGGGATGGGACAGAAGGACACTCAGTTGTATTATCCAAAAGCGCTAGTTTCTCTTAAAAAAGGTAAGAGTCCTGAAGCAGACCTTAACATGGTTTAAGTCTGAATGTTGAGTATGTAACTTCTGATATTCGTTTTGTTTCGTATGCAATGGCTGGCGGCAGGGGGTGGGGTTGGCCTGTTTTAAATATTTCATAAATAAAAATAATTTATACCTGCTCCATATGTTTCCTTCTTCACCATCTCTGACCCCACCCCAAACCCTGAGCTTCCACCCACCACAGCGTGCCCAGTGTCTAGCAGACCAGCGACTACTAGATGACTAAATAAACAGAAATGAGAGGGAAAAGGAAAGCACATGACCTCCAGAGTCAACTGTGGTCTAAAACACTCATAGAGTCCTTGATTTCATTATGGATTTGCTCAAGAGACAAGAATGATGGATTCAGGAATAATCGTGAGAGTCTTCAGCTCCCAGGTTAGGCCTGTTTATTTATGGTTCCTCTTCGTTCCCCACTGAACACAGAACAAGGACATTAATGGGGTCCCCTGATAATGAAGAACAATTAACAGTAATTAGAACCACAGCAGGTGCATCAACAGCCAATATTCATTAGCTGCTAAGTAACAAGTATGCATCTAAAACCCAAAACCTCTCCCAGAGGGAGATGATATTACCAAGGTGCCGATGACAGAGCCCAAGCTCCCAGTGGCTCAGTTCTTTCTAAGGTGTCTCCAGTTATACAGCTTCTTAAATACGTCCAAGCAACAACTAAATAGATCACCAGCCAACTAAGACATCTATTCCTGTAGGAATAGTCCCATTATAGGTCTCACTTCTGATTTCCTCTGTTTGTTTACCTTCTAGGCATTTGTGAGTGTTCTCATCAATTTGTCCTCCTGACCCAGTGCAGCTGGGAGGGGCATCATCAGCCCCAGACACGAGTTCCTTGCTGTAACCTTAACCGTGAGAAGCAGACAAGACCACTGTCATCATCTCGGTATTACAGAGCAGGAAACAGAGGCTGGTATGGCCTGCCCTCCTCAGCAGCACCTCTGAACGGGGCCCTGTGTAGAGGTAAGCAATTTACCAGGCCAATCAAATGACAATGAGGGCCTGAGGGTGGGCCATAATCCAACCTGACTGGTGTTCCCTAAGAAAAGGAGAGGAGAGGACAGACACACAGAAGGTGGCCAGCTATTAGCCAAGAAGAGAGGCCTCAGAAGAAATCAACCCTGGTCTTAAACTTCTAACACCTGTAACTTAGACTTCCAGCCCCTAGAACCGGGCAGAAATAAATGTCCATGTGAGCCACCGAGGCTGAGGCACCTGTTCCAGCCGCTGTGGCAGATCAATGCAAAGGCACAAAGGTGTCAGGGGACTCTCTTCTGGGGCCTCTAGTGTGATTCTTCTTCCCCCTGGAATAATAATTCTTAAAATACTGGTATCTACTTTTGGAGTTAATAATTTATGTATGTAAATAAATACTTCAAAAAATAAATAAATAAATAAATAAATACTTCAAATAGTAACACAAAGAAACTCAAATGATTTGTGGTTTTGCTTCCAGTTAAGACATAGAGCCCGGACTGGTGGCACAGTGGATAAGGCGCCAGCCTGCGAACCCAAAGGTCCCTGGTTCGATTCCCAGCCAAGGCATATAACCAGGCTGCAAGCCAGGTCTCCAGCCAGGTCCTGTAGCTGGAGGCAGGTGAAAGGCAACCATACACTGATGCTTCTCTCCCTTTCTTCCTTCTTCCCTGCCCTTCTCTCTGAAAACAATGAATAAAATCTTAAAAAAAAAAAAAAAAAAAAAAGACATAGATGTTCACAGAGGACCATCACTACCACCCAAACAAGAAAAACTAAATAAACCACAAAAATTTTTTTCTTTCTTTTTTTTTTTTTTTTAATTCACTGGAAAACTGGGATCTCCAAAAAGTTTAGAAGAACCAGATTCCAGAGGGACAGAGCCTTTTCTCCATGAGCAACACCTACTTTTACCCTTGGGGCGCAGGGGAGTGCGAAGCAAACCAGGCTCTGATGGGAAACTACACAAGTGAGAAGGAACCAGCCCACGTTTCATCAACCCTGTGGGCTGTGCTGATGAATCAGATCTGGATTAAAGGTGCTCTGAATCCACTCCATCAGGTTTTTACCCAGTGTGTGGTGGCTTGCAGAAGTGGGGGTCAGGACAAAAAAAGCACATGATAGCTCCTTAGCCCTGAGCCCTTAAGATCCCGCCTCCAGACAAGGAACCAAACTGCGACCAGGCCACCCCACCTCAACTCCTGATGACAGTTCACTCCTCAGCTGGTGGCCTCTCCCCAGCCTCTGTTCCATGACCCCATAGCAGCAAGGTCATTTGTGTTTAAGCCAGTCCAATTTCTGCCATTTCCAACCAAACCAATCTTAATCAATACAAAGCATAAGCCACAACCAATTATTTATTAGACTACATGGATATGTACATATATATGATGTCATGGGCAAATTCTTTCATAAGTTAGCAATATGCAATTTCTGAATCGACATGGTATCTGCTAAAGGCTAACTAAAATGAACTTTGTGAATGCTACAAATGAACCAGGTAGTATTACAAAATAACTGTAATTACTTTAAAAACTAATCACAAGAGAACTTGAACTACGCAGTAGACAACAATGCTTCTTGGGTCCCTTTGTTGGATGTGTTCTAACAATCCCTCCACCACTTGAAAAGTGTACGGGTCCTGTTTTGAAAGTGCCTCATGGCAAATTTGTTTTATTATTTTACCATCCACCTCTACCATTACCTGTCACATCTCCCATGGTGGAGGAGGAAGAAACGGAGATTCAGACTGTTACCAGAGACCCTAGTGGAAGATTCTACACCAAATCTGAAAGGAGAAATTTTTAAAACCACAGGAGATAGGCAAAAAAGTTTAAAAGTAAAAATAACCACTTAAAACTCGAAAAATATTTCAAAACATCCCAAGTGCCATTTTAGTTGTTACGAGTGGCCAAAAAACCTTCACAAACTCACGCTCTCACCAAAAGAAAGAAAGAAAAGGCTCACACAGACTCCATTTTTTCATGCCAAGTTCCAACCTTCCAAACTGGAGTGATATTTTATGAATCAGTTTATAAGGTCCTAAAAATAAAGAGCTATAACAGAAACAGGATCAGCCTGTCCCCTCCCTGGCCGCCCCAAAGACTTAAGAAGGCAATTGTTCCCTCCAGGTGGCCTTTCCTATGCTGACACCCCTACCTCCCGAAAGCATGGCAGCTTACCTGGCCCGGCTCGCAGGTAAGCTGAGTGCTTCTTGGACGAAGAAGCATTACCAGATGCCCCCCCACCCCCGCCTCCACTGGTCTGAGCCAGCTAAGCCATGTCCAAGGTTGGGGTAACACAAACTTAAGGACAAGGCAGGGTGACACCCACAGCCACCGTGTTCAGCCATAAAAAACATGCTCCCATGGACAGCTTGGATTACTCCGATTTATCTTTCCAGAAAACTTGAGACATGCCTTTTGCACCCTGGCTGGTGTGGCTCAGTTGGTTGGAACATCATCCCATAGACCTAAAGGTCATGGGTTCGATTTCCACTCAGGGAACAGACCCCGGAGGTGGGTCTGACCCCTAGTTGCGTGGTGTACAGAAAGGTAACTAATTGATGTTTCCCTTTCACATTAACATCGGTCTCTCTCTCCCTCTCTTCCCCTCTTCCTTCCTCGCCCTGAAAGCAATGAGTGGGAATAAAAGAAACGTCTTTTGTTAGTGTCCCAATACATTCATTTTCCTGCTTTCTAAACTCTCCATGTTTGATGCCTATTAGCTAAATCTACTAAGAGACCCTCTGTCCTCACCACAGCACCAAAGTCCACAAAGTTCCTCATGGAAAGGAAGAAGGCCCAGAAGCAAAATATGTACCTTTCTCCCGCGTCTGCGTTCTTACCCAGGACAGAGCCTGAGTTGGCTCACCCTAGAAAGGCCTGTTTCTCCACACAGCAAACCATGCAGAGTTGAGATCTGGGGGCAGGGAAGGGAAGGGTATTTTCTAAGCAACATCAAAAATCTCTCTGCCCCTTTACCTGACTGCTCTTGTTTCAACTTAAGTTTCCCTCACATCCTCCCCACCCTGCTTTTCTTACAGTTTCATTTCCCTCCTTAAAGGCTGAACAGTTGGCAGAGAGGATGCCTTGCTGCTAACCCCAGGGAAGAAACGCAAACACCAGCAGAGTTTACCATCCCTGCCGTCACAGCCCCAGCAAGGAGGGCAGCTGGCCGTCAGACAAACATTCCACGACATCACCCACGCACACCCTGGGTTTCCAGCTCATGGGCACTGTTCTGACTGGAGGGGGGGAATGAGAAAATATACTTGCTCTTGCATTTCATGGCATATTTTAGTTACGAATAATTCATGCCTCAGTCTATCTTGCCTGCTTTTGTAGGGGTGACGTAACTGAGCTGAGCTGTGAAGGCCAGTTTCTAAACAGCGAAGGTGTTCGTTCTCAAAGAGCCACATCATCCATTTATGTCCAGCATCTCTGGAACACTACACGGAGACACATTCTGCTTGTATACAAAAACAAGTCTTGAAACTACAAAAGCACAAGTCCCAAAGGTCAGCCACAGGGTCAGATGCAGCCTCCACGTAGGAAACACACCCTCCGAGCAGCAGGGTGTCTGTCTGTCTGCATCTGGGGACACAGCAGGCAGACTGCTAGTGACACAGCACCATGAAATGTTCCTCAACACCTAACAGATAACCCACAGCTGCCCATATACAGGTGCGGAATGTAAGAACACAGGGTTCTCACCCCAACATGTTTATTAATTAGTATCACCTTTACAAACACTGATACCCAAGTCCCACCTCAGACCCATCAGATTGGGATATTGGGGGACAAGTCAGTGCATGTCATTTTTTAAAGCCGTGGTCCTCACAGTTTAGCATGACCAGATTTACCTGGACAGCCTGGGAACGTACCGATTGCTGGACCTCTCCCCATATCTTCTGATGGCTGGGTTCAGAAAACGGTGTACTGGGAACGGGTTTCTAGGTGACGTTGATGCTGTTGCTGGCCCAGGGGCCACGCTCTGAGAACCACTGTTTCATGGGACCCCAGTGTGACTCTCATTTGCGCAGCCAGGACAGAGGACCAATGTCTTAGGCTAGGGGCTGACCACAATAAGCCATCGAGGTTTTCAGTCCTCTACTTGCTCTGGTTCCATAAAATTGAGACACTCCCTAAATGAGATCCTCGGATCCTTCCAGAAATGCCTTTTTCCAAAGGGCTGCTACACGTGAAATGCTGACACTAATCCACATAGAACAAAGAGGGAAGGGGCCTGATGGGCATTAAGAAAAAGCTTTGAAAACACAGGGGGAGGGGAAGTTCTTGCTCACGTGACATCGGTGCATTTGGGGGCAGACCATGGGGATGGTCCGGGGATGCGCAATCGTGCTGAATGGGCAGGTGTGGGCTGTGCTATTTCCCAGACTCACCGGTCAGGACCTGGCACAGCTGCTCGGGCCCCTGGGCCTTGGTGGCGGGGCTGGGTGTCGAGGACCATTGGCGCCGGACCAGATGTTCGTGTCCGCTGAACGAGCCCCGGGAGCTGTTAAGGGGCTGGATGAGCACCTGCTCCTGCCCCAGCTGGATGAGGCCAACCTGCCCGGGGAAAAGGAAGACGGGGAATTGGTCACTTTCATTCACACATGCCCATGAACCCAGCAGCCCAAGGGCGGCAAGCCACCCAGCTGTGGCCTGGTTCCCACATCTGGGCTTTTTCTTTGCAGGTATTAAGCCCAAGAAGGAGCTTGTGTGTGGCTTGAAGCAGCCCACCAGCAGCTGCGTTGGGGAGAGGGGACGAGGCCTGGAGGGGTACAGTGATCTACGCAACAGTACCCACTTTCCAGATTTGCTTTCAAAGATGTATTTATTAATAAAAAGAAACTTACTTCTACAATAATTTTTGAAATCATCCCCTAAAAGTCTAACTGAAGATGCAACCCCAAACAAGTTAGAATTGAATGACAATTATATTCTTAATGAGAAAATGGACAGCTTAGATACTTAGAATTAAACAGAAGATGGAGTCGGACCTGTACAATTACTAGTTTTGTGATAAGGGCTTTGTGCATTTCTTTTCCCAGACCTTGTAGCATTTAAGAGAAGTTGGTCACCCTGGCTGGTGTGGCTCAGTGGATTGGGGCTGGCCTGCGAACCCAAAGGTCACTGGTTCGATTCCCTGGTCAGGGCACATAACCAGGTCTCCAGCCAGGTCCCTAGCTGGAGGCAGGTGAAAGGCAACCATACACTGATGTCTCTCTCCCTTTCTTCCTTCTTCCCTACCCTTCTCTCTGAAAATGAATAAAATCTTAAAAAAAAAAAAAAAAAGAGAGAGAGAGAGAGAGAGAGAGAGAGCTGGCAAAGTATCCAATTGGTTAGATTTGTAATTCTAATTTAAACTGCATCATTGATTTAGATTTGTGATTTAAAAATCTTCCTAGGGTCATAAGCAGCACTAGAATGCTTCCCATGTTTTTAAGACTAACTAGGTTTATAAGAATCACTTAAGTACTTGCAAAGGGTGTGTCTTTTAATCAAACAAAGAACTCGTAAATAAAGTTGAATATGTTAAATTTCTAAAGACAGTTTGCAGGATTTAAAAGTTGTTAATCACCAAATTTGTCAATGGGGGCTAAGTATTATCCAAAGCCTCCTTACAAGGGATTGCAAGAAGTGTTCCATGACGGCTAGAATACGATTTGTCAATTAAATAAAAAATGGAAGAATTAGGATTTTTAATTGGTCACTTTAACAGAATGAATGTTGATTCTAAAATATATACCATATACATGCCCGTGATGCGGAAAACTAGTCCGCTCGCTTGGAACCAGCGCTCCTTCCCCAGGACACCTGCCGTTACTTCCCCTTCTGATAAGGGGTCAGCAGGACCAGGTAAACACCCCACACGGAACCCAAGGGCTGGGGGTGGGCTGCTGTTTGTACACTGGCTGTACAGCCATGCCCCGCACCGCAGGTCAATAGTCAGGACACCCTCTACTAGCAAGCGGGTCAGTAGACCAGGTGGATCAAGTCCTAGGCTGTTACAAACATCCTTTTTCTCTATATATACCACCACCATCTTCTAAAAGCCACGACACACTAAACCACTAAACCAGTGGTCCTCAAACTCCAGTGCTCATCAAAATCACCTGGAGGTCTTGGGGGGGGGGGGCGTCCCACCCAGCACATGGTCCTCTAACAGGTCCTCAAGGGATAGTGACGCTGCTGTCCAGCATGACACGGTGATTCCTCCAGTACCGAACTCACACAAGCCAAATGACACCAACCCTCCTCCACCTTCCCAAAGGCTGCACCGAAAGCCAAGCCTCCCTGGGAGCAAAGCACCCAACAGGATCGCCTGCAACCTTTGGTCCTCAAACACAGGGTGAGACCATGCTTACTGCTCTAAGCAGATTTCAAGGTTTCCTATTCATTAGAACGTCTGCCGACAACAAGCCCGAGATTTTACTGCCCGCATAAAACCCTTAAAATGGCACAGGGTGGCCTACAGGAAAGACTGGCCTTCGCCCTCTCCCTTGATGTTACTACTTGACTATGTTCACGCGGATCCTTTGGAGAGATGGAAGGAGTGGGCCCCGCTCAGAGGAACCCATGCTCCCTGGAGGAGGTGCTCAGCTCTAACAAGGGTCTCACTTCCTGAAATGCTCACGGTGCTGGAGGCCAAAGGCCCCCTTGGGTCGAGCACTTGCAATGCCAGCGATCATTTGTGCAGCCTCGTGTTTGCTTTCACAAGCTGCCGTGTAAAAGGCCGGTTAGCAGGCAGTTCTGACAGAATGCACTGTAGGGAGACTCTCACCTTGGTGAGAAATCCTATTAAGACACAGTCTAGCACTTTGGAGGGATGGGTAGTGGGTGTTGCTTTAAAAGGTCTTGTCTGGAGGAACACCCTGAGTCTCCCCATGCAATCCTCCTCCAGGCACCCCCAACTGCTATCCCCAGTCAATAGCCAGAACGGCTCCCCATTGCCTCTAGGCCAGCGACCCTCAAAAAGCAGCTCCTGGGAACCTGCTACAAACCCCAGCTCTCAGACCGGAGTGGGGCCCACCCACTGTGCAACAAATCTTCCGGGGAACTCTGATCTCGGCACCAGGGTGAGAACCATGGCTCCAGGGTACATTCTCAATGCCTGTTCATCTCCCACCCTCTCCTAAAATAATCACCTCCCATTGCTATCCTACAGCCAACTCATGGGCCCTTCTTGCAGGAACTACCTGGCCACAGTGCCTTTATCATCACCCTCCCTCTTACAGCCCAAGACCCACTCCCTTCACCTCCAGTCCTTCTCCCACCCCCAGCCACCCTGCAGGCTCCACTGCACCTTCGTTCCTGAGCAAATCTGAACTGCCTCCCTCCACCACCCCCAGAGAGAGCCTGTGTTTATTTCTCTTTGAGGCTTGATGGGAGCCTACCAGAGTGTCCTACACACAGCAGGTGTGTGACAATGATCTGGTCATTTAGTCAACAGTGCTGACTGATTGGTTGATTTATAACTGGCAAGTCTGGGAACAACCTGTGGGGCAAGGGAAGAGATACGTTTTCAATGCCTCACTGCGCCAGCTCTCACTTCATGATTCCAGACTTCATCTGACCAACAGGCACGCCAGGCCAGTGTTATTCACGCCCTCCACCCCCACCCCGTACGGCTGCAGATGGCGAGGTTCCAAGGAGCTAAGCGACTTGCTCAAGGATCACAGCCCCGAAAAGTCGTGCAGTCTCATTTCCGAATGAACGAGAGAGCATGACCGTGCATCTGTGTGCAGAAGCGCGCCCAGGCAAAGGTTAACCGGTGGCTCTGCGCGGTTCCTTCCAACGTGCTGGCTGCAAAAACACCTCCCGTCGGACACATCCAAGGTCAAGCAGCTGCAGCATTTCAGAGTTCAGGAAATACGCTCCAAGAATGCAATCAGTCTAAGATGTCTTCAGTTCATCATCCCATTCCGAACTTCTTAAAAAAATAATGTTGCCAACGAAGCAAAAGTTCAAATGAGGCAATCTTGTTACGTATCCTAGGTGATGGTCACGGGCAGCCTGACAGAATGTCACCGTGAGGCCGTGTGAACGTCTCTCCAGAGAAGGCTGGACGCCTTAGAATGCTCCGCTCTTCTTCCCTTGCGTTCCTCATGCCTCCAATTCCACAACTGTCCGTTGCCTTCTTACTTTCTTTCACCTCCGCCCAATTGTTTCTTTTTACAAAGCTTTAAAAAATGAGCTCTGCACTTTCCAACTATATTTATGCTGCACAGGGTACGGAATGTTGATTAATGAGTCACTTGGGAGTAGGCACCTTCCCCACACCTGTATCAATACAATGATGTATGACAATGTAGTTGGGTCTATTTACTCCCTTCCAAATGGTCTCCACACCACGTAATTTTTGCCAAGATGCATTCCTGCTCTGCTGTCCATGATCGAGCGATGTTGCGTGAAAAAGCAGTCAATTTTATAATCCATCAAGAGTCTGGAAACTCTCCTAAAGGGACAGGTGGCAGCACCCCAGACCTGCCCCTTCACCACAGGACTCGTGTCAAACAAGCAGGCCGCCCTCTTGAGAATGGGGTCCACCCAACTCTTCCGGTCTAAGCCGCCTGCTCACGCACCAGCTGACCTCAGCTCCCTGCTATTCTTACTTGGACCATGCTCCCCGCATGGAACCGGAGCGAGCATCTGCCAAAGCTTCCAGATGCACCAGGAGGAAGAGCCATCAGAACCATGAATGTAAGAGAAACACTATTGCTACAAAATGCCCGCAATGCAGCTGGGGTGGCGAGCTGAGGCCAGGTGGGCTGGGCCATCATCAGGTCGACCCCAGAAGCCAACCTGGATGGGGGGGGCCTCTCAGCAGACAACCCATGGGTTGCATCTGTGACTCCAAAAAAGGCATGCTAGGAGCATCCCTGACCTTCCCTCCGTCCTTCCAGGATGGCCTGCAAAATGGCCAAAGCTTCTTAACCTCCTGCAGTCCAGGGCTCCTAGGAGTCCGGTCTGGTCCCAACATCTCACTCACAGCATGCCCCTGGTAGGCACAGCCTCGGCCAAAAGAGGGCAGGCCAATGCCGATGTGTGAACTCCCCCGAGTCTGCTGGTATTCATCTAAGGCAGAATAGCCACTGCTCAGCCAACCAAACCCGCTGGCAGGCCCTCCCCTCCTCCGGGGTGGAAAACAGTCCCTTCATTCAACCTCTTCAGACAAGCAGCACAGAGAGTCATTTTACAGACTGCCGCTCTTTCTACTCCCTGACGTCCCATCTCCACTGCCAATGTGGGAGAAGTTCAACCTGCTCCCAGTTCTGCTGGCATTCCACGATCTGGTCCTGCTCGCGGGAGGCAGCTGCTGGTCCAGGCTTACGTAAACTATTTGGGGCAGGAAATACTTTCCGCACATGCCCAAATGTCACTGCCTTGAAACTATACAGTTATAGACACGCTTCCAAAACCTTACATGAGATCTAAGGACTCCCTGAAATGTAAATAAAAGGAAGCAGCATAAACAGAAAACAATACGTGAGCCTGTGGTCTCTGTAGATCCAGAAAGTGCAGCTTGCCCAGATTTCCAAAATAAGACGGACAGAGGAAACGCCATGGGCCCGCGCCTGTGCCCACTGGCAAACACGTCGGGTGGGGGACAAATGAAGTATGAGCCTTACTCTTCGTGCCCTTAAACAATGAAGTAAGGATCCAGTCTAATCATGTACCTCCTTTCAACCTCCCTAGAGCCAGATGGCACATCGGAGTCCCTTCGACAGGGAAAGGAGCCTGCGTTCCCCTGCCCGGTGCCCAACACTCTCCACTAAGCCACTGTGGGGATGTTGGATGTGGCAGGATTTAAAGGACACTCAACGTCGGAATAAAGTTTTATTGAGCACAGCCATGGCCACCTGTTTATCTACCGCCTATGGCTGGTGTCTCACTCAAAGGGAGATAACACGTCACAGCAACAGAGACCATACGGCCCACAAAGCCTGAAACAGTTACTGTCTGGCCTTTTACAGACTAAGTTTGATGGGCAAGATTTTCTAGATACAAGGAAGCTTTGCAATGCCGCCATCTGTGGCCACCAAAAATGATCTCCATGACGTTGCCTGTCTCTCAGGCCCTGTAGCCAAGCCTGTCCTGATACAGGACACACACACACACATACAGACCCGCTCCCCCCACCCATCTCCACCTCATAATGCTCCTACCGTGGGCAAGAGTGACTGACTCCTGCCCACCACCTGGACTGTCTCAAGCACACCTGAGAATCACTAAGAAGGTAGCGAGGTGTGCGATGCACATTTGGTGAGCCTACTTTCCTGGTCTTTCTTTGTGTGCTCCAGGACCACCTGGCAGCTAAGAGGTCTCCTCCAAGTCACAGGGCTATCTCCTAGGCTCCTGCCTTCAGCCAGCGCGCTCGGAAAGGTGGGTCCAACATCCGGCTCATGCAAACGGGATGAACAAGGCAGACTAAACAACAGAAGTGTCTGCTCCAGCAGGAATTTAGAATCTCCAGTCTTAGAGGTCCACCAGCAGCTGGCACGGCTGTACTCAGCCTCCTGGCCGAGTTCCTTTATCTAAAGCACAGCGCCCTCACATGGTGCCGAGGGGAAGGGCAGTTCCCATGGCCTGGAGGACTGAAGTGAACCCTCCCTGCTCACATGCCATCTGTGAGTGGGCTCAGTGCTCACTCTGTGGGGATTTAAATCAATGTTATCCAGATTTCCACCCCCGGCTCCTTCACAGATAGCTGCTCGCTGGAAACTTTACACCAAGAAGTATAAACTCTGACCTCTACAGAAACTCACTAAACCGCAGCAAATGGGATTCAGATGTTTCCATGTACAGTACAGTGATGTGACCTAGACTTTTAAACACTTTGGCAAAAACAGCAAAAATGATGTGGGCCTTCCAGTCCCTCCCAGAACATGAGACAGCCTTGACCCAAGTCCTACAGTGATCTGAGCCTTTCTCCCTCCAACTTAAGCCTCTTCGCCCACAGCCCACAGGCTCTGCCCCCTCCACGGTCCATTATTCCAGTGTAACCGAAGAAATCAATTTCTCCCAGCTGAGCAAAAGAAGCTCCCACTCTGATCAGGGCATAGAAAAGTCCTGAAAAGGGGGCTGGTGAAGAGGCCAGTCCGAGGAAATTGCCCCTGAGGTCCCCTACATTGCTCAGAAGAAAGCAGAAGTCTCCAGTAAAAACCTGCACCCCCAGGCTTTCTGGCTTTGTTACAGATTCTAGGTGACCCGTCACAGCCCATGGGGGTCAGGGATGGAGAATTCTAGATGGTGTAACCAGATGAAGCAGGATGGGAGAAGCAGTTTCTTGTGCCTAGAAAGGACAGGCATGAAAAAGATACCAGAAACTGCTTCCCCGGCAGCCGGTCCTGACAACTGATAGAGAAACAACTGTGTATTTCATGCCCTGAGCCTCTACCAGGCTTTGCTGGGGGCACCCCATCTGCTAGCCATGTGTGCTCCTTGAGGCCCCACGGGGAAGTTGAGAAGCGCTTGGCTGGGCATCAATGCATCTGAGTGATCATCGAGAGTACAGGCAGGGCAGAGGTGCACAAGAACATCACCTGCCCCTTAGAGCACCTGTCACAAGTGCCTCAAATGCAGTAGGGCAGGGTCCTGGGGACAGAGGAAGCGCTACTGACACAGCGAGGGAGCTTCTGGAGACAGGGAAAGTCTTATCAGCAAGGTAAGCACCCCTCAGGCCTGGTGAGGGGTGGGTGCCACACAAATGCCTACTTGTAGTGTAAGGGAACAAGGATATGAACATCCTCCCCCCCCCCCCCTGGTTCTCATGGTTCAACTAATTAGAGTAGGTAATGGGTCAGAGGAGCCCTTCAGACCTCCTTCTCCAGGTACAGAAGGGCTCCGAAGGACAGAAGGAAGGTGAATGCCCTCCACTCCGTACCCACACCCAAGAAGCGAGGAGCTATATGCACACAGGTGTTCCCCAAGACATGCACACATATACACACGTGCAGATGCAAATCCTGTATTCTCTACACCTGGGCGAAGAGCGCCTCTCAGCCTAGGGTCCTGACAGGTATGGCTAGACCTGCACTCCTTAGGGCGGGTACAGCCCCGCTGGAGACTGGAGTTCCCACCGAGGTGCCCTCACCCCACCCCAGCCCTCCTCGGGGACCACCCCCTGCGCCGCGACAGACCGACAGGCAGACCCGGAGGGGGCGCAGGTAGTACCAGGCCGCCGGCGGCGCCGCAGGTGCTGATGGAGACCAGGGAGCCTGGGTGGCCGAGAACACTGCCAGAGTA
Source organism: Noctilio leporinus (assembly GCA_004026585.1). Classification (NCBI taxonomy): domain Eukaryota; kingdom Metazoa; phylum Chordata; class Mammalia; order Chiroptera; family Noctilionidae; genus Noctilio; species Noctilio leporinus. The sequence goes on from PVIW01000241.1 coordinate 179,936, forward strand.
GAAGCACAGCTCGGCGGGGCGTCCGCGACGCCCGGAGGCGCCCGCCTCCTCCACCTCGAAGCCGCGGGACAGGAAGCGCAGGTCGCGGCGCAGCTGCAGGTAGAGGTCGCGCCCGAAGGCCGGCAGGTGCAGCAGCAGAGCGCGCTCGCCGGGCGGGGGGCGCACGGGGGGCGCGCGGGGACGCCGCCGCCTTCGGGGCCCGGGGAAGCCAGGCAGCGGCGGCAGGTGCAGGTCGTCCGGACGCACCCGCCGCGGGAGCACCACTTCCACGTCGGCCGCAGAGTCGCCGACAGCTGCGGGGAGAGAAGAGACGTGTCAGCGCGGCTGGGCCCTCCCGGCCGCCCGCCCTCCCGCTAGCCGCCCGCGGCGCGCGGGTCCAGGGCCGGGTACGCCGCGCCAGCACCGGTACAAGGCGGCCCCGAGCGGGCGCTCTCGTCCCTTCCCTCGCCCCGGCACCTCCGTGCCCACCAGCGCCTCCGCCCGGGCAGGACCACCCGGGGAAACTCTCCCGCGCGGCCGCCGGGCTCCGAGCCCCGTCCCGCGGCTGCGGCCTGCGCCTCCCCGGCCCTGGAGGCTGTCAGCGGCGGCCGGAGCCGGCTGCGCGAGCAGACTGAGGATGCCTCTGGAGGGCAGGCGCTAGGTGGTCGCGAGAGGCACGGGAGAAGGACGGCGGGAGAGGGAGCGCTACCTGTGCCCGGGTCCAATCCCCAAACCAGCAGCAACAGCAAGGGCAGGACGAGAGGAGGCAGCAGGGCGCCGTCACACATGGTACTTGGGAGGAGCAGCCCCCCGGACAGTCGTGGCGGAGCAGTAGCGCGCGAGGCGGCGGCGCCAGCCGGAGTGAAACCCTCCTGCCTTTGGAAAAAGTAATTAGCGCTGCGGACAAACCCAACGTGGTAAATCCCAAGCCCCGCCTTCTCCTAGAAGGCCAGGAGGTGATTGGACTCTTGCTTTCCAAGGCCCCGCCTCCCCCTTCCCTATTGGCTAGGACGGGTCAAAACCAGGGTGCGTAGTTAGGTTGTAAGCACTTTCTTACACGTGGTTTCTGGGCAGAGGCGGGCGCGGGCCACCAGGTGGCGCGCTATCCCGGAGGACCTGGGAGGACACCTTGGGAGCAACACCGAACCGGGCCGATGAATCTTCAGAGCTTATTCTCCTTTTTTAAACCCTCTGACCCTGCTGCCCAGCTGCACAAGGAGGCTGGAAATCACCCTGGCCAACCGTCCCATCCACCAAAGCATATTCTCTGCATCTGAAGTAAAACAAGTTTTGGTTGGTTGCAGCCGGGCACTCTCCTGCACACCTGTGTGTGCGCCTGATGGAGGGCGACGTCCAGTACCGCAGTGTTTATCCAAACCCTTCACTCCTCCTGTCCTCTTTATCCGCACAGAAGCCAGTGGACCCGGCGTGATCCCACCCGCTTACAGACTGAGAAACTAAGGGAGGGAGCGCTTAAGGCGCTTGTTAGGTTACCCAGCGAGTTACCCGTTAGGGCAAAGAGCAATAATTTGTCCAGCGTTTCGGCTCAGAGCTGCTGACTAGAAAGAGAGGAGCCCTTGAAGACAGGCAGGAAGGAATAGTAGCCGGGTTTTACTGGTTACAAAGCTGGGGCAAGTCTTCCAGCATCAGAATGCGTTCATATTACCCCCAGCGGGCTAGCACTCAGGTCTTCGGGAAAGGTGATTCCATTTAGTTTCCGGAGGACCATCTTGTAAAAATAGTAATGATGATGAATGAATCAAAGTGTAACTGTTCCCGGGTCTCTCCCCTCCCTTCCTTGTCCTGCCTGTTTCTGTTTTCTCAAAGCAGAGATGTCACGCCACTCCCAATGGACTCTGCTTGGGGGCACTAAGAATTCCTCACAGAATTACATACCAGAAGGCATCAAACAGTGGACACTGTCCAGCTGCCACCCCCATCATCCTCACTAGCTGCTCTGTGTGCCCTTCGCAGTATGGCTGGTGGAAGCTTTCTCTGCCCTCCACAGGGGCTGGTCACTGCTAGGCCGATGCAACTCCTGGAAACTTCAACCCATGTCCTGCTCATGGCCGGGCTCCTTTCCTCCCTCCTGACAGCAGCCTCTCTGGCCACTGAAGGCTCAGCAGCACCTTCTGGTGGCCCAAGAAATCATGATAAGCTTTTGGTGCAGATTTGTTGGCAAGAGCTGCCTGAAAGGCCAGCCGCTAAAAGCCAGGGAGTAGCCGCCACACTGCCTCCCAAGAACAATTCTTTCTGCCATGAGAATCAGCCTAAAGTAGTTTCTGTCAACCTAACAGATGCATTAGCCTGCAGGGGCATGCACTCTAAAGCAACAGCAAGATATCATTTCATCCCTTAGACTGTGCAAAACTAAAGAGCTTAGAAATATCAAAGCTTAGAGAGGACGCTCTTCTGCACATGAGTGGGAGTATAAATTGGCACAGCCACTTGGAAGGGCAATTGGGTGAACTGTAGTAAAATTAAAAATGCGCACACCCAGCAACTCTGTAATTCCCCCTCTGGTTCACTACCACGGAGAAACGCTGGCACATGTACAAGAATGGTCACCACAGCACGCTATTCAGAGCAAAAATATCTCAGCGATCTGAATGTCTATCATTAGATAAATGGCTAACAGAACACCAGGTATCAATTAAAAGAAAGGTAGTAATCTCATATTTGTAAAAACATGGGGGGACCTCAAAAACTAGTGCAAAAGAAAATCAAGTTGCAAAATAATATTAAAAAATACTTATGTGAACACACAATATTAAATAATTTGCACGATGAAAGTCATAAAGTCTGAAAGGATACAAACCAAGTATTTCTTTAATATTAAGTAGTGTTCTTTTTATATTAAGTTGCATAAAAGAATGCTTCATCAGGGTGCAGTCAGGATAACTGATACCATTTTACAGGGGTGGGCAAAAAGTAGATTTACAGTTGTGAGCATGTGAAATAGTTTCTTCTTGTACAATTACTTATTCATTAACTATTGTATTACTTATGTGTATTAGTTGTTTTATTATTTTGTATCTTTACTTATGATTTATATTTTAGGTAATGATGGCTGGTGATTTAACCTACTTTTGCCCACCCCTGGAAATATCTCCAGCAGAGGAATTTAACACAGAGAATTGATTATGGAGGTTAGGAAGGGCTAAAGGAGTAAGTTCAGTAATTATATGTTACCCTGTCCCAGGGGTGCATTTTAGCCCCAGGAACCTATGCCTGTTGCTGCACTATTGCAACCATTGTATAGCTGGATCCACCAGAGGTGTGACCGTGACCAGGACCCCATGCCCACTGTCACACCAGCCACTTCCAACACCTGCTGCCCTGGACCCTTATCTCCATCCCTTGCCACCTGTTCTGCCGGAACCTAACAGAGAGCCTCAGAAAATGTAATCGAGTCTGAGCATGTAGGTTGCAGACTTGCAGCTCAACAACAAAATGCAGAACATGAAAGTGGGCATGTGTGGCTAAGAGACAGACCCTCTAAGTAAAAGTCTGAATCTGGCCTAAAGGGGTCTGAAATTTAAGTCTTGAACCCATCTCAAGTTGATTTTGTGTGTGCATGGGTGTGAGTAGTGCAAGATAAGGGTGTGGTTTTATTATTATGCATGTGGATATCCAGTTTTCTCACTGCCATTTTTGAAGCACCTGTCCTTTCCCCTTGAGTATTTCTTGGCTGCCTTGTCAAACGTTAGGTGACTGTATAGGCATGGGTTTACTTCCGGGTTCTCAATTCTGTACCATTGGTCTGTGCATCTGCTTTCATGCCATACCCTATTGTTCTGATCATGTAGCTTTGTAGTGTAGTTTGAAATCAGAAAGTGTGAGGCTTCCATCTTTGTTCTTCTTTCTCAAGATTGCTTTGGCTATTTGGGTTTCTTTTATGGTTCCGTGTGAATTTTAGTTTTTTTTCTATTTCTGTGAAAAACCCCAAGGAAATAATAATAAGGATAGCATTGAATTAATAGATCACTTTGAGGGGGAAGCTGAAACTTTTAATGGTGACTGTTGAACACAATAAGACAAAGAGAATTCAGACCCTTTTGGGACAGATTCAGACTCCTACTTAGAGAGTCTGTCTCTTAGCCACACATGCCCACTTTCATGTTCTGCATTTTGTTGTTGAGCTGCAAGTCTGCAACCTACATGCTCAGACTCAATTACATTTTCTGAGGCTCTCTGTTAGGTTCCAGCAGAACAGGTGGCAAGGGATGGAGATAAGGGTCCAGGGCAGCAGGTGTTGGAAGTGGCTGGTGTGACAGTGGGCATGGGGTCCTGGTCACGGTCACACCTCTGGTGGATCCAGCTATACAATGGTTGCAATAGTGCAGCAATAGGCACAGGTCCCTGGAGCTAAAATGCACCCCAGGGACAGGGGCAGTGAGGCCTGAAACTATAAAACCCCTAGAAGAAAACACAGACGTAAAAGCTCCTTGACAGTGGCCTTGGCTTTTTTTTTTTTTTTTTTTGGATAGGACACCAAAAATGCAAACCACAAAGCAACATGAAAAGTGGGACAATATCAAATCTAAAAGCTTCAGTGCAGCAAAATAAACAGTTAGCAAAATCAAAAGGGAAACCTAATGAGTGGGAGAAAATATTTTCACTCTACATATCTGATAAGTGGTTAATATCCAAAATAGTATATAGGAAACTCACATAACACACACACACACACGCACACACACACAAATAATCCACTTTAAAAATGAGCACAGGACCTGAATAGACTTTTTGTTAAAAGAAAGTATACAGCCCTAGCTGGTAGCACAGTGGATAAGGCACCGGCCTGTGAACCCAAAGGTCGCTGGTTCGATTCCCAGCCAGGGCACATAAGCAGGTTGCAAGCGAGGTCTCCAGCCAGCTCCTTAGCTGGAGGCAGGTGAAAGGCTACTATACATTGAAAATCAAAGAAGGTATACAAATGGTCAATAGGTACACGAAAAGCTGCTCAATCACTAATCATCAGGGAGATGCAAATCAAAACCACAATGAGATACCACCTCACACCTGTTAGGATGGCCAGCGTCAAAAAGACAAGACATGACAAGTGTGGGTGAGGTTGCGGAAGGGACATTTAAAACACCATAGCCACTATGGAACACAGTACGGAGGCTCCTCCAAAATGTACAAAGAGAATGACCACAGCAGTCGCACTTATAGGTGTATATCTGAAGATGCATAGGTGTATATCTGAAGATGCTATGCTAAGTAAAATCAGTGACTCGGAAAAAGACAAATACTGAGTGATTTATACAGAGTATCTGGAGTAGTTAAATTCATAGGCAGAGGGTTGCTAGTGCCTGGGGGAGGGGCGGGGCGGCTGGTGTTTAATGGGGACAGGGTTTCAGTCTGGGAAGGCGGAACAGTGCTGATCACAGATGGCGGCAGCTGCCGTACAACGATATGGATTTACTTGCTGCCACTGAAAGGTACACTTAAAAATGGCTCAATTGGCACATTTTATGTTATGTATGTTTTCCCACAATAAACAAAAAAACAAACAAACAATGCTTTAAAAAGAAATCCCTATTTGCTATCATCTCATTTTACAGCAGCACACACAAGTTGCCTTGTCTTAATTTTTGGAAGGGTGAGGCTTAAACCCATTTCACAGATGGAGGGGTCAGGGCTTCACGCCCCGTGGTCAAGTTGGGTGGGGCCTAGCCATCATCACGACCATCACTACTGTTGTGATAGAAAGCACATAGCCCAGAAAGCAGCACAGGCTGAGTAATCTAAAGAGGACTGCAGGCACTTAGGCCAAAATTGACCCTCTTTAATGCTCCCCAACTTAGGGCTGTCTTGAGCTGGTGACGGGTGCCTAGACCCCTGTGTACACTTGATCTACTTGTAGGTGGAAGGCCCCGTGCTCAAAAGATCCCTAGGCATTGCCAGGGTGGGGGTGAGGAAAGAGGCGAGGGATTTCCACATGACACCCTCCTGCCGAGACCCTCACCAGGCAGGTTCTTGAGCCGCCCTGCCCTCCTCCTACGCAGCCCACGACATGTCACATGCCGTCCAGCAGGGGGCGTCCGGCCTCAGTCCTGCCTCCCTGAACCAGGTCACAGCTGGTATGAAGTGCGAGCAGCAGCTCGCTTTGCTCTCAAGTCCTGCTTTTTCCCAGTTGAGCCTGGAGCCCCGCCCAAAATGCAGCTGCTAAGCCAGCATCCTCGACCCCTGAGTGAACCGTGCCAACCACCCTCTCCCTGTGGGGTCTGCAGGAGGCTCCCCACATCCAGGGTTCGAGCAGGGGCTGCCTCCCCGCCAGGGTTGTCCCAGCCACCAGGGCCATTCCTGCCCGACTCCGGGCATAGGCACAGTCTGGAAATTCCTGCTCACCCAATCCGGCCCTTGTAATGAAATCGCAGATCAAATCGGTTACAACTCCCCACGCACTGATTTTTAGTCTAGTGAGTTGGTTCTAATAGATCAGGTAGCCCTAGTCGTTCCCAGCACCTTAATTCACCTCTTCCCCCACCAAGACTGTGCCCCTGAGGTGTTGGCCTGCCTCAGCACTGAATGTCCATGGCTTTCCAATGTCCCTGTTGTTGAAAAGACAACTGTCTTCATGTCCCTTCTACAGGGGGCCAGAGGCACCATCTGATAAGGAGGCGCTTGTCCAAATTAGCAGGACAAGGGCCAGAGTGCTAGTCATGAGCTTGGAGCTTCAATCCAACCAACTAGCACCTCTCCCTTGAGGACAACTGAGAAAATACACTTCTTGTTATTCTGCAGCATACCTGGACCTTGCCTCACAGATTTCTCCTCTCAGCGTTGCCCCTCGGTGCTCCAGAGCCCTCTTCCTCCCCCGGGTTTGTTTTCTTGGTTTGCTAGTTTGTTTGTTTGATTGGTTTTTCTCAAGGACTGGAGCTGGTCTGATAAAGTAGGCTGGAACTGAATGCAAGGACAGGCTGAAGAACAGAACCGACCCAAATTTATATTTGATTTCAGTAAAGGCAAATGGTGATGGCTCAGATTGGTATAGTGAGAGTATTCTGTGTGTAGTATTGGATGACAGTCTATGAACCTCATGGTTTTAAAAGCATACCTGCTAATTATGACCCCCCTTTCCATAATTAGAACCTGATTGCTCTACTTTGAAATTGTGCTAGACTCACTGACTTGCTTCTAATAAATAGGATGTATTAGCCAGGTTGCAAGCCAGGTCTCTAGCCAGGTCCGTGGCTGGAGGCAGGTGAAAGGCAACCATACATTGATGTCTCTCTCCCTCTCTGCCTCCCTCCCTTCTTCTCTCTCTGAAAATAATAAAATCTTAAAAATTAATAAATAGGATGCATTGGCACTGATGCTTTGTGATTTCTCATGTTAGGACGTTAAAAGAACACACACACACACACACACACACACACACACACACACACAGAGGCTCCCGAATCATGTACTGGTAGAAGCCAGGAGCCACAGCACAAAGACACTTGAGCAACCCTGGGGAAAGGCCTACACATGGAGAGTCCCTCATGAAAAGGAAGCCAACTCACCAGAACCAACTAACCAGCCAGGTGCATGAACTGCTTTAGAAGCAGGTCTCCCAGCCTCTGACTAGCCTGCAGATGATTTCAGCATTAGAGGCCACCCCACCTAGCCTGAGCAGAGTCCGGCTATCCCACGGTGTCCTGACCGAGTCCATGAGCCACAAAGCCCAAGAGAATATAAGTCATGATTAGGTTTTTAAGCCACTAAGTTTGGGGGTCACTGTTACACAGCATTGCTACCGAGCAGGTTCATGACACACGCTACAATGAATTCCAAGACAGATCCGAGATCTACACGAACACCTTCATTTGACATTGGCATGTGAGGTAGCCTCTGAGAGCTCAGAACACCCAGGAGCAACCTGCAGGCCAATCAGGGTGATGATACCCGCGAGAGCAGCCAGATGGCTGGGTGGCTCAGGGATAGGACTGTCACCTGGGGAGCAATGAGTGGGGAGGCTTTGATCCTTGCCTGCGTTTGTAAGAGAAACAGAAGCCCAGGACCCAGAAGGTGAGCAGACACACACATGCACACACACATACACACACACACACAAAATACCCAAACTGCTACACAAGAAGGAAACGTGATTGTAACATGTGCTTGCCTCTACAGAGAACCGTGTTTTCGTAGTCATGATAACGCAAACACCATGAGATGATTTTCAACCATTCCAATGGAGGTGATCTCCCTTTCGAACTTGAACTTGATTTTCGTCTAGCAATTCAGACAACCCTTGGCAATGGACACAGGGGCCTGGGCCAATCCAGGTACATCGCAGGTTCTGGACTATGTTTCTTGAATAAACGGATACAGAAAGAAAACAGCTGGATAAAGTCAGAGGTTTCTGAAGACTCTTAAGGTGGTCAGAGATCACAAAGCATCCGAACCATTTCCCTCTCTGGATTCATGTGAGGTCCTTCTTCCCCAGAATAATTTGAATTTACCAGGTCCAGGTAGGCTTGATTTAAAAACACAAAGGCCCTCATGTCAAGAAGTTTCTCAGGCTCGGTAGAAAGGGAAAGGACAAGGAAAACCTCCGTCACCTGGGTAACTGGGCTGTCACCACAGCAATCGTGCCCGGTCATCGAGGCTCAGCCCCCCCGCGCCTAGAGTGCGCAGCAGGCACGTACTATTTGCTGAATCACCAACACTTTGAGGGTGTCTCCCCTTTCTTTCTGATGTCACCCACAACTTTTTCTCAAGACTAATTAAACTTCGAAATACAAGGCTGGCCAGAGAAACTGTAATCAGATCCACAACCAGGTTCTCTTTGTTCTAAACCTTGGGTTGCTTGTAGCAGAAATTCACCAAGCTCCAGTGAGCACCAAAGAGTGTGTGTGCATGACAAGGTCGTTATTTCATATTCTAACATCAATCATTGCAACCCCCCCATGTGAAACAAGCAGAAAGAACTACAAAGGGTCAGCAGGCAACTTTTAGAGATGCTGAATATATATATTTGCTCTACTGATTGCAAGTGTATACATATCAAAACTTCCCCAATGGTACGTTTTAAGTACAGGCAGCTAGTCACATATTGCATGTCAACTATGTCTCAATAAAGTTGCTGCAAGGGCAATGTCAACGTTAACATGCAAATAACTTAACGATATTGTTATAGCATTAAAACTCAAAACTACACCGTATTTTGAAGACAGAAAGTAGACTAGAAAGACGTACGTTAAATACGTCGACCAGATTCCTCTTGGGGAGTGGAATATGAGGAATTAGGAAGAAAATAATAGCACAAAAGAGGGTTTTGGGTGGCCCTGAGATGGTATCATGCGGTATGATTAAATCCAACCTAAATCCAACCTAATTCCAACCAAGATCCATCCTAGGGGAGGCCAGGGAAGGGGTGCCGGAGAAAGCTGGAGAAAGGAAAAGAGAGGAAAGGGGAAGAGAAGGGGGTGCTGGGACAGACACACACACACCAAGCTGATTGATAAATGAACTCCGTAGAAACGACTCCCCGGTTCCGCTCCGCGAACATGTCCCTGGCTCAGGGCCAAGCAGCGCCTGGGCTATCTAAGGGTGAAGTTACATGGTTATCAAATTCCCCCTCCCTGGAGCCTCTGGAAGCTGTTGCCAAGAACAGAATGGGGGAAATCCATTCATTTCTCGCTCTTTTTCCCCTTGGCCCGGATTTGTGGTTTCCTCGCTTTATTTCTCTCTGGGGGCCCTCAGGCGGCCCCCGCTTCAGATGGGACTCGGGTTCCACAAAGCTGCCAACGAGCAATGCGTCCCTTACCCTCACCATCCTGTTCTTCCTTTTCCAGACGCAGCCAGAAGAGGATGGGGGGGCCCTCCACCCTTTCCGGGGTCCCAGCCCATCCAGCACCCATGCCAGCACCCCCTCTGTGTGTTCTCCTGGCTCATCTCCCTGTCACCCTCCTGCCTGACTGGCCCTGTTGGCTTCTTTCTCCAGGTCCCAAGAGAAGCAAGTTCACATCGCAGGACCCCCTGAAGCAGCCTGCCCAGGAGCATTGTTACTGCTTCCTTCATGGGCTGAGGCCATTGGGGTTGCCTGTGGGGGTGTTGGGGAGTGCAAAGGGGTTCGCAGGGGTGCGTGTGTGCACGGGAGGCAAGCGGGGACAGGCCTTGAACTTGGCAGGTGCTGGTGCTCCATCTAGGAGGCATGGGTGGGACCCACGGTGGAACCCTTTCCAGCCTGGGAATATTACGATAAAACAAGGTTCCAGGAACCAGAGCGTAGGTCAAACTGGCAGGCAGCCAAACTCACAAGGGGTCCTTCAGTTGGAAGAAGCCACCAATGCACCAAGCTGTGGTCGGATTCCACCCCTGGGAAGAAGGGGTGGGATGAACAGTAGCCAGGGACTGGGGGTGGGAGCAGGGTTAGAAAAGAGATCTGGAGGGCGAGACCCAGAAGGAGGCTGGAAACTGGTGTGGGTGGAGGGCCAGTGGAGGGGTTGGGGAGACAAAGAGCCAAGAGGAGTAGGGCCCAGGGGACCTTCTGCCCACTCTGCTCAGGGACCTGCTGGCTCTCCAGGGCATTGCCTTCTGCTGGCTCCACCCCCCAACCCCACACCCCATCCCACCTCCTTCTCACCCTCTGGTGTTCTCTCTCTCTCTTCCTCCCTCGGGTTTTCTATGCTGTTCTCCCTCCCCCTAGGTCACTGGTACATGCTCACAGTCCTTCTCTGTCACACATAATTTCTCTGGCTCCCAGCCCTGAGCTGTGGGAGCAGCTCAATTAGGTCTGTCAGGGGTGCCCCAGGAGGCTGAGGTGGCCCCTGCCAGAGACCCCAGACTCTTACCCGACAGTGGACATGGGCCAGGTATGTGCCTGAGCAGCTCTAATCAGAGTGACCACACTGACCACTGTGTTCTTGGACATCCTTCCTGGACCCAAAACCCATCATTTCACTCGGTTTAGTAAATTGTTTCAGGTTTGTTTTTTCTTTTCTTTTAGAGATAGGTATAATGAGGTTGTTGGCATGGCCAGTTTAATAGAGCCGGGGATCAAAACAACAGCTCTCGTTCTTCTGCTGTGCTGAGTGCCATCGCCAGGAGGGAAGAGGGGCTAACCTCCCCACGACAGGCGGTTTGCCAGCCCCCCGAGACAGTCCATTTCACACGCCCACCTCAGCTGGCCACTGGGTTGCCATGTTCGGTAGCTGGAACCTTCAGCGCACAGGGAGCAGAAGTGGTGACAGGGGCATCTACTGTCTCTTTCTGAATCTCAGGGACCAAGTTTTCAGTATTCTGCCAACATGCAGGCAGTTCAGGGGAGATTTTATATTATACTTGTACTTTGTCCGATCAAGGAAGTTAAATTCCCCATTTTCTAAAAGCCTTTATTTATTTTTCTGAATTATGAATGGGTGTTCATGAAAGACCAGCCACAGGTGCTGGGGACCTCTCGGCCAACCCAGGTGGAAGGGCAGACGGATTAGCAGAGAGCCCCTGGGGCTCCTTTCGCCACCCACAGGGACCATGGGACCAGGACACCGGAGGCGATGCCCAGCCCTGGACCCAGGTCTCCAGCCTTTTTGTCCCAAATCTCAGACTGATGGTGGCGCCCAGGCCTGCTGCCCACAGCAGCCCTGGCCCAGCCCCTCTCAGTTATCTTCCTGCCTGTCACCTTCTCTCCCCTCTGTCCCTCTACCTACCTATAGATTTTGTCCTTTTTGTCCCCTCTTCTCCTTAACAGGAGCTTGGGGGCCACCTGGTGGAAGGTTTTGCCGATGAGGACAAAGAGTTTGGCCTCTTGAAAGCCACAGGTGGTGTGTGGGGAAGCAGCTCAGAAGAGAGGCGGGTCCCTGCTTCATCAAGGGCCTGGCACCCTCAGCACCCACCTTTCCCAGTTGCGTGAGGCCACAGAGTCACTCATTGGCTCACAGGTCTGGGCTGAGCTGGCGGCTTTTCCTGGGAACCTGGGATGCCAGCGATGGGGCTCTGAGGGACATCTGGCTGTCCCTGGGAGTGGGCAGGGGCAGAGGGCCAAAGTAAGCAGCTTGCTTGCTGTGTGGGGGTTCAGAGCCAGGCCCTGAGGAAACGGCACGGGGTTCCTATTCAGATTTCAAGTGGGGAAACGTTAGCCACTTTGCACAGACCCCAACGACGTGCCTGCTGCCTGCTGCAGCAGGGATGAGTCCTCTTCCCAAAGGTAGGAGAGGGGACCCAGCTAGGACCAACTGGGGCAGTTTTTCCTTTAAAAATCCATCCCTCAGTGATCCTCAGTGGTGGCCTGTTTTCCTAAATCCAATCAAATCCTCTGGTTGGTGGGGAGAGTGGGAAACAAAAGATTAAGCCTCACCTCCCCCAGCGTCCGCAGGTATGCTGGGGAGCCAGCTTCAACAACAGGTTCTTGAGGACATGGGCATTAGAACATAGCTGGATGACACAGTGGTCATTGAGTGCTTCCCTTTGGCATGGAAGGAACTGGAGAGTATTACGCTTAGTGAACTAAGCCAGGCGGCAGAAGACCAATACCATACGATCTCATCTAATACAGGAAACTATTGAACAATACAAGCAAACAAGCAAAATAGAACCAGAGTCAAGGAAACAAGGAACAGACTGACAGTGACCAGAGAGGAAGGGGAAGCAGGAGAAAGGAGCGAAGAAGGGGAAGAATTTAGTAAAGGACCTAGTATAAATGACCCGTGGACACGGACAACATGTAGGGGATTGACGGTGGGAGAGGAAATGGGGAGGGTGAGCATGGGAGAGCAATGGGGGAAAAAATGGGACAACTGTAATACAACAATAAATTTGTAATATATATTTATATATAAATATATATTTTGTGTGGGTGTGTGTGTGTATGTATATATATATATATATATATATATATATATATATATATATATAAAAAAAAAAAAAAAAAAAAAAAAAAAAAAGAGTGCCTCCCTTTGGGTTCTGACTGGTGTGGGTCAGTGTTGGCCTGAAAATCAAAAGGTCAGTGGTTCGATTCCCAGTCAGGGCACATGCCTGGGTTGCAGGCCAGGTTCCCCATTTGAGGGTGTATGAGAAGCAACCACACATGGATGTTTCTCTCCCTCTTTCTCCATCCTTTCCCCGCTCTCTAAAAATAAAAAAAAACCTTTTTTTTTTTTTTAAGAGTGGGAGAAAGACTTCAGAGGGAACGTTCCACTTTTCATATGTTATAATATTTTTGCATTATTTGAATATTCTAATTCTGCATGGGTATCATTATTATTATTACTATTATTTTAAGTGCCAATAGGGATTATCTGATAATGGGATTATGTGCTCTTTTAAAGGTATTTTTGGTATTAAAAGTTTTTATGAAAAAAGAAAAGGCTGTGGTCAATAACAAAAAGGGAGGCCCTGGCTGGTAGCACAGTGGATAAGGTGCCGGCCTGCGAACCCAAAGGTCGCTTGTTCGACTCCCAGCCAGGGCACATAACCAGGTTGCAAGCCAGAACTCCAGCCAGGTCCATGGCAGGAGGCAGGGGAAAAGCAACCATACATGGATGTCTTTCTCCCTCTCTGCTTCTCCCTACCCCTCTCTCTAAAAATAAATAAAATCTTTTTAAAAAATGATCAAAACTATTAACATTAAAATGAACAATTATATCAACAACTGAATCTGAAAAATAAAAACAATAAACTAAGCAAACAACCAGAGCAAGAACAGAATCATAGATACGTGGACCATTTGGAGTTTTATCAGCTGGGAGGAGGAAGGAGGAGAATGGGGGAGATGGAACAGGGATCAAAAAGTATAATTGGGAGAAACAAAATAGAAGGGTATTAAGAGCATAGGAAAGGGTGAAGCCGAAGAACTTACATGCACAACCTATGGACATGAACTAAAGGGGGGACTGCTGGAGGGAAGGGGTTTCTGGGCAGAGTGGGCAAAGGGAAAAGAATTGGGACACCCAACAGAATAATCAATAAAATAAACTTAAAAAAAATTTAATACAAAAGGAAAAGTTGCCAATAAAGCCTATTCAAAGAGCAAAGCAAACAAACAAACAAAACAACAAAAAGGGAAGAAAAGGATGGGAAGAACTTCAAAGTCACTAGCTTTTTCTGTTTTATTTTAACTTTGAAAAAGTACAATATGCATACAGAAAAGCGCACAAATCATAAAGGTACAGTTTGATGATGTATCACAAACTGAACGCAGTCTGGCAACCACCACCCAGGTCAAGAAGCAGAGTATTACCAGCACCCCAAAGAGCCTTGGGCCTATCCAGGCTCAGCCCTTACCGCTCCCCCTAAGTAACCGTTACCTAGACAGTGCTGAAATCACTTTAACCACAACAGTGCTGAAATCATTAAATATGTAATCATTTTCCATTAGATTCTTTTGTAAGAAGAAGCCACATTGTCACAAGTACCTGTGTGTTGATTTTTGTTGCTGTATAGTACCCCAGCTATAAACATACCGAATTGACTTGTCCATTCTACTGCTGATATATCCTGTTTGGGCTATTCTGAACATTGCTGATTTGACCACACATGTGCATGCCTTTGGATATGTACCTAAGAGTGACGCTGCAGGGTGACAATATTTGCTTATGTGCAATTTTAGGAAATGATGACAAACCATTTTTCCAAGTGGCTGGAACTGCACTCCTACAGCCGTGTGTGACTTCCAATTGTTCCACATGTCAGTCATTTGGTACCACCAGTCCTTCTAATGTTTGAGCAATTTTTTAATATGTTTATTAGACATTTAGATACAGTATTTTCGATAGTGTCTAAGGGCTTTGTTCATTTTCTAAAATTGGGTTGTATTTTTTTATTTTTTTGATAGTTCTTTACACATTCTGGGTATGAGCCCTTTGTCAGTTGTAAGTATTACAGATATTTCCTCCCATTCTGTGGCTACCTTTCCACTCCCTAACTGGAATCTGTTGAGAAAGAGAAGTTCTTGAATATCATTTTAACCTTCTGGATACTGCTTTAAATTTTATTTAAGAAGTCTTTGCCCGTCTTAAAGTCATGAAGATGTCCTTTTATGTTTTCCATTGAAAGCTTTATATTTCACCTTTCACATTTAGATGTACAAGAAAAATTGAAATTTATTTTGTGTATGGTGTTAAGGAGGGGTCAAGTTTAATTTTTATTCTTAAAGCTATTCAATTGTCCATATGAGCATGAGTTTGTTTCTGGACATGATGTAACTTTATTGTCCTATTTATCTATCCTTAAGCCAATTTCACACCACTTTGCCACCTCTTTATAATTATTCCTGGTGTCTAGTAGAATTAAATTCTACGATTTTGTTCTTTTTAAGATTGTCTTGGCCAGTCTTGTTCCTTGACATTTCTGTATAAATGTGTACACACACATATGCAATGTATGGGTTTTCTTTTCTGCATTTACATTTGTAATAACGGTTTACATTTCTTCCTTTTGAGTCTTGTAACTTTTATTTCTTAAAATGTTAAATTGGCTAATTTGAAAAATAGAGTGTTGCTAGATTCAAGATGATGAGCATCCTTGCCCACAATGGACGGCCCTGTCTTGGGGGCAGGGGTCAACTTTCAATATTTCGCTATGCTTTCTGAGGATGCTATCAGATTAAAATTTTTCCTTCCAACTTTTCCATAGATTCTGGTTTGTTTTTTTAATGAATGGATATTGAATATTACCTAAGGTTTTTGAAGGTATAACTTTTTCCATTCTTTTTAAATGATGAATAACATTGATTTTCAAATAGCAAATCAAATACAAGTTCCTGAAATGAACCCAACTGTTTGTCATGCACTATACTCTTTATTTATTGCTGAATTCCATTTGCTCTGGTTTAGGGATTTTGTACCTATGTCCACAAATGAGTTAACCTTTCATTGTTTTGGGCATTTTTTTTCTCCTAATATTCTTGTCAGGTATTTAGTATCAAGATTATGCTGGTCTTATAAAACAAGTGTGGAAATGTTCCTTTTGTCTCTGGAAAGGTTTGTGTAATGCTTGTGTTCATTCTCCCTTAGATGTTGGAAGAATTCACTGGATAAGCCATCTGAGCCTGAAGGTATTTTTATAAGCCAATTCGATAATTTCAGGTTTAATTTTATTCTCTCATTATCTGCTCACTGTCAGCTTTATCTATAGTGGCAGATTTATCTGGAGTTAGAGTCTGTATCATAGTATGTCCCATCTCTCAGCTATGACACAGCTGAAGGGGATTAAAAGCAGGTGGGGCAGGCAGAATCCTAGCTGCTCTTCAGAAGCACCAGACTTAGTTTAAGTGTAGATTTCTGTTTCTCACTCCAGAAGTACTGAATCAAAATGGGCATCAGGCAACAGGGACGGTGTGTTTTAAGCTCCATAGGTAATTCTGATGGGCAGCCAGCTTGAACCATTGATCAGGTCACATTTCCTCCTTATCTTTGAAAGGGAGGTACAGAATAGGTGGCTGAGAAAACACCTACAGATCAGTGCCTTGGGCCACAGGACCCAGCTGCCGTGACCCAGGTTATAGCCCAGCCCACAGGTGTCTGTGTCTACTCTATGGATAGCTGAGAGGCTCACCCCAGTCAAAACCAACCCATTACCTCTTGTTTCGTGCCTGGAACCCCACGGCCAGCAGCCCTGATGCCCTAACTTGGCCCTGTCCCCTCTGATTCCTGGCAGGGCCTTTCTAGAGGATGTGCAGATGGTTTCCACAACTAGCTGAGACCAGGAACGCTCTCAGAAGCCAGGCAAAGTGTACGCTGAACCTGCTTGGTCCCCCTGCATGCTGGAGCCTGTCCTTGTTTTACTGTAAGTCATTACCACTGCAGTAACGTTGGTGGCAGGGTAAACTGCATTTTAATAAAGTCACATGGCATAGTGTGAGCCCTGCTTCCTGCAGAAAGAGAGGTTACTTTAGACTCAACCACAAAAGCCCTAAAGGATGTCACAAACATGCTGACCTACCCTTTGGCACTTTAGTGCTTCTAGCTATATCAGAGAGGGCTGAAGTTAGCCTATCAATTTCATCTTCAACATTTAAGTATAAAAACAGAACTGGAGATAAAGCAGCAAATAAGCAACTTGTTTACCTTAAGAAAGACCAAAATAAATCAAAAGTACTCTGCTAACTAAAAACATCAGAAAATAAAATCTTAGAGTGCTCCTCTTTCACCAAAAGTAATATTAATAATAATTCAACAGCTATGCCCGTAAGTGAGTGGAGGTACTTTGGATTATAATATAACATAACACATATAATGCACTGTACTAATAAAAGCACATTGTTACTATGTAGAGAAAACTTGACACATGCTTTTCGGTTGTTCTAATGGTTCCTCAAAAGAGGATTCTGTTGGGGAAAGGATTCTCAAGAGTTTTGGTTTTGTGTTTGCTTTAACCTGAAGGTTTCAAAAACATCTTTTTAGTAAAACAAACAAACAAACAATTCAGATACCTTAATGCGCACAGTGCCGTCCTGCTCTGGGGCCACAGCCCGCGGGGCGGAGCCTGTTTGTTTTACTGGGTCCCACAGTCCCAGCTCTCACTTGGCTTTAACTATGGCCCTGAGTGAAACAAGATGAAGGTGACCAACGTGACCAAAAAAATAACGACAGGCTGGCGGGGACTAAGGGAGGCTGCATATTCTGCTTGGGCTCTTTCTCTGTAGGTTGGGTCACTCCTCAGTCACAAGAAACTGTAGACGTCCCTGGGGTCTGCTGTGCCCTCTCTGGGGACCCAGAGCAGTTAGAAGCCTGCAGCTCCTCCCTATTCCCCCCGAGACCCAGGTGGCCCCAGGAGCGGTCACCGACTCTAGGACTTGTCTTTGAACAGTCTTGGGGGTATTTTCCAGCCTTTTCTATTCTGTTTTACAATTTTCCAATCTGGCTGAGTTGGATAGCAGAGGTCAAGTAGTACGCTCAGGCTTTCTGGGCAATAATGGCTCAGTGAGCAGTCTGACGGGTCCCACTGCCCCAGACAGGCCTCCAGTGGGCCCTGCAGCACACTGGGTAGCTCTGCTGGCCTGAAGGCGGGGCTCAGGGCAGCAGCGGGAAAGCTTCCCCTTTTAAGGAAAAGAATGAGAGGCCAGTGGAAAACAAGCAGGCACAGGACCCCAACTCCCTCCCCTCCACCATGGGGCCTGGCGGAAGAGAATTCCCAGGGAACTTGAGAATTACCCTTGGGGAACTGATAAATAAATAGTTACCGAATAAAATGGGAATAGCCTTCTGGGTATTTGCATTTCCAGGCATCTCCAGACACATTTAATGGGAATTCTTTTAAGACAGTGTATGTCCGTGTAGGCTATTCAATGCCAAGTTTAGCCAGGGTCTCTCTCCCAAGCAGAACTGGAATTGTAGTGAAAACAGGGTCAGGTGACAAAAACCCCACAGCTGACAGCAGGCAGGCACTTTCACCCCAATTATCTCATGTGGTCCTTACTCCAGCCCTATGAGGTGGGTGACCTCAGTACTATTATTCTTATTGGGGAGATGAAGCATTAAGGCTTGGAAGGGTTTAAAAAGCCCAGGAAAGGAATTGGCCCATAAGCCTGGAAACCTGGTCTTCTGCTTTGGTCCTTTGTCCCTGTTCTACTGCCACCTCTAATTCATTTTTGGGAAATGAGCTGCCCTCTGGGCCAAACACACCTGGAGAAAGTGGGTTAACTTAGCACTTCTCACTCTCCCCGAGAATGGGCATGGCAGGAAGGTGAAAGGCCCGAAGCAAAGGGAGCTCCTGAAAACACCAATGTCTCCAATGAATGAACACAATTAGAACTGAAACAGTTCTCTGGAGAAATCTTTGAAATCTTTGACCAATCTGAGTCCTAACTGTAGTAAATCCATGGAAACACTTATATTGAACATTTTAACACAATTCAACAACATTTTGTTAAATACATCTTAAGGGGTGGGTTAGAAAGAGGAAGGGCAGAATCCAGGGTCCCTGGGAGTCCTGTGGGCCACAGTGATGAGGGGCAGCACTTCGGCTTCTAGCCACCTTTGTCACACACTGTGCCCAGGACCCATGTGGACTTCAAGCTAACGGCCATGCTGACCATTGGGAATGAGGTTCCTGTTGGCCCCAAGTCCGTTCTTCACACAGTCTCTCTCTTTGCCTTTGGCGGCCTTCCACTCCTCCTCATCTTCCTCTTCCTCTTCTTCATACTCCTCTTCATCATCACTCCTCACATCCTGGATGTTCTAAACAAAGGAATGAATGGGTTATGAGTGACAACCTTCCAGCAGGTCTTGAGTGAATAAGCAAACAAGCGGGCCCAGTTCAGAGCTGTAGCCCCTTCCAAAGAAAAAGCAACATCCAAACAACCCTACATTCACCAGGACAGAACACATCATGAGCCACAACAAACCTTAACACACTTAAAGACCTGAAACTATGCAAACTATGCTGTAGGTCACAATGGAAGTCACTAGGAGGCAATGTCAAAAATATGACAGATGCCCTGGCTGGTAGCACAGTGGATAAGGTGCCAGCCTGCAAACCCAAAGGTCGCTGGTTCAATTTCCCAATCAGGGCACATAACCAGGTTGCAAACCAGGTCTCCTGCCAGGTCAGTAGCTGGAGGCAGGTGAAAGGCAACCATACATTGATGTCTCTCTTCTTCTCCGCCTCTCCCTTCCCCTCTCTCTAAAAATAATAAAATAAAATCTTTAAAAAAATATGATAGAAAAATCTCAAAAACTTGGAAATTAAACAACATATAAATAATTAATGAATCATATAGTACATTTCAATAAATATTAGAAAACTAAAATGAAGATACATTTTAAAGTATGTCAAATGTAGCTAATGTGCTTATAAGAAAATTTAAAGCATTAAATGTTTATATTAGAAAAAAAGAAAAGTTTGAAATAACTTGAGCTTCCACCTTAAGGAAATAGAAAAAAAGAGCAAAATAAGCCAAAAGCAAGCAAAAGGAAGAAAATGACAAAGGTGAGAAATCAATAAAATTAGAAGCACTAAAAAAATAGAGAGAGAAAAGCAATAAAACCAAAATCTGGTTCTTTGAAAATATCCAAAAAGTGATAAACCACTAGCAAAACTGGGGAAGAAGAAAGAGGAAAGGCACAACTTGCCAGGAAATAAAAAGGGGACATGACTGTCGACACTGCAGATATCACAGGAATAATTACAGAACACTATAAACCACTCTCTTGATGTATATTTTACAACTTAGATAAATGCACCGATTTCTCAAAAACTGCAAACACCAAAATTCACTCAAAATGATATAGGCAACCTGAATAATCATATAACTATTAAAGAAAATAAACTTGTAGTTTAAAATCTTCTGAAAAAGGATTATATCAGGTCCAGATGGTTTCACTGGCAAATTCTATGAAACATATAAAGAAGAAAAAATACCAAATCTCCATAATTTTCTTCCATAAAAACAGAAGAGGGAATGCATCAATTTTTTATGAGGCCAGGATTACCATGATACCAAAGCCAGACAAAGACTGTATAAGAAAAGACATTACCAATATCTCTAATAAACATAAACATTGAAATCCTCAACAAAGTATTCCAAGTTAAAACCAGGGATGTATAAAAATAACAATAAACCACAGTGAATTAGGATTTGTCCCAACAAAGCAAGGCTAGTTCAATATTTAGAAATCAATGAATGAAATCTATTATATTAATAATCTAAAAGATGGAAAAATAGGTGATTATATTAACTGATGCAAAAAATCACATAACAAAATTAAACATTCATTCATGATACAGACAAAAACCTCAGCTAAGAACAGAAGCTCACATCACACTCAATGGTGAATGACTCAAAGTTTGTCCCCCACAATTAGGGACAAGGCAAAAATGTCCACTCTCACCACTCCTATTCAACACCGTATTGGAAACCTTAGTCAATGTAATAAGGCAAAGAAGAAATAAAAATCATACAGATTGTAAATAAAGTGTCCCTATTTGCAGATGATATGATTATAAAGAAAATCCCAAAGAATCTTTCTTTCAAAAAAACTCCTAGAATTAAGAAGTATGTTTAGCACTAAGGCTGTAAAATATAAAATCATGCGTGCATGCACGCGTGCACACACACACACAATTTTGATGTCTAAACACTGCTGCAGTACTCTGAAAAATGTCCTCAAAAACACAGGTCCTACTTCCTGGAACTTATGGATGTTACCTTATATGTGATTATGTTATAGATCTTGGGATGAGAAGATTACGGCAGAGGAGGGTTTGACACAGGAGAAGACAGTGGAGATTGAAGTGATGTAGCTACAAGCCAAAGAATGCTGGCAGTCACCAGAAGTTTGATGAGGCAAAAAACAGATTCTTCCCCAGAGTTTCTGGAGGGAACTTGGCCCTGCTACACCTTGATTTTTGACTCCAAATTGAATATAGACTTTCGGCCTCTAGAAGTGTGAGAAAATTAATTTCTATTATTTTAAGACTACAAGTTTGTGGTAATTTCTTACAGCAGCCGTAGGAAACTAACACAACTAGAACTGTAGACTAAAAACTGAAATTTAATAATTAGTAATATTTATAATAATTTCAAAAATAAAACACTTAGGTATAAATATAACAAAGCATTACAGGATCTATATGTAGGACTTACAAAATTCTGTTGAAAGAAATCAAAGATCTAAATAATTGAAGAGACATACTATGTTCATTGGTAGGAAAAGTTAACATATTACAAAGCTAATTATCCCCAAATTGACCTATAGATTTCACATAATACCAACTAAAATCCCAGGAAGATTTCTTGTACATGTAGACAGGCTGATTCTCAAATTTACATGAAGAGTCAAAGGAACCAGAATATAAAATAGCTAAAGCAAATCCGAAAAAGAATAGAGTTGAAAGACTTAAACTACCGATTTTAAGACTTACTATAAAGTTACAGTAATTGAGTAAATAGTATTGCAAAGGAATAAACACAGAGATCAAAGGAACAGAACAGAGAATCCAGAAACAGACCCACACAAATATGACCAATTCCGTTTTGACAAAGGTACACAAGCAATTCAGTGAAGAAAGAATGGTCTTTTCAACAATGGTTAAGACAATCAGAAATCCATAGGCAAAAAATTAAATTCTGACCCAAATGTCATACTTTATACAAAAGTCAACTCAAAATGGATTATAGATCTAAATATAAAACTATAAAACTTTTAGAAAAAATGACCTTGGGTTGGGTGATGAGTTCTTAGACATGGCACAAAGAAACTACTCCATTAAAAAAAAATACTTATACAAGCCTTGGCTGATGGCACAGTGGATAAGGCGCCGGCCTGTGAACCCAAAGGTCACTGGTTCGATTCCCAGCCAGGGCAACATTACCAGGTTGCAAGCCAGGTCTCCAGCCAGATCCATGGCTGGAGGCAGGTGAAAGGCAACCATACATTGATATCGCTCTCCCTCTCTTCCTCCCTCCCTTCCCCTCTCTCTGAAAAATAATAAATAAAATCTTTAAAAATTAAAAAAATACTTATAAACTTCATGAAAATTAAAGCCATGTGCACCATTTAGAGAATAAAAAGACAGGTTGAAAACTGGGAAATAATTTTGCAAGCCCCGTATCTAACTTGCATGCATAATAAAGGGTTCTCAAAACAACAACAACAAAAAACAATTTAAAAATGGGTAAAAGATGTTAAAATAGTTCTTCAAAGAGGATACAGGATGCCAAATAAGCTCATGGAAAGACGCTCAATATTATTAGCCATTAGGGGAAGGTGAATTAAAAACATGATGAACTGTAACTACGAACCCACTAGAATAGCGAGTTAGAAACACTGATGGGGAGGCACTGCGGCTGCAAGTAACGCGTGCACTGCTGAAGACAAGACAAAGTGGTTCAGACACTGGAAAAGAGCCTGACGGCCACTTATGAAGCTAAGTGTATGTGTAGTGTATGTCTCAGAAATTGTGTCCCTGAGCATCTACCCTAGAAAAATGAACATTATGTTCTAACAAAACCAAATGTTTCTAACAGCTCTGTTCATAGTTGCCAAAAACTGGAAGCAACCCAAATGTTCTTCAACCAGTAGACTGTGGTCCATCCATACAATGAAACACTGTTTACCAATTAAAAGGAACAAATTACGAACATTTATGAGAAGTTGTGTGAATCTCAAAAGCATTATGTTAAGTGATAAAAGTTTCCAAAGGTCACCAACTCCATGACATGCTATAGGGATGGAGAAGAGGTGAGTGGCTGCCTGGAACTGGGACAGAGGAAGCAGTTATTTGGGGTGATGGAATTGTTTTCTATTCTGATTATGTAATGACTGCACAAATTGCGTTAAAATTCACTGAACTGCATACCAACAGAAAAAAATAATCTATTTTACTGATAAGTTTTCAAATAAAATGTAAAAGTATTTCTTTTTAGAAAGCAAACAGCATGGTTTTTCCCAATAAACATGTGCTAAGTAAATTAACATCCATGTGGACATTCTGACGACAGGAGGTCCTTGTTGTTGCTAATTGGGATGTCTTCTCTTTTCTTCATGCAGGCACTCACTCCTTTAAGGACAGTTCATAATTAAGAAATATGTTTCTCTTCTTCTCTTGGGGTGTTCTCAAAGCTGGGAGGAAAGCTAGGAGAATCACACTGCTCCCACGGAAGGGATTGCAACAGATGAGACTCCATTGTGAAAGATAAAAGCTGGTATGACTCACTTAAACAATACTAAGAACTCAAGCTCTGGGCAAGGCCATTGTCAGACAGGGTCCCTCCCTCTAAACCAGCTCCCAAACATCTGTTGAACCCAGACTAGAAAAGAAGAAAACACGGACAGAGGCTGTCCTCTCATGCACATTCTTTTTCAAGGTGACATCCATAGCCATATGAGTTATTTTTGCCTTTTGTGACCTGCACACTAAAACTGACTACCTGCAAAGATCTTCGAGGCTGGGGGGTGCGGTGTATGTAACCAAATACCTCCCTCTGTGCACAACCTTCATGCAAACTGGCTTTTGTAAAGGACCAGAGTGCACATTCTGTTGGCTTCATCACGGAACTTCACAGGCTCTGCTCTGTCCATCCCCTCATTTCCACCAAAAACACAGAAAGGGTCTCAAAATATGCAGGCCCATTATAAACACTGAGGAGTAAACTTGGCACTTCATCCACTCGGATGCAACGGAGAAGGTCACCCTCCCTCTGATCCTTGGGGAGCCCGGTCGCAGCGCTCCCCTGCAGAGGGGGTCGGTCAGAAAGGGGCTGTGGTTGGCTGACATTTGCTTTCATGGATGGGGTCCTTTGGGACTTATTTTCCCTTCTCAAAATTTTTTTTGTAGGGAAAAAGGGGGAATCTGAATCAGAACAAAGAAACTGATTTCTCTCCAGAAAAGCCAACTAGCATCTCCCACCCATTTGTCCAACACTTTGGCTGAGAGATAAGCGGTCCTCAAGGCTGTCCCCGTCACCCTGAGCCACATCCTCCAGCAGCCTCACCTCTAGGACAAGCTCCTGAACCTCAGGAGCTTTGTGGAAATTTATGGCATCTCATAGTCACAAGGGTTGGGGAGCACTACTGACTTTTAGGGAACAGTGGCTAGGGATGCTGGATGTCCCCCGGTGCGCATGGCAGGCACCCACATGTGCTGGCAGGCCAGTGTGTAGGTGAAACCTTATTTATAATGATCCAAGCCCAGGACCTAATTCTACTTTACATTCAAGCACAGTCATTCTTGCATGGTTTTAATATATTCTCCATCTTCTAGGAATGCAACTATATACATAAATCAAAGGAAGACTATACTGGGGGGCGGGGTTGTTTTGGTTTTGTTTTTTTGTTCAGAACTTGACAGTTTCAGAAAACCAAGCCAGTGACATCTAAGTCCCCAGTGCCTCTTATCTGTGTTCATGGTCAATCTACATAGAAGCAAAAAGGATCTGTCAGCTTCAGGATATTGCTGAAAGGAGTCACACACACGTTACACACGAAATGCGTATTTATCAGAAATGTCTTTCATCTCATTTCTTTTTTATTACAGTTTGGCATCCTATTGCTTTCTGAAATTATGGTCGTGGGTGAGTCATGTTACCTAGGAATTTAACTCCAGGCCAGTGCAGGGGGTGTGGGTCCAACAGGATGGAGAGCCACTGCCCGAGATGATCAATCACCTCTAGGAGGGTTTCCTGGAAGTGAGTTTGTGTGATGGATGTGTAGGTGATGGCATGTTATGTAAGCTTGAATAATGTAAATTGGAAAGTGTGGCACTCAAATATTAATAAAACCCAACACGATATTCAAGTTTATCATGTATATGCCATCTATACTATTACAGTAACGACGAGGAAACCCCAAAAGGGAGTTCTTTCACTGCCCTAAGAATACTGTGCTCCACCCCGCCCTCCCATCTCTGGTAACCACTAACCTTTTTATTGTCTCCATAATTTTGTGTTTTCCAGAATCAAATAGTATTTCGCCTTTTCAGATCGTCTTCTCTTATTTCGTAATGTTTCCCTCTGTCTTTTCATGACCTAATGGCTCACTTCTTTTTAGTGCCAAAGAACAGTCCACTGTCTGGAGGGACCATAGTCGTGTATCCATCACCTACTGTGGGACATCCTGGTTGCTTCCAGGTTTTGGCAATTATGAATAACGTCGCTAGAAGTATCCAGGCTATAAATGTAAGTATCCTGGGCACCAGCCTAGGCAGTGGGCGTGAACAGTAACATTTCCTTCTCACAGCAATGCCAGGACATAGGAGCCATTCCCTTTATTTCAAAAAAGAGGAAAATGAGGCTCACAGGGTTTAGGTAACTATCACAAGGCCACACATCTAAGAGAAGCAGAGGGTATGAAAACCCTGATGTAAGCTGAGACACCTTACACCACAGTGCTGTACAGGCCCCGGCTCAAGTCGTCCGCATGAGCACCTGGGAAACAAGGCCTGAGCTCAGTGCTCCGTGGAAGCAAGGGCCTCTCCTCCTGCCAGCTGAGCACCAGCTGTCTCACACCACCCGCTCTGCTCTGACTCGGCCTTGGTACCATCAGGACTGGATTTTAAGCACAAAATGTGAAATAATGAAATTCATACACAATCAGATGTGCCAGCTGACATCTTCTTTGTGAAACCTGCAATGATGCATTCTATTCTACTTTATTATTATTTAAAAAATGATGGTCAAGATCTGTGAAATGGATTTAGTGATTTAGCAATGATTTGTTACTTGCAGCTTGAAAATACTGGCTAAGGTATGCTAGGAAAAAAAATAAAACAAATGAGGCTTTTCTAATCAACTGAAATCAGAAAAGTTTGAGATCTAAATCATATTCCATATTCTGCAAAGCACCTTTTCACCATTGCAGATCTCTTCCCGTAAGTGCAACACTTAATAGAAATCAGAAACAAGCCACACTTGCTCTAGGGAACAAGGAATCTACATGCTTCCCAAAAGGCAAGCCCCTGTGTTTTCTTCAACTGTCCCGTCTGCGTTGACAGAGTGCCAAGGCCTGCGTGGACAAGCAGCAGAATCCCTGTCCCGGAACTGGCCAGCTTCTTTTCTTGTATCGCCCTTCCCTTTTATTGTCCTCTGCACACCTGCGTCCCTTACGCCCCCGCTTCTTAACCGCCACTGGGCTGGGAGAACTTGTTCCGTGTAAATTGCTGGCCCTGAATCCTCCCACAAATTAGTCAAGTCTCAAGAAAGTACATGGACAAAGAAGGATCCAAAACCTTTTCTGAGGAGTGATGGGTAGAGCTGGGCTTCACTGGTCGGACAGCTAGAGCTGCCTGGTCCACAGCTGTCACACCCACCTAAGCCCACCACAGTGTCCACGCTCACCATCTCCTCCCGACCCAGCTCCCCTTTGGCAACGGCGTGGCGGCCGCCATTACACAGAATGTATTGCTACTTAGATAACTTCAGATAACTTGCTTTCTAAAATTAGCAAAGATATACTACTATTCAACGGAATTTTTCCCAGAAATGACCTGGGCCATCTGGAATACACGATTAATATCATTTATTCCACAACTGAAAGTGGAGGACTAGAACTTTTGAAAGGTCTTTGACGAGTTCCCCCTCCTACCTGCCAGCAACTCCTTTTGATTACACAAAATGATGCTAAAAAGAGGGGGCAGGAGAATCACTTGCACACTAATAAGGAGAGACCTTGTCACTGGCCTTAATAGGGGCTCTGGAGCCCACACGGCACTACTGGAAGGGTCGCCAGCTGGGCACTCCCAGGCCAGAGAAGCCACGCATTCGGCGGATGGGGCTGATGGAGATCGCAGCTGCCCGAGAGCACTCCCTACGCTAAGAGCAAGAAAAACCCTGAAGTTGGGACAAAATGATCTGTCATGGATTAAGCCATGCTGATGTCAAAACCACCCCCCTGAGGGGCATCTTCTAGGGGCAGGGGCACAGAGCTGGACTGAATCACGTCTGAAGACTCTCATGCCAGTGCTGGGGCATCACTCACACAACGGACACCGGCCCAGCATTTCCCACCGTTCTTTTTCTTTTAGAGGCTCAGGAGAAAAGGCTCACCCCTGTGTTATTACGTGCTAATTTGCTTTGGCTGGTGTCAAATCTCTCAGACACAAAATATCAGGACCATGACTGCAGCCCTGGCTCCCTCCCATCCTGAGAAGAAGTCAAAGCAGTATCCAAAGTCTTGTAAGTCCTGTGTATTTTGGCTCAAGTTGCTTAAAAATTGCCCTAAGACTGGCTTATTCATGGTTCCCAATCTTTGTGACTGGTCCGTGTACACAGAATGCCATTTCTTGAATTTCAAAGCCAGACTCAAAGGTGGCTTTTTAAACCGTTCCAATTCACCAGTGCAAAAACAGGATATGTTCTATTTTTCATGGGTGGGTTTTTTTCATTACATGGCTGTATCAATGTATCCACAATATGTTCCTTAAGAAATGATCTCATTTTGCTCAAGCTTAAGGGCTTTTGAAATGACCTTTTAAGAGAAAAAGTAAGTTTGGGCTTTTGAAATGATCTTTTAAGAGAAAAAGTAAGTTTTAGGGCCAGCTGGATTCTAGAGGGCGTCTGGTCAAACATGCTCATTTTCCAGGTGACATTAAAGCTGCAGGACTGGATGCTACCTAGCAGGGTGACACAGTTTAGTGGCAGCAGAGCTCACAGCTTAATAAAAATGCATGGATTTTTTTTTTTTTAATTCTCTATGTTACCCAAAAATAGATTTACAATGCACCAGAGTCTGGTAATCAGCAAACTGTGACGGATGTAGAAAATGATTAGACTTCATAAATGTAATTTGCCTCAGGGATTTAAACCATTAAAATTAGCATATTCTTTGAACTGCCACATTTTGCAACCTTTAGAAAACAGCTTTAAATTCTACAGCCTGTATGTTCCACAACTCTAAGCAAAAATATGAAAATAATTAAAAAATAATAATCACTAGGACTTAGGTAATAACCATAGCAAGACAGAAGATTAAGTAGATAGCCCAGAAAAAAAGTGTTCAAACTGAAATGTTAAAGTTTGTTTCTAATATTAGCATCCAACAAAGAACTCTTACGTACCATTAAGAAGCGAAAAAAATCTAACATGAGAGGAAAGCAGGCATTTCACAAACGAGGCTGCACTACTGACTAATAAACTATCCATAATGCTCAATTTTAGTAACCAGGACAATGCAAATTAAAGTGAGATAAAATCTCACGTTCATCAAACTGGTGAATATTGAAAAGCTGGTGAGGATTCAAGGAAGAGAAACTGAGACACTGACATGAAAAAACTGTCTGGCAGCATCTAGTCCATTTGGCTCAGCAGTTCCCCTCACAGAGAAGCCCACACCCACGCCCCCAGGGGGAACTATGTCAGGACACTATGGAAGCAGTGGCTGTAAACAGGAGGATAAATGGACTGAGGAGTATTCACAGGATGGAATGCTGTCAGATAATGGGTTTCAGAGTCGTGGTCAGAAGTTCAAAGTTACTTCCAAGTCCAGCTGGAAGCCACTGCGTCTGACACTGTTCAAGGTGTGGGGATACATCAGCGACCGAAGCAGACAAGGTGCCTGTCCAGAAAGCTGCTCTAACGCAGGAGCTGGTTTACCTGCAACAGCGTCTCCTGCTGCCTAGTGGAGAGGAAAAGGCTGGTCGCAGGCGGAGCGCTTGGGAGGCAGGCGGTGGGTCACAGCTCGGGAGAGAAGCGCCAGTGGCTTGGCTTGGAGCAGAACATCTGAGGTGAAGGGGGTATTCCACAAAAAAGAACAGTGCCCAAAGGTATGGCAGTGACTTTGAAGTTCATCTACTCTCATTTCTACTTGGTGCTGATACACCCTTTTTTAATATGCAGGGCAGAAAGTGTACACGCTCCTTCCTGTACAGGGCTAGTAACTACAGTAACTGTCCCAAAGGAACCTGTGTGCTTGCTGCAGACATCAGTCAGTTTTCAAACATTCAAAGGTCGCTCACTCTTCTTCAAGCTTTGCCATTTCCTCTGGTTCATCCTCACACGTGCGGCATCAGCCCCCTCTACACGCATATCTTACACAACCCCATCCCCGGCCACCACCCTGTACTGTGACACCCAGATGTCACACAACCAGGGCACTCAGTTCATGCAAGTTTAGCTCTCTCATCTCCACCACCTCCTCCCTAAAGTGAGTACAATAAATTTAAAATCAACCCTGATGTCCACGCTTTGGTTTTATTTTTCATGGGATTTTTTTCTTATATTTTAGGGTTCCAGAATATATATTTCTTTATTAATTAATCATGCCTTGTCTATTAGTGACGGCCACTCTCTGGCCCTAGTCTGTATTCCTCAACAATTGTGGCAGGACACTAATGCACATTCCCTGCCGCAGCCCTTCCATGCACCTCTGGGAATAACATCTGCCTCTGCAGTTTCAATAAATTGTACAGTTGTGTTTTTTAAATGCCTTTATGAAACTCGCGGTGCTTGGGAATCTGTGATCTGCAGTCACGTCAAAAGCCCAGGAGGTCACGAATGACTCATAATGTCCCACTGCTGTTTGAATGGCTTCACGTTTAAATCCATAGTTGGCAATGAAACAAAGAACAATATAATAAGCATTGTGTGCTGTTTTGAAATCAAACATTTTGACTGTATGAAAAAGTGCACTCTGTCAAAAAAAATTCCATTTTCTGAACTACTATCAAAATACATTCTTTTTTTGGTTATATTAGTTCTTATTAGCCAAGTTGACAGGGTCACAGAAAAAAGCAATTGAGTTTTTCCTTTTTTCCCTCCTCAAAAAAGTTGCATTCAATTTAAACTGGGTTCTCTGGAATCTGGCTACAACACGTGGAAATTCCTGTTAGTGATCTAGAATATGAATTTCCTTACATGCTTCTCAAACTTTAACGTGCCTATGAAGCACCGTGGGTTCTTGGTAAGATAGACTTTCCTTCAAAAGGTCTCTGCTGGGGCCTGAGATGCTCAATTTCAAAGCAGCTCCAGGAGACATCAGGGCCGGCCCAGGGCTCTGGGTTGAGGCTGACCGTCAGCTACCCCCTGCAGTCAGCAGGCTGTTCCTCGGACCACAGAACCCCCTGTAGATGTCTGTTCTCTGGAAAATGAAGTTGTTGAAGCAATTTGTTGCCTAATGGTATTTAAAGTTTTAAATTTCCATGATTTTCAAATAATTTTGACTTCTTTATTCTCTGTATGTCAGGAGTCTTCTTAGTCCAGGAAGGCAACATAAAATACCAGCATGTCTCACTTTCTATAACAGATAGTTGTTTAAAAATAATGAGTAAATCATCTTGTCAAATGAGTCATGTCTTTAATTCTCCAGAGAAATGTACTATTTATTTAAAGAATTCTGTTTTTCTACAAAGGAAAGAATTTCCAAGTGCTTCTTTCATTAGTCTAAATTTTCACTTGGAAAGACTGTTTATCATAGATCATCTACATAACATGAATGCCTACTACTCTTGTCAAAATCTGCAGAATGGGAGTATCTGCTGAGGTTAACACCCACCCCCTCTGCAGACGTGGGGCGAGCGCAGTGACCTCTGCTGTTAGCAGGCAGACCAGGGGACAGGGCTAGTCCAGTGGTGGCAGGCACACACACAGCCGGGCTTGCATGCAGTCCCCTAGTTCCCAACAGAGAGGCAGGTGAGAACCACTTGTGCTGCAGAAAGACAAGGACCGTCAAAGTGTCCAATGTTTGGGTCTCAACACGCAGATTCAGATGAACTGGTCTGACTTAAGACCTGGCTGCGAGTGTTTTTCTTTTATGGCTCTCCAGCTCATCTGGCCAGTTGTAGTCAACACAACTAGTAAGTTTCCTCTGAAAAAAACAGGGGGCACCCTGGGAGATCTTCTGGTTGTGAACACTAACTCTTATTCTGTGTTAGCCTTAAATATGACTTCAGTCCTCCCCTGGTTAAACAATATATTAGGTAAAATACGTATTTTTTCATAAACTGACTTACACAGAATATTCCTGAATCCCTTTAACAGGCCTTTTAGAGGCAAGGTCTTCAGAAATGTTTACGCACCTGTCACCAAATGTAATGCTTACCCATTTTTAGTTAGCAGGCTGGTGCACAATCCACTGAGCCACACCAGCCAGGGCTGGTTACCCATTTTTAAACAAAAGGCTCAGATAATATGCCAATCAAGCAAAATGAAGTTTAATAAGGAGTGTAACTGACAACAAAAATCACCACTATCACCAGACAATCCCCAAACAGAGGCAGTGTGGCTTTGTTCATGTAAAAAGACTTAGAGGTTTTAATCCATTTCAGGCTCAGTATGAATTATTGGCAACTCAATACAAAAGTTTGCTATTGACAGAGGCAAAGTTTCCACCTGCCTAGTTTTGTATTAGTCAGACCATATCTAGAAATTGATGGCTTATTTAAGGTGGATCTCAATAAAATGACACAAGAGCATGATCTGGTAGATGAAGACTCCACAGCATGGCATAGGAGGTATGGCAGGGAGGACTGGAAAGGTCTGACCTGCAGAAGCAGTGCTACGAGGACGAGGGAGGGCATGAGGCTCTGTGCCACACTGTGCCACTCTACACGACCGAGGCCTCTAATCATCTGTAAGAGAACAAAGGGGCCCTGAAACCAAAACAGGTGAGGACTGCTACGAATCCCTAATAACACAATGAATGATGATGTCCTCGTCAATGCCATCTTGCTTATTTCCTAAGAACATAAGGCATCATCAAGACTACTTGTGAGATGTGTACTAAGAAGTCTGTTACTACAAACCTTTTAAGCCTTCTGATTCCTATCTGTCTCCCTGCAAAAGGCAAGTGCAGTCCCCTTCATGGAGACTGGTGCTGGGTTCGGGGTGGGGCCGGCAGAGATGGGAGGCCATGTGGACAATGGTGCGCAGCCCAGAGGCCCGTCCCAGACCCCAGGTCTAATCCCCAGCTGGGAGAGGCACAGCGCTGGCTCCCCCTTGGTATTATCTTTGGCTGAAGGGTACTGCCTTGCCCAGAGCCTCGCCCGCTCTCCAGAGTGCAGTCTGAGTCAGTGACAGGGTAATGCTGGGGGATAGAGGCCCAGCCCCTTTGCCTCAACTGGGACACCTCTGAAGGGCCACCCAGCAGTGCCAGAGCTCTCTGCAGGCTTGGCTGAGGCCTTCGTTGCAACTGCATCAGTTCCACTTCTCCCTCTGCCTAGTCCAGCTCCCCGCGTTCCCTCACACACGTGCACACGTGCTCACAACCGACATGGAGAGCAATGGCTGAAGAAAGTAGGCAAAGTTTGTTTCCAAACTCCTCCACAACTTTGCAGAGTTTTCCTCCCCTGTTACTCTACTTTCTGGACAGCCAAGATCCCAGGGTCCTCCCAGAGCCTGGACTTTCTTCATTCTTTACACCACCTGGCATCCAGATACAGAGGTAAAGGAGAGGTTGGGGATGTCAGGAGATTTTGAGCCTTCTACCAAATTGTGATCTAAGTAGTCACCTCTTGTAGCGACCACACAGGACCATCTCTGACCTTAGCCCACAGCCTGAGGTAGCCAGTCCTCAGTGACCAGTGCTCTGGAGACTGGGTCAGCGATCCCAGCCCAGCTGAATGAGTGAGAATAACCAATTCCACTCCCACGGAAGACATGACCAAGGGTTCCAGATTCACACTGAAAAGGCTTCAGAGCATCCACACAACACAGGCCAAGTCATCAGGAGCTGGTCAAGGCCAAGGCAACGAGGTGTCGTGGGCAGGCACACAGGGTGGGCTGCAGGGCCACGCAGAGAGCGCCTGTGCCCAGTGCTGCCCTCTCAGGATGTCCTCAGTCCACTGCATGTGCCAGGGAGGCACCATTTGCAGGAACCAGCCCCACCGAGAGCCCAGCATGACCCAGAGGGCATCCCCTTTGTCCCCAAACATGCATAAAGCCATCAGCCTCGTAAATCATTTAGGCACCAGAACCAATGGGACAAGTCAAAATGAAACTGTTTTAAAACTCAATTTGCCTTACCCATGTCTATAAACTAAATAAAATTTGCAGAAACCAGGTTTCTTTTGGGTTACCCAGAACTCTCCTCTGAGCCTTAGAGTGTGGGTGGGCTGGGAAGGCAGCTGCGGAGATGAACAAGGGCGGCGCTGACCAGGGTGCCGTCTCCCTCACAGCTGCTTTCATCAAGAACCCATTCATAAAACTTACATGTCCTGGGGTGAATGTGTAAATCTATGAACAAGCCATGAATTGTGAGTTTCCCCTTATCTAGGCTGACAGAGAAGCTCAGGTTCCACGTAACACATCTGTGTGAGCACCTGTGCTGATGCGCAGGGAGTGCGTGTCTTTCTCTACAAGTAAAATGGAAGATACCAGTTCCCTTCAGGAATATATAAAAGTCCACCCCATTTTTGTGCAACCATGTCAGAGCTTCTTTCATCTGTTTCGCACTTGGCCCTTCCTCCATTCCTCAACCTCCTTTTCAACTTCAGCAAGATGTGATCAGTGGCTCAGGGGAACACGAGAGACAGCATTTGGGACAGAGGAAAGAAAAGTGGGATTTGAAAACCCACTGGTAACCTCCAAAATCCTGGCACTGGACAGCTCTCACTTGAACAAGTCCCTTCACTTTATAACTGTGTCCCTTGACTTCCTATCTACCAAACGACCTGAGTAGTCCAAGTACCTCCAAAGAACTAGTATCTTTAAACCACTGTCCGAAGACATGTAAGGAGGACATTTAGGAGTATACATAAAGGAAGCTAAAATGTGATAAAGTGTGGAAAATCGCTTGCATAATTAAATAACCCATGGGCAATGGCAAGGAAGTGAGGTCTGCCTTTTTAAAGAGACACACCCAACAGCTGAAATTGGCTGTTGGTTGGTCACAGTCACCCTCAGTGGCTAGCCCCCAGCTGCGGCCTGTGCTTAGCTCCAGAGGGGCAGAGGGCAGACTGAAGATAACTTAAAGTCCTGTTTGTTTATTGAAAAATCCTTATGTGATCTTTCCATCAGAGGCCAGTTGGCCTGGAATGGAGAGCCGCAGAAACACGTTGGTGTCCAGCAGCATTTGGGAGTACACTGTCATGGCTGTCCTAACACAGAGAAGGGATGCTCAGAAAAGAATAGGACTTCCAAACAACCTGGAAAAGGATATTGAACATCCCAGTTATTTTTTTAAATGCCTGGATAATGTCATCCTGGTGTAGAAAAAAGATAGTGAAAAGCTCCAATTCTCTCTCTGAGCCTCATTTCCCAGCTGGGCAGATGACCCCCCACACCCCTTCCAGCTCCATGCCTTTTCCGCCTCCAGTTACAAACGTGAGGGTGGTCTGCCACCGGAGCCTGGGGGTCAACTGCGGAGGCCTCCCAGCCCACAGCAAAGCAACAGCCCTTCTGGGGGTGCAAGGAGCTGGGAAGAGGCCAGTGCACTTGTGGGTCCTGCTTTCCACTCATGCTGCATTTTCCTTCTCTTATTATCTTAAGAGCTCTGCAGGGGGCTCCTGCCCTACTTTGACTTACCCAACTTTACGCTTGTAGGTTTACAGGAGCCCGGGTTCACAACTGCTTTAAGCCAGAAAATTCTCTAATGGAGTTATCCCTATCGAGGTTCTCTAAAGAAAGCCTCTTCTGCAGAGCTGGCACTCATTCATCGATCATTTGTAAGGTAGTGAGAAAATAAACTGAGCAAAGTCAACAATAAGATGAAGTGTGTGAGGACAGAATGTTAGCCACAAGACACACACACACACACACACACACAAACTTGCACACATAAAATACCAATTACTCCTGTTTGGAGCACACATGTTCACTACACAGAACTACTGGGGGACAGAGTATCATAGCATGTGGATACTCTGAAGCCTCAGGCTTCATGGATATGACTTCCCACTCCTGCATGACATTGGGTCAAGTCACGTAATTCCACTCACCTTCACTCTTCCTCTAAAAAAGAGACCATGGTCTGACGTGGGAGTGAGTGGCAAATGCAATATAATCATAAGGCCTTAAAGAGAGAACTTGTGGTAGACATTTAGTGGCCTCTTCCAGTTCTAAAATTCTTTAGGGTTCTTTATTTTGTGTCTGAGCTGAATGAACAGTAGAAAAGAATATTCAGATTTGAAATTTTTTAAGCCAAGTAATTTTGCAGGGTTGTTTTTTTTGGTTATTATTACAAGTTTACAAATTCCACTGTTGTTTTCTGAATAGATTGTAAAACTAGTTAATCTATATTCAGAAATCTGGAAATATAAGGTGGTAGTATCTTTATAATGCTCTATTTCAATCATCAGTCTTTGCGGTGTTTTTGTGATTTTTTTTTCAGTAAAGGGTAGGTTTTTCATCCACCATTACCTACTAGCAAAAGAGATCTGGGGCTTCTTGAATGTTACAAATTGAGTATGTCTTCCCAAACATGCTGACATCTGAGAGAGAGTATCATCCAGAGTGTGAGTCATGGAAGTCAGCTGGCAGAAGACAGCTTAGCAAACTGTCACTGGAGCCCTTGGCTGCAAGCCAAGGACTCTGACACCCGACATCAGCTGCAGCATTATCTGAGCAGAAGGAAGGGAGCGCCTGACTGGGAGCCGACAGCCAAGCTACTCGGAATTCACAAGCTCTCTGGGATTTGGCGCAAAGAACTGGAGTAAATAGTAATGATGATAATGATAATGGAAGCTAACACTTATCATGTGCTTACTGGGTACCCGACACTGATAATGGCTTTTATCTGACAGACAGGTACCATTATCACCAGCGCTGTTTTACAGGTAAAGAAACTGAGGCAGTGAACAGACCCCACAACCAGTAAATGGGAGCGCTGAGATGTAAATGTACAGAGCACCTACACTCTTAGCTATTTCCCTGATTGCTTACTAGGAAGTTACATGGGAATTAAAGTAATAATTATAAAACATCTTCTTATGCTTTTAAAAAGTCCAAAAGTAAGTTAAAGAATTTGTTGCTGCATTTAAGAGCTTGATTATTCTATTTGTTTATGTACTCAACACTTTTTATTCCATACAAATATTTAAAAATCATTTTCTGGTTATTTCAGATAAAGAATAAGTGTTTGAATACAGAATAATGAGAAAAGGAGAAGTATTACAAGTCAAGAGACTCAGGTACTAGTCTTGTCTTTGCCGTGAAATTACCGTGTGAATTGGCCGGAGGTGTCAGTTCCTCGTTTGTTAGAGGATCCCTTTAAGTACAACAGTTCAGTGTGTGCAGAATGTCATTCTGTGAACACGTCCTGTATAGAGCAGATGGCTGGGGAAGGTTGCCAAGGGGCTAGTTTCTCCACCCTGGCTTTATGGCTCCTCCCTCCGTGCCTTGGCTACGCACCAGTCTAAGATGTCACAGAGACATGCTTGAGTTGGCCAGCTCCCAGCATGATGTTTACAGAGAAGAAAATACTAGCTTAAGGATGGTCAAGTTCTCTTAAGTGCTATGAACAAAAGCATGCTATGCCCCTTCTCCTTTCCTCCGAAAGGGCTTCTCGTGTGTGCAAAGAAAATGACAAGATGAGCACATCAGCTCGTCATACTTCCTGATGTGATGTGTGGGCTGGCATTTCATCACAAAGTCACCATTTTATAGGAACCAGTTAGATTTCAGTGCCAGGTCTTGCTCTCAAGCAGCAAGATGCCTGCTAACCATGGGCTGTATATTTTAGTGCTCTGAAATCACAGTGATAGCTATTTTTAATATAGCTGACAACAGAAGCAAGTGATAGGTTCTCATTCATCATACATGTGCAATGACCCTACTGTTCAGGAAAAATAAGATGTGACTATTTTATTTTTTTAAAGGCTTTTATTATTTTTAGAGAGAGGGGAAGGGAGAGAGAGAAGGAGAGAAGCTTCAATGTAAGGTTGCCTTTTACCTGCCTCCAGTTACAGACCAGGCTGGAGACCTGGCTTGCAACCTGGTTCTGTGCCCTGGCTGGGTTCACAGGTCCGTGCCTTATCCACCAATAAGGATGTCAGGGCCAGATGTGACTATTTTAAAAATCACATGGTAATGTCAACAATAACAAAAAAGTCTAGTCATTTTTGCCTTTTTCAGTCTACCATGCAAACTCATGGAGACTATAAAAAGATTGATAAATTATTTGTAACTTTCCACCCAAAACAGTGTGGTTTGCTACTGCAAATTACTTCATTTGCATATTCAAAATTACTCACCAAGGGCCCAACAGGCAGAAGAGGCTTAAAGGAACAAATTCTCAATCTTTGTTATAAGATTTAAAACAAATTTTTGGAGGCCTACCAACTTCTGCAATTCCATTTATTAAATATCCAAGAATTAGTCACCTTAGTAACAATTGAGATGTGTAGTAAATGCTAAATATGTATTAAATAGCATTGAAATCCTGTTAGTTGTTCCTCTAAGAAGTTCAACTCCCTCTCTGTACCCTCCGCCCCTTTGCAATGCGACTATGCCTTGAAATAGCATTCTTTAAGAGGCGGCTTTATGGCTTTGGAGGCATAAGCTGATTTCACAGCCAGCTTTGCCACTGCTATGGAAAACAGAGTGCACATGCAAGCCAGCTGAAGTCATAGGAACTGCAACGATTAGGGCTGAGGGGGCCTCCACCGCTGCTGTCAACTTGCAATTGGAAACAGCTTTTCCAGAGCACAGAAGGAGAAATCAGGACTTCCTGTCCACAGCAACCCAACCCACTGGGTTTTTAATTAGGCCTGGTACCGCCCATTAGAGATCAGACGTATGAAAATCATGATGAAACCAAACAATACCTTCTGGTTTCCAAGTTTTGCTCTGCCTGGCTCCCCCCAGGCCTGTGATTACCGTCACTAACCAGAGTTAACACAGCTTCTCTCCAGTGTCCCTGTCCTTCAATCCCTGGGTGTGCAGTTGTCCAACTGCTCAACTTTGTATGCTTATCTCAGTTCCTCCAACTTTATCAGGCACTTGGAGATAAAATAACTTTGGCAGAGATCATAGAAAAGCTATTTTAGAATATTAATAAACTAGAATTAGTCAATGAACATTTTTCTTGGCACTCCAATCCTAATGGAGAGAGTCTACTCTCAGGAAAACAGGCTCTACTCAGTAACTTAGTTAAAAACAAAACAAAACAAAACACCCAGCTTTCAGGATTTGGTTTGAGATGTAGTTCAATTTCCTATATCTTTGTCTAGATCCAGAAGTTAAGACATGGTAAAAGATCAATTATTGCCATATCCATTTCACTGTCAACTCCTCAATGATCATTGAGACACACTTACTATACATAGCAGGAAAATGAGTAAATCAGAGAGCTGATCAAAAATGAACTTATCAGGCAAATTACCAGCATATCCATTACCTACAAGTCACTCATTCAGAAAATGTATAGCCAAACGATGTAAAATATTTCAGAAAGTAGGAGAAAACTCAGGAGATAAACATTATGAGCAAATCAGATGCTCAGCAAAGATAAACATAAAGCTCTAAAATATTGCTTGACTCTCACCAAAAGGCCTGCCCCAAACTAGAGCAAACTTCGATTCATTGGGATACATTTTCAAAAGCAACAATCAATATTTAAATTAAAATCTTCTAAAATCTTAAAAAACTTGTCCTTTAATAAAATAAATTTCTTAAAAGCACCTTAGAGGCCTACTTAATGAAAAATCTAGCTAAATACATTAAATAAATGATTAATAATGATCAAATCAATAAAAACAATCTGATTAACTAGAATGTTCCACTGTTTGGGCCTCATCTTCATTCTGGCCCTGAAGTGTACTGTTCAGAGCAGAAAGACTTGGGCAACCCTTACCTTCATGAATATACATCTTTTGAGCATCTTCAGGATGAAATAACCCCAGTAAAGGTGAAGGATTTGCAGGACCATGAGCTGCAGGTTGAGGAAGATGTATGAAAAGAAAGGCTCAAGGTAGTGCAGAGGCATAATCAGCGTGCAATACAAAATCCTGGAAAACCAAACAGACGAGGGCATTCATTAGAGTCCAAGCACTTGTGAATTTTCAATGAGAAAACAGATACTTTTCCTCCCAAGGCATACAACATTTATTTCATTTCTAGTGATGTCC
The DNA here is from genome assembly GCA_004026585.1 of Noctilio leporinus. Taxonomy (NCBI): domain Eukaryota; kingdom Metazoa; phylum Chordata; class Mammalia; order Chiroptera; family Noctilionidae; genus Noctilio; species Noctilio leporinus. Next base: position 219,287 of record PVIW01000241.1, read on the forward strand.
AGGAAATTCTCAGTAGAAAACAATATGATAATATTACCCTTTATATCATTATTGGCAAGCCACAAAAAAAAAGTACAGTCTGCCTCCTGGGAGAAAAGTTAAAGCAAATGGAATTTTTATTGCCACACAGCCTGCACTCCAATAATCCAGGACCTCGGTTTCCTCTTTGCAAACAGAAGGGCATCCTGCTCACCTTCCCAGATTTGTAGAACACATAAGGTAATGCATGTTTACATGGGTTATGCTGCCTTAAGACACCATCTCATTCATTTGGCATCAAAGGTGAACAGGGAATTTTACAAAGTTAAGTTTTCCAGATAAGAGAGGCTTTTAAAGAAGCAAAAACTCTATTATAACTTCCACTTCCTAAAGTGAACTGCATACTCTTATTAAACAATTTCATAATCCAAACCCCTGGACACAGTTTGAATTGTCCATGGGGACCCAGGATGCACTGCACCTTCCGATGCTACTGCAGCACAATGGACGCCTAGCTCCTTCCCCAAGTTCAAAAGCTACTACAATTTTAGAGTTCTTGGATAGACTTGTTTGTATTTTACTCTTATTATAAAAATAATTTATTTAGATAAAATTGGGAAAATTAAAAAAAGTTCCCCATAATACCATTTTAAACAAACAGCATTGTAATCTTTGTGTATGATTTTTCAGTTTTATCCTATATGCATTTATTTTTTTTAATTAACGTATAGTAAAACTGACCATTTTTGGTGTATAGTTCTATGATTTATAATATGTGTAGAGATCAGTGCAATTAGGATACAAAACAGAGACAATGGTGTCTCTGCAACCCACAGCTCCCATGCCTAACAACTGGCAAGCACTTCTCCTTTTAATTTTACCTCTGCAAGAAGGCAGCATCAACGGGACCGACAGTGTGTCGGCACAGTGCCCCTGAGATTCATCCAAATGGCTGTGGGTACCGGGAACATGCTCCTATTTGATACTGAGTGGTTTTCCACTTTTGTTGGACATGCCACAGTTTGCTTATCTATTCACCCACTGAAGAGCATTTGTGTTATTTCCAGTTTTTCATAATTATGAATAGAACTGCTATACATGTTCATGTCCAGGTTTTTGTGGGAACCTAAGTTTTCATTTCTCAAGGGAAAACCCACAGATGGAAGAGTCCAGAATGGCGGTGTGGCTCTGCGACCAGCAGAGCATGAATGTGCCAGCTCTTCCTCACCCTCCCAGCACCGGGACGGTCCTGTAGAGACTTTTGCCACTGTAGTAAAAGTTGTACCTGTGGCATTTTATGTTCATTTAGCTTTAACTCAAAAACATTTCCCAACTGTTTGAACGTACTGGTGTATAGTCTTGCCCAAAGTGAAAGTTATTTCTTTAGAAGTGTATACTTCTAAATGTGAGATTACTGTCTCAAGGTCTATATTAAATGTATACAAAAATTCAAAAAAAAAAAAAAATTCAAGGGGCACATTAAAAGCAATGATTAAGACTTTGCCATTAAGTTTTTTCAAAATTATAACAATTTTTAAGACTATCAGCAATTCATGAAAGAAGTTTCAATGAATCCCCCAACCAGGATCAAATGGGCTTAAAATTTAACTTAAAAAGCAAAAAATGGGAACTTGCATTATTAGCAATACCGACAATTCCCTATGTCTGCTTAGTAGGCTCCATTTCCTCTTTGAATTATATTAGTTCTTTATCTATTCAAAAAGCAAGTACATGAACTCAACTCTGTATAACAAAAATAGTAAGGCCCTGGCTGGTGGCTCGCTGGACTGGCGTTGGCCTGCAAAGCCAAAGGTCGCTGGTTTGATTCCCAGTCAGGGCACATAACCAGGCTGCAAAAGCCAGGTCTCCAGCCATGTCCCCAGCTGGAGACAGGTGAAAGGCAACCATACATTCATGTTTCTCTCTCTTTCTTCCTCCCTCCCTGCCCTTCTCTCTAAAAAAATGAATAAGAAAAAGCTTTTAAAAAAAAGATATTAGTCATGTATCTATTTTACTATGCAAATTTGTTTTAACTTAGGAATTAGAGAAAAATATAAAGAGTTTAAGTAAAAATCACCTAAAATTTCACAACTCACAGGTAACCTAGTACATTTTGGTGAATTTAATTTAAGACATCTTTCCTAGAAATAATCTTCAAGATGCTTTTCCCTTCCCCATTACTATATGATTTATATTGCAGGGATCATGCTATTCATGTGATTTTTGTCCCCTGATTTTATTACTTAATAGTACGTTATCAGGAGTCAGAAAAGATTTTATAAAGGAACAGAGGAACAAAGAGTAAGGATTTCTAAACCCTGGCTGGTAGCACAGTGGATTAGGCGCTGGCCTGCGAACCCAAAGGTCGCAGGTTCGATTCCCCAGCCAGGGCACATAACCAAGTTGCAAACCAGGTCTCCAGTCAGGTCTATGGCTGGAGGCAGGTGAAATGCAACCATACATTGATGTCTCTCTCCCTCTCTGCCTCTCTCCCTTCCCCTCTTTCTAAAAATAATGAAATAAAATCTTTAAAAAAATAAAATAAAATAGTTAAAAAAAAAAAAAGAGTAAGTATTTCGGGCTGCTGGGCTATGTGGTCTTTGTTGCAACTATCAACTCTGCTACTGTAGAATGAAAACAGCCATAGACAATCAATACATCAATGGGTGGGGCTGTGTGCCAACAAAACTTTAATAACAAAAGCAATTAGTGTGCTAGATTTGACCTGTAAGCCACTGTTTGCCAACCACTACTATATACCATCCTATGCAACAGCTACACAGAAATCCAGTTATAGAGATGATGACTTACTAATTTACACTCTTTCCAAATTTTCAGTACATTACAAAGAACACTGTAAAAAAGTGCCTGCCTGCTTCCTCAGATCTAGACCAACATTGTATCTTGTCATCCTCTGTCCGAAACACTGAATGCTTTATATTTATGTTTTTATTTCTTGTGAACACACACACACTCACATACACACACACACACAAAATGTATGTGTGTATCTTTTAATTTGGTTACTTTGATTTAAACTTTTGTAAACTGTTTTTTCATGGTCTTTATTTTTCTATTGAGGTGTTTATCATTTCTATTGACTCATACATGCTGTTTATGTGTTAAGGACAATGACATTCATTTAAAATCATGTTAAATATTACATAGGTTCTTTTAACCTTGTTTATATATTTTCTTTTTTTGCAAGTCAATTTTGAAATGTTTTCATAACCACAAGTATCCACTGTTTTCTTTATAGCTGGCCTCCATGGTACGCTTTCAAAGGCCTTTCTTACTCTCATCACTAATACATTCGACCCTTGAACCACATGGGAGCAAGGGGAGCCTACCTTCCACACAGCTGAAAATCTGCATGTAACTTTTACCCTTTCATGTGTTATATGTTTTATATACTGCGCTAAAGCTAGAGAAAATATTACTAAGAAAATTATAAGACAAAATACATTTAAAAGATAATTGAAAAAATATGCATATAAGTGGACATATGCGAGTCAAACTCATGTTCTCCAAAAGTCAAAAGGAAATAAAATACATAAAGCTTACCTGCCACTCTGATTTGCAGGCTTATTAGGCAACTGTGTACTTTATCGTGTACTCATCCTAGAATTCCCTTCATCCTTTCAGCTATGCCTAATTTATAACTAAACTTTTTCATAAATACATACGTATAGGAGAAAAACAGGGGATACACAGGCTTCAGTGCTGTCCATGGTTCCAGCAGGGCGCCCACGAGGGTCTTGGGACTTACCCGCTGTGGGTATGGGCGCTGCTGTTTTACTCTTACTCTCCTGTGGCAAGAGCTGCCCTCCCCACTGCAGAGGATGCATGGGTAATGCTGGCAGAGCCCCCCACCCTCTCCGAGAGCTGGCTGGCTTTTCTGCTTCAGCGGGAAGGGGAGGAAGCCGCGGGAGAGGAAGAGCATACTCAGGAGGAAATGTGCTGCTGAGTGTTCCATAGGAGGACAGAAAGGCAGGAGCCCCAACAAGGGGACAGGAGCTCAGAAGGGAGCAGCCCCTGTGATCCTGGGGACAGTGGGTTATGGGGCTGTGGGACATTTTCAGGACCTCTGTGGGTCTCAGTGTCTGCAGTAAAAGATGGCCCAGTCTCTCAATCTCGAGTTATTCCCTTCTGCTAAAAGAAGAATGCAGAGAAGGAAGAAGCACACCTGTCCTTTTAATTTGGTCCCTAATTGACACGCACCACGTGCACAGGCAAATGCATGAACACACCAGCACCGGCACCTTCGTTTACCTTACAGATCACATGCAATTTCCCCTTTCACAGAGAGTGCCAAGGAGCTGCTGTACTCCATTCATGGATGCACCACTACCATGTCCATGGATTGCAATGGCCTTTTCCATGTTTTTGGTTTTGGTTCCCATCTTCACTCTCAACCTCTGGAGTTCAGATGGTTTAAAAAATTCACATTGTTGGTATATGTGGTGTTGGTTTTGCTGGACTAGAAAAGGCAGCCACCCTAAAGTTGTATTTTTCAAACAAAAACAAAGTTAAAGGTCTTTCTTCCTTGCTAACTATAGGGGTGTGCATCAAGCCTTTTCAGGGTAATACTGGTTCTACAGGTGAGTAATTGCCTACCTTTTATTGTAGAGAGGTCTGATATTTCAAATGACAGTGCAATTGAAGAAGGCTTAATAAATACTTAGGAAAGGCAAATGATGCCTGCTCTTAATCATCCAAATTAGTCATTTAATTTGAAATATATCTGTTCTGTGTTTCAAATGTCCTGTTTCTAGTCTTGGTTCTTTCATAACTAGCTGTGTGGTCTTGGGAGTGTGTTAATTCTTCACCTGGAGAAAAAACAGGGGGTCTATGCGCTTCGGCAGCGTTGATGACGTGAAAGGCAGAGAAGGAGCAAGCACCTGCTCCCGGTGTCCAGGTGAGCGGCAGCTGACCGCACATGTGATCCTGGGCCAGATCTGGTAGTGATGGAAAAGCAGTAAAAGATCTCACTGGATCATCTGACAAAACTGGAACACAGATGGTGGACTGCCATGTCTCTGAAACTGACAACTAGACTGTAATTCTAGAAAAGAATGACCTTGTTCTAAGATATAACACAGAGGTAGTTAGGGTGAACAGGGCATGATATCTGCAACTTCCAAATGGTTCAGAAAAATGTGTGTGTGTGTGTGTGTGTGTGTGTGTGGGTGGGTGTATGTGTGTTGAGACAGAGAGAGTAGGAATGATAAAGCAAATGCAACACAATGCTAACTGGTAACTCTGGATAAAGGGCATTATGTGAGAGTTCTAATACACTTGAAATTATCCTGCAAGCTTGAAATTATTTCCAAATACATATATGCATAAATGAATTGGACCAAATTGTGAGTAAGGTCCCCCACCCAAAAATTCTGTGCTTTGAGGAAGAGCAGTCGTTGCAGCTGGCCTCTATGACGATACACAGCAGAGGTGCCAAGCCGGGGGTGTGTGGCAAGGAGTCTATTGAGGGCAGCGTGGAGCGAGACACTGAGCAAACACTCCCAGTGAGTTCGCCGTCTGCCTCGCAAGGTGCGCCACTGGCAAGTCTAGTTCCGAGATACACATCTGCAGTGGCAGCTCTGGGGAGTGGCCACGCTTCCACAGAGCCGGTCTCAAGGTGCCCAAGCCCCTCCTTCCGTCTGGAGCGCTGTGCCACCCCAGGAGGGTCGTGGTAGTGACTGTGGCACCATGAGACCTCGCTCGGCCCCCGGCCTATCATTCGGCACTGAGGCCCAGGCTTTCCAAGGACCAAAAGGGTCCACAGTGCCCTTACTCTTGCCTCCTGATAACCAAGCTTTCAGCCTGGTCTTGTCTTCCCTCTTCTAAAAGCTGTTGTGTCTCTGACAGCCAGTCCAAATATTTATATATACCCATCACCCACAGAATTCCCTTTCACAAAATGCTTCCCAAGGTGCCATTTTCCTCCTCAGTAAGAGCTGAAGCCTGGAGGCCAGTGAACCATTGGTGGGGAAAAGGAAGTGGAGCTTCCATTGGAGCTAAGGACTCAAATGCTATTCGCTATGGGAGATGCTTTTGTTTCTTTTTGGAAAGTGCCCTCTCCCCCCTCAAAAAACAGGTCAGTATTGACAGTCTCCCAACATACAGATGAAGTGGTGGACACCAAGATCCCTACTGCTGCCAGCATGAACTGCAGGGTAGGAACAGCACTGTGATGAGGCTGAGGAATGAAGCCATGAGCCAGCACTGCTGCCTGAAAACTTCAGCGGCAGGAGAGCGCCCCTTCCCTGCGGACGGCCAGCCTGGACCAAACTGTCACCCGTTCTTGTCATTTATGGAGGAAGACTACCAGGGGTCACTTACCAACCTCACCAAGGTCTTTCTAGACTAATGATTATCAGGTGGCATTTGTATAACTAGATAAATACATCCAGTAATTTAAAAACATAGACGTCACTTAAAAGAATAATAGTTGGGAATACAGTGTGAAAAACATAAGCCCAAGATTTAAACACTTTTGAATAAAAATGCAAACAAACAGGGTAACCAGGCAATTTGAGTAAAGCAATTTGGACAATGCCAATGGGAATTTCTGCCTAATGTTCTCAGGAACAATGTTCAGAAAATCAATGTAATTAACTCTTGCCGACCCTGACAGAGAATCAGCAAATAGAGTCCTACAATGAGCAGGAGAGAAGAAGAGGGGACGCAGCTGTCCACACGTAAAGGAAACTTGCACAGGAAAACAATGTACTTGAGGCTGGGGGAGGTGACAGAAAAGCCAAAGGAAGGTACAGACAAATATAATGTACAAGCTCCAGTTCTTTCTCTCAAAGCTCCCAGAGGAATTTCAGAGGGGTCAGCTTTCTCCCCACTCAGCCCTTTATCTCACCCCCAAATGTGCACAAAGGCATTTGGGAAGAATAGAGCGACTAGATTGCAAACTGCCTCCCACTGCACCCCTAAAACGTCTGAATCCTGAAATAGGTCTATCATCTGCACATTGTTTGCTGCATAGTAAATTCCAACAAATCTGGACCAATAAAATATCCTTGAAAAACGAGTGTGCAGAGTTACAAGCCTGAGACAGATTGTTGGAACGGGCTAACAACAAGGAACTGGCTTTTCCTCTTTGGCATCATAAGATGATTATGTAACGCGCTCCAGCTTATGGAAAGATATTTAAGCTAGAGCAACATGCTGCAACTGAGCCTTTACAAAAACACTGAAAACCTATCTCCCAAACTTCTAATAGCTTGGTGAGGTTTTCTTCAGCCTCCCAAACAATGCAGATCAGTCAACGTCAGGACAGAAAAATTTTTACCAGCGAAAAAATTTTACAGTCAAGTCTTTTTAATACTGGTTCATTTGCAATCCAACTAACTCCCTGAAGACAGCAAACAGTGGTATGGGCTGCTCTCTGACTTCAGTGAAGTATCAAGATCAAGAAAATGCCAAATGCATGGGACTAATTTTCCTTGAAATCCAGAAATGCTGGCAGGAGAATGAGTTCTTAAATGTAGGATTTTTAAAGTCAAGGAAATGTGGGAAAGTAACACGCCACCTCCAGTCACTCAAGCCCAACACGATGTTCCAGGGCTGATGGGGCAAGAGAGGGCTTGCATGTGGATTTTGAGACATCACAGGAAGGTTCGAGGTGAGTGTTCCTCAGAGCTAAATCAAAAGTCAACCGCAACAACAATACTTACAGGCTGCTCAAAGAGCTACCCAGGGTGACAGCTTTTAAAATAGGCCCACAAATTCTTTTATACAATCCCCATCAAGAAATGGAGTTTAATTTTTCTTCCCTTAAACATGAGCTGGCCTCACTGACCTGGATCCAATGAAGAAAATCAGGTTGCAAATGACTTGCTGGGACTTCTGAATCTGGGCTATAAGAGACAGCGTCTGCCTAGCTCTCTCTTATACTGATCACCCTGGAATTCTAGCTGCCATGCTCTGCGAGGTCAGGCTAATGGGGGGCTGTATGCAGGTATTCCAGCTGACTGGCCTCACTGAGGCCCTAACCAACAATCGGCATGCACCAGTGGCTTTTCTCTGTTACCTCAGCCATGTTGGTGAGGAAGCCTTCGAGAAAATTTTAGTTGACTTCCCAGCCACCAACTGACTGTAACCACATGAATGAAAAGCATCTAGCTGAGGCCAGTAAATTCCCAGAACCATAAGGGATAATAATAATCAATAAATGTTGCAGTTTTAAGAGTGAGGTCTGCAAACTATGAACTGTGGGCAAAATCAGGCCTGCAACCCATTTTTCCACAGTCTATGAGCTAAGCTGGGTTTGGCACATTTCAAAAGAAACAAAACAAAACAAAGCAAAATATGCAACAGAGACCATATGTGGCCCCCAAGGCCTTAACATCATTATTCTATGGCCCCTTGCAGCACAAGTTTGCTCACCATTGGTCTAAGCCACTGTTTGCAGTCTGTTACGCCACTACAGTTAGGCAGCTGGAACATGGATGGGTAATCCTGGACGTGGAGCCCACACAAGTCACACGGAAAAGTCACAATTCTACTGTTATCTACATGTCAGTACTTATCCTACCATTCACTACTATCATACAATTTTCTGATTTCCAAATAAACTTTTGCTCAGCCAAAGCAAAAGTGATGGTAATGTACTCTATCAACCAAGAAGAATACGGATCCCAGAAATCTGATTCCAGATTAAACACCAAAGCCTATAAGACTCATTACTAATTTTAGTAATAATAGCTGGAATTTACTGAATCCTTACTATGTTACAAATACTGTTCTAAGCTATATTATATGTATTACTTCAGTTAAGGCTCATGACCCCCCCCCTCCCCCTTATTTACGTTTCACAGAAAAGACAATGAAGGCACGGAGAAATGACCTAGCCTACCCAAGATCATGGAGGCAGTTAAGTCTAGAGTCAAGGTTTGAATCCAGGACTGACTTACACCCATGAACCTGACCACTGCCCTCTGCTTCTCCTCTCCAGAAAATGTCAAGACACCCATTCCTCATTTAACGAATGGAGCTGGCTTCCACAGGGAGGCCAGCACTCTTTGACCTGTCTGACCAGACTTCCCTGAGTAACTAGTCAAGGGTGCTGTGTATCCACCAGGAATCAGGCCTGGGACCTGGGTCTCTGTCTCTTTCCTCTGGAACTTAGGATCTTCACTAGCACTGATTTTTCTGTTGAGAGGATATGAAACTCCTAGACAGCCCCCAACTATGGCTGGTTATAAACTGTTCCTTCCAAACCATCAAAGGCTTCCTCATATTTTCCCCCTGGTTTCTGTCAGTCAACACATGGAAAATTATGTCTGCCAAAGGAATGATTGTCAGGGAAGACACCATATAGATTCTTCACTGCCAACCCTTGGATCAGGAAAATCAACAAACTGAACAAGAACCCATCAGTAAGAAAAAGATATGCAAACCACTGTTAGGACCAGTAATCATGGAGAATAAAATGGATTTCCTCATTTATGAACTGTTGAGCTATTAATACTTGTATCTAATTTATTGTGTAGACTAGTGTCAAGATAATAAAGGGCCTAACCCAGTGGCTGACATACAATTACTGGTAGTTATTAGCTACTGTAATTTTAACACAGAACATGCCCCTCTTTTAAAGAGCTGATAACTGGCCAATGACTTTTCACTGGAATAACGGGAAAAGCTATTAATATACAAGAAAGACTCATATTTCTGAAACAAGATGGAGAATAAGGGTTGCTGCTTACCCATTGGGTTACACAGTTTCCACCTCCTTTTGTTACAAGCCTTTTCCAGAGTGGAAGGTTTTGCTTTAATTATATGTAAAAATGGGCCCATTACATTCTTTTCTCCAACCGAACTTGGCACAATAACTGGAGATCAATGACAGAAAGGGCAATACTCCAACTTTAACAACGTGCCAAGGCCACCTCAGCACGGTGACCAAAGGCAGGGCACAGCCTCTTGTCTACTCACCAAAAGGGAAAAATAACGAGGCGGCTGATGAGAAATATGGCAGAAAAGATGAAAAACAAGATGTTGCAGGTTTGCTTCCATCCAGCATACGAAAACATCTTAGCAGACTGAAAACAAAGAGAGAAACTATATTCAGATAAAGTGGTATTAGTACAAATTTGTTAAATTAAGTATTTATAAATGATACAATGTCTGCGATTTGCTTTAAATCGATCAGGAGGAAGGGTTGTGAGTGGGGAAAGAGAGGACACAAGATTTGTGATATTGATTACTTTATTTACTTATTTACATTTATTCTTGTTGTATTACAATTGTTTCATTCCCCCCCCCCATTGGTCTTTTCTTTAGCTTGTCATAATACAATGTTAAAAAAAGATGCATGAAAATAGTACTCCTGCCCTTCACCAACACTACAAGTTAACATAATAAATCTTAGCATGCCTTTTATTTGGGCATTTATTTAATTTCTCCAGTTAAAAGGGAGTGCAAGAAGGCCAGGGAAATGGTGAAGTCCTGGCTGGGCTAGGAAGGCTGAAAGCAAGGCAGTTACTTCAAAGCAGATAGAAGGCAACTCCTGGGTCTTGTCCTAGTTGAAGTCAAGTTTCAAGCACTTGATTTTCTCTGCTTACTTTACACTAGTCTACACTGCTCATATTTTCCATGTTGACTAAGGATGACAGAAAGGGTTGTTTCAAGTGGCTTTAGAAGGTTAACTGATAAGGATTCTACACTCCAAAAATGATTTGCATTGCATGGCAATTTCCACCCTTACCCATACTTAACCATGGGGTAAGGGTATATGACTAGACCACAGGACTGGCAGATGGCCCAAAAGGGAATACAGTCTCAATCTGAGATAGAAGGCTAATGTGCCAGTGGGTGGGAGGGGAATACGAGAAGAAAAGCCAGAAGTTCAGAGTGAGTGCCTGGACTGGAGTGGGGAGCTGTGTGAAGGGTCAGAGAGACCAGGCCAGGGTGCGTAACTAGAGATGTGCAAGGCCAAAGAGCTGTCTTTTGGGCAGATACACACACAGTCTATCCTGATTAGGCAAAGATGAGTATCAAGCAGTTACCTGGCTCCTTTGCTATGCATCAGTCAGGACACTGTTAAAGTGTTGGGTCCTGGATCTAAATGTGAACATGTGGACAATTAGAGAGGATCAAGAAGATATATGAAGAAGGAAAAAGGCCACTCAGAGTAAAAAATGGTAGGTGTTGAGGTTGTTTTTCCTTGCAAAGAAAGCTAAGAAGTATCTTGAGGGATATGAAGATTAATAGTCTTCATTCCTGAAAGGTTTAAATAAGGGCAGAAGTTGTACCATGTCTGGGTTCAATTAGAACTTGACTGAGAGGACAAACATTTAAAACAAAAAGTCAAGGAAGCTGTGGAATAGGTACCCCTGGAGAATATTTAAAAACAGGCTCCATGCCACTACTTAATGTTGTCTCTACCACCAGCTGATAGAAGGTACTGGCCTTTCTCATTGAATCTCAAGTTTAGGTCATGACTTGTGAATCAAAAATGATTCATGATCATTAACAACATGAAGCTGCGTTCATAGTTTCCCCATGCAGGGACCTCTGGATTTGGCATTTCTTTTTTCTTTGTTTATTATCTATGGTCCTCAGGATGCTTTCTAAGAGAAATAAGCTAAATTTCACAACGTACCCTGAGGGTCAGATGTGGCTTGTTGTGTTACAGATGAGGACAGAACATGAAGCAGCAGGTGATGTGCCCAGTTGCCTGAGGAGCTGCGTCACATCAACGACGGGGTGGGAGGGAGGCTGGTAGGGACAAGGCTGGGCTTATTCCCACTTCCAATGTCTAACCCCCTTTAAATAGTACAGTGAGGTTGTTTTTACAGTTGACATCCACCAAAGGTAACTGAACTGGAGGGTTTAGAAGCAACAGGGTAGCATAAAATTCTTAAGTCGTGGCCAATGTGGTCTTAATTTTCAAGTAGGGTTACTGAGATATGATCAGAGAAGGGGGTAATTACAACAGAGGTGGCCACATTCAGAGAGAAACACATGGAAAAACTGGCACGATCCTGCTTTTGCTAAGCCATTTGCTTTCTGAAGCAAATACAATAATCTCAACCTTCAGAATAGGATTTACATACCTAATTACAATTACATACAAGAAACAATATGCTCTACACAGCTAATATTTTAATAGCAGCCAGTTGCTTTGAAATGGCTTCAAATGACTTCTCGTTATGTCTAGTACAGGGTTTTTGGCAAATCACAGTCCAGTCTTTGGGCTAAAGCTGGTCAGCTCTTGAGGTAAGAATGCTTTTCACATTTATAAAGGGATATAAGAAAAGACCACCCAAAATAAATAAACTAATTAATTAATTAATTATTTTTTTAAAGTGACAAGAAAGTCTATGTGGTATGCAAAGCTAGATGTGCTATCTGGCCCTATTCCAAAGTTTGCTGAACCCAGATCTAAAAGAACAAGGCTCTATTACATTTAATTTAATTTCTTCCCTATCAACCTATATTCAGTTACTAGCTCTTCAAGAGGCAATTCTGAATGTGAAATGGGCCAACATCCTTTTCCTCAGACTCCTTGTAAATGACTATGGAAAGGGTGAACCCAGTGGCCCTGGAAATGCGACTCTAAGAGCAGCAGGAGAGCTGGCAGTCACCAAGATCACTTGGACACTCCCTCAGGGAAAACAGGGACCAGTGCACAACAGAACGGGTGGAGAAAACAATTCTAATTGTGCTTTGTTCCTCAGATTTTGTGTGGTTTGGTATTAGGAAAACTCTCATTTTAATGTCCACTGCTCCAAAGCATTCCTTCCTTAGAAAACAACATGTTATTTAAATAAACAAGTTTTCATTCATGAAGCTGGAGGACCATCAGGGCAGGGCCGTGCAAGCATCCAATGGGTCCTCAACTCTGCCTTCAGTGAGTGCGTGGTGCTGTCCAACGTGAATGATCTATAGCTTAGCTTACTTCCTGAGCTACTATTTGCATGCAACTTCCTTAGGTGGATTACCACAAACTAACCTCTCTTCCAAGTGCCATGAAGAAAGAGGGTTGGAAACGAAAATTTAAAGGTTTTATTTCTTTGAACTTCAAGGATCTGGGGACCCAGAAACATCTGTGGACTCTGGGTGATCTCGGGACAGAGAACCCTGCTAAATCTCTCAGAGACAATTCTTCCTGTAAAGAGTCCAGGAACCTAGTAAGTCCTATTGTTATTAACGTTTCAATGGCAAACATTTACCTCTAGCCAAATGTCGGCTACATCATGCACGATCATCACCAGGGTCCCACTGCGAATATAATTAGCACACCAAGAGAAGCTCATCAAACTAATAGCAGCCAGGTGGTGGATGACATGAGCTAGGAAATCCTACATAATAAGGGGAAAATGGGAACCATTAAAAAATGCAGTTATTTCCCAATCACTGGAAGAGCTAATAATAATAATAATATTAATAGTAATGCTTAAAAACTAATAACTTACATCTGCATGTTTTGAAGTTTGTAAAATACTTTCATTTTAATTCTTAAACATAATCCTTGGGAGGGAGACAGGACAAGAATTTATCCTAATTGATGAAGTCACTTTGAGAGAGCACTGAACTGCTGTCATCTAAGTCCTGACATCTGCTGTTCTCTCTGCCCTCCTCTGGATACATGAACTCACACACACACACACACATACACACAACATACAACACATACATATACGTACAAGCGCATTACTGTGCACTTTTACATTTATTATTTGTGTCTAATTCCAAAAAGAAAAAAAGACAACGAAACTACACAACCATAAGTTGAGAAGTGTGGCATATGAAAGGGGTAGCAAATCAAAGTGTAATAACTATATCAGCAAATCTAGGCTAAGGAAAGTTACCACAACTGAGCATGAAAATACAAAGGTTTTCTACAAAGAAGATGGACAAACAGCCAATAAGCACATGAAAATAAGCTCAACCCCATTAGCCACCAGGAAAATGCAAATCAAATCAGATACTGCTTCACACCCACCAGGATAGCTATAATGAAAAAGATAACAATAACAAGTGTTGGCAATAATGTGAAGAAATTGGAACCCTTATACATTGCTGTTAGGAATGTAAAATGGTGTGACTGCTTTGTTAAGTAGTCTGGCAGTTCCCCAAAAAAGGTAAACATAGAATTACCATACAGCCCTGCAATTCCACTCTTAGGTATATACCCAAGAGAAATAAAAATGTATGCTTATGCAGAATCTTATATATGAATGTTCAAAGAAGTTTTATTCATAATAGCCAAAAAGGTGGAAACAACCCAAACATTCATCACTGATAAACAACAACAAAATACCCAAAATGCAGTATACCCATACAAGGACTACTTAAAAAAAAAAAAAATGAAATGCTGACATGTTACAATATGAATGAATTTTAAAAAGCTTATGCTAAGTAAAAGAAGTCAGATACAAAAAAAACACATATTGTGTGATTCCATTTATGTGAAATGTCCAGAAGAGACAAACCCATGGAGACCAAGTAGATTAGTGGTTGCCTATGGCTGGGGAAGTTAGGGGAAATGAGAACTGACTGCAAAAGGAATTTATTTTGGAGGTGATGAAAATGTTCTAAAGTTGACTGTGGTGATGATTGCAGAATTCTGTGACTATATGAAAAACCACTGAATTATGCACTTTAGATAGATGAACTGTACAGCATGTGAATATTTCAATACAAATGTTTTGTACAACAAAGATTTAGGTTTCCTTGCAGCCAAAGTTAAGAAGTGAACATGACAATAGTAACAGCCTGATTCACTGAGCACAACCAGAGGAGATAGGAACTATTTTTTAGCTCCACACTAGTTTAGGGAGTTTAACCATCTAGCTAGAGATGTTAGTGATTGGTCAAGCCAGGGATTCAAACCCAGGCAATTGGATCCCAGAGCCTGTGCTTTGCCCAACTCCTAATAATTTTATTATCTTTGAAGATATGTGTTTACAAACATGACATATATGTGTATTTAATTTTTAAATATTTATTTAGTTATATAGAGAGGGGAAGGGAGGGAGAAAAGGAGGGAGAGAAACATCGATCAGTTGCCTCTCACACATGCCCCAACTGGGACCAAAGTCACAACCCAGGCAGGTGCCCTGACAGAAATAGAACCAGTGACCCTTCATTTTGCAGGATGACATCTAACCAACTGAGCCACACAAGTCAGGGCTGCATTTAATTTTTGAAAAAGTATTCAATGCACCTTGTAAATGATAGAAAGATTTATACTTTTTTGATTGCCTCAAGGATTACAAAAGACAAAATCATTACAGGATCAACCTACCTTAGTATAAATATGAACACTTGCTAAAAATTATTTTTTTCTATTCCATCCCTTGAGAAAATGACTCAATTAGCTTCAAAGTTAATGTTTCTATGTTTCACTACAAATACTTACCAAGGCAATAAAAAGCAACAAATGCCATGAACTGAAACTTAACACACATGAAATACAATTTAAAGACTGGGATTTGGGGTAGGGGATAAAAAGTTTTGAAAAAAATGAATAAATTAGTTCTGTAAATGAGATACTTACCTTCCTCTTGACATCAGAGCCCAGGCTAAATAAAAGAGACCAATAAAAACTCATCTCCAAAATGTAGTACCAGTACTGGGATGGCAGCAAGGGCTGAGAAAAATGAGAGTATTCACTTTAATGTCATTTAACTTTAAGGATAAAACTATTGTTTATCCCCAATGACAGAAAATTCCCCCCAAATAATGAAACTTTACATTTCAACTTCCAAGAAGGAATTGGAGATAATATTTTCAGGAATTTTATTTCTAAAAAGGTAAACAAGAATACCAAAATCAAGTTATTCAATCAAAAGTTACCAAGCATAAGACAAATAAGAAAGAGAATAGATCCACAGTGATCAAGATATTGGATTTATCAGACTTGGACTTTAAAATAACTTTAAAACTTGGTTAAAAGGTAGATATTTTCAATAGAGAATGGGCCTTAATAAAAAAAAAAACTATAAAAATTGCGAACTTTAAAACAACTAAAACTGAGAACTCAAGAGATGTATATAACAGCAGACTAGTGTTGAGAAAAGCACTCGTGAACTGGAGGACATGAAAGCAGAAAATATCTAGAACTATGAAGGGTCTGAGATTTTTCTCTACTTGCAAGTTAGCTTGCCAACATTTCACATATGCTGGTAGATGATATGAGACTTTCGACTCACAGATGTAAAAGTGTCTTAGTCACAATAATAAGTTGCCAGATTATCAATATTTGGCCTAGTTCCTCATCCCAGTTCCCACAGAATCAGACGACGCCTGCACGTTCAGTGGGCTGTTACCAGAGAGGAGCCCTGCGCCAGGGAATCTGACTTTTCTAATGGACTATACTGTACCTATCCTTTGCTCCAGAAGGAGATATTATCTTTGCTGTCCAAGGTTGTTTATCATGAAAACATCCTTGAAGAAAGTGCAGAACAAAAGGCAGTCAGTGTTTCACTCCACTCGATGTGCCAAAATGCAAGAGAACCATGGAGAAACGTCTCCTAGCCAACAGAGGCACCGACAGACAAGAGGAGGAAAGTACTGGGGAAAATGTCAGAGACATATGGGAGTTAGTGTAAAGGTCTAGCACATCTACACACTTACAACTGGAATTCCAGCAAAGAGGAGAGAAAGGAACAGAAGCAATGGTTAAAAACTTGCCAAAACTGACTGAAGACATCAAGCTGAAAATTCAACAAATAAATACTATGGACAATATAAGCGAGATACATTCAAAGAAAACCAGCATTTACTCATGTCACACAAAAAATGCTAAATGAAAGACAAGGACAAAAATTTTAAATCAGCCAGAGGGAAAAAGAACATTCTGTTTAAAGCAGCAAAAATAAAATGAACTAAAATTTTTAAAAAACTAATTGGATGCAAAGACAACCAAAATTATATCTTTATTTTTTTTTTAAAATAATTTATTATTTTTACAGAGATGGGAAGGGAGAGAAGCAGAGAGGGACAGAGATATCAATGTCTAGTTGCCTTTCACCTGCCTCCAGCTACGGACCTGGCTGGAGACCTGGCTTGCAACCTGGTTAGGTGCCCTGTCTGGGAATCGAACCAGCAACCTTTAGGTTTGCAGGCCGGTGCCTTATCTACTGTGCCACCAGCCAGGTTAAGAATGACATCTTTAAAGTGATGATGGAAAATAACTACTAACATAGAATTCTATGCCCAAAAATATCCTTTAGAAAATTAAGGCAAATGATATTTTAGGCAGCAAACCAAGGGACTTCTTCAGCCTGAAGTATAATAATTTCAGATGGAAGCACAGAAGTTCAGCATGTAAGGAACAGCATGGAAAGGACAAGCTTACTGATTGACTGATTGATAAAACAGTTTTAGCAGTGACTTGCAGGGTTTTAAATATTTGGAAGAGGAATAGGAGGAGGTACATGGTATATTCTAATGATCGTATAGTGAACAGAAAGAGGTAAGGGCACTAATTTATATTAATTTTAGGTATATATATGGTAATCTTTAGAATAATTAGTACAACGAAAGTATGTATAACTGGAAATCTATATAACAAAAGAAGTAGAATAATAATATTTTAAAAACTTGACTGTCCCATAAAAAAGCAGAGAATTAAAAAAGGAAAAGCATCTGGTGATACAAATAGGAAATAAAATGGTAAGATGGTAAATTTAAACCCAAACACATAATTACATTAACTACACAAACTAATGGAATGAGACAAAGGATGGGTAAATAAAGAATAAGGGTGAGTAAATTTCAGTACAGAAAGAGACAAAGGATGGCATAGAAGTGGCCAAAGAGTAGGAAAAGGGCTCAGACCTAACTAACTTGGGGGACAAATTGAGGGGTCTGATGGCTAAAGTAGTGCAGGATGGTATCAGAGGTCCTTACCTGTCTGGGATAGCCATTCCACACCTCCCAGAGGTCATATGCCCAAGGTTTCTGTAAAACACAAGGAACCAAGACAAACAAATGAGTTTGTCAGAAGCAAAGGCTGATGTGCATGGCTCCTGCTGTGCGTCTCCCTTCTGTAGGTATTCATTCCTACACGTCCCGGTACAGCACCCTATGTAGGTCATCACTTCCAGTGACTCTGGGATCAGCAACAGTCCTGTCTCACACAGCAAACAATTTCAGACAAGTGTCTCTCTAACAAAATTACTTCTAAACCAATTATATTACTACTTCTGTAGCAATAAAAATATCCTGAGCTATCTGTAGCAATAAAATATCTTAAGAGAAATAGAGAGAATCTTGAGAGAAGTCTCTAAACACTGGCTACCTTTTATTTTTCACAAACAACTTACTATTAAGTGTATAATCATTTAATGAGGTAATAATTATTTAAACAGACAATACAGAGGATAAGGAGAACTTTAGTTTCTGACAGGCGAGTAATCAAAGTCTTCACGGAACATGTGGCATTTGATATGAGACCAGCTGGAATTCAACAGGTAGAGAAAGATGGGAAGGGCAAGGCATGCCTTGGTTTAGTGGCTAAACGGTGCTAAAATCCAAAAGTGGGGAGTACCAGGTATGTTATCAGTAGTCCAGTTTAGTTGCTACATGAGTTGCATTCACAGAAATAGGGAGAGATTAGGTTTAAAAATTAACTTCAAAAGCGCAAAAGCTTAATGAAGGCTTTGAAAGCCAGACTAAGTTGGTGCTACCTTGCTAGGCATTAGAGGGACTGGGGCTTTCAGAGCTGGTTATCTTATTGAAGGTATTGTATCCTAAGAAACTCAAGGGGAGGAATTTTTGATAATTAATGACAAATTCCAATCAAAGATATCAAAAAGATAACTTACATCGTAAAGAAATGCGATTCCAGCAACAGTAATCACTAAGTAAAATGCAAATCGCCAGCTGCCAAAAGAAAGAAAAGTCTTGTAAAGGTGATTGACATTTGAGGAGAAAAACGTCTGGTGGGACTGAAAGAACACACATTCTGAAGTCAAATAAATCTAAGTTACGTCTTGACTCTGCTACTTATTAGAAGGCTATGACTTTAGGGAGGTCACTTAGCCTCCAGGAGACTCAATCTCTTCATCTGTAAAAGGAAAACAATAAAGCTTGACTCAAAATGTTAAAAAACTGGAAGTTATGAAAAATACTGCTCATAGGTCTAGTATGAAGTAAGCAACAGTAAGTGGTAGTTGTTATTATTATTAAGTCCAGTTCCTGACACACAATAAATGATACTTTGATGTTGGTATATCAACAAATTATTTATTGTACCCCCATTTACTTCCCAGTGAAAAGGTTCCTTTGAAAAGCATATTTTAAAAGGTTATCTTTTTCTCATGTATGGAGAAAGACCTATAAATTAGAGACTTAAAAGATACATCACTCAATTGTAATGCATGGGTCAAATAAACTGTAAAGAAGATTTGAGGCAGCAAAGGAAAAATGAATATCGATTGACTATTTGCTGTTAATTGAATAAAAATTGAAAGGTATGATACTGGTATTACAATTATGTTTAATAAAATTACTGTGGGACGTATCTTTCAGAAATACATATATATTAAAATATTTACTGATGAAATCATACAATGTCTGATATCTGCTATAAAAATGACCTTCAGCCCTAGCTGGTGTGGCTCAGTGGACTGAGTGCCAGCCTGCAAACCAAGCAGTCACTGGTTCCATTCCCAGTCAGGGCACATGCCTGGGTTGTGGGCCAGGTCCCTGGTTGGGGGTGTATAAGAAGCAACCACACATTGCTGTTTCTCTCCCTCTCTTTCTCCCTTTCCCAGACTCTAAAAATAAATAAATAAAATGTTTTTAAAAAATTAAAAATGACCTTCAATAATAATTGGATGAAGGAAGTTAAAAGGAACAACAACAAAAAAAAAGGCACAAACTTCTAATTACAAGATAAAGTCACCATATTGTGCATTACATCCCATACACTGCTGCACAGCATATTTGAAAGTTTCTGAGAGTAGATCCTAGAAGTTCTCATCACAAGAAAAAAAAACAAAACAAAACACCTTTTCTTTTATCTGTATGAATTGATAAATGTTAACTAAATTTGTGGTAATCGTATGCAAGTCAAGGCATTCTATTCCGAACTTAAGTTTATACAGTGCTGTATGTCAGTACTGTATGTCAAGTATATCTCAATAAACCCAAAGCAGTTATGACCCACAAAGGCCTGGGTGGTGGGGAGGAAGACAGGTGGGGCACAGACGGCAGAGGCTGCCTGAGCTGATCATTAGTAAAGGTGGTGATGGACGCACAAGTTTCACAGTCCATTACACTGGTCTTTCTATTTTGGAATAGGATTACAGCTTTGCAGTAATTTTTTAAAAATTGCTGCAATTTTATCTAATGATTGTGGAGTAACAATAACAGTAGTGTTTGTCCCTTACATCTGTATAATGCCCTAGGACTTCCCTCAGCATGCCCAGGGGAGGTGAAGAGGGGAAAGGGGGCAAGCTCCCGCCTGCGGGCACGAGGGGACCAGGCCCGTGGAGGCCGCTGTCTCCCCAGCTCACACAGCTGAGCAGCGACAGCTGAGGCGGAAGTACAGGTCTTTGGACTCTGAATTCAGCACTATTTCCTGAACATTATCATATAAGCTCATGACAGCTTTTCTTCGGGCTTGTTTTCTGAGATTTTAAAAAGCAGGGTTCAATTGCTCAGAAAATTAAACCATATAAACACCCAAAGGACATTTTATAAAGTGAGCTGGTTGGGACCTGTTCTCACACGACTTATTTGCGGTTGGCCAAGCGAAGGTCTAAACAGAGACCTTTTCTGTGGCTCCCTAATGACCACAGCCCAATAAGCACAGAAACGAGGTGACAATAAGACTGGCCAGCCCCAAAGGAAGCCCTAAGTCAGCTGGCACATCCTCTGCCCTGTTTCTCAAACATACATTGACCTCCAGACCCTCTGCCAGGCACTGTGCCAAGCACACATGTGCCTTAGCACACTTTTTTCTTTATCACAAGCTCATGAAGCAGGTACCTGGTTCTCACAGGTAGATCAATTGAGTAATAAAGGACAGTGAAGTTGAACAACATCACATAACTCACCCAGGGCTGTCCAGAAACAACCAGGTCCCAGACTACAACCCAAGCTTCTCATCTTTCTGGACCAGTCCTAGCAGGTTTCATCACACTGTACTAGGGGTTCTCAAAGTGGTGCCTGGGACCCCTGATGCCAAAATATTGTCATAGTAACACTGGAATATGATTTGTCTTTTTCACTCATTCTCTCACAAGGGTCTGGTGGAGATGTCCAGAAGGTCCACAACATGTGAAGGAAGGTATCGCTGCTCTGAAAGCTGATGAAATGTGTCTTAAGCGTTAGACATACGTCTCGGTGTTCATTTCTAAAAGTGTAACTATCGGGACATAAGACACACACTAGCAAATGCTCTTTGGGGCTTTTAGTCATTTTTAGAGAACAAAGGGACCCCGAAACCAAAATGTGTGAGGGCTGCTACAACTCCCTAATAACAAGATGAATGATGATGTCCTCGTCAATGCCATCTTGCTTATTTCCTAAGAAGATAAGGTACTAAAAGTTCCCCTTGCCCCCCAGGCAAGGCTGAGATCAAAATAATTGTGAGGGGCATATAATTCTTGAGGGGGGAAAAAAAAACCCCAGAAATTGACAAGGACAAGTTGGGCTCAGATGATAATGTGAAAGATGAGACCGCAGGGTAAAATAGGGCGGAACTGGACAGAGTGCACTTGGGCCAGCAGTGAGAGAAGCTGCAGATGCGGGGCTGCAGTGGGGGAGGCAGACTGAGCAGGCAGTGGGCCTGCCCCAGCCAGGCCTTCCCTCCAGTACTGGGGGCGCTCCCTGCCTATAGGTACATCAGGTACTTGGCCATTTCCATGTATTTTTAGAGTAGACTATTCACTACTAAATGGAAATCTTATTTAAAAAAAAAAAAAGAAAAAGTAGCCCTGGCTGGTGGCAAGTGGATAAGGCGCCTGCCTGCGAACCTAAAGGTCACTGGTTTGATTCCCAGTCAGAGCAACATAACCAGGTTGCAAGCCAGGTCTCCAGCCAGTTCTGTAGCTGGGGGCAGGTGAAAGGCAACCACGCATTGATGTCTCTCTCCCTCTCTGCTTCTCTCCCTTCCCCTCTCCCTAAAAATAATAAAATCTTTTAAAAAATGATCAGCTAAATGGAATTTGATTTAAAAATAAAGGATCCACTTCATTAAAATCCTTAAATGCAGTGGAACAGGGTTTAGGGATCACCATAAAGAGACTAGGTAAATAATACACTGAAATTAAGGTGTTGGGAGCTAATCTATCCTGTACTTAAGGGGTTTATAGCTAATCCATCTTGATATTACAGAAGAAGCACTGTCTTCTGGAGAGTGATTTGCCAGAGCATAGTGTTGAGAAGTTTCTGAGATTTCCACAATGCCTGCGGCCACGTATCTCTTGCTGAGATCAGGCAGCACATCCCAGGGCTGATGGAGTCCAGTGCCGTTCCCCTACATTTCAACAGGCTGGCATTTTGCTTTGGTCTGTAACAACTTTGAACAGTTATCTGAATTAGAGAAAATTTGTGACATTGCTGAAGAATAAGATGAAGCTGAAATCTGATATGAGGGTCCGCTCCTGTTTCCTAAATGCTTGTATAATGTCCTGTGTTATGCCTTTGCCTCACCTGAAACAGGCTGCTGCTTTCAAATTATGCTATTTTTCCTTATGTAAATCTGACCAGCTGAGGCCTGTCGTCCTCCACAAAGCCCTTCCGTAACGTGTTCAGCCCTACTGACGCCAGCTCTTCTGAAAGCTCACAGCCCATCTAAACTGGACCGTGGGCTGCAGGTGTAGAGGCCCGTGGGCCACTGGGGTGGAATAACAACAGATCCTGAGGTTTTGTAGGTGACAGTCTTGACTTTCTGGTAAGCTCTTGAGGCCCATGACCATGCCTTCTCCTTTTAGTTCCCTGTAAAACCCTAGAGCTCCACACAATGTAGGACAGTGCTACATACAGAGAAGTTATGCGGCATAATCCTCTGTGTTGCTAGACTGATTATGGCAACTCAAAATTCCCTTGTGTGGTCTGAACTCTGTGGCCAACTTTCGGTAAACTCACGGAGAGCCAGATCCCCAAATGCTGGGCCCTGTGACCCACTTGACAGAGCGAGTTCCCTGCTTGCCAAGGAGAGCATTAGATGGCAGAGGAAGTACAGTGGAGCAGAAGAGTATGAGAAAAGGGGTCAGAGACCTCAGTACAATAGCCTCGCCCAAAGTCAGGTGACTTTGAGCAAGTTCCTTATACTAGATGGCCATGTAGTTTCCCATTTCTTAAACAGGGCTATAGATAGCCCCACCTTTCCTGACTGCCTCACACCTTTGCTGGGAGGATCAAACACAGATTATTTATAAACTGTAAGGTCCCGTAATTTATAAGAAATGACCAGAGAATCTCACTGGAGTGTGATTCTGCTCTGGGGCAGAGAATCAGTCCATGCCTGGGGACTTAGAGATAAGACCCATGTGCTAGAAAGAATGAAGGAAGGGCAACAGGGAAACAGGAAGGTGTACCAGGAGACCAGCTCCATTCTGCAGTGTTTTGTGGTGATGGTTCAGAGAGATGCACTTATGCCAAGCTCCCATCAGCACAAACATTAACTAATCTCTCAAGAGCTAAAATCAGAGAGAGGCGGTTAGAAACAAACCAGGTTATGCTCATCCAGCCAAGGTGGGAAAGTCACTGAAGTGGGTGATGAGGAGCGAGCATCCCCTGAAGTGCTTGGGCCTCTCGCCAGGGCCCAGGGAGCCCTTACAGCTGAGCTTCCCCAGGCCTGAGGGTCTCTATCAGTTCCCCGCCCACTGCACCATCACAACAAAAAGGCCTCTTGAAAGTCACTGGGCAGTGTGAGGACCTCAAGAAACCAGCAGAAAGAAGGAATACTATCAGTATATAGAATGCAACATCAAATAAAACCCAACTCACAGGCATTGGCGTGAATGTAATGAAGAGGGAAAAAGGTGTCCAATTTGGCCACCAAATGTGTGTGACCGAGATTGCTACTATATTCTAAAGGGCATAAAAACAGCTGGACAAAAGAAAGCGCTTAAGTGAAGGGCAAAGTAAGTGCAATGCAGTTCACTGCTCTCCAAGCATATTCAAAGTAGGTGGCTCTGGCAAAACTGGCCCATGCTGTCCCAGCCCGCCTGCCCCTGCTAAGCCAGCAAGTGTACCCGTAGGACCTGGGTGCCCTGTCCACAGGCAGCGGTGGGGAGGTGGGCCCAATGAGACAGAAGGAAGTCCTCTCGGTGTTGTGAATGGAGAACAGATATTCTCTGACTATAAGGTGCTGCAACAATTATAATGTGAATGGAAACCAGCAATAAAGGCTCATGAACTAGGGCCAACCTCTGCCCTGGAAAAAAATAAACACCAGTTAAGACATTTTCATAATTTCTCTGGGCTTCAGATAAGTACATAATATCCCCTACTCATTCTAGAGAGGTCATAGTTTTCCCCATTTCAGAGAAGGAAACCAGAGAACAAAAGGTGAACTGGGGACTAGTCTAAAAGGGTGTGAACCCTTTGTCTCCAACCCTAGCACTCTTTCTGAGATGACCATGCTGCTCTACATAAAACTGCAGCATTTCACAAGTTTGGCTGTCCTTCTTACCAAGCCTCCTGGAATTTCTTCATCCTGCAAGGCCTCTCTTGATTCCGCCGAGTCCGAAACCATCTTTCAACCTGGCGCTCTGTCAAGTTACACTTCTTTGCCAGTCCATAAATATCCGTCTGAAAAGGGATGAAACGAATGAATGAGTGATAAAGAGCAGAGTCAGATTGGCAGGCAGTCAAGAGACAGTGAGATTGGATTATGAAAATGTGTGCAGTGGAGAGGAGGGAAATTCTGCATTCAGACTTGAGCCAGAGAATTTATCTCTTTTGCTCATGAAATCACACACACACACACACACACACACACACATTCCCCCCAAACAGAGAGAATGTTAGCATCCCAGATCTCTGAGTTACTAAGGACATCACTTCTTTGTAAGTTAGTAGCAACCCATGTGTTCAGGTTGCATACATGAGCTCACTCATTCAGCTCAATTCTATTTAGAGCTTCTTAGGTACTTGGTAGAGTTTAAGATGCCAATCAAACCCAATCTCTTCATTTTTTCCTATGAGAAAACAGAGTTTTAGTACTGGTATGAGACTTAAAATTAGTAGCAAAGTGAGGACTAGAACTTAGACTAGTACATATTCTGTTATTTGACATGATCTTTCTAATAGCTCCAAAAGATAATGCAGGAAAAACTCACACAGGTGTTGGCCATCACTTTCACATTTAATCATATGTAGAGCCTATTTCAACCTGATCTGAAATAATTCCGATCATAAAAAATGATTGCAGAATATAAAAATGATAACTGCTTCTCTTCTGGGAAGCAGAAGTTGTAACTTGTAATTTAAAATTGGAAGCAATATGGGTAATGGATTAGCTCAAAAGTCACAAACTGAAGTTCTCCCAGACCAGTCAAGAAACAGAAATGACTGAGTGGACCAGCTCTGTTTCAGAGTGGTATTTCATGTTGCAGTCTTTTAACACAGGCATGTTTTCTATGTTAAACCTATAGTACTCTCCCCTTTGATAGTGAAATAAACTGATTTTTTTTGAAGTACCATCTTTCTTGATCTTTCATTTTTCAGTGTAAGTACAAGAATACCTTACTTTAACTTTGAGAAATATAAAATTACATAAAACTGACCCTCAGCTTCAGTGTTGAGGAAATAAACTGAACAGCAAACAGAAGTGCCCATGCCTGTCCCCAAGGTGCAGTTGGGACCACTCTCGGGCTGACAGCTCCCAGAGTGAAGGTGCAGACCCACAACTTCAATGTGAAGTCTTGAGGTTTTCCTAACGTTGACAATATCTCAAAGTAAACTTAAACAAATCATGGATCAACACTGTGAGGGCCAAACAAAGCCTGCCTATGGCCCAACAGTTAGACACCCCATAGTCTGTGACCAGTAGCCTAGGTTGTGCTGTCATTATGTGTTGTTTGTATAATGGTTCAGGTGCACCGTGCAACATTAGATAAAATTCGTGAGGAAGCTGTCACACTGAGACTGGCAAAGGACTAACTGCAGCTTCCACACACCTGCTAAACTGCTAGCCTATTACTTAACCTGAAGAGAAGGCAGGCAAACCAAAGCAGAACAGGATACAGCCTTTATCAGACTGTCCCCGTAACTCATCCTCTCCAATGCCTAATTGTCGATAGGCCAGGGGTTCACCAGTTGTTTCATTTTTGTGCTTTTGAGGAAACAGCTGGCAACTATCTATTGGTGTGTACTTCTTGCAGGCATTTTGCTAGTCTTTCGAGATCTAAATGAACAAGACTAATATGGGATCTTACTTTACAGTGTAAAGTCTGTCTGGGAAGGAAGTCAAAAATAAAACAAAGAATTCTAATAAAATAGGATGAGTGCCAGGAGAGGGGAGGATTAGGGCACTGTGCAGTTTCCAGAAGTTACCCTTAAGGTGAACCCTGAACATGTCCCAGGAAAGAGGATAAGGAAGGAAAATGTCCTGGCAGAGCTGCCAGCACATGAGGTTACCCAGAGATGGGAGCAGGGGAGCGGGGAGCACTTGTGAAACAGGAAGAGGCCTTGCAGTGTGGAATCCGACAAAGACAGAGGAGGAAAGGTGTGACCAATCACATAAAAGATGGCCTCGTCTGGAGTGGGTCCTGTGGGTAACAGGACGCTTGCACTTTCAAAGCCTCTTGCAGCCTGTAAGGGATGTGGGAGCAGGAGTGAGAGATGATGGGGGCTGAGTTCCCTTCGCCCTTTGGTCCTAGGCCTCTACTCCTCCGCACCACAGCAATGGCGGGCATGCCAGGCCAGGCCAGGGAGTTGGAGAGAGCCCCCGCTCATCACAGCCCCTCCCAGGAAGAAGGAGCACAGGGGGTAGAGGCGCAGGAGAGGACAGCAAGGACGTGGAAACAGCAGTTACGCTGCTGCTGCTTCTCAACCCTGGAGCCCAGAGCACTGCCCTCTGACGCCCTGCATGAGAGAGGGGAGTAACTCTGAGTGTTTGCACCCTCCTGGGAGAAGTGAGAGGATTGGGGGCTCTTGGATGTGAACACCTTACGTGGACCGTCACATGCTGTGCCAGTGTAGGGGATGATGGCCGAATGGAGGGAGATCACAGATTAAACCACGTGAGAAGACGTGTTCCTTTACTTCTAAAATAATCTGCAAACATCAGCAGATCCCCTAGACAGAAGACATAATTCGAACCCTGCTGCTTGGTCCAAAGCAGGATATATTGTAAAATGCACGATAAAATGCAAAGCACAATAGTCTATACATTCTCAGATGGAAGGCGCTGCAGGTCTAGCCCGACTGGTTTAAATGTACTCATTCAATCATCCGAAAAGATTTAGTGAGCCTCCACTCACGAGTGCCAGGCACTATTCCAGGCATTGGAGATTCAGCAGGCACAAAACCAAGTCCCTGCCCTCAGACTGACATTTTCCCAGGATCTGAGAACTAACTGACGTCATCATCCCATCATTTCTACAGACATCTGCTTAAGAAATGCATGTAGAAGACAGGAATCGAGCATGACTTGAAGCATTTTTTCCTGTTGCGCAGCACAGATGAATCTGGTTGGAAGTCAGTCCTGGCAATACTGGCTCATCCACTACAATGGTATTGGGATAGAAATCCTGCTGTGAACAAGTCTCTAGACGTGTTTCCTTTCATTGAAACATAAAAATGAACATTTATTCAACACCTATAACATAGAAAAAATTGCGCCAGGTTATGGAAACAAGCATAGTTAAGAAAAAATAACGATGTTCCCTTGAGAAAGTTGGAGTTGTGAAGACATGTTTAAAAACACTCCTGTAGAAGTCGGTATAAGGGGTACGAACTAGGTTACCAACAGCTGACCCTGGCTGCGCATCTACTCCATGCCAGGCTCTATCCTAAGTCCTCAATTCAATCCTCATGACAGCCCTGTGAGATAAGCATTGGTATCATGCTCAGGTCACAGAGGGGGAACCTGAGGTTCAAAGCCGTGAATCTGCCCACCTCCATACACAGTCTGCAGCAGAGCCAGAGTCTGGACCATAGTCTGTCCCCACAATCCATATTTCCAGCTTTCCGTATTTGGCACTATGGAGAGAGCCTCCAGGAGAAGTGTGTGGCCTGGAGGA
Organism: Noctilio leporinus; assembly: GCA_004026585.1. Lineage (NCBI taxonomy): Eukaryota > Metazoa > Chordata > Mammalia > Chiroptera > Noctilionidae > Noctilio > Noctilio leporinus. The sequence continues at coordinate 247,441 of PVIW01000241.1, forward strand.
AGAGCCCTGAGTAGGGCCAAGAGACCTGGCTCCTTGACTTAGTTCTCATTGTGGCTTTGCTGAGGGAAAGGGCTAGATAGTAAGTTCTGCCATTACTCCATTTTATCAATAGCAGAATAATTGATATGTTGGCCAGAGCTGTTGGTCTGTTATCATGGCTCTCTCCCAATACATCTTGAAGTTGTTATGAGATATATATAGAGACATAAACATACATATAAATAATGGACACACAGCTGCACACACACAGGCACAAAAGAATTGTACAAAACCATAGCTCAAAACTCTCATGGGAAGTTGATGTGTCTAGTATTTTGGGGCCTCATCAATACCATGTTATACCCTTCTGTGCTAACCAGCCAAGAATCAATACTGTATATACTGAAATGTTTTTGTTCTTATTGGTGCAGTCCATAACAGCTGAAGGAAGATCCTCTGACCCACATACTCAATCACTTTAGTAAAGTCATGTGTTATCCACATGTATCACCACTGCAATATTCTGCCATTATGGCTTTGGAATACTTGGTTTGAGGTAACACCTGTATCTTAAAACAGCACAAAACATTTTTTAGTTCCCCTGACAACTTCTCTTACCACAGCCAAATGTATGGCTATCTGTATGACAAAATACAGAGAAAATGCTTTTTGTATGACATTGGCCAAGTTAATATGGGAGGTATTATGAGATTATTTTGTTTCTATATCTGAAATTAGTACTAAGTCATGTACTTTGCCTTCTTCTATTATATTCCTATTATATTCTCTTTTCCCAAGTTCTAGTACGTTTAATCTATGGGCATTTTTTGGACAACTTGTTATCTTCGTCTGTTATGCAAATGCTGCCTCAATTTTATAATCTACAAGCAGTATAAGTTAGAAATCTTAATCACTTTCCTTCAATTTCTTGGTTTGGGGTTGGTTATACCATTTCTGCTATTACCTGATACAAATGTGCATGCTGTGCATATTGAGTTAGAACAATTACTACTGCTGTTCCAGTCTTTGAAACAAACTTTTAATATTCTACTCATAGATGGGCACAACAGAACAGCATCAGCCAGGGGGCTGAGGCTAGGTTCCAGTTATAATTCAGCCACTAATCCACAGCATGACCTCAAACAGCTCATTTCTTCATAGGAGGCCTTAGCTTCCTCATGAAGAAAAAGGATCACCTAATCCCTAAATCTACTTCAGCTTTTCTTAGTTTTTCTTTAACTGGCATATGGCTACTATCTCTCCAGAGCAGGAAAGACTGACGAAGACCAAATTTTCTGCATAATTTTAAATCTCCTAAAAAGTCAACTTGAATCTCTTGCTATAGCAAACATTGCAGGTAATGAACGGCACAGCACCGTTTTTCATGTTTTACACAAGGTATTACCAAAGTTAGTTGCTCTCAAAAAGAAACAGAGGATAATAAGGACTTTGTGAAAGAGTCCTAATTTTTCATAAACATAGCTCAATAATTTCCCTTTAGAAAGATGAAAAGCGATGCTTAGTCATTATTTTCACTAGTGGTAACAGCAGTTTTAGATGAACCACTGCACTCTTTCAGACAATGTGGAAGTAAAGAAGAACATGTAGAGAGAGCTTGTCAGACTGTTCTCATTTCAGCAAAGGAAAGAAGTCAAATACTGGAGCCGAGGGCAGAACAAGCTCAAGGTGATGCTGGCTGGCCATGAGCAGTCCTGCACTCCACCTCCTGCTGTACGGCATGGCCTCGACAATGTCACAGGAGCAACTGAGTTCAGCAAATGAAGTTCAGGACCTTAAAGCTCTGTCAATCTTAAAACTGTGCTAGCATACACTTTTGCCTTTTAAAATTATTAGTGACAACCGTCTGCATTCATCATAGAGGGTGTGCCACTTTTGGAGGTTTTCATTTCATCTCTCACTTTAATTGTGGAGGTATAAAGGAGCTAGACCTGCCTGGACACTATTTTTCTTTAACTATGAGATTAAAAGCTTTCTCGACGGTATGTAAAAAGGCAGTACACTACAACATTTCACGGAGGACACCCTGCATTGTGAAGAGAACTACTTCTCAATCTTATCTTTAGGGAGCAGAGCATATTGCTCAGTGTGTTGAGGCCTTGGATGAAATGAAATGAAGTGTCCACTGCATGAAAGTCCCCATAGTAGACACTTTCCTAATGTATGTAATGTGTATTCATGGTGCCACAATCATCAAAAGTGATGGGCTACTCTACCTTAATAGTAGCCTTTTTATTTATTTTATCAGTACACAGTGTATATGAGTATATCCTACCGTTAAAAAAGAATTTTTATCTTCATGCTCAAGTTATGGCATTAATACTAGTTTAAATATTAGCATTCATTATTTTATATTATAATGTTTGTCATCTTATGCTTGGAATGCTATAAAACCTATCAATAGAGAAAAAAATCCAAATGAATCAAACCATTTGCCAGTTAACTGGAACAGGTTTCTTACACAGATAAAGCAAGCCATAGATGACTGAAACAGTAAGGAAGGAGATTCTCAAATCCAAAAACAAAGAATTTGTACTTACTTCAGATGGTTGCCTTGTGGAATACTTGAAAAAATTCTCTAAGACAGGGTTTGGTATAATCTTTCGAACTTCTTCTTTAATACCAAATGCTTTTGCTAGAGGTGTGGCAATAAACCTACAAAAATATGAAAGAGTTAAAAGTCTGACAATGAATCTACAATGACATCAGCAAACTCAGGTTGTAACTTTAGATTCCAGATGAAAGCTGTTATTGGTTCATGTTATCATTGGACTACTTACAGCCAACACCTACCTGCCTTGCAGAAGCTCAAGGAGAACAAATCTTGAGATCTTTTATACAAGCAAACTTAAAAAGTAAAATACTTGCATAGTTCTAAAGTACATTCTACATAAATCCAAATATATTTATACACAAGATCCAGGAACTGGGATAAGACATTCCACTTAGAGCTTTATGTTTATAATTCCTAGAAACTAAAATAAATAAAACTTTTTATATTAAAAGTTTTATTTGGTGATATGTAGCTATGTACCAATAAATGAAGAAGTAAATAAAAGCACATGCTCACACAAATGCTTACACTCAAATGTTCATAGCAGACCTATTTGTAACAGCCAAAAATTGTAAACAATCCAAATTTCCATCAACCAATTACAGAATAAATTGTGGTGTATCAACAGAATGAAAGACTACTCAGCAATGACAAAGAATCACTATATACATAATGATGTGGAAAAATCTCAAAGCCTAATGCTAAGCAAAATTAAGTCAGATAGAAAAGATTATAATCTATATGATTCTGTTTATAGAAAATGCAGAAAAGGCAAAATTTTACGGACAGAAGCAAGTCAGTGATGGGCAGGAGTTAGTTTTCAGGGAGGGGACTAGCTGAATGAAGAACTAGGGAGTTTTTCAGCTGATAAAGGCCTCCTATCATAACTGTAATGTTTACATGACTATATACACTTGTCAAAATGCATCAAATTTTGAATGAACCTCATTGTATGTAAATCATATCTCAATAAAAATGATTTCTAAAGATAATAATAGGTCTCCATTCTTCCTTCAGTTCTAACAAAGGCTCTATCTTCTGCCAGGTCATTCTATTCTTGTATTTAGGAGTTTCTGTGTTTGATTAAATGCTAGAAACTTTAGTTATGAATGATCACTTAGCTTTTCAATTCATTTTTTATAACCATAGGAGTTGAATTAAAATTTCCTAAGATAACCTGATAAAATGTATAAACCAATCCAACTTCCATATGGACTAAGTACTCCTGGAAATGGCCCATACATTTCAGAGACGTATAAAAACAAACTAATTATGCACCAGATGTACACAGAGCAACGTGGATAGATCATAAAACATAGTGCCATGCTTTAAAAAAAAAAAAGAAGAAACAAAATAAGGTCTTATCACCATACCATATGTCAGCTAACAATACATACAATTTATGCTCATGCACATGTTTTACTGGGTCATACAAACAAAAAGCCATCAAAAACATTAGAATCCAGCAGGGAGTAGAATGGGACTGGGAAATAGGGATAAAAGGTAATCAGTGAAAAAGTTCATTCAAATCAATCAAAAGAGGTCTTATACAGACCAAAGACAGCATGCTATGATCTGAGGAATATGATTAATTATTTCCCTCTTTACATAAAATGTCCAAATAAAACAAAAACTAGGATGTTCTTAAAACTAACAAAGTTCTCAAAAAACATATCGGAGAGGGTTTTGGATAAATAATGGAATTGGTTCATTTATCCAACCTACTAGTTGAAAATTTATATTGGAGAACATATTCATTGTTTTTACTAGCAGAATAACACGAATACAAAATGGCTCGATATGGTCATGTTCTCAATCATAATCACTCAATGCTATCTCCTCAAATGTTAGAAATGAAGAAGTTAGGAAAAATGAAAAAGCAAAGCAGAAGTGAGCCAAGAAGACTTATGCAGTCAGGGAATACAGCCAATCTCAGAGCCAAATGAAGTCTACAACGTTCCCCTCCGAAGGGCCCTGAGAGAGTAAGCATGTGGGTAGGTATACACAGCGGATACAGACATCCATAGCACACTTGCTGATATGAAGAACAAATCTGTATTAATTTAAACAAGAAAGAGAAATATGGTCTTGCTTTTTAAAATGTCCAGGCTTCAAGCACAGAAATAACATTTCCCATAGGACAGAGGAAATGGATAAATGCAGTTTTCTACTTCAGCATTATCCTTCCTTTTCAAATAAACCTAGGAAATCAGTCACTTCATCTAATGTAAGTGTAAATAAATAGGAATAGGTACTTAATTAAACATCTATTCTGTAAAAAGAGAGAATACGCAGCACAATAAATATTCGATAAACCAAACTGCAAACAGAAGGAAGATGACAAGTCTCAGTTCTAGAGGGACCTTAGAGGTTAACTTGCCTGAACTTTCACTTTATTGATAGGGAATAGAGAGGAGTCCAAGAGGGAGAAAAAAGAAGGTGCACGTCTGCTCCCATGCACATAGTTTAGAGGGGTGAGTTACCAGGAAAAGGTCTCAGGTTTACGGCTATTGCAGAACTGAGCCTCCCGATGCCCTAGCAGCCTCTTTATCCGGCACCACGTCTGTCACCTATGAGCCAACACCTCACAATCCCAGAAGTTCCTCCCCTCTTTAATATTATTTTATTGAATAAAAGGCCGGCAGGCTTAGGCAGATATTAAACATATGAACTTTAAATAATTCTCCCAAAGAGAAACAACAGCCTACTGGCATTGGATTGCTTCCTTCCTCCTAAGGATTCCAAGGCTCTTGACCAGAGTTTAATAAGAGGGTTTTACATGAGCAAACAAAATATCTGGAGCAATACAATCTTCAAATAACCCTTCAGTCTAATGTGTGTATGGAGAGACTGTTTCCATTGAAGCCAATAACAATCTTTTTGAACTTCTGTGTACTGCTACACCCACCCTTCTTTAAAGAATGATGGGGATGCTATCCCACCAAGCCCTACACTGCTGAATAGAAGTGGTAGAGGTGGAGAATCTATTCCTTGTATGACTAAGTAAAAGAAAAATTACCTTCTCCCTTTACCAACTCCACCCTTGCCTTGGACTCTTCTGTGAACTTAATTTACTGTGAGATAATGTGTTTATTCCACAAATGTTTAAATTTGAGTAGCTTAGATCACACTTCAGACACATAAAAGAATATAAAGGAGAGTCTGGATACACTAGTCAGAAAATGCTATTCTAGACCAAAAAAGAAAATCAAATATAAGCCACGAACTAAAATGTGTAAGGGAAGGAAATCCTAAAATACAAAGCAAACATTAGTCTCTTTCCGGTGACCTACTTGTCTGTCCTTTATCAGTCCTATCTCTCCCCTCTTGCTCTCTACACCTAGAAAAAGGAAGGGGTAGGATTCCTGATCTTAAATAGCTCCTGGCTAGTGCTCACGGACAAAAATGAACAGCCAGAGCACACAAGTCCGGGTCCCAATTCCTAGGACAAAAGAAGGAAGCTTTCTTGTAATAAACATAACATAGGATATGCTGAAAACGAGGTGTCAAATTTACATAAATTTTTCAGACAGTCCAGCCCTGACTGGTGTGGCTTAGTGGGTTGGGCATCGTTGGTTTGAATCCAGTCAGGGCACATGCCTGGGCTGCTGGCCACGTCCCCAGTTGGGAGTGTGCGAGAGGCAACAGATCGATGTTTCTCTTTGAAATGGGTGTTTCTCTCCTTTTTTTTTCTCCCTCCCAATAAAATGTTTTTTAAAAAGGACAGTTCAGAACATTTCACAGCTGCTATGACTTTAGGCTATGACTTGTACACTCCCAAGAGATACAGATTTACTCTCTTCTGCCATCAGAAATATTTCACTGTGAAAATCCAGGGATTACTGGTGCGGAAAAAATTAAAAACCAGCACCTCTGAACCCAGTGTCATAGCATGTGGGTGCCAGTCCCAGGTCTACTCGTTACAGTCTTCTTGTAGGACCCAACCTGGGTCACTTAGCTCTCATTTTCTCCACTGAGACTGTATCACTTGTGATTCTATATATCTCTTAAACTACAAGTTTCTACTCAAATTAAGGTGTCAGTAATATTTTATATACACGTGGTTTAATGTTATACAAATGATATGGGAACCTTGGGAAAATATAAACTTATACTACAAAAAGCATGATTTCTCCTTCATGTTAACTTTTCTCACTTCCGTTATATTAAAAAAGATGTGAGTCCTGGCTGGTGTGTCTCAGTGGATTGGCTCTGACCTGCGAAACCAACAGTTGATGGTTCGATTCCCAGTCAGAGCATATAACAAGGTTGCAAGTCAGGTCTCCAGCCAGGTAAAAGGCAACCATACATTGATGTCTCTCTCCCTCTCTTTCTCAGTCTTTGCCCTTCTCTCTGAAAATAATGAATAAAAATCTTTAAGAAAAAAAAAAGAGCCCTGGCTGGTAGCACAGTGGATAAGGCGCCAGCCTGTGAACCCAAAGGTCACAGGTTCGATTCCCAGCCAGGGCAACATAAATAGGTTGTAAGCCAGGTCTCCAGTCAGGTCTGTGGCTGGAGGCAGGTGAAAAGCAACCATACATTGATGTCTCTCTCCCTCTCTGCCTCTCTCTCTTCCCCTCTTTCTAAAAATAATAAAATAAAATCTTAAAAAAAAAAAAAGATTTAAAGAAAAAAAAAGATGTGAGATGAATGGAACAACACAGCATGTTCTGTGGTATCACAGGACGGGAAAAGCTACGAGTGAGTTATTGGGAGCTAAAATTATAAAGATATAGGGGAGATGATACAGGCTTTACTTAGTTACTTGAGAAACATCAAGAATGGTTCTAGGAATTAAAAGAGGACTGGATGCCTTCCTAACTGTTGTTGGCGAGGCTGAGACCAAGCCTAACAAGTTGGTCCTCTACAGCTGTGCTGCTTTGGCAACCAAAAGAATTTTCTAGTTCATTGTCCTCATCAAAACATAAAAAATGGAGCTGTCCACCAAAAAAAGTAGGAAATCTGCAATGCAAATAAGTAGAAGACCCAGATGCCAAATTTAAAGATCACCAGACACGCTGCAAGAAAAGCAAGCATTTTAAGATGGGAAAGAATAATTTGTTAATTTGGCAGTGCAGTGGCAGAATCCTACTTTATTTAGCCGTTCTTTGACAAATCCAAACATATTAGTAAGAAGTAGAATTAACTGTCAAAAAAGGAAGAATACTTTCAAATGTTCTCAGCTAGGGTTTAGTGGTATCCAGGTGTTTTCTCTTCCTCCTCCCAATAGCAATAGCGCCTTTTTGGCCCAAGCGAAGTTGTTATTTGTACAGAAACCTTTGGGAGAGTCCATGAAACTGAGATGGTCAAACTAACTCAAGATAAGGACCCTGCAAATGGTTATAAACATATGATCTGCATTACAGTTAGTCTTGGACAAAATGATCTTTATCAGATTTTGTCTTAAGTTTTTCCAGCCCTTGACATTCAAATAATCTTTTTGCACCAAAAAAATTATGTGCTAATAACAGTTTTTTGAAATTGAGACAACTACAGAGATTATAGATGAACATTTATCTCCTGTTATCATAACACTAGCACAGTTTTAATAAAAAAGTTGATGGTAATGTTTTTAAATTAAGAAAAAGAAGTTTACTTTTTCTGAGAAAGCAAATTTAAATTTTCTTCTTTGATTTCCTTATACTTTGGAATGAAGGACTGCTATTAAAACTTTCAATAAACCTTTAAAATAAACTATGTGATAAAGCAATACTAAATTTGGTCTTTGAATGAGCCATTTTTGTTATTTTATAGACATTCTAAAATTATAATGCATCCCTTAGCCACAGCCTCTTCGAACACTGCCTTTCTGGGAATGCAGCCCTTTGTCAGACACATGGCATGTGGAAGGTAAACTGTGTCCCCAGACTGTCAATGACTCCAATAAGCTCAATCTCAATTTTCTTCACTGTAAAGCTAAACCACTTGTTTCTAACTTTTGTTTAGCTTCTAGATAACATTTGGTGTGCATCTGATTTCATGAACTCCCCTAAGAACCTGTAGCCCATTGTTGGCAACCTTTGAACGAGAGATTCTTTAAGGATCTTACCAAGATTCTATTATTCTAGAGTTGGGACAAAGAAGGGGAATGGGAAGGAAAGACACACAAACAATACTTACTTTTCAAAGAAATATCTGATAATCAGCAAGCCAAATGCATATGGAATTGTCATGTACAAATGAGAGGGCTTTACAAAGACAAGTCCATCATGATCTTCAAGATCTGACCACTTTATCGATGTTGGAAGCCAGAATCTTTCCAACCAAAACCAGTCTTTAAACGTCTGAAACATTCTAGAGAGACAGAAAAAGAATATATTAAGACTTGTAAAACAAATAACATCAACCACTTTTATTCAAAAAGCTAAACCAGAGAATTCTGGGAAAAGAAACAAGGCAAGAACAGAATACTATTATTTAATGGGTTATTGATTCTTCATTGCATTAAACAAAAATTGCTCTGCCAATACTCGCAGAATAGTCTTAGCCATGTTAGGCAAACTGAAGTTTAACACACCACTGCTCATACTTTGTATGCGAGATATGTTAATATGAGTATACATCTTCTTCTTGTATGATTCTATAGTATGAGAAATGATAACAATTTCTACAATTTCAATATGCCAAAGGCCAACCTTATGAAAGCTCCAAATATGTATAAATCTTTATTAGAATCCCAAGAACTTCTCTTATGAAGAACAAGTATATTTTACTTCATATTATAGTAAGTTTTAATTAGTCCACAACACAAATCTTTATTAGATTCTACTATTTGTTAAGCACTGTGGTAGCCCTGAGGATTCAAGGATGAAAAAGACTGCATTCCTGCCTTGAGGTACCTAGAGTCTCGTGGACAAGGCAGATCTGAACAGACAACTTTTGACACACTATTTTTTTTTTTTTGACACACTATTTTTTAGGTACAATAGAAAAGGTATGTACACAACGCTGTGGGAGTAAGATGGTGGGCATGTAGCCCAGCCAGGCCAGGAAGTGTCAGGAAAGGTCTTTAGAACAGATGACCCATGAAGTGTCTTGAATAGGTAGGAGAAATAAAACCAGGGAATGGCAGAAAAATGTGAGGGAGGGAATATAAGTTTTCAGGAGAGAACCCAGCAATACAGAAGAATATAGAATTAGATGTTCTGACCTCACTGTACAGGCAGCAACAATTTAATCTTGACATTGTGACCATAGGATGTTTTGATTTCATGTTTTCAAAGTTAATCAAAGGAAGGAGTCAAAATGTCCTATGAGTCAAAACACAGTGGTCAAAATAACTATCAAAACCTCTTGATTTATAAATATTGTGATGCACATGGACCAAGCCCACAGTTTGGTACACTATGGTCCAAGGATCCGAGGTGCAGGATAGGATGGAGGGTCTACAGACATGCCCTTATCATCCTGGCATAACTATTAACAGACCCCTTCCTTTCAGAAGTATTCCAGTATGGACAATGAACAACATGGTCACGCTCATCAAAAGGCTGATGAGATAGTAAGCTTGGTCATAGAGGGTCTATGATCCATGCTAATGAGCAAAATATTTTAGAAAAGGTCAGGTTGGCAGCCAGCTGCTCTGTGAGCCCACACAGTGTCGTTGTAACAAGCAGAGGATGGTACCTTCTGTGGACAGGTTTCTACCCAGCAGAACGAGGGCTGGGCTCCCACACACACGCCCCTGGCTGGGGGCAGGTACAGCAGCTCTGCAGGCTGTGGTACAGAACACTTGTCAGGAAATGGAAGGACTGGAGGGCCACCAGGAGCTTCAAGCGCAAGGCGCAGTCAGAAACGGGAAGGTTTACACTAGGGCAGAGGCACCGGGGGAAGTGAGGAAGATTGTCATTCATGATGTCACATGTAGAAACCCAAGCTGGGTAGGAAGAAAGAGAGACCTGGAGAGAAGTGACATTGAGGGGAAAAGTAGAAAACTCAAGGGACAGGAGATAAAGAACAATGGGGTGGCAGTGGGACTGAGGACCCGAGAGGGCGGGAAGGCTGTCAGCAGAGGCTCAGAGTGGGGCACTGACGTTTGATTTGGAGTTCAGGTGAGGAAGAATTCCAGAGTGTAGATCCTCAAGCCCTTCAGAAAAATCCACACCAAAGCCTATAAGCGAACCATGGTGAGATGATCACCTGCTTCATTTCATCTCTCATCCACTGCCCATCCTAAGTTGGCACTGTCTCAGGCACAGTGGGGTGGGAGGACCAACGGTGCCTTTTTCTTCATACATTAATCTTTTTTTTAATTTTTAATTATTTATTTTTTATTTTTAATTTTTAAAAAAATTGTATTGTTGTATTACATCCATCCCCTTTTTGCTCCCCTCTGTCCCCCTCCCCACCCACCCATTCCCCCCAAAGTCAATCCCACCTGTTGTCCATGTCCATGGTTCCTTTATACTAGGTTCTTGTCTAAGCTGCTCCCCTTCCTTGCCTCTGCCTCCCCCCTCCCCCCAACTCCCTTCCCCCTGACCACTGAAGGCCTATTCCTTGTATTCATATACTTGGTTCTGTTTTGCTTGTTGTTAGTTTTGCTCATTATTGTCCTGTAATGGGTGAGATCATATGATATTTGTCCTTCACTGACTGGCTTATTTCATATATTAATCTTTTTATTGTCATTCTACCTTGGGGCAGGCTAAATCCCATCAATACAGTTGCAAAGTTGTGCAGATACAGTGCGGTACTGATTATCAGGAAAGACGTATTGAGTATATCCTGCCTGTCAGGCGTTGGGGCTGCTGACAGGAAGAGACGATCCCAGGTTCAGGGAGCCCCCGACGGAGCTGGCACTGATGGGCCCTGGATGTGGGCAGAGGCAGGCAGGCTGATGAAATGGGTTGGGAAGAAGAAATGAACACACCTTGCTCAGGGAGTTGATGATTCCAGTTTGGCTGCCTATGGGCCACCCAATGAAAGTAACCAGAAGAGGAAATTAAGAGAGGAGAGTTGCTTCAAAAGGCTCAGCCAGATCAGGCTCAGAAAAACAGGAGGCACGAGTCAAACTTCACCTAAACTTCAAACTTCCTACAGATCTTAGAAACCGGCCCAGGCTGCGGGAGTCTCTCCAGAGCAGGCCCTGACCCTCATGCATCCGAACAAGATTCTCCTGCAAGGACAAAGGTAGTTTTTGCTAGAAGCTTGCCTCAGCAGGTTCATTACTTTATTGGCTCCCAATTTAACAGACTGGGACTCAGGGAATAAATAACAATGGCAATGGGTTTTTCTTCTGATATTGTTGTAATAACTGTTATACAAAATAGTTTGCTTGCTTCTATGACTCCAAGAGGTATAGAATACTCTGTCCAGTGTGAAATATAAATATTTCTTATTTATACTGATTATAATATTTATAAGTGAGTAATAAATAGCTAAAGAATTCTAATTAAAGCTTACAATGATTATGTAGGAGCTGGCTGCTCTAAATAACACTCCATGCACCATATGCAAGCAATGAATCAAGATGTGTTGAGAGCCATAATAACTTCAATAACCAATAGCCAAAAACATTTAAAGGGAACTAGAGATAGGAAGAATTCAGAAGTTGAGAATAGACCTCTGGAAAATGTAGTTCCAACTGAAAAAAAAGTAAATCTACATTAGTCATTCTTTCTTTAGGTGCTGCCACCAAACATCAATCGTTGCTACTTCAAAACAGTTGCCAATCTCTTCTTCATAGCATACTCAAAAATCAATGCAAAATGAAGCACAGACCTAAAAACAAGGGCTAAATTATGAAAACCTCAGAAGACTATAAAGGAGTAGGTCTTCATGACCTTGGGTTAGGCAAACCTTTCTTACATAGAACACCAAAAGCAAAATGACAAAATACAAAACGGATAAACTGGACTCCATCAAAATGAAAACGTCTTATGCTGTTAGTCTCCCCTTAGGCCACAGGCCTGTGACAGTGCCTCTGGCACCCTTTAGAGTCGCCTTGCCTGGACCCCAGCACACCGCACGAGCCAGTTGGATACAGCCCAGCATCCGGCCTCACAGGAGCAGGGCAACCACCGCTGTTGAGTGAAATTGGTGCAATGCCTTTCCCACTATGCAGGCCAAGATGGACAGTTCTCCTCTGCAAGTGGCCAGTGGGATGGCCTAGCTTGGCCAGCTGGATGCTTTTCTCAGGACTCGGAGCCTGGAGTGGACCGCAATATCCAGGGGCAGATGGCATCTGGCCCAGGCTGCAGCAGCTGCTAAAAAGACAGTTGTCTCAGCTTCTTTGCCTTGCTGATCTTGGTTTCCACTGAGACCCGAGTCTGGCCCACCACCCTTCTTCGATGCTATGGGTCACTTGGTTGCTGACAGTAAGAAAGGGGTGGATCTGGCTGCCTACAACCAAGAGTACTGACTGATACGTCCGGCATTTCCCCACCCTCCTTGAATTAAAGCTGATCATTTCAATTCAGTCATCTGACCTTAAATTTAGCAAAGTGCCTAGATTAGGATTTTCCTCTACAAGTTAAATGGAGAAGCAGGAATGCCCTGGAAGAGCCCACGTAGGGGCTGGCAGCCTATCACACTGGCACTTTCTCCTTCTGTTTAGCCTCTGATCTCCTTTTTCTGACAATGGGCACTCATTTGTCCCTTTTCCTTTCTTTCTCCCCCATTTTTGCTCCTACTCTGCCTAACTTTCAAAGCTGAGAGTGGCCCACATAGTCACAGCTAACTTAAGGCTCTTTCTTGCTGTTGTTCAGTGTAAAAGAGGCTGCTGGCCTCCCTCAAAAAGATATGGGTGGGGGGTGGTTACAGGGAAAAAATGCCCGACACAGTGAGCGGACGATATCTTTGTGCTGTGGTAACTGTCCAAATGCTGCAATACTTCAACAATGTCCAGATGGAAAGAGAATTAGAAAGGGCTGAGATGGAGAGATACCTGCATTTTAAAAACCTCACAAATTACTGCTCTAAAAACAAATCACGAGCACTTGCAACAATGAATCTGTCATTCAGGGACCCTGCCTGTGACTCAGACACTTTTTTGGACAGTTTGACTCTCATGTTAAACTTGCAGCCCATCTCTCATCTTTATTTATTTGGCTGAACTCTAGGCCTTTCTGGCAACTGAAAACCTGTCAACTCAGTTAACAACTCTTCAGTCTCTCCGCTTGCATTCTCTTGGAAGTAAGTGCGTTTATTTACTCCTTGGCCATTCCCGGTCCCTTTTTCCTCATCATTTACCCAAACTCGCCTTTTCCCATCCCCGGTACATCCCTTAAGTATTGCAATTTCTATTTATATAAAAATCTCTGAAGGAACTAGAATTCTGTTTTCATAAGAGATTTGAAGCTATTTTTAAAATAAGAAATATATGCAAGAAAAATGCCTGCATTAATTGCTTTATATTTAGGAAAGCACCAGAAATTTCTTATTTAGGGAAACCCAGCATCATCACCTGGCCATGTTTTCCCACCTGCTATTATTGTGAAATTTTTAAGCCCTATTTTCTACTTCAGCTGCCAGTAGTTTGCAGAAAGACAACCTAACTAATGTAGGCTCTTATGAAGCATTATTTTCTTTCTTTATTTTTATTTTTTATTTATTATTTCCAGAAAAAAGAGGAAGGTAGAGAGGCAGAGAGGGAGAGAAACAGAGAAACATCAATGTATGGTTGCCTTTCGCCTGCCTCCAGCCACAGACCTGGCTGGAGACATGGCTTGAAACCTGGTTATGTGTCCTGGCTGGGAATCGAACCAGCCAGGTTCACAAGCCGGCACCTTATCCACTGTGCTACCAGCCAGGGGTAAATCAGTATTTTTCCAACCTCATGGATGCAGAACCCAGCAGGGTGAAGGAAGCCAGCTGAGCCACTTTCTCAGATGAGCACCATGAGATCTGACCTTAGGAATGAAAAACCGTCTGGGCAAAATGTTCATCACTTCGGGAAGCCACATTTTTGAAAGTACTAAAGATGTCCCACTTGAGCAACTGCTGAGGTAAGAACTCTGTCAGACTGGGGCCCTGGTGATGACCGCCAGGATACCTGCTATTACTGACACAGGGGTGCAGAAAACAGCTAACTCTACAGGATGCACGGCTTGGATGGAGGAGTTGCAGGAATTCCTCTCTCTAGAACAGAAAATATCATTTATACAGAGGATGGTGACGAGAGATGGGAAGTTAGGTGGAGAAGTCACATTGCAGTAAAGGTACATTTCTGAGCAGTGAAGGGAAGAGACACACTCTGGAATCAGTATTTGCAATCTCTGAGTGTTCTTTTTGGTGGGAGGACATGACAGGGTGTGAGAGCTATGGAGACTGGGGGACCAGATGCTGGTAAGGCCAGGGTTCTTGGTCCCAGGGAAAAGGAGGGATCTTGCCTGGTCTGTTCACTGTTGTACACCGAAACCTAGCACGCAACAGACACTAAGCAATTATTTGCTAAATGAATGGAGGGGAGGTTTACTGAGGCTGAAAATCAGGAGAGATGTTATGGCTGAAAATGTTACCTAATTTAAGTATCTATAAGCAACTTCATTTATAGTAGTTGCAAAACACTTTTAAAACTTGGTACAGGGGTCAAGTAAGCATGATAATCTACATTTTGGGGTGTGTGTATGTGTATGTGTATTTTGGAACTAACTCTACTAACTCAGCCAAAAAAAAAAGTTATGCATCTAAGATAAAACACCAAGGAAAACATTAGCAGCTTCTTGCTTCCTGTCAAGAGGATAAGGACTCAGACAATGGTAAATTCTACTTCCCTAAATTGTGCCATTTCAAAAGGACAAGACAATGCAAATGACAGAGCAACTCAACTTTGGAGGATGTTTATTATGATTAAGTTAGTCCATAAAAAGCCTATAAATGCCTAAACTATAGGAAAACTGAAGAGAAAAAGAAAAAAATATATACTATGTGTAGAAAAATAATTAACATACAACAGGATGAAAACAACCATAAGATATGCTCTCATACTAAATTTTCCAATTATATCCATTAAAAGCCTCGAAGAAATTCAGAGCAGACTTAGAAACTGGGGAAAAACACCCTACAACTCAGAGTGTGTGTGGCAACGGCACGCTTATCAGCTCAGAGACGACATGGAGGGGCATTAGTCATGTCCTAAGTACCCTTCATTCTGCCTTTTAGTTACTAGCCCCCTGCCCTCAAGCTTCACTGGGGCATGTGGCTGCCCTGCCACATGAGTCACCGTTTCCCAACCTCCCTTGTGGCCAATTGTGGCCACGTGTGACTAGGTCTGGGTCAGTGACATGGAGGTGGAATGGATTTGGGGAATCTCCCAAAGACCAAGCTGTGTGCCCTGGTTTCTGTCTTTCCTCCTGACAGCTGGAAATGGGGTTGACATCTGGACTGTTACATGCAAGTGAAATAAGCTTCTATCTCAAAGAAGGCCTTGAATTAATTTTGAGTTCTTTTCTTGTAACAGCTCAGACTGTAATGCTAATTAATACACAAGGAAGAATATAATGGAAAAGTAAATAAGAACAATATATTGCTTCTATGTAGATTACAAAACCTGAAGAAATCTGTTCATCAAAAAACACCTTAAGAAAATAAAAAGGCACCCTGGCTGGCGTGGTTCAGTGGTTTGAACACCAGCCTGCAAACCAAAGGATCACAAGTTTGATTCCCAGCCAGGGCATCTGCCTGGGTTGCAGGCCAGGTCCCCAGTTGGGGGTGCACAAGAGGCAACCACACATTGATGTTTCCTCTCTCTCTTTCTCCCTCCCTTCCCCCATCTGTATAAATAAATAAAATATATTTTAAAAAAAAAAGAAAGAAAATAAAAAGGCAAGCTCCAGACTAAAAGAAAATACTTATATTTGCAACACAAAGACATACCTAGAACATATATATAAACATATAAAAGAAAAATAAATCAAGGGACTTCTTCCATAATAAGCCCACTGGGGCCTGGATTTCCATCAATGTTCTGCCCCTTGTGGAGCATCCTAAGCCTCTGCTCCATCTACTGGGCTTCTCGTAGGGAGCGTGTGTCAGTTATAAATTTCTGGCCTCTCAGCTCCAAATTCCCCCTTTTCGCCTGCTCTGTGAAATGGGTCTGGTCCCTTTACCTGCCCCCTTTGTTCATTGGCCCTTGCCAGCCGAGGGTGGTGGGCGATGCTGTAGGGGCAGGCCTGCTTTCTGTCTCTGGGGTGCTCTCAGGGGAGGCTCCGGCAGCCCTGGCAGGCAGCCCATTCCGCAGGCACCTCCCTCAGGCGTTCTGTGGCAGAGGCCTCCAGGCAGGCGCCCCCAGGGAGCAGCGCCCAAGACCGCACCTCTCCATCATCTTCCAGAGGGCTAGTGTCCAGCCAGTTCTGTGGCACCTTAATACAGGCACAAAGACTGTTCCTTCTGCCGAGAATGTTCTTTTCCCCTGTCTTCATCCTGCCTCCCTTCCTTATCCTTCAAGTCTCAGTTTAAGTAAGTGCCTCTAAGATCCTCATCAAGGCTCCTGCTCCCCAACGGCACCCACAGCTAAATAATGTACGTCTTGGGTGCTCTGTCAGCTTTTTCTTCAAAACACATATCAAATTTGTAATGAGATATTTGTATGTCAACTTTATTAAAGTCTGGCTCCCTCCCTCCCCAGACTTCAAGATTCAGGAGGGCACAGTGGCATTCACAAGTTGGCACATGGTAAGTGCACAAACAGGAAGTACTCCACAGACATTAGAGGAGGCAGAGGTCCGCAGCGGCCCAGGGTGTGGCTTTGGGGCCAGGCTGCCTAGGTCTGAAGCCTAGTCGGACGCTGCACTAGCTATGTGCCGTTGGACAACTGACTTCATGCCAATTTTCACATCTATAAAATAGAGATGATCATTGCATCTTCCCTATGGGGTTATTAAATGATAAAGTGAGTATTTGTAGATCACTGTACTATATGCCTGCTAAATGATAAATTGAAGTCAAGCATGTTGCCCTTATAAAGAGAGGAATAAAATGAACTTTCTGGTGCTGAATTTTTATACTTGACATTTATTAAATTGCAAGTTATTTAAAAGTAATAGTGATAACTATAACATAACATATCAAATATCTCATTTATATACAAATGTAAAGTCATTATATTCATATGAGTCAGCTGAAGCTAAAAATTATGAAATTTATCAACATGGGAAATGTCTGTGACATATTACAAATAAGACTACAATTCAAAATTATATCTATAATTATTTTAAAATTATATCTATATAAGCCCTGGCTGGTGACATAGTGGATAAAGTGCTGGCCTGTGAACCCAAAGGCCACTGATTCTATTCCCCAGCCAGGGCACATAACGAGGTTGCAAGCCAGGTCTCCAGCAAGGTCTGCTGCTGGAGGCAGGTGAAAGGCAACCATACATTGATGTCTCTCTCCCTCTCTGCCTCTCTCCCTTCCCCTCTCTCTAAAAATAAAAAAATCTTTAAAAAATAAGGGGAGAAAAAAGGGGATGGATATAATACATCAACAATAAAATTAAATTTAAAAAATAATAAAATAAGTTATATATGTATATATAAAATATTTATTATGATCGTATAATGGTGTATGATCCCACTATACTATTTGATACATATACATGTGCACATGTATAGGAAGATTAAAACTAGAAGGAAACATTAAAAAATAGGTGATATGGTAAAATGGTAAAAATCTGGATGTTTTCAATTTTTATTCTTTTCCCAATACACACCCAGTTTTTCTTGACTAAAAGGTGTTATTAAGGTGATTTATTTCACATTAATATGTTTTTCAAGAAGCTTATTTTTTTAAATAAATCTTTCACATACAAAAGCTAATAGCTGATCTGAAGTAAGGCAATTTTGTTACCTACACAAAACTTATTATAGACTTTTCACATACATATACAGCTAACTAGTAGAATCTTTTGTATTCTAACAGCTTCAAAGAAAATAAAAAAATATGCTTCTGTGGTCAAGAGGACAGGTTCTTGAGATCTACCTATAAATTGATTTTGGTTCTGGAAGTAATAAAGATGGAGACCTGGCTGGTATGGCTAATGGACTCGGTGCCAACCTGCGAACCAAAAGGTCACCAGTGTGATTCCCAGTCAGAAGTTGCAGGCCAGGTCCCCAGGTTGGGGTGTGCAAGAGGCAATCACATGTTGATGTTTCTCTCCCCCTCTTTCTCCCTCCCTTCCCCTCTCTCTAAAAATTAGTAAGTAAAATCTTTGAAAATAAAAGATGGAAAATGCAGCTTAGGGAGGGAGGTAGTATTCACCGAAATGTAACTCTACTGGGTACCTCTTCCTGTTTGGAGTCTCTGGTTCATCTTTGCCATGGGCATTAATCTGGGCATTAATTGACAGATTGCCAAAGTGCAGTTGAGGACCAAGAGAAGGGTAAGTGGCTGTGGAAGTTTACTTAGACCAATAACATGGATAGGAACTTGCAGAGAAAAAGGTATGAGTGAGATCAGAAGGACATGGAACAAAGTTAAGCAGAGACAATGTTAGGAGAATGCAAACCCTAGGGTTCAAAGGAAAGGAGTCTAATACCACTGGGAGAAAACCCATGAGAAAGTTACACAGGATTGATCATTCTGCTTTCAAAGGTGGAATTTCCTTCCCACCATTTTTAAAAATTTAACTCTAAAATGTAATTAAAAACTGGGTAACTAGGCAATGGTATTGCAACTTAAAGAAATTTTAACCCAATTAGCATCACGTCAGCATTTCCTTTCCAACTGCTATTAAATATCTTGCTCCTCCTCTCCAAGTCATTCCACCCAGGCTCTCCTCCCCTGCCTGGTGAGTCACACATCTTGCTTCACAAATCACTGTTATTAATCTCAGGCGCAAGTGAGTGATGGATGCAAAAGTAAGGGGGTTGGGAGGCTCTTTCTTGGCTAGTGACTCACAGAGGAGCCCGAGGCCAGGCCTGATTCAGCCTCAAGTTTTCCCACTTGAGAGAGGCCAGAAGGCTGGCTTCCGGTGTGCAAGGACTCCCTGTGCACCGCTGAGGGTGCTGCAGGAGTTTATACTGTCACTCAGTCCCAGGCAGAAGGGACAGCAAGACTGCCAAACTGCAAACGTGAAGCTGATGAATAAAATTTAAAATGAAACAAAACAAAAAACAAAAACAAACCAATGCAGTGCTTCACATAGTTTTCCAAACAGCTGAAACACTTGAGAAAGAACTACGGCCCTGGAGTTAGAAAGCCAGGTTTGCAGGCCAGCCCTGGAACTTAGAGCTAAGTGGTCTTGGGCAGCTCAAGCTCTCAACTGTTCCCTGGTGGCTAATTTGATCCACTGCAAAGACCTGCTGTAGGTATGTAAAAATACCTGAACACAATGAAGTGTTGGGTCAATGTTATGTACTAATATAGCCTATTATCATAACCTTGTTGGGTCTGGTCAATAATCGCATGTCAAGCTGGTTTAAATAATAAGATCAAATACTGGGTTTAAAGAGACTCAAGAGAGAATAATGGGACACCCTTCTGCTCTTTCACAGCTACCTCCCCCACCCAAGATTTCCACATGACTTGCTGCAGGGAAGAGGCAACTGGTTTTATATAATTCTTACAGTGAGGGAATCCTACATGATCGGCACAAACATTGGTAAGCAGAAAACCCAGGGAAAAGTCCTCAAGAGCTGTTGCACAGTGTCCTCTAGTTTCAACCTTTCCAACGATGAGGATCACCTGAGGGGAACACCCAGACCTCCCCCAACAACACAGTGGGGGAGAATTCCCAGGGCAGAGCACATGGGGACCCAAGGCCTATTGGCTTATCAAGATTTAGGGTTTAGGGACCTGAATGCCCATCTTCACCCCTTTCCAGCTGCATGACCTCGCGAAAGTAATTTTTTCTAAGAAGTAGTGAATGCCTCATCAGCGAAACAGGCATATTTATTTTTACAAAGTCCAAGTTGGGTTTAAATAACATCCTGTGTCTAAATCTCTTTGTATACTGCCTGGCCTCTAGTGAATGTCCAGTGGGCTGTGTGCATTAGTCCTGGGTTCACTATTTACATTTCTTCACCAATGGCACCATGGACTTCCAGGGGGCACGACAGCCAGCCATTGTTCGCTGATCTATTGTGATGCCCTGGTCAAGTCTGAGGTTCCCTGGACCAAATGCTGGTGAGGGACCAACTTTTCTGAGGACAACTGTCACTTGACAGGGTAGCTCATTTTCTCAGTGACAGCAGGATTTCTTACATCCTAGAACCTGTCTTGGGTAGTGTCAACAAAGGAATCATGTTATGAAAGTGAAGGCCTACAGGAGGGTGTGGGGCCACATCTTGATGAAGAAGGAATTTGGAACATTCATCTCACAGCTGAAAGAGGATGAGATACTCTCAGGGAAGGCCTTGGGCTTACTAAGGCACACTGATGAAGCAAGCCCCACATTTTCATAGTTTTAAATATATGCTTATGCAACGTCTACAGACCGGGCTTCCTGTGGTACAGCCTGGTGCCCCCACAGAATGAAGTACCCCTTGAAAATGAACAAGATGAGCAAGACTCTAGAAATCTGCAGGTGAGGGTGGGTGCAGTAGTAGAGGGCAGGGAAGTAGTCAAAGGAGGCAGAAATATCACCTCAACTGCAAGTTTTCAATGGCTTTCTTCTTTGACTCTGAGGTCAAAACAGTAAAAGCCAGATTTCCTCTGGTATGCACTGCCAGCCCTGGGCCAGGACATGGACACCTGCGGGGAAGTCAGTTCCCTCCTGTGAGCAATACAGCCTGGGCCCTCTCCCTGCCATGGCCAGGGCAGTCGCTCCTTCTGCCCAGTGTCCACGGCCCCAACTGTTTTTATTCACCAAGAGAAAGTAACTCATAAGATCTCAAAACTGAAAAGAACCAGTCATTCCTATCTAGCCTCTATCTAATGCAAGAAGCCCCTTAAGGACAAAGAAAGTGTAAGGCTAGATTTTACGTAGACAGAGGAGAGAGAGAGAGAGAGAGATATAGGGTACCTACAAAGTCCAGAATATAGAGAAAATATTTCAGTTATTCATTAGACTATTTCTGAATTAATGATTAAATCTATGACTTTCAATTAAGAGATACTTTGCCTGTAAAAGTATTCGGAAGAAAAAAAATCTCCTATTTAATAAAAATGTAACATAGAAATAGAAATTGCCCTAGGCTTCCAGGTTTTTCAAACAAACATCTTCCCAAAGGGGTAACCTTAACTTTGTTTAGTATGTATTAATATTTATATGCTTTTCATTTCAGTCCCCCCAGTTTCTGCCCATTAATGCAAATTAGCTGCCACGAGTAAGAGAAGACACTGTCCTAATATACAGCAGGGTCGACTCACATCCAGCACGTTGCCAACATGAACCAATGTGTGTGATTTTCCAGTTACTCCTCTATTGGTCCTGAGACTTCTTTTTAAAATTTCTCCTTTATACTAAGACTTATTGGGTATTTCCTCAAAATTTTTTTCAGCCCAAAAACACAGTTGGTAGAAGTGCTACTGTGGATGATGGGCCTGAGTGCTGTGATGCACGACCATGTATGTTCCTGAGAGAACAGCAACAGAACTGGGAGGTGACCCACAAGGCAGGGGGCTGGTGGCATGTGCTGGGCTGGGATTCGGATTGCTCTGTGTCAAACAGGTTACTGAAATTTCAACAGAAAAGTCTTCAGGCTGATGCAAAAGAAAGGAATGAAATGAAAGAAAGAGAACAGAAGGGTCACTCGATCTTTGATTCCAAATGCTCAAGTGTAAGTATTGTCGGAGACAGACATAAAAGAGGCACTACTCTACACCTATGTGGGTTCTCTTAAAACATGCCAGGAGATCCCTGTGTGAGCCTCGTTCAGGGGGTGAGAGAACCTGAATTACTTCTCTTCCCTGGTAGGTTAAATGAAGTGTTCCTCGGTCAGTTTTTCTTCCTGCTAGTTTATGAGTTTGGGAATGTTACTCACCTGCCACCTTACGAAATCTAAGCAATTTCACCTTTTGCCATGCTGTGAGGTGGATGCTTGTGGGGTGTGGTAGTAGAAAAGAAGTCACATTTACATATTCCACAGCAATTCTGGAATTGCTTAGCCTTTGTCACTCTTGTCATGCATCAGCCAGGACACTGTTAAGTACTGACTCTGCCCACGAGCAGCCCCACCCTTATCCGCTGGCCTCCCTTTAAAAGACCTTACTGCAGCCCTCCTCTGGCCACACCTCACTCCCACAGGCTGAGGAGTCCACCGGCCCAGGGGGACATGTCCCCTTTCTACACTTGCCAAGGGTATCCAGGATCCCAGAATTCCCTGCCCAAACAGCTCTAAGCCCACTTTCAAGGCCCACATGGATGCTTCTCCATGTCTGTCCTCCTGAAGGTGGCAGCACAGTGTACTCATACTCATAGGCCTAGGGATAGCCTAAAGGGGACTGCTGGAGAGTGGGAGTGAGGACCCATGCTTGGACACACACAGCGGAGTCTGGACACATGGGCACGGGCCTTCCAGCCGACTGGGACAATGGGGAGGGACCCGCTGAGGGCCAGATGCCTCCACATGGACTCTTGTCCTGGGCCCCACCTTGGATGTTAGGGGTGGGCCTGTCCACAGGGCCCTGGAGTAGGTCTGCAACCCCAGAAACCCCAGAAATTCTGAGAGTTAAGGATCTATTCAGGCTGCACAGCCACGAGAGGGGCTGGTAGCACGACTGAGACAGAAACCCTCAAGGAACTCCTGACTGTCCAGCTGAACCACTCCTTACAACAGAAGGTGCCTTCCTGACACACAGGAGGTAATTCTCCTCTCTGGCTTTATGGATGCTTCCCAGTCCTCCTTACCTCTTCACTCTTTACTCTTACCCTGACGAGAAAGTAGGCAGGGGAAATGCATTTGTAAAACTATTGGCAAAAAGGCAGAGAAAATTATAGGCTAAAAGGGGGAGTTGCTGTGCCTTGGTCATGAACCCCTTCTGAGTGCTCTACAGACCAGCAGAAATTGGCTGCTCTGGCAGGGAGGGGTGATGGGCAAAGCCCTGCCTTGTCAGCAAGGACTATCAGTGCAGAAGAAAGTACCAGGCATGATTCAGATCATCAGTGGCACTGATACCTGGTTTTGCAGCTGAACACTGAGAACAACAACATTACTTTTCCAGAGAGAATGAGAAGAGGAAAATGGTAACAAATGACTATAAAAGAGATCACAATTGACAAAGTTTCTTCCATAAGCATTAACTCATTCAATCTTCACAAAGACATTAACTATACATATGCTCAATTTACTAGTAAATAATAAAATTAAGAGGGGTCAAGTCACTTGCTCAAACTGACACAGAGCCACAGTCAAATATAGGCATTTTTGGCAAAAATGCTACTTCTCTTTCCATTACTTAATTTTGCTTTCATCAAATCAGTATTTGTGAACATGCTTTGTGAATAACTTTCCACCATGCCTATGATCTTTTGTGATTGTTGTTTGTGATATTTCTTAAAGAAATGTGATTATGAAAGTTCTCTTATAGGTGAGGGACTGGAAGCTGGAAACCTAAGGGAAAAGCCAACCCTTCCTTCCACACTGAGCAGCAGGCATTGGGGGCTGAGAAGGAGAAAGGTGGGGGTGAGCCCAGAACCAGATGGCAAATACCACCTACGATTGTGCAGCTCTTCAAAGAAAACTTGCATGTAATATCTCCCTTCCCAAAAAGAAAAGGATAGGAATCTATAGTATTTCACAGAGCATAAAACATTGTACTTGCCTGGTTCAATCCCCCCTCCTTCCCAGAACATAAAAAACAATACAAAATGATAAACTTTTGAGTCACACAGATGTAATTTTCTCAGATTACAGTTAAGAAAACACAACAGAGGTAAAATAAAATAAAATATAAATACCGATAATTACCTTGAGTGTGTACGATAGCTTACTAGCAACAATCTCAGGTATGGTAGGTGTATATGTATACACACATATACGTGTACGTGTGTGTGTCTGTGTGTATATGTGTGCTGCATATATTAAAGTGCCATGTTTCCTTTCACAACATCCCTGCAGAAGCAGAAACGGGAAAAGTAATCAGTAGACTATATAATTATACCCGTAGGTTTCCTTCTAACTATAAAACTTTGTCAGAGTTACCAATGGTAGAACTTGGAGCCAGTTGAACTGGGCCAACCAATCAGTTTCATTTGACCTGTGTAGTGTTTTAAAACAACTTGAGCAGACATTTAAAATCCAGGGGGTTTCCATATGAAAATCCAGATTTGCAGCTTCACTTGAGAAATTGGGGAGTCTGGCTACGCAGGGCCACCTCAGAGATGTTGCAGGTTTGGTTCTAGGCCACCATGAAACAGCGAGGAGTAGTTCTTTTGCTGGTGGAGGGCCTTGCTTTCAGCTTGTGAAAAACGCAGTATCCGTGCAGTGCAGTAGAGCGAGGAGTGACCCTCACGGCAGGAGCTGAGGCCACAGCTTGCCACCCTGGCCTCCTGATAATTTGGTTACCCGACTGGCGTTATAAGGCGCTTAACTTTGGGACTCCTTGGGTCTCTAAGGGTTATCCATGTGAAGAATGTTTTCAGAGTAACTTAAGTAAAAGGTAAATCAGGGCCTAGCACAGCCTGCTATGATTACAGTTATATTAAAGCACACAGTTTTTCAAAGGGCCAGGTGTAACCCTTTAGTGCCCTGGCTGTCAACCCTGGCTCTATATGATCTCAGAGAGGTTTTTAAGCCCCGTTTCCACCTTATCCCAACCAATTAAATCAGGATCTCTGAAGATGCCAGCAGGCATTAGTACTGTTGATATTGTTGTTTAACAAACTTATTTACTTAAGTATAGCATATAAAAAGCAATGGGCCCCCGGTTGGTAGCACAGTGGATAAGGCTCTGGCCTGTGAACCCAAAGGTAGCTGGTTCGATTCCCAGCCAGGGCACATAACCAGGTTGCAAGCCAGGTCTCCAGCCAGGTCCGTAGCTGGAGGCAGGTGAAAAGCAACCATACATTGATGTCTCTCTCCCTCTCTGTCTCTCTCCCTTCCCCTCTTCCCAAAAATAAAATCTTTAAAAAAAATTTGTTTTAAAAATGGAAAAAAGCAATGGAACAAATCATAAAGGTGAGCACACTTGTTATAACCAACAGCCAGGTGCCCCCCTTTGGGCCCCCTCCCAGTCACTATCCCACCTCCCTCAACTATCCTGGCCTCACTTCTAACACCATGGATTAGTGTTGCTGGTTCTTGATTCACACCAAGTGCACTCCTTTGCATCTGGGTTCTTCCCTCAGCAATTATAGGTGAGGGGAGCCCAGCCTGATGCATGTAGTGGTAGCTGACTCATGTTCATTGGTGCTTGGTATTTCATGGTATGACTGCATCGTAACCTATTTCCCCATTTGATTGTTGATGGAAACTTGGGTCATTCTGAGGTTGGGGCAACAACAAATAATGCTGCTATCTATCTATGAACACTCTTGAACATGTCTCTTGATAAATATATTTATCTGTAGGGCATATGACTAGGAGTGGAAATGCTAAGCCATAAGGTATAGTTATACTCAACTTTGATGGACATTGTTGGACTGTTTTGCAAGTGGTTGCCCCAGTTTGAACTCCTACATCAGTACAGGAGAGTTCCGGCTGCTTCACATTCTCATCAACATTTCCATTCTCTGTCTTTTCCATTTCAGCCTCTGTGGCAGGTGCGTGGAGGTGCTTCATCGTGGTTTGAATTTGTACTGTCCTGGTGGCTAATAAAGTTCAGCATGTTTCTTGTTTCTTGGCTTTTTAGATACTCTCTTTTGGGAAGCACCTGTTCAAATCTCTTGCCCATGTTTCTACTGTGTTAGATTTGTTTATTTGTTCTGGATATGACTCCTTGTTGACTAGTTGTAATGCAAACATCTCCTCCCCTCTGCAACTTGTCTTTTACTCTTTTATCAGTATGCTTTGATGGAAAGAAATTCCTAGATTTAATATAATTTAATTTACAGATATTTTTATTATATGAGTACATTTTATGTCTTGTTTAAGAAATTACTGCCTACCCTAAGGTTATTAATATAATCTACTTTATCATCCAGAATGATGCTATACAATAGAAAAGTAGTGGGAGACAAATATGTAATGTAACTTTGTATTAGTCACATTTTATTTTTAACATTTTTTAAAGCTTTTTTTTTTTATTCATTGCTTTTAGAAAGAAGGGTAGGGAGGGAGAAAGAAATGAGAGGGAAACATCAATGTATGGTTGCCTTTCACCTGTCTCCAGCTAAGGACCTGCCTGGTGACCAGGCTTGCAACCTAGTTATGTGCCCTGACTGGGGAATCTAACCAGCGACCCTTGGGTCTGCAGGCCAGTGCTGATCCACTGAACCATCAGCCAGGGCCTATTAGCCACATCTTACAAAAGAAACTAAAAAAATTTAATAACATATTTTATTGAATCCAGATATCTAACGTATTATTATTTTATCATGTGATCAATATAAAATTATTAATGAAATATTTTGAATAATTTCTCTACAGAAGTTTTTGAAGTCTTTGGTGTGTTTGTAACTTAGAGCATGTCTCTTTTGGACCAGCCATATTTCAAGGACTCAATAGCAACACATAGTTAGCAGTTACCACATTAGACAGTACAGATCTATAAGTTATACCTGTCACATCTACAATATCATTTAGATTTGTGTTAAGTTTTGAGGTTCAAATCAAGATTCAATTTCCTTCCATATGGATATTCAAATGGCTATCTTTTCCTTTTAGTATTAATACAGTCACAACTCAAGGGTCCAAATATGTGGAGGTTTATTTCTGGATTCTTTACTTCATTCTGTTATTAGTCTATTGTGTTTTTGGCTTTAGTATTTTTTTTTCAAGTTCCCTATTGGTTCTTATTTTCAGCCAGTATTGAGAACCACCATCAGTGAGTCACAAAATTAATTCATAGGCCACAACTGGAGATATTCTAGAGTGGAATAGAAGAGAAAACATCAATATGTATCAAGTATTGTTTTGAGAAACTTCTTTCAGTTAGTGTGTGTGTGTGTCTGTGTGCATGCTTGTGCGCTTGTGCGCCCAACACTGGGACTGAAAAGGTATTTCTTATGATCAGTGATAGTCAAATAACATTTGAAAACCACCGTAATAGTGTAATCAGAAAAACAATTACTTAGGAAAATTCAACTTGCATATTATTTTACAGCCATCATCTAGAAGCGCTCTGAAGTTTCACTCTCCCACAATCAGATGTGAACCAGAACTCACATAAAGCAGATCACTGCTGGAACCAAAACAGGGAAAGCCAGTTTCAGCGAGTGGAGCAGAAGGAGCTCATTAGGAGACTCTGCAACATTGACCCGCAGAGGAAGATGATAATGAGCCTACAATCTGAACATTACAAATGAAAATCCTTAATCTGCACAATCTGGGATTTGTTCAGCATCAGCATACTCTAAGTTTTTAAAGCTTTACTCAGATGTTAAACATGAAAACACAATTTGAGGGGAAGAAATTAAAGCCAATTTAGTTATTAAATGATATCAAGTAATCTTCATTATTGAAGAATATGCTCTCGGAACTTTGCTTGAATCTTGACATGATTACTTTATTGTTCAGCTTCAGTTAGGACCAATCTAATCAACAAGTATTTATTGACTATCCACTAAAATAAATATGTCTGGCACAGAAATCAAAATTAAAAAATGGGACCTTGTTCTTGCATTGGAGTACCTACACAGAATAAGTGTATTAAGGTGTATGATTTTTCCTTACTAAGTACTTCATTTTAGAACATGAGACAGTAAAGTAAAATTAATTTAAGCCCCTTAATGTAATATTTAATCTCTTCGAAAAACCTAACCATATGCTCTAGCTGAGAATTTTAGTTTTCCCTTTAATGAGAAATATACTTTGGTGACCATTTCGCAATGTATACAAATATCTAATCATTATGTAACATCTGAAACTAATATAATGTTCTAAGTCAATTATATCTCAATTAAAAGAAAAGGCTAGAGAACGACTTCCATTTCTCTTTTTTCCAGTTCTGGTGACCACATGTGGCATGTCTCAGAAGGCGCAGCTACAAGAGGGCAGCATGATCTATGACAGGAGAAATAAGCCTCTGTTGCAAACACACACAAAAATAGGTATTGACCCTGGCTGGTGGCTCAGTGGATAGGCGCCAGCCTGAGAACCCAAAGGTCCCTGGTTTGATTCCCCACATAACAAGGTTGCAAGCCTGGCCTCCAGCCAGGTCCATAGCTGGAGACAGGAGAAAGGCAACCATACGCTGAAAAGACAAAAAAAGGAGGTATCTTTTGGTTTTGTTTTATACTGTTCATGTGCCAATCCTGAGCAGAGGTATTTGGAAATGTTGGTACATTATCTTAGTTTTCTGGTATTTCCTGACGATATAATTTGGGAACAAAAAGGAAACATTCCATTGAATAGGCACTTCTGTAAAGCAAACATCAGTTGCATGTTAAGCCTCTGGTCTGTTTAGTTTATTCTCCTTCAGAACAGAGCACAAACCTCTCTCCACAGACTGTAGTAACCAGGTGGGCAAAAAATAAAGAAGAAATGGTAATTAAAGTGAACCAAAACCTATTAACTTTGTATCTGAGCAGCATGTAGATACTTATAGTCTGAGGAATTTTAAATTCTCATACTTGGAAAAGATGAAATGTGTCTCAAGGTCAAATCCCTTTACCACTCAATGGGCTTTTTAGACTGTAAGGTGAGATAATGATGAAATTTGAAAATAATTTAACTATTTTTAAAAACACAGTGATTACTGAAGTCCATTCACAGTCAAATATCTGCCCACCATCAACAGGAAGCCCGTGGGGAATTCTAGCTGTTACAATGTTGTACAAGGTCAAGGATTCCTAATCTCTCTATTCACTTGCCACTTGCCACTTTATACCTAAACCCTAATTTATTTTATTGGGATTTTAGCTTAGTTTAAATCTGCATAATTTAAAAGTCCCTGTTATAAGATACAACCTTAAGGCACTAAGTATAGTACAGTATGACCCATAAAAAGATGACACTGGCTGTGGCATGGAGCTTAAGAACGTAAGTTCTGCTACTTTAAAATGCCTTTCACGGTGCCAGCGTTTGGTCCGTTCAGGGCTGACACAAAGGTTTCTCCAATGATCCTGGGTCCACCAAGCAAATGAACCAACAAATTTGGTCTGTGTAAGACCAACAAGGTCAGTGTCAGTGTTTGCAGTAGGAGGAAGACACAACTGTGCCAGGTTCCAGCAGAAGCTTCCCAGCTTTCCTCTCCCACCTCTCGAGGACAGACTGTCAAACACTATTCTTGTTGCCAACTGGCCTATTTGGTAAGCATGACTTCAAGCTTTGAGCCAATAAATAAATAATCACACATGTCTCAAAACCACCATAAAGGAGGTGTGTTTTCACTGTTCAATCTTTGTACTGTATCCCTGAAGTCACACTGGGGAGGCCTTGTAAAGCCCAAGACTGCTGTACAGAGGGCCTGCCTGGGGCCCAAGGTAAACAAGAGGTTGCCACACCATACTGTCTACTCCTTGAGATCTTGGAGCCAGGCCCTCCCTCGTGTGCACCTGCCAGCACACGACTTTGACTTTGGGGGCCCAGAAAAACTCAAATGGAACGGGGGGGAGGGGGGGCATGCGCACTGACCTATAACTATAATAATTAGCATAAGAAACTGATTTCTGAACAAGAAGCATCTAATATTCTTGCTTTTTTGCCTGATTTCAGAGACCTATGGGGACTCTGAATATAGGATGTTCACTACCCTGATTCAGAGGCTGTGCAAAGTGGGAACAGCTCCATCAGGAAGGGTCTCCATAATCACAATGTGATTTTTGAAGAAAGTTAGTCATGCTAAGATATAATAATGCATCAACAAATAATTAGAAGTAATACTATTTATTGAAAGTCTACCATTTGTCAGTCATACAAGAAGCACTTTGCATATCTTATCTTTCTACTTCCTGTGACAACCCCGTGTGATGAACATTATAATAATTACCTTATTAATAAGGAAACGGAGGTTTGAAGAATTTCACTGACTAGACGGGGTCACAGACTTAGTAAGCAGGAAGCAGTGATTCAGATCTAGATCTCTTTGCCTTTCTAGCTCCTGCTCTGTTTACCACACTATGCCTTCACCCCAACAGCAGATGAGGATTATAGACTTATTTTTTGGCTTTTACTATAAGATACCAAGTTAACATGTTGTCATGGGTTCAGAACTCCTTCACAGGACAAATGCTCTGTGAGCAGCTCATGCACAAGGATAGGAATGTAAAAGGTTCCAGTCACATATATATCTCTGGGTACAAGCAGGCAACAGAGTTCTGACTTCTCTTCCCTGCTGTGCCACTGTAAGTCTCACTTAGCCAAAATTCCCTCATCTGAAAACTGCAGAATATGAGTTCTAGCTCACTGAATGAAATAGAAAAATGCATATAGGCACTGCAAGGACTCAATAAATATAGATTACTAAACTAGAATTATCTTTATGCTTATATAAATTAATTTGATT
Source organism: Noctilio leporinus (assembly GCA_004026585.1). Taxonomy (NCBI): domain Eukaryota; kingdom Metazoa; phylum Chordata; class Mammalia; order Chiroptera; family Noctilionidae; genus Noctilio; species Noctilio leporinus. The sequence goes on from PVIW01000241.1 coordinate 278,417, forward strand.
GCTTTTAGAAAAGGCAGAAATGTTTTTAATGGGAAGATTCTACAACTATTATCAGTAGGAACATAACTCTTTTCCCCTTAAGGAGTTTGTCCCGTTGGCCAGAATTCTACTGATGAAATCTTAAGTGGAAACACCCCTTTATAAAAACAGGCTTGTAGGAGGAGAAGAGCGAAAAGGTGCTGCAAGTCCGAGCCCTCACTAATGGTGAGAAGGCACTTGAAGAACATGGATTAACAAATAAATTACTGTTCCCCATCTGGTGAGTCCCAAATGTTTCTTTCCCTTGCTCTGTGCAAGGCATTTTAAGAAGTAAAATTGCTTAAAAGAACACACTTGCTAAACATGTGCTTAGGTTAGAAAAAAATAAAAGTTTTACTTTGCTTTGTTTCTCCCCACGAAGCCGGCAGTTTTAGAGCTCATCGGCTAGTATCTTACAGACGACACTGAGATTATTCCCATAAGACAGGGCAGCCTAGAAGCATTTACCGCTGTGGCGGGTGAGTCCTGCCTTATTCCAAACTGAAGACATTCTGAAAGGGTAAAAAGGACTTTGCCACCCAACCTGCAGCCACACTTTTCATTTCACCTCCAGAGGAGGCTTTCCTAACAGACCAAGCTGTGCCGGCTGAGTGTCTGCCTCTGTGGGACTCCACTCCCGGAACAATGCTCCCGGTCCCTTCAGTGAATCCATGCAAACGCTCCAAACAGCCAGTCCGGTCGGCAGAAGTTTGGACGCAACACTCACCACTACTAAAGACGTCTGAAGGAAAACCCACCAAGTGGAAGGATTCAAGTCCTGTATCTTTCTGGGAGTTTCAGGCCAAACCCAGGATTTTGCTCCTTCTCTCTCTCTCTCTCTCTCTCTCTCTCTCACACACACACACAAACACACACACACGCAGGTCAGCTTGGTTTGGAAAGTTCTCAAACAGTAACATCAAGGGAAGGGTGCCTACCTTTCTCAACTTCAGTCCCAAGAGGTGCCCCAGCTCCAGCAGTCCAGGCAGACCTGCAGCGTCGCGGCCAGGTTCCTTTTCATCAGAGAGCAGCACTCTTCATCTCCGCAAGAGCTCTGAAATTCTTTCAGAGACCCACCCTCCGAAGTTGCAATTCAAGATTTCTGACTGAGGGTAATCAGTGACGTGAAGCTCAGCTACTGGATGGCACCTTCAGGTTCTTCCTGATGGGATGTCCTTTCCTGTTTCACAACTTGGAGAGGAGAAAACTGGAATTCAGTAAGACACGGAGTCACAATTGCCTCATCGTTGCTGCATTTTGGGGCACACAGTTATTAGTCAACCACCAAACAGCCTGGTCTCACTGTCTGTATTGAAAGGAAGGGGGCTCTGCTGCGGAAAGAAACCCTACAACACTGTGGACAACGTGCCATGCGCCGAGCTGGTCTGACAGCCATAGAACCCTAGAAGCCTGCGAGTACCAGCAGGGCTTCGTGCGCACGAAATCACCATCGTCAACTACGCAGCATCCATCCACAGCAATGCACCCATTTACTAGCATTTGAAGCTCTTCTGAACCACACAAGAACCCAAGAATAAAACAGTCCGGCCAACTTGCCTTTTGAGGTCAGCTATAGTTCTCTCTGTTTTATTTGTGCCTGTCTCCAAGGACAGCATCGCAGACGAGGAAAGACACATATCTAAGTAGCAAGATATAAATGCTATCTCCACCTGCTTGGTGCACTTCAGTTTCAAAGGCAAGGCTGTCTACATTTTATGTTTGTTGGAGATGATGGCGCCTTTTGGGGCTGTTTTCACTTTCTCTCGCCTGAAGATGAAATGACTCCAGGCGTGGATTATTTAGAGGTACTTTAGACAAGTAAGAGAGCTTTAACAAGTTGGTTCCTGCGCCCCTGGGAAGCAAACCTGCCTCCCAGGAGGCCTGGGCAGCACCGCCCACTCTGAGAGCCTGATTCAAAACCCTTCTCATTGGCTGATGACCTGCTAAAAGACACCTTTCTTCTTCTGTCAGCTAACAGGTGACAGCAAATTAAAAACTGACTAGAGGCCCAGATGGGGAAACACCAGTTTCAAATTCTTTACAACTCCAGTTTCTCAAATTTCACTAATGAATTTAGTTCAAAGAAAACGAACTGGAAAGGCCTCTTCACTCAACACTTGCTCACTCAAGTGTTCCTAGCCTGTTTTTCCTCTTCCCTGACTTCGTTTCTTACTCATGAGTAGTTCGTAAATTTAAAACACATCTGGAAGGAGAGCTGTATTTCCAGTCACTAAATGGAGCAGGTGGTGGGTCAATCCTCATCCCATCTTACCAGGAGACTATGCACAATTGTCTGCTCTTCCCAACCCCAGAGCGCCCATTTCTAGTCCATCCTCCTCCAACTGCCACTTGTCTATGTCTCTCGTGACACATGTTTGTATTTATTATGTCTCTCTCTTCTGCTGATAAAGCTCTACCAGCCACCTTTTCCCTACAGGGTCCTCAGCATGGGGGACGGCTGGTTGCCAACAAACTCTGAGAATCTCCTTTTGCCCCTCCTGCTTCTTTCCAGGCAAAATGGACAGGCATCCCCTGTGCCCTTCCATGGGCTGCTCAGCCTGATGAAAGCCGACTCCCCTGCCTAGTCCCCTGCTCCAGCCCTCCTAGTTCTGTGTTTATACCTACATTACAATACTTCATCATCATAACTTCAAGGTTTTGTATCTGCTTCCCCTCTACACTGGAACTCCTTCTGGGACACACCTGAGACATCTTTCTATCACTGGAGCTTAATATGGTACCTGGCTGTTCAGTACCTGTCAAACATTTAACACCCATAATCGTATGCCACCAACACTCACTTTCACTCCAGGGACATCTGGGGAAAAGACGACCCCTGAACTCCATTTTGACTTCCCTGCCTCAGAATAAATAAGCTGAAAGAATACTGTAGAACCACATTTTTGTTTTTGTTTCAGTCATTTGTATAATTAAATATTGACACATGTTATCTACCGGTATAACAGAATGGTCAAACCAAGCATGAAGTATTTGTACACTGCTCAGTACTCCTCTATCATCAAAAGCAGATTGTTATCTGCTATGCTTCTTGAATTACTGTGAAGGTGCAGTTCCTCCTCATTCTTTAGGGGCAGGTATAAAAATTAACCTGCTGCGTACCCTATGGAAAATGGGGCAACAGCTAGAGACATGGAAGTGAGAAGTTCCAAAGGTTTGCTAGATGTAGCTTGGAGGAGCTGCGTATTAAGCCCAGCATGTCTGCGGGCAAGTTCTCTGAGAAAGCTAAATACAAATATGGTTCTTTGGACAGCTCCTAAGGTAAAGTGTTTCTATTTCTCTTTCTCATTTGTGCTTCCTGATAAACTTTATTTCATTGCTAACAGAAAGAGAAAACCTTGGGAGGCATGATGGGACAAGTTGTATGTGTAAGGGTCATTTCTTCCAGGTAACATGTAACTTCCATTTTCTGAGAAAACTTTAGGTGTAAATTGAAACATTAAACTGGTTTTACATTTTGAATCCTCATTCATAGATATTAAGTCATTTATTAAAATCTTAACAACTCACCAAACTTAAAATAGTGAACATCACCTCTCTGACAATTAAATGTAAGCACCTAAGACTGACCTTAGTGGAAAGGTTCCATGGGGAGCAGCCGGGATGGATTTTTATGCACTAAGCAAGGCTGATGCTAAGGGTCACTAATCAGGGTTCTGGAGAGCCACCTTGGCACACAGAAGAGGAGATCAGAGTAAACAGGACACGGGGACACGGGCTCTGGGCCACAGGCAGAAGAGAACTAGATATCGTGCCCAGAGCTCTGCAGGTCAGGAGCAAAGGGTGCACACCTGCATGGATTGTAGGCATGCACGGAAGTGGGGCAACTTCTGGTATTATCAGTTGTATGGTATGTTTCAGACAACCCTTCACCTAGTTTTCTAGAAAAGCAAATGTCAGTTTGATAGCCTCAACTTGCTTTTCCAACAAAGGAGAGAATCCCTTCCAAGAAACTTAATGAAGACAGCTTGGGCCATACCAATCTAACCAGCTTGATTTCTGAGCTTTTACCAATAACAAACTCTATTTTTCTTATCAACGTTTCATCTTACCATTTTAACAGACTTTCCAAACACTAAGCTTTGCTCACAGATAGAAACATTAGTCGAAATGCTACCAAATTCTATCGTGGAGAAACTCCTATGGGATATAATGAAACAAGCATTTTTATAGATGCCTAGACCAACCCTGAGCCCACTGAATCCAAAGACCTCACCTAATGACCTAAAACAATCTCCTCCAAGATTGGCCTGAATCCCCACAATGGATCACAGATCACACCCACCCACCCGAGCCCTCACTTTCCCTCGCTTTCCTCACTCCTCGCCAGAAAGTGACAAGGGAAGAGATCATCAGAAGTAGTGGTGTTCATACACTCCTACCTGAATGTCCAAGCTCCATCCCCTGTCCTGCTTTGTTTCCCACGTCATTTGTCACATCTAACACAGCAACCTCTTACTTATTTACTTGTTTTTGTCTGTCTCCCCCCACGAGACAGCGGCTGGAACTTCTGTCTCTGCTTCATTCACTGCTGAGTTCTCAGGAGTCAGAACAGCTTTTGGCAGAGTCAACACTCAGTGCTGGGAGAGTACATATGTTTAATCACTTATATTTACAATGTGTCTCTTCCTCTCTAACCAACAGGTTCTTTTTCAAAGGTAACTCACTGGGCTTTTTCAAAAGTTAAAGTCTATACTCTATATTGTGAGTCATAAAGATGGCCAGATCTCGAGTTTGCTGGAAGGGGAGAGGCTTTTCCCCTGAAGGCTTAGGTCTATCACTCACTGAGTCCTTGAAGCGAAGGATTTTTGCAACCCATCTGGCCTGTGCTCTGTGGACGGTGTGGAGCTGTTTGCCAACCAGATCACACGTCTGTCATGTGAACGGCCTCTCCACAGCCTCTTGGTGCACAGCCCTACCCCGGGCGGCCTCAGTCTGTGCACACAGCCCCTGGCTGCAGGTGTGGCACATCTCAGCTTGCCTCTTCCACAGCTTTTTGTTGCTAAACCCCAGTCTCACTGGGTTCTCACTATGTGACCTTATTCTGATTGGGTGTGTGGCTCCAGACAAGTCGCTTAACCTAACTTAGTTCTCGGGGTTTCGCAAACACAAAGAGGAGGAAATAATAGCAATACCTTTTAAAGTTGCAGAAACATTAAGTTAATATTTATTAAAGCACTTAGGAGAGTGCCTGGCCTATAGTAAGCACTATGTCAATGTTAGCTATGATTATAATTATAATTATTAACTTATTTTATCCACAGGCTTTATTCTTATGTTACTTTGGAATAGGCTTTACTTCATGCGTATAGACTTACTTTCTGTAGGTAAATCTCAAGTACAAGGAGGACTATGTAAAGTCTCTAAAAACAGCACCCGTTACCACTCTCTGAACAGAGTATTTATTCATTAGCTCATTCAACAGTAGTTACTGGGTTCATACTATGTGCCAGGCACAGGATATCTTTTAAAGGAGCCCAAGAATACAAGTATAGCATGGCTGCCAACACTGGCATGGACATACACTCACACAGATGAGCAAGCGTGTTCTCACATCTACTGCACAGAGCACAGAAGGAAATCCATCCAGGCAAATGCCATGTGGGTGCATTCACATGCTCTACACAGGTACAGATTGGGACCTTAAAGGAGACTGACTCTCAAACATCTGCTATTTCATATCCCACGTGCACACAAGCATGATCCATGGATTTTGCATGAGGAGCTAAGACACATAAATATGGCATCAGGACACAGACAGAAATGGGCAGGTAAAGTTTTCACCTCCACCCCCAGAAAAAGCAAGCAGCCCCATGATGATCTCAGCCATGAAATCAGTTCTGTGACGGCAGAACCTGGTGGCTCCCATATTTGTGCTCCTTTTATCCAACACTGTGCTGGCATCTAAGTAAATTAAATACGCCACTTGCTTTGCATGGGCTTATAGGAGATCGGCACTTACACAGGTAAGAAGAAACAGGAGGCAAGAGGAAGATGAGTGAACAAATACGCCAGTTGTCAAAACTGTGTCCTGTGCGACAAGGCAATGAGGAGACAAAATGCCCCTTATCCATCCAACACATGCACCTAACACAGGTCTTTTATAAGGGGGTTGGAAAGCAAACATGGAGAGTGTTTGTGACCTCAAAGAAATCACTGTCTATCTTTTCCCTGTTATTCCTGTTCTCCCCGCTCTCCCATTACCCTACAAGCCACCTCCCAACAGGGACTGGGAGAAGAGCTACTCGGATAACCCAAGAAGGGGCACCTCTCTTCAGCATGTGAGTTCCTAAGTACAACGCTTTAAAAGCGGATTGGACATCTGGCCTAGATGGAGATGTAGGTAGACACGCTGCATCTCCCTCACACCTAGCAGAAATTGACATCTCCCTCAAAACTAAATAAAAGTGCATAAAGTTCAGAAAACTGAACTACATGGAAATGCAAAGGTGAAGAAGTAAAGAAATACTCAGCCAGACAGGTAGGAGGGGCGGCCCGGGGAAGGGGAGCAGCAGCACCGGAGCTGAGGATGCAGCGAAAAGCACAGTCACACATGTAACCCTGGGAAGTGATCCGGGGCCAGACTGCACAGCCCATGGTTCCAGCGCTGGGAAAAATTGAGCCCCACTGCTTCTGACGGTGAAAACCTGTGGGAGTTGGGGTGAAAGAAGAAACTGCCAGTCTCAATAGGCAAGTGGCACTGTTCCCTCTCAGACCCCATCCCTACATACAGTGCCACAACGTGGTGAAACGGGTTGGTTGGCAGTAATGAATTCCCATTAGAACATAACAAGTGCAGAAGAACTACCTAAGACACAGAGGCGAACACAGAAGCCTGTCAGGCTGAGGAGACAGAGAACTACTGCCCAAAAGAGGGAGCAGATCAAGGTGCCAGTGAGAGAACTGAGCAACGAAGAGACAACCAATCTAACAGCTAAGGAGAAAGCCAGCCTAATCAATACGGAGTTCAAAATGCTGGTGACTAACTGTAGCTAGAGACAGGTGAAAGGCAACCGGACATTGATGTTTCTCTCCCCCTCTCTGCCTCTCTCCCTTCCCCTCTCTCTAGAAATAATAAAATCTTTTGAAAAAAAAAATGCTGCTGATTAAGATGCTCACAGACTTGACAAATATGCTTAAATACAACAAATGCAGAAAGGAAGATGAGAAGGCTAGGCTATGTGAAACAAAGAAAAATCCACATGAAACCAAGGGTGAAGGGAAGGAAAGCAGGGCCCAAATCAATGAATTGGAACATAAGGAAGAAATACACAAGTAATCAGTACAGAAAGAGGAAACAAAAATTGAAGAACCTCTGGGACAACTTTAAATGTGCCAACATCTAAATCATAGGGGTGCCAGAAGGAGAAGAGGAAAAGCAAGAAATTGAAAGCTTATGTAAAAAAAATAATGAAGGAAAATTTCCCTAATTTGGTGAAAAAAATAGACATATAAATCCAGGAAGCATAGAGAGTCCTAAACAAGGAGGACCACACCAAGACACATCATAATTAAAATGCCAAAGGTTAAAGATAGAAATCTTAAAAACAGCAAGAGAAATAAAGTTACCTACAACAGGTTCCTTGAAGGCTATCAGCTGATTTTTTAAAAGAAACTTGGCAGGCAAGAAGGGTAAGATGTATTCAAACTGATGAAAAGCAAGGACCTACAACCAAGATTTCTCTATCCAGCAAAGCTATCATTCAGAATGGAAGGGCAGATAAAGCGCTTCCCAGACAAGGTAAAGCTAAAGGAGTTCATCATCACAAAGCCATTATTATACAAAATGTTAAAGTCACTTACTTAAGAAAAAAAGGATCAAAATTATCAACATTAAAAGACAATAAACTCACAACTATCAACAACATAATCTAAACAAACAAACAAAAAACTAAGGAGACAACCAGAGAGGGAACAGAATCAAAGATGTGGGAAACATTTGAGGGGGGGTCAGCTGGGAGGGTAAGGGGAAGAAGGGGAGAAAGGCACAGGGATTAAGAAGCATAGTTGGTGGGTGATAGTAGATGGGGAATGTTAAGAATAGTATAGGAAAAGGTAAAGCCAAAGGACTCAGGTGCATGACCAAGGACATGAACTAGGGTGTGGGTAAGACTGGTGGAAGGAGCAGGATGCTGGGTAGAGGGGAGTGAAGGGAAAAGAAATTGGGACAAATGTAAATGCAACAGCATAATCAATATAAACAAACAAACAAACAAACAAATAAAAGCAGGATGGAGGGCCCTATGAAAAACACAAGCTGGGCTAAGCTTCGTGATGTCAGCCAACCAAGACTCATTCCCATGAATAAGACACTCATGCCTCTGCCTTCTTATGAACAAAAGACTTCATTACCCCACAGGGCCCCAGAAACAGGCCAGGCTTGAGGTTGAGTGAGCACGTGCTGGACTGTGTCTGTCAGATGGGTTCAGTCACTCTAGTCATTTCTAGACCCTCTTATGGTGGACTCCTAAACCAAATGCATTTCCCTTCATCAGTTGCTTTTGGTGGATGCCACCAAAGCTTCCATGGTGACCAGAAAATCCTAGTGCAATTAAAAATAATACTGAAACCCATATCCCGGGGGGCTGGCTTTTTTTCTTTCTGATCCATGAGTCTGAGCTGCCCTCCTGGCTGCTGCTGCCAGGCTCACAGGTAATCTTAAAACAGTGCCCTCATCAAGTTATCTCCTTGCTCCAGAATTTACGGCCTCTTTACACTGGTTACGTTAAACATGAATTTCTGTCTATTTTCTAACTCCCCTCCAAAATGTGACCTCCATCCAGCCTATCCCACTTCATTCTTCACTATACCCCAATACTCACCTCCCTTGGGCTGAGCCAGTGACTCAGGTCAGGTCACCCTGACCTTTACTCACATCCACCTGTGGTACCTCATCCCCGCCCTACTCAGCTGAACTTCTCAAACCAACCTTTCTTTTTCTTGAGTCTTTACACTTAGTATCCAAATCCCACCTTCTCCCCATTTTATATGAAGCCCCATTCTTTAATAGTAAAGTACAGTTAAATATGTGTAAAAATATGTACGTGTGTGGTAATATTGCAATTCATATTACTTAAGAGTAATTCTTTAAACAAATCAATTAACATAGGCATTTTGAAATAATGAAAAGTTTGTATTAATACGATCTGAGAGGCTGACAGTTAAAAGGCAGTAATTAAATGGCAAATTGTCTGGATATGAAAAGGGGAAAAAAAGTACACGTTGGTGGTTACAGAATAGACAGGGGGATATTAAGAAGAATAAAGGAAATGGAGAAGCCAAAGAACTTATATGCATGACCCATGGACATGAACTAAGGGGGGGCACTGCCAGAGGAAATTGGGGTACTGGGTAGAGGGGCAAAGGTGGGGGAAAATTGGGACAACTGTAATAACAAAATAAAATATATTTAAGAAAAAAAATAGTAAACTACCATGATACAACTTGATCAGTGTATGTGTGTGTGTGTGTGTGTGTGTGTGCACATGCCGAGATACATGTGCACACATGAGTCTTGTCTCACTGTATGAGCCCAGGTCTCACCCCAGGTTCATAGGGGGCCCTCAATAATTATGAGTTAAGGATCTGATAACATTTTCCTGTTATTTTAAGCTAATGTACCTTCTGCTGCTGCTCTTCCTCCTTCCATGGGATATTCATTCCTTCAAATATTATTTATGGAGCACTTCCTATGTGCCTGGAAAGAGTGAAAGCACAGTGAACAAGATAGCTATATGGTCCTTGCTTTCTCAGTCCCGAGAGTCTTGAGCTTTGCCTATGACTGGAAAACCAGGACTACTTCTCTGAAAGCTGACAGTTTGCTCTCCCTCTGTGGAAGGCTAGCAACAGCAACTGCTGGAAGATACTAATGGGGTATGAGCAAAATGCCACATATAAAATTGATTATAAAGTGTTTCTCACTGGTTTCTATTGAGATTCTACTGCGGAAAATATTTTTTAAATCTCTTTTGCATTAAGCTGGTTTTGAATTAAAAATTGAGATATTACAATTTGTTTGCTGTTGGGTGTGGTTTGAAAGTGTTCTACAGGACAGGATGGTTTCTATTTATCTCTTTTCAAAATCATAACATTCCTAAAAGAAGTCTTCCACATATTATCTTAAAAGAAACCAAGAATAAAAATTAAGTTTTACTACAAACGAATAATACAAATCATTGAATGTTTATATGAATAATTTACAATTTTAATGTTCATTCATTCATATATTTATGGAGTTCTTATAGTTGTGAGGACACTAATGAGTAGGATTAAAATAAAAATAGTTTGCTTGATCATGTTAAACTGACTGTCCAAAGGCCCATTTGGAAAATAGGATACTAGCCATTTACAATGAAATGTCTGGCCTACACTTTAGAGGATAAATCGCACACTGAGAAATTATCCTCAACAACTTTAAGTCCAAATTGTTGGTGGTTTGCATCCTTAAAATCAAAATCAGGCCCTGGCTGGTAGCACAGTGGATAAGGTGCCGGCCTGCAAACCCAAATGTCGCAGGTTCGATTCCCCAGCCAGGGCACATAACCAGGTGGCAAACCAGGTCTCCAGTCAGGTCTGTGGCTGGAGGCAGGTGAAACGCAACCATACATTGATGTCTCTCTCTCTTTCTGCCTCTCTCCCTTCCCCTCTTTCTGAAAATAATGAAATAAGGTCTTAAAAAAAAAAAAATCAAAATCAACCAACCATTCAGCAAATACATAATAGTACAAAGTATGTTTTCAATTATTGCAATAAACATTAAGGGCTTCAAATTTTAATTGTTTTCTCAGTAAGAAACCTCTTTTGCCCCAGATACTCCATGTCAAGGTCCTATTTTTAGATAAAGTAACTTATCAGACAACCACAATAGACCATAAAACTCTTGGACTGTTAACCTGCATTGCTGGGTTCCAGCAAGGACAATGGGAAGCTAAGATCCTCATGGGGCCACAAAGGGTGATAGTCAAAGTAACCCTATAAATCCTGCATATTTTCACCGTAACAAGGATGTCTCCGTGGCTGCCATCATCAGCAACCACCGCAGTGACTAAGGTCACACACAAGAGCAATTCTGCCATTCCATTCCTTCCACGTCAGCAACAATCTGCATGGCCTGTGATCGACCAGATACCAGGCAGATACCATGCTAATGCCATGTAAACATAAAACATGGTGCTAATTAGGGCGGAAATACCATTGCCTCTTCCACAGTTTCCATCATGTAACCAGTTGGTTTCTAGACAGATGATGATGATGACCTGCAAGGGTCGTTTCTGATGACGTAACATATTTACCAAAGTCTACCAGCACCTTAAGTGTTCAAATGTAATCCACGATAAATATACTTTAACACCATGACCTAGTACCAATGCACGTACAAACATAGTATATAACTAAAATCAAAGTTTCACAAAGCATTACTTACTCATACTATTAGTGATGCATTCCATAGTCTATTCTAGCCTAATGTAGACTATTCTTAAAATGCTGGTCGGATAACGATGCTCAGTGCATCTTGCCCAAAGCAACCTACAACTCTACACACTGCCTATTCCCCACCCCACCCCCCCCCCATTTTAGTAAGACATGTTAAAATGGGAAATTATGGTATATGGCAAGTGTCAAAGATGAGTTAGAACGTCGAACTATGACAACAAGGAAGAGGGAAGATGCCCTTCTCATCTTTGGGGTCTCAGTACCTCATTACCTAGACCTCCGTACTGGGTCCTTGTTACATTCTGTTGCATTTTCGAGCCAATACATCCAAGAGCAATTTGAATGCACAGGGGAATAATTACTGTCATGGCAAGAAACAAAGCCCCCTCCAACAGCTTTCCTGGCCAGGGGTCCGGAGGCCACAGAAGCCTCCCGTCGGGGTCCTCACTCCATCGGGACCCCGCCGGACCCCGGCCCTCCGAACCCAGCAGAACCTGGGCTAGGCCGCTCTTCACCCGAGTGGGCTCCTCCCCAGAGAGGATGGGCCAACCCCGCAGTGCCCACAAACGCACAAGGAACGGAAAACCACCGTCAGCCTGGGCCGCACCCACTGGACTCCGCCAGGCCCGTACGCCGGGCTGCGGTGAGTGGTGCGGCCCCTCCGCCCGGGACACGGTCTCGGCCCCCATGGGGCAGAGGACCCTACACGGCCTGTGCGCGGACAGGGACACGGCCGAGGCCCGTGTAGGGCCGAGCACACAGCCTTGCCCGCGTAGGGTCGGAGGCCGAACACGGTCTGCGTGGGGACAGGGACGCAGCCTCTGCCAGGAGGACCAACAGCCGCAAAAACAGCCCCGTGCAGCCACAGGGCCGGGAACAAGACCTGCTCTGGGCACGGACTTGGAACAAGGCCTCAACCTGTGACAGGACCTGCACTGGACCTGGCGGCGAGGTGGTCCCCAACCCCACACGCTCAGGCTCCCCACACTCCGCACCTGTCTCCACGGCCTCAGGGTCCCCAGTGGGAAGTTTGGCTGCGACGCGGACGGTCAGCGCGGTGCATTGTGGGCCGACGGTCAGTGCGGTGCATGCTGGGCCGACGCTCGAGGTTGGGTGCTTGAGTGCGCTGAGTTTGGGTGCAGCAGGGCCCCTACTGACCGTGCACTACACTGAACCCTACTGATCGCAGCTTCCTCTTTGTAGCTACACTTCTCTGATTCAGCACATTGATTAAAATGTGAATAAACCTACCAACATTATTTATAGAAGGTGGTATAGTGTAGCGAGGGAAAGAGGATTTGGACGTCTGTGTTTAAACAAGGAACCCCCTCAAAGCCCTCGCTGGTGGCACAGTGGATAAGGTGCCGGCCTGCAAACCCAAAGGTCGCTTGTTCGATTCCCAGCCAGGGCACATAACCTGGTTGCAAGCCAGGTCTCCCACCAGGTCCTTAGCTGGAGGCACGTGAAAGGCAACCATACATTGAAGTCTCTCTCCCCTCTCTGCCTTTCTCCCTGCCTCTCTCTCTGGAAATAATGAATAAAATCTTTTTTAAAAAAATGCAAGGACCCTTCAATTTATTAACTTTGGTATGTGTGACCTCAGGCTTTTTAATAGCCTCTTAAAACGCCAATTTCCTCCGAATAAAATGGAGATAATAATTCCTCCTTGCCAGTGTCCTGAGGATTAAATGCAATAATTTTTAGAAGTATGTAGCATAATATCTGGTAAACATTAAGCCTTCAGGAATAGATATTTTTAGTATTTGCACATCATTTTTAGAATATTATGTTCTTAACAGGCAACTTAATTATTAAGTCTTAATAAGGTCTCAATGAAATGAAAACAGGAAGGCATCAAGGAGAGCTCAAGATAATACAGAAAACAATGGAGTCAGGATACAGGCAATAGAGTGGTGGAGATGGATGAAAGGAGATAGCAAAGAAGTAGAAAATCATAGATTTAACACCTGCTCTGGAGGTGATGGTGAACTGAATTGACATTGGAGAAGATCAAATCAGTTAACGCAGAAATAAAGAACTCAGGTATTGTTCCAGAACACACCAAAGAAAGAACAGAGATGGAAGTACTATAAGAGAGGAAGCATGGAGATTAGAAAGCAGAAATTCAACCTACAAATGATTTCAAAATGAATTGCAAATAAAATGAAGGAATGGCAAAAGAGAAAGAAAAAAGAAAATCCAGAATGGTACGAAAGAGTCATCATGTTCTAGGCAAGAATACTTCAAAGAGAGCCAGATCTAAAGAATCTCGGGAAATGTTTGAAATCCAAGGACAAAAAAATTATCTGAGACACACCGGTCAGAAAAAAAATCATAGTTAACCTGAAAATAGTCAAATGGGGATGTTCTCAGCTTTCTTCTCCAGAACAACACAGGAGAGAAAACAATGGAGCAAAAGGGCAAAGTTTAAGAAAAGCTGTAACACAAAAACTATTCCAAAGTAATCACTCAGCTCAATGAAAAGAATGGCAACCAAAAGACATATTCCGATGTGCCAGCTCTCAGAAATATACCCCTTTTCCTGGAAAACTTGCGGAGAGGCATATTCCAGCCATCCTTCCTGGAAGCATTACCCATAAAGAACCAAAATTAAGAGTTGCACATTGGAACTGCTTAAAACTAAGGGATAGATGTAATGGTGATAATAAAATGGGATGTAAAAGTGAAACTTGAAGACAAATAATGTACAAAGTTAATTGGGAATAGCGATTTGATTTATGAGTTTAGATGAATTCAACACTGGCCAGAAAGCTTGAAGGACAGGAAAGTGAAAATGAACTAAAGTCTGCACATAGCAGAGTCAAAATTTATGGCTTCCATCTTGGCTTTGATGATTAGAAAAAGAAATTTTCAAACATGTTTTTTGAAAGCACACAACAGTAATGATTGTATAGTTTACAAAGCAGGTGTTTTCCAAACAACTATCAAACATAAATACAAATAACAACCCATCTGCAACCCAAGAAAAAACAAAGAAATACCAAGAAAGACTAAAATATAAAAGGGAAAATATGTAATTTATTTGACAAAATCATTTATAAAGTTATAATTGGGTAGGCTGTGTGTGAATGACAGTAAGTTTTCCATTTTTAAAAGGGGAAAACTTTCCATTGTGTTTATAATATGAAATTCAATTATTTATTATCTGTTGATTATATGTGATCAAACCAAAGAAATCATTTCCAAAAGGTCTGGATTAAATGTTACACAATCAAGTTGGGGTTGGGAAACCTCAAACCCTGGTCATGGATGGTCCCGATGTACTTTTCTTCAGGTACCACAGTGTATTTTTCCCCCCAGCTGGTTCACAGCAGGCAGGCTGGACAAGGCAGGCTGCATGAGTGTTCCAGCATCATCTGGTCTGCGTGTCACTCCTGCAGATGGCATGCTGCTGTTTGTGTGTTCAGACTCCCACGGTGGGTATGTCACCGCTGACCTGTCACCATTGGAATGCCACATCTTCCTGAAGATGGCCCTCTGCCACCCCCCACTACAGACTATTAAAGGACTAAAAGAAGCAGTGCTTCTTCAGTTTACTTTTTCACAATACTGTTGAAAGAAATGCGCCTGATGGAATTCCGATGCCTTCTCTCTCTATGCCAACCCAGGAAATACAGCATGGGATTCAGATCCGTTTCCAAATTCCCAGCTGATGATGTGCTGACATGTTTTCTCCTTTTTTTTTTTTTTTTTTTTTTGGTTTTTTTTTTTTTCCTTTAAAAATTTTTTTAATGTACCCAAACAGACCTTTTAGAGAATCAGGATTTGTGTGTGTGTGTGTGTGTGTGTGTGTGTGTGTGGTTACTCCTAAATTACCCTGATTCCATGCTTTGTTTGTAATAAAACTCACTCATATAGTGAGAAAGCTGTTGGCAATTAGTTTTATTTTCCAGTTCACCACTCATCTTCCCTTCCATGTAATCACCAAATCATTCGTTATGCATATTAAAAATGACATGCTACTAAGAGGGTGTATGCCATATTCAAGTATGGTATGTGACACCAAAAGTGATTTATTTTCTCTTTATTGTAAAAAAAGGAAAAAGCAGCAAAATCAGACCAAAAAAACTTAAGCAATTCACAGGAAAACAACCAAAATCCAATTCCACTTTACACTTGCAGACTACACTACAGTTTTATGTTTTACAGAAATGAACAAAAAATAAACAAAAATACCCAGATATTTATAAACTCTTCTCAGCAAATAAAGTTTAGCTGCTGGAAACCTGCCCGTCCTTACGATAATTTACTGAATAGCTTAAAAAACAAAGTCATAAGCAATTATAAATGTGTGGCTGGTGTGTTCACTTTATGGGCCTAAGGGGAGAAGTGTCTGAAGAAAGCCTGAAGCATGTGAAAAATACACACTGTAGCTCTGGCTGGTGTGGCTTAGAGGACTGAGCATTGGCCTGCTAACCAGAGGAGCATCAGTTCGCTCTCCAGTCAGGGCACATGCCTGGGTTGTGGGCCAGGTCCCCAGTTGGGGGTGTGAGAGAGGCAACCACACATCGATGTTTCTCTCCCTGTCTGTCTTCCCCTCTCTCTAAAAATAAATAGAGTATTTTTTAAAAGAACAATACACACTGTAATGAGGACACCGTTGCTAGAAAATACCTTTAATGGGAACCATGCTTTAAACTCTGCAGCTCACCGTTAGGTAGACTCTTATTTCAAACCGGACTGGGAATACCTTTACCTTTCCCATTGAACAGGAAATCATACCCTGATCACATTTCATTTCCCAGCTCTTCTAAAACTCAGAGAACTGGACCTTCTTCGAAACCAAAGCAGAAGCCCCCTAAATGAAACATGCAAGCAAACCGGAGTATACACAAATTTGTATTTTATCCAGGGTAGTAACTGCACTATAGCTTAGTTAAACTACTTCGTAAAGCTTAATGTCGATGGCAAATTTAGAGAGAGAGCACCGTGTTTCCTTTATCTTAAAAAGACACCCTAGTGAGCTGTGTAATGAGGAGGGAGCATATGGTGTTAACTGTAAAGACTTGGATGGCTTTGTGCAGCTCCACCTTCCTTAGAATAACCAGGAAAACTCAGAAGTGGGTTGCCAGTCTGACCTATAATAGTCAGAAAAGGCATTTTATCAACCACACTTTTCCAAAGGGCATTCTAATAAAGTGACACAACTTCACACCTTAACATAAATGAGGGGACCAATTAAAGTTTAGTATTTAGGTCATGTTTCCAAACAGCTGGGCAGTTCAGGCCAGTTGAATGTAGCTCAAGGGAGGTGTGTGATGCACAGAGAGCCACGTGACTCCAGAAGAGGTGGGAGCCACAGGAGGACAGGACAGACCCTGAGGCTTAGTGACCTGAACTTGGCCTTCAGGGATGGTGTTCAGATGGTGGCTGACTTGGATGGTGTGGTCTTCAGCCTTTTTCTCGTTTCCTAGGTGCCACCAAAAAAAGAATGAAAGAGAGAGAGAGGGAGGGAGGGAAGGAGGGAGGGAGAGAAAGAGAGCGAGAGAGAGAAGGAAAGAAAGAAGGAAGGAAAGAAAGAAAGAAGAAAGAAAGAAAGAGAAGGAAAGGAAGGAAGGAAGGAAGGAAGGAAGGAAGGAAGGAAGGAAGGAAGGAAGGAAGGAAGGCTCAGTATTCAGATGGTACAGAGAATGCAAACAAGTTGAAAACCACTGTCCTTCGCTGGTTTCTCTCCTCTCCTTCTGTGCACACTTGGGTTCCACTAAAACTGCTCTCATGTGTCAGCCACTGCCTCCTAATGACCCAGGGGCTTCCCTTCAGACACACGGAACTCCATATACACTGGACTTCTCAAAGCCCCACTTAACCTGGTTTCTACCATTGTTTTGTTCTCCTGCCCATGTAGTTTCTTTCATGTCCCTTCTCCTCCCCAGGACTTGTTCCCTCCTCTCTTGACTCACAGGGCCATTGGACCTTCTCCCATGATTTTCTGCCTCATCTGTTTTGCTCAAATGCTGACCTCATTTTCCACATAGGATCTGTTTGTCTGCTGGATGTCAACGTGTTCTGGTGACAGTGCCTAAAGCTACTCAGGGGAAAACAACTCATTTTCTTCCTGACAAGACATCCTGCTTCCCTAGTTCCTTGACTAGAAGTAGCCACACCATGAAAATACATACTAAGGTTGATCCTCTCCCTCTTCTTCTTTTAAGAAGAAATTTAGGTCTCACTACCCCCCTCCCCAATCCAAGTTATGTTTAAAGATCCAGAGTCTTTTTGTTCTGGAAATTTTCTTAAATTTCTTTAGTACTTTCTCCTCCCCATTTCTTCTTTTCTCTCTTTGTGGAACTTCTGTTGTTCAGGGATTGAACTTGGCGAACATGTCCCCAAGTTTTCTCACATCATTTCTCTCTCCTCCTTTCCAATGTCTTTGTCCCGTTGTTACACTTTCTAGATGTCCTCAACCTAATTTTATTGCATTTCTACAGACTTTCCGTTTCTGTTACCGTATCACCCACTAACAGGGTGTCCTTTTCCCACTAAATATCCTTTTGTACATCCTTTATGATCACACAAATGACTCTTAGAAGCCCGACATAGATGGGTGAGGTTTGCCGCTCTGGGTTTCCTAGTATGGAGATTTGGCTGAGCGATTTCTTTGGGGAAACCCCAATGTATCTTGAGATCTTGTCAGGTGGGCAGAGCCCCAAAAGTCTCTTCTGACTTCCTGGGGGAAGACTAGAGACCGTGGTGGTTTTCAACACTCAGTGTGTCAAGGGGCAAATCAATCCCACGCACGGTGTGCCAAGCCTGCCTCTCCTTGGCTGTGCCTGCTGTCCCCGCCCAAATCCCCCTACGGCTGTGGCTCTCCTGGGCTGCTGAGTCAGTCACTGAGTATCTCATTGCTCTTGATTTTGGCCCTTTTTCTTATCTTAGGGGGTCTCTGGAGGGAGCGAGCCTGGGACAGGCATTCAGCCAGGAGGCCTTGCTCCCCTGGCCCCTTCCCAGCACTCTGACTCCGGGGGGACTTTCCAACCTTTCACCTGTCTACCCAGCCACTCTGCTTCTGTATGGCCACTGAAGTCACTTCCTTCAACACAAAACCGGCCATTTGCACAGACACCTCCACTGCCCACCCAACAGTCAAAATTCCTCAGCGCCACACCCAAGGTCGTGGGCAACCTGAGCCCAACGTTATCTTTTGAGCCTGACTTCTCATCCTATCACCCACTACACGGACCAGGAAAGCTGTACACTTGTGTTTCATAGTGCAGACCTGTCTTGACGATCGGTTACGGAGAGGAGGCTGGGACCTGACCGCTTGTGTCCTTCACCCGGTCTCGGCCACTTTACCAGCTGGGTGATATTTGGGCAAGTGGCTCACTCTCCTTATCTGTCACCCTGGGATCGTAACAGTGCCCACCCTCCAGCATCCTTGTGGGGATTATGAGAACACCCAGGACGATGGCTGGCACGGAGCACGTGCGCTATTAAGTCTCCGCACACCTGTCTGCCTCGGTAGGTTATCAGATTCTTGGAGGCGAAACTCCTCATTTACTTGACATTTGTCATGTGCTTATGACGCTATGCCCTAGGGACCATGTGAAAAAGAAGTGGCGAGTGGAGACTGCTGACCAATGATTAAAACACACTGTGACGAATGCTACGGCACAGGAAAGTGCACAGTGAAGAGATACCGAGAAAGAGTGAATGGTTCAGAAGCGATGGGGAGGCTTCACAGATCCAACATGGAAGATGGGCTGGGTGATGACTAGGTAAGAAAACCAAGGTGGTGCAGCTAGGACAGTGGGCGGGGGAGAGCCACAGGCCAGAGAAGCAGGTTGGGGCCAATTGCACAAGGCCCTGCAGAACCTGTTTGCTGCCCTGTTTGTTTCAGGCTGTCTGTGAGTTTCACCATCCTAGCTAGCAGGTGGAGGAGAGTGCCAGGGACAATTCTGGAAAGTTTAATAGCTGAATGCAGCTACTTGACAATTATTTCAAAAATCAATTGGAACATGCTCCCAAAACAACGTCGAAGAAGCCAGACACAAAGAAGCACGTACTCTAGGATTCCACTTTATATGAAAGACAAAACCAGGCACAGTTTACCTCTGTTTTTAAATTCAGGATGGAGTTACCTTATGGGCCGAGAGTGGACCAGACGATCCAAGAGGGGATTCTGGGATGCACGTAACATTGTTGCTTGATCTGAGTGCTGGTTTCAGAGGTGCACTGTGAAAATTCATCCAATTGGAAGTTATATACTTATTTCTATACTTTACCTGAAAACAGTAAATGAGGCTCATTATTGTGCTCACTTGGATACAGAGAGACTCACAGGGAAATCTTTTTTTTAGGTTTTCTTTTTTTACCATGATCACATCAAGGCAAAACAGTTCCTGGAAATAAAATGCCACCGTTTCACAAACTGTTCATGTTTTCATTATACATGGCCTCAACCTGTTTCAAACCCTTCAAAAGTGCTGCTTTTGTGCTTCTCAGGACAGGTCTCAGATCCCCTGAGGGGCCAACAGTAGTTACAACACAGTCAGCTTCACCAGGACTGAGGCTTCATGAGCATGTGAGGAAATGATGCACACCCAAGGGTGGGTTATATAGATGCAGGTTCGGAAACACCAATACTCAGCATCTGAATGAGACTGCTTTTTTCTCATTTTAGATGTGACAAGGGGCCGATGGTTCCCTATTAACTTTATAGAGAAACATGCATCAAAAACACATCTGTACAAGCATGACTTAACGCAGTCAACATTTATGTACCCTTGGAAACAAAGAAGTAGGTGGGTTGTGGTATGTTTTTTCTTAAAAATTTATTATTATTAAAAATAAATGTGTGTACATAGTTAAAAACAAATAAAGAATAAAAAAGGTATATGAAAAGTCAAATTTTCTACTTCCCATCAGTTTCCCAAAGCAACCACTATTACAACTTTCTTATATAATCTTATATGTTTTAGAAACTGCAAAAGCCTATATAAATCTGTGTGTGTATTACTCCTGCCCCAACTTTTCTTAAACAAATGGAAGGCCAATATACTCATATTTTACTAAACGTTTCATACCTGTAAACATGGACACAGCATTAGCCTTTACATAAGTATTCCACTCAGTATGTGTTAAGACTTATTATTTATAGTCTTTTGCTTCTATAAACAATGTGGCATTCACCATACTTGCATATGCTCTTTGACATTTCTTTTTAATTTATGTAGAAATTGCCCCATATACCTCAACTCTGTTATCAACCTTTTTGACCTCTGTATTTCTGGTTGGTTGACATTAGTATCTCATTGTTATTTTAATTAGCCATCCTCTATTTAGTTCATTGATCTTTCCATTTCTACCTGAATGCATACTAACTTGCTTTGACCGCCAGTCTTTAATGTTTAGTAGATTGTCTTCCTTACATTTCCCTCCAAAAGGACCATTTTTTTTTTTTTTAATTAAGGACAGTTCCGATTTTTAAATAGTAAAATACATAGGGATCAACGCATACATATACATAAAGCTAATTACCTCTTTTTAAAAATTGCTAAGCTTTTAAAATTTTGACATATCAGAGTCTAGAAGAAATAATAACTGTTCTGGGTTAGTGTCCCCCAAATTCATGTCTACCTGGAACCTATAAATGTGGCCTTATGGAAATGGGTACCTTGCGGATATAATTGAGTTATGATGCGGCCATACTGAAAGACAGTGGGCCCGGATCCAGTGACTGGTGTCCTTCTGAGGAGGAAACTGCATACAGACAGACACACAGGGAAAACAACGGAGGAAGAGATCTGACTGATGTAGGTACCAGCCAAAGAACACCAAGGACTGCCAGCAATCGCCAGAAGCTAGGAAGAGGTGGGGTAGGAGCCTTTCCCAGGGTCCTGTGCGAAAGTATGGCCAAGTTGTACCTGGACTTTGGACTTCCAACCTCCAGAACTATGAGATAATCAATTTCTGTTAAGTCTCCAATTTGAGGTCATTTGTTACAGTGGCCCTAGCAAACTAATACCATAACCATTTCAAGTGGTGTAAAAACTGCATCAACTGACTCGTCATGTTTAAGTCACTAGGCTGCTTCCAATAGGCAAAAAGAAAGACAATGTAGAGAACCTGTTTTAGGTTTTCTTTTTTACTATTAGCTCATCAAGGCGCAACAGTTCCTGGAAATAAAATGCCCGTTTCACAAAGTGTTCGGACTTTCATTGCATATTGCTTCAACCTGTTTCAACAACTTCAAAAGTGCTGCTGGGTTATACGGGAAAAGGTTTTTCTGCTGCAGACGGTAAATGGCACCTTGTAGCTCTTCAAAGCATTTTACTGTTCTGTAAGATAGTCCCGCTTCATGGACGATGCTATCTGGGGCTGTGCCATAAGCAACAGAGATAGGAGCATGAGATTCTTTTGGAACCACAGGCCTTGATGGAAGCTCCAGGCTAAGTTCTTTTTTACCCCCACTTGCTCCAACTATGTCCTGAATTTTATTCATTGCTTCTTGGTGTAAAGGTGTCTGTTTACTATTGGCTAAACAGGGGCCTGCTTCAGATTCGGCTTCAGAATCATCAGAGGTGTCATAATCTACCAGGCTTTGAGAGGCTTGTGGGGAAGCTAGACAGCCACCCTGGGGTGTGGCGTGGGTCTGCAGGGACATCACGACCTGGTTCTGTGGTTCAGAAGTAGCATCAGCAGCCTGGGAAGCAGAGACTTGAGCTTTCCTGTGACCGCCAAGAGCAGCCAAAATCCTAGCTTCTGTTTGCTCGCTGCTTCGGTCTTGGACAAGTGAGGAGACCCAACCACAAATATTTGCGCCATCATTAGAGTCAGTTACATCAAAGTACTTGCAAATGGTGATAAATTTATCCCAGTCTTTGAGCAGTAACTTTAAATATCTGACAAAATATTCAAGAAAGCAGGTTTCTGATGAAATCAAGAAGTCCAGAAGAACTGTAGAATCAAATCCTATATTTTTTAAAAAGAATAAAAAAATACAGTGTGGGTTATAGCCATTTTCATGCGTGTGATGGTTCCACACATCTGTTTCTTGGGTCAAGCTTTCAGCGGCTTCATATTCTCTGAGAATAAAGATAATGGAGACCCCAGATTAATGACCTTTTACAAAAATAAGTTTTGGCAGATATAGTTCGCCTACAATAAATTCACCTACCAGATTCCTTTTTAATCTATGCCATTACTTAAAAGAAAAAAAATTTCAGGCCAATCTCTTTCTCCACAAACTCTATACAGATCTGACTCAACAAAATAAACAAAATCCACTGGCTTTGGCGGCTCCAGTTTTTGTGCTCAACAAAAAGTCCTCTGTCTTCTGTCCCTTGACATCAGACTTCTTCATTCCGATAGGTAACCGCTAATTCCATGCGGTAAGGTGTGTAAGGTGGGAAAGGTGGAGCTGCACCCCACCCTCCTTCCTTTCCTCCCACGCTCTCCTCATCAGGGGTGGGCATGTGACCCAGGGGACCAATCAGAGCAACCCATGCTCCTGGCCACCACCATTGGTCCGGATATGAGACTAGGACCCATGTAGCCCATCACATCTCCCCTGGGACTTCTGCTGGGGTTGTTAAAGATTATAACTGTAAGGTTGCTGTCAGCAGCTCTGCCTGATGATGAATTCAGAGCTGTGAGACAGAGCAAAAGAGAAATAATCAATGGCATGATTTGAATCCCAGTATACGCAGTTATGTCTGATACTAACTTGACCCTGTAGAATGCCCAATTAAGAGCCAATAAACCCCAATTTTTGCACAGAACATTCTATGTTGGTTTCTATCATTTACAGCCAGTCTTCACAAATACAATTACCTTAAAAAAAAAACAACCACCACATATGGCACACATGCATGACTCTCTGGACACCATGAATGCGGCTAAGGTTAGAAATTCACACACAGAACGAATTTAATCCGGAGGCTTCCTCTTTCCCAGGCAGTAAACAGCCAGCTCTGGGCACGACCAGGATTACTGTAAAAGGCATGTGCATCCAGACTAAATTTGTATTTGACCGTTTCTGAGCCTAATTCAAATCACATGCAGGAATTCTGCACTCTTGATTAGAACCTTTCAAAAATTGGCCCTGAACACTTCCAGTCTGAGGCGGCCGCGGCCAGCAGTGTCATAACACAGTGAAGCTGGCAGGGTGACACTGCTCTGCGATCATTAGGGAGAAAGCCCTTTCTCTGGAGCCAAGAGAGAAATGGAAGAAAAGCAAAGACTTCAGGCTTTTAATAAAGCAGAAGCAGAAATAGTGTGCAAGGTCATCACTTATTAACTTCATAACCAATTACAAACACTTGACACGAGAAGAGATTACCCCAAGTACAGCTGTTTTAATAAAGCAGGAATTGGATCAGTATAAAACGTCATCAGCAGCATAACTTCATAATCAATTTCAGATATTTGCCTCAGGACGATATCAGCCCCAGTTCAGCTGTACATTAAAATGAAAACGTAGGTCCTTTGACGACTTCCCAGTGTGTACTCACCTTTATAAAGGTCACATCACCTTACTGGAGTTCAATATAGGAAAGACAGTCTCAGAGGTAAAACGAGTTCTGAAACATCAGTTCAATTAAGATTTAAATGAGGGTATTACCTTACTCCTTATCACACAGGTAGCACAGAGATGAGGCAAAACCAGGGCCTCTGCTTTCTAATCCCAGTCTAGGTCTACAGCAGACCCTGGATCTGCCTCACCAACCAAGTTTTCTCATGAGAACGCACGAGTGATCTCATTTTCATGGCGGGCTGAGTTAGAGGAAGGAACTGGAACTTATAAGGAAACCACAAGATTGTTAGGGATTTGGTTTTTTCTCCTAATGATGGAAAGTAAATAATAGGTCCAGCTCAGTATTAAAAATGTTGTCTGCTCTCCTGGCATGCAGTCAGCACAATCACTATAATATACTAACCGGGTCAGCTTCCGGTAGATGCCCACTGTCACTTTGGCGGCCTCCAACAGGTCATCGTCTTGCTCCATGAAGACTCTAGCCAACCACTCACAGGGGTGGCGAGGCTGCACGGAGGGCTCGAGGTGAGGTTTTAGGAAGGCCAGCAACTCATGCATGAACCTCTGTAAATCAACTGCAAATAATAAACATGTCAAAGAATGGGCAACAGCCTGGGAATACATTTGTACCTTGCCTGCCTATCTTACACACAATGACGGTTGTCATAGTAGTTTAAAAATGCATGATTACAATTCACACTTTGAAAATGTCCACAAGTTCGGGATTATCTGTCCTTTGCAAATCAGGAAACTGAGTTTCAGAGAGAAAAAAGTGACTCACTCAGTAGAACACTGTTAAAATGGACAGTCAGATTGTCTATTGGCTACAACTGCCAAATAACTAATTATCTTTGAGAAACAAAAGTTACATGAATTCTTGCCAAAAGTGTGTGAATGGATGTGCAGTAGACCACAGAATGAGCAGCAGACAACAGCTGTCTGTTACTAGTAGCAACAATGCAACAAAACAAAAATAATTGTGATTTAAAAATAACAGGAAAAAATGTTCTGTTTGTTTAAAGCATGAAAAGAAAGTACTACTAGTAAGCAAAAAAGCAAAGAGCTTTCGGGAAGTTTCAGCTGCAATTTAGAACTCTTAATTATAGACACATGCCATCTAGTGTTGTCAACTATAACTGCACAGAATTAGATCCAATAAAGGTCGTTTTGAAACAAGTCAGGGAAGGTTACGGCACTGCTTTTAAGTCAAACCTTTCATTAAATCTATGTGCCGCTTCTTGAGAGATATTTACTCTTCATTTTTCTCAAATGAAAAGGAGACTATGCTTCCCAAACACCTAAGCTGAATGTCGTACTTTAAATGGCTCTCCTTGGACTCTGAGCTGGAAATTATATGCAACCATTTCTTTTCTCTTTTTTCTTTCATCAACGTGTGGTTGCCTTTCACCTGCCTCCAGCTAAGGATCCAAGCTGGAGACCTGGCTTGCAACCTGGTTATGTGCCCTGACTGGGAATCGAACCAGTGACCTTTGGGTTCGCAGGCCAGTGCCTTATCCACTGTGCCACCAGCCAGGGCCTGTTACCTTTTTGTTTTGTTTTTTTTTAAAGATTTTATTTATTATTTTCAGAGAGAGGGGAAGGGAGGGAGACAGGGAGAGAGACATCAATGTGTGGTTGCCTTTCACCTGCCTCCAGCTACAGACCTGGCTGGAGACCTGGCTTGCAACCTGGTTACGTGCCCTGGCTGGGGAATCGAACCAGGGACCTTTGGATTCGCAAGCCAGCACCGTAACCATTGTGCTACTAGCTTTTCCGCAACATAACGTTTCACATGTCAGTATATATATATCAATTTTACAAAGGAAAATTTGAAAATACTACAGCTATCCACATATGAGTTAACTTATGTCATGTACTTGGCAGTGACTTAACAGCACCTACCTTTCCTAACCTTAGTCATTAGTTATACTATGTAAATTCAGCTTAGTCTCCCAAAAGTTGATGTTTCTTAAGATAATTCTAATGTTCTTCTTCTCCTTCTTTCTTTTTTTTAAAGAAAATCTGATAAATTATTACTTGGATTACATACACAATAGCTTAAATTAGTAGAAGCAAAGTTCTCAAATCTGAGCATTACAAATGATTTTACTTTGCTAAGTAACTACCCAGGACTTGGCATACAAAAGGAGTTGGGAGAATTACCTTTCATTTCCTCTGTTGCAGCGCAGTTTTGAATCTTGATTTCCAAGGATTTAATAAGAAGCAAGCTTGCTGCTCTGAGGATCACATGGTCCGGACCAGGGAGCGGCCCGCACGCCAGCTGAACTTCACTACCTCCAAAGCAGGAAGGTTTTCCACGGACAGACAACGTCCTCAATAAGCCCCGATCCACAGCATGCAAAACAGCCCCAGCTAAAGACAACATGTCCTCCTCTAAATGCTGATCTGGTGACATTAAGGTAGCGACAGGCCCCCGACAAAGGTCTTCACCCACTTTCCAGAGAAGGCACTTTTTCACGAATATGATGCACTTCCTTTTGACAAAAGCCTGCACCGGCCAGGCGATGATGCCTAGCACACAAGAAGGTTTCAGAAAGAAAACCCTCTGGCAGGTGCAGTGTAACCCCAGGTGAATTCTGGATGCTATAAGAAGCTCAAGCAATTCCAGAAAACATACCAAGCTGTTCACGATTTTAGAAATGTCTTGAAGGTTTTCCAAATGCTGGGAAAATAAGGAATTGTAAAAAACTTCCAAAATAGTGTCAAAAGGACTCAGGAACTGCCTTAGAATTTCTGCAATTAAAAAAAAAAAAAACTGTAATTATAAACAACAGGAATAACAAAGCCTTCTTAAAACACACTTTTACAATTTAATTTTTATAAACATTACCGCTTTACAAGAGGAAAAAATGGATTTGCATTGTTTACCTCTAATGTGAACAAATGAAGCTACACAGACTAACAGCCAATAACCACAGTTAATAATAACCACTTTACAAATAACCACAGCATCAGAGTATGCTAGGGATTTATAATAATAGGAGCTTTCATTTAAATTTTTAATAACAATGAAGAGCTTTCAACTTTTTTTCTTTTAAAACAGTACCCTCAATCCAAAAAGGTGGGATAAGAGTCTAATTTTTCATACTTTTAAGACAGAACAGATGTTGTAAAGTCTTACTCTTTATTATAAATATAATTCTCCTTGGGAGCAAGATAATTACAATTGTTTCTGGGGAATAGAATCCATACCTGTTTTTTGTGAGCATGTATCTTTAAAGATTTCTTTTAGTACAACAGTAAGAGTGTAGAGGCAGTATACTACTTTATCATTTTCAGAGTATTCAGAAAGACTTTTCTGGCAAAAAGCAATCCAGGAATTACTTAATGTTGTCTACAAGTGAGAAAATTTTAAAAAGTGGTAAGTTATAATACCAATTTTCTTTACAATTACAAATCACCTATTATACACAATACAACTCTATACATTATTTTTTAAAAGAAGTATATTTGTTAAAACAAGGACACAAATAGCCTAAAATTCTTTAAGTCAAAATTCAATATGTCATAGACATAAAGGATCAAAAGGAAATATGAAGATATCAACAATGGTTATCTCTAGGTGGTGAAATGTGTCATTTTTCTTTTGTTCTTTATATTTTTCTCATTTTCCAAATTTTCTACTGCAAACACCACCTTTTTTGCACTCAGAAAAAAGTGTTATTTTCAGAAAGGAGCAAGCATTTTTATAGCTGAAAGTCAGTAGAAGCTTAGCTTTGTCCCCTGGTTTGTGTGGCTCAGTGGATTTATATAAGACTTTAATCCTTGATACACATCACTATTATATCATTTCATTCTTATACTTCTGTGGACTTACAGGTTATTATGCTAGCAAACATGTTATGGATAGAAATATCTAAAGGGTAAAACCGGATGCCAAAGGATAATTTTAAAGAAACCGGAAAAGGAATAATAACATAATCTGCTTACTGACCTTTTCTTTCAATTGGAAATACAGAAGTAATCCAACGCACTTTGCAGCCATGTGAGATAACAATTTATCCGAGCTCTGGAACATGCAGATCTATAGGAAAACAAAAAAATTAACCCACGATTGCTGACATTTTTTAAAACCGTCATTTAAAAAACAGAGATCTTAAAAACATATATTTAACCTACACACACACACAAATGACTTACTAATTTAGACTCAAAGTCACATGATTGTACAAGGATTTTAATGATCTCTCTGTATTTCTCCTTTGCTTGGAACTCCGTCTGGACAGACAGTGCTCTGGTCACGACGGCTTGGAGCACGGTTAACTGAAGGAGCGCAGTTTCTCGGGCCCTGCCCTTTAAACACGTCGGGGTTGCAGAGGTCGGGGACGAGTGGCCAGGGGACTGCTGACACTTGTCCTGGACACCGAGTGTGCTAGAGCTTTCAGAGGAGGTGGCTGTGGAGCCATCCTGACCTGCCAACGCTGGGTTGAGATAAGAGACGTAATCCTGGCAGTGGTTTTCCAGCGTGGCTCCTAGGAGTACCTTCTTATACAATTGTTCTAAAACTTCAAAGGAATCTTTCATTTTGATAGCCAAGATATATCTTCTAGGTAGTTTGACGATTCCAACTGATAAATATCAATCTTAGATATGGGACGAATCTAAAAGGCGTTTCTTCGGTACAGCCTGAAATAGGGAAAATAATTTTAACATTGTGTCACGCACATCATATAATGTAAGGGAAGGGCATCTGTCTCTTAAATTAAAGGTAATACTGACTGATTGATGTCTCCAATGGAATGTTGGTAATAAGAACATTATTTTAAGACCGTAAGAACAAATTGTATTGCTTTCCATACAGATTTCAGACCATACAATTACTTTAAATTTCATCACAGCTTTCCTCTAACAGTTCTCACTGGGCTCACCTGGTTTCTCAACCTTAGTGCTATAGTAATGTTGCTGAAGAAGCTGCTGTGTGCATTGTGGGAAATTGAGCAGCAACCTGGCTGATACCCACTAAAATAACACTAGCACTCCCTCCCGAGGTGAAACCACTGAGCAGCTCAAATTCATTAATCTCCTCCACCTTCAACTCACTTATTACACAGCAGGAAAGAGACCTTGGTTATCATGTAAAACCTCCGATAAAAATGATAAAAATGCCATCCCAAGAAAGACACAAGATGTTACACCAAAGTAATCTGAACGTACGTAGTAAACTATCTTTGTAGCTGGGGGCAGATGAAGACTCCTGGTTGTCCCAAAACCCGCTGACTCGATGGACACTAGGAAGCGAGGGGAGAAGGCAAAGGACACTTAGGGTCAGAGATGGCTTCTAAAGTGGTGAAAATGGCAATCAACTGCAGATGACCAACTACCAGGGGGAGTGTATGAACTATCGAGTAAGCTGGGCAAGGAACACTCTTAAGACTCTGACATGAGTAAAGAGGTTACCAAATATCCTTTCAAGGAAATGTTAGTGCCTCTGGGAATTATCTGATCCCAAGCCTTTGAGCTATTTAAACCTCTGTAAACTATAACCAATGGCAATGCCACTGAAGCTGGCCTGTAAACATGCAAAGGACTGTTGGGTGGGGTTGACCCTACCAGAAGTGGGAAAAGCCAGCTTCGCTTCCACTTAAAAATACATTTCATGGCCCTGGCTGGTGGTTCAGTGGATTGGCACTGGACTGCAAACCCAAAGGTCGTTGGTTTGATTCCCCAGTCAGGGCACATAACCAGGTTGCAAGCCAGGTCTCCAGCCAGGTCCTTGGCTGGAGGCAGGTGAAAGGCAACCATACATTGATGCTTCTCTCCCTTCCTTCTTTCCTCCCTGCCCTTTTCTCTGAAAATAATAAGTAAAATCTTAAAAAACAAACAAACAAAAAGACATTTCAACAGGTCTTTACTCCACATCAAGTTGTGGTTCCTTTATTTTAACATGGTTGTGACACCTACCTGGGTTCTTTCATGAATTAATGAGTTAAGTAAGATGATGAATACCCATTCATTTCATATAGGTCATGGTTTTGTCCCCTTAAGATTCATGCTTTAACAAAATTCACAGTTCCCCTGACTTATTTATAAGTGCTCTGCCTGTCTTTAACCTCCCTCAAGTAACAACCTGGAGAGCTGTCACTGACACGGGGTGCCACCAACACAGAAAGGCCCACAGACCTGCCTTTGGCCTTCAGATGTCCCTTTCCACTGGTCTCCTCCCCTTGCTTATTAGCTCCTAAGGAATTTCAATTTCTGATCACCCCCACAAGACAAAGCTGCCCCAGTTTTAGTCCTAGGTGCAGAAATAAGTATTAAAAAGCCTATATATTTTTACTGAACGTTATGCATAACGTTGTTACATTTCCTCTGAATCCAATGATTTATAAACATAGGTCTGTATCAGTAACCTTGCCCCACTTGACAGTGTTAAACTTTCCCGAGCCCCATGCTCCCAGAAGTCGGAAGTGGTTAAGAAGCAGAGAGGTTCCAAGGTCTTCGCAGGATGGACCAAACCCTGGATGGGGCCCATGGCCACCACCCTTCCTCACTGACACCCTTGTTTGGTAAAACCCCTCATTTCCTCCTCCCTTGAGAGGTTTCCCATCTTCCCCTTGCAAGAGCCAAGATAAAATCATCTCCTTAATTATCTTGTTTACTTTGTCCGCCACACATGGGGAGCCAGGTTTCATATTCCACTCCAAAGCCCACCTCCATTGTACCTATTTTACTCACAACATTTCTCCCCCAAAACTGACATTTTTAAATGTCAAGTACTCTATGACAATAGAGTATGTTAGGTTATAACAACATATTCTGAACTTACGGTCATTTTAGGCCACAAATGGAATTATTTTTATTTCAATGCTATCTATACTAGTAAAATAATTCTAATAATATATAAATCTCAAGTTCTTAAATTTTACCCCAAATGAGAGTAAAATTGCAGTTATCCAAACACTTTTGACCTACAAAAAGGGCCATTTCAAATGATTCCACTGCTTTAGCACACAAAACTAAAGTGAATGCCAATAAATTAACACATAAACAAATAAACAAACAGACATTTCGGGGGTAGAGAGTGGGAATAAGCCCACATTCTTTGCCAAGGGTGATTGTGAGAAATCAGACTGAAAGTTAGAAACTTTTCAACACAGATTCAAAATGACCCTTTGTAGACACAGGGAAAAAACCAAGCATCCACTCGGGGTCACAGTGCCCTGAAGATAATTAATGAAGGAAGAAAAGAATAAGTGCTAGGCTGTTTCTATTGTGACTAAGCATAAAACTCCTAATTACAAAGTCTTTTAAAATATTAATGCTAGCCAAAGAAACCTACATTAAAGTAAGTGTCTGTGGGAAGCCCACTGAGGATTGAGAACTGTGGTTGTTTCTTTTTAGTCTTTGGTGTTTTCTTAAAAAACAACCACCACCAATTATAGCATCAAAGGAAAGGGCATTCTGAGAAAACCAACTGGGGAATTCAATTCACCACATTTTTTCCTGAAGTGGCCTCAGGCTGCATTACTTCACTGACCTGGAGGAAGGAGGCCCCCTCCGACACCCAGTTTTTCAGGGACCCTAAGCCAAGTGTCTGGGGAAGGGGGCTCAGCATGCCCAGAAGCTCTGAAGCCAGTTAGAGTGGATAAAGGACAAGGCCCTGGCTGGGGGCACAGTGGATAAGGTGCCACCCTGCAAACCCAAAGTTTGCCAGTTTGATTCCCAGCCAGGGCACATAACCAGGTTGCAAGCCAGGTCCGTTGCTGGAGGCAGGTGAAAGGCAACTAAACTGTCCCTAAACTGCCTCTCTCTAAAAATAATAAAATCTTTAAAAAAAGAGAAAAGAAAAGAAAAAAGGACAGAGAGCTGCCCGGAAAGGAAACAAGTATTAGGAGATAAAAGTGAGTGCTTCTCAAAGTTCTTTCAGAAAACTCCTCTTCACAGAGGAGCATGAACTTCTGCACCAGGAGGCCAATGGGGTCCCCATTACGAGTATAAAATCTGAAGTTGCTCTTGTATTGTTTCAGCACTATAAACTATTTTCATTTTGCATTCTATTACTAAAAGAACCCTGAGTGTCTTAATGTAAAAATAATATATTTCCCAACCACCTTCAAATAAAATGGACTCTTTGGAATAATTCCTAAACTTTATCAAGTGCCTATCATATGTCTGAGACATGATTCTAAGTGATTAATTGCTTCACCACAACCATGGAAAGTAGAGCCTTACTTATCACACCCATTTTACAGACAAGAAAACTAAGGCACAGAGATCAGATGATTGAGCTAGTTAAGTGGCAGAGCTGGGATTTCTTAATCTATAATGCTCCCTTAACAGAGATGCTGGGATTCTCAAGGAAGAAGGTGACAGTATTATTCTAAACAAAGCTGCCTTCTAGGATTCTCATTCCCAGTCTGATTAGAGTAGACAGAAATTTTAGGGGGGGTGGGGAGGCCTGGATATCAGGGCCAAAGTTAGGGGAGGCTAATGAGGGTGGTTAAGCACTGAGAAGGCCCAGAAAGAGAAGGGACCGAGGTACCCATCATATATGTCTACCACCTGGGCCATTGAAGCTAATCAACAATTTCAAATGCACCTACCTTGACTACTGATGGGAGTGGGGAAGGGAAATCTTCTGAAGAAAAGCCTGCCACATGCTGGGTGCCTTCCCCTTTGCCCTGCTAGTTACTTATACTCCCCACCTTTCTCCCCACCCCAACAGGTCCCAACAAGAGACTGGAGGAGGAGGGAAAGGGGCAGGGTTCTGAGGGATGGCCCTCTTTCAATTCAGGAACTCCTTCTTCTATTTACCTTCAAGCCTAGAGCTGGAAATGGCAGTTACTGCCCCAGGGGTACAGCTTCCCTGCTCACTTCCTTAAAACAGAGGCGTTCAAGTTTCAGCAGCCTCAGAACCACACCTGGAAGTGCAGGGCCTGACCCCAGGAATTTGATACAGTTCCGGGATGAGGCCCAATAATTTGTTTCTAGTGCAACAAGTCTCTAGGTTCCTGTCCTGCCAGGTGTTGGCGGATTGTCCTCTCATGCAACTCTTACCTGCGGAACACTGCTACAGGTCAGGATGTGATTATTTTTAAGCATGAAGGAAAAGCCTGATAATTGTCACAGATAAACGACTTAATATATATGATGAAGGGCAATGGTTAGGTGTTTTTCTAGTCTATCTCGGTAAGGGCCTGAGATCTGGGATTGCGTCCAATGGCTCCACCACCCCTGGGCTGCCACGGGCCTGGTAACCCATTAAGCCTCAGTCTCCTTCTAGGTGCAAGGAGCATGACAGTGCCCAGGTCACAGGCAGGGCCCAGTGAAAGGGGACCGTCTCTACCCTGACCGCCACTGAACACCTGCTAGTATTCCCGATGCCCAGCTGACAGCACATGGCCGGGCTGCCTCCAGTACCTGCCTGCCCCGCACACTTCTTTTAGTTGCTCTGAATTTTTACCTATGGTGTACGGTTGCTTCTGAAAAAAGTAAATGAACATGGTTTGATTCTGATGAAAAAATTTTAAAAACTACTCATTTTGAAGGGGACAGCAAGTTAAGACAGGGTCAAATATAAAACAATGGTTACCGGATTCTTCGTTTTTTATTGAGATATAACTGACTTATAACATATATTTGTTTAAAAATATATATGTATATATATAGGGTAAATGATCATAATAACTCTAGTAATGTCCATCAATAAACGTAGTCCCCAAAATCAATTTTTTGTGTGATGAGAACTGTTAAGATCTATTCTCTCCAGAACTTTCAAATGTGCAACATAGTATTGCAGTCACCACCCTGCACATTACATCCTGGGGATTTATTTAAGTTTGTAATGTTTCCCCCTGCACCGATTTGCTCCCATTCCTTCCATCCCCATCTCTGACCGAACACTAATCTATTCTGTGTCTATGAGCTTGGTGGGTTTTTGTTTGTTTCTGTTTCTTTATTGATGAACACTTAGGTTGTTTCCATATCTTAGCCATTATAAATAATGCTGCAATGCCAAATTCTTGATAAGGAATGTAGTAAGCTCCTGCTAATGGATGTGCGGCCTCTGAAGGGAGGGCAGGGCGCAGCCTCAGAGATGGGGAGCACTGCAAAAGCAAGATGCCACATTCATGTCAACTGGGCATCTCCTCTAGGGTCATCCCCGTGCACCTGCTGGGTAAGTGCATGAAGAGCCTGTACTGGTTTTGGACAAGTAATGAAGGAGTCCTGTTCTCAGAAGCCTAGAATAACAGAGAAATGGCAGCATTTAACATAAACTTGATCAAAAGAAAATAACCATGTGGATCTTTTCCAGACAGTGTTAAACTGTTAAACTGACCACGCCTAAGACCTTTTTTTTTTTTTTTTTTTTTTTTTTTGCATTAGCACGGATAGAGAGCATTACAATCAGAGTATTTTAGTGCCAGAAAAAAATCTCAGAGATGATCTAGACCTGTGGGTCTCAAAACTCTAGCTTCCAAATCCCCTGGAAGGCTTGATAGAGCATGACAGCCGGGCCCAGCCTGAGTGGTTCTGGTTCAGTGGGTCTGAGGGGAGCCCAAGAATTGGACTGGGGATTATACTTGGATAAGCAATGACCAACTGACTCCATTTGACTAATAAGGAATCTGAGAGCATTAGGCTTACATCATATCATGGTAACGCTGCACAGGGTTTTTTGAAAAATGGAAAACCTCTTGTGTATCAATACGAAAAGCAAGACCTTTCTACCCTTGGCTGCTAACATTTGGTTCTACATTTTAAGTGATGCTTCAGAAGGAAATGTTCCTTCATTCATTCCCCTTTACCAATCTGTGTTCCTTTCCCTCCTCCTCCTGTCCCTGCCAAAACAAACAAACAAACTAGCAAAAAACTCACCCCTGGTGACAGGATCATCTATCAATTTGACAACCGCACCACCTAGATTTTACTCAAGTCCTAAAGTCTGAGCCCATGTAGATGGATAAGATTTGATTTTTAGTTGAGAAAAGATTACCTACCCCATCTCGGCAAAGTGGCACATGTTCAAAGAGCGGAAAAGTACGGGGCTTTTGTGGTGAAAACATTTATAGCACTTAAGTAAGAGGATGCCAATACTTTATTTAGTCACCTTGGAAAACGCCTTTCCAATTCTGGATCATGATACAATGCTGTTTCCTCTGCCTAGAAAGTTCTTCTACTTTTCCTTCTGTTTTAAGCTTGGATATCATTTTCTCTGCCAACAAACTAGACAACCTACAGGAAATAAATTCCTAGGAACATATAACTGAATCGTGAAGACACAGAAAATCTGAACAGGCAGATTACTACTTAGAAGATTGAATCAGTAATCAAAAACCTCCCAACACTCAAAAGTCCAGGACCAGGTGGCTTCAGTGTGAACCCTAACAAACATCTAAAGAAGAATGGACACCAATCCTTTGCAAACTCTTTCAAAAGTACAAAAGGGGAGGCAACACTTCCAAACTCATTTTATGAGGTCAGCATTATCCAGATACCAAAACCAGATATGCAGACAAGGGTATCACAAGAAAAGAAAATCAGGCCAATATCCCTGATGAACATGGATGAAAAACCCCCTTAACAGAATGCTAGCACACCAAATCCAATGATATATTAAAAAGATCAGGCTGGTGTGGCTCAGTGGATTAAGCACTGGCCTGAGAACCCAAGTGTCACTGGTTCAATTCCCAGTCAGGACACATAATAACCAGGTTGCAAGCCAGGTCTCCAGCCAGGTCCATAGCTGGAAGCAGGTGAAAGGCAACCCATACACTGATGTTTCTCTCCCTTTCTTCTTCCCTCCCTTCCCCTCTCTCTAAAAATAATGAATAAAATCTTAAAAAAAAAAAAAAAGATCACACACCCCAATCAAGTGGGATTTATTCTAGGGATGGAAAGATGTTCCATCCTTTGTAAACTGGTCACCAGATTAACAAAATGAAGGATAAAAATCACATGATCATCTCAATAATTGCAGAAAAAGCATTTGGCAAAATTCAACATCCATTTTTGATAAAAACTCTCAACAAAGCAGGTACAGAGGAAACACACCTCAACATAATAAAGACCATACATGAACAAGCTCACAGCTGACATCATACTCAATGGTGAAAAACTGTAAGTTTTTCATCTAAGATCAGGAACATGACAGAGATGTGCACTCTTGCCACTTCTACTCAAAATAATATTAGAAGTTCCAGCTAGAGCAATTTAGCAAGAAAAGAAACAAAAGCCATGCAAATTGGAAAAAAGCAAAAACTGTCACTTTATGCAGATGACATATTATATGTAGAAAATCCTAAAGACTCCACCAAAAAACAGAATCTCCACCAAAAAACAGAATCACTAAACAAATGCAATAATGTTATAGGATACGAACTCAAAATACAAAAACCTGTTGCATTTCTATATACTAACAAGGAATACCAGAAAGAGAAATTAAGAAAACAATAATATTTACTTATTTACCATTGATCAAAAAGAACAAAACTACCTATGAGTAAATTTAACTAAAGATGTAAAAGACCTGTGTAAAGCAAGATTTTAATAAAACAAATTTAAGAAGACACAAATCAATGGAAAGCTATTCCATGCTCATGAATTGGAGGAGTCAATATTGTTAAAATACCCATACTACGCAAAGTAATTTACAGATTCAACGCAATCCCCATCAAAATTGTCATGGCGTTTCTCGGTAGAGCAAACTCAAAAATTCCTGTGAACTACCAAGGACCCTGAATAGGCAAAGCAATCTTCGGACCGTCTAGAGGTATCCTGCTTCCTGATTCCACACTACATTAAAAGGGCATAGTAACCTCCATGTTAAGAGAATCCACAGTCAGGGTCTAGCTCTCCTCTGGGCTCTATACTCAAGTATCTAAATGCCCTTGGAGAGGGAGGCCCACGCCCGCAGGCACCTTCAGCATAAACTCATCTATGGCCCTTTAAACTCATTTTTCACTATACTCCCCATATCTCTATTTCCTAGTCACCCAAGCTGGAAACCTAGACACCTTGCTGGACCCTTCCTCACCCAGGTCCTTGCCATCCCTACTGCCATGGCTGCAGCCTGCCATGCCCGCGCTGGGCAACTGCACTGGATTCCTTGCTGCGTGGTGTTTCTTGGCCTACCCTACACCCACTTCCTTCTAACAACTTCTTTCCTTAGGCTCAAGTCCAAACCCCTGACCGTGGCTTAGCAAGTCCTTCAAGGAGTCTCCTCACACCAAGTGCCCAAAAACCAAGCTCCAGGCTTCCTGAGTCCTTCAGAAACACCGCGCATGTGAAGGATTCCCAAGCTTTGCGTGGCCTATTCTTTTTGACTAACTCATACTCTTAAGTCCCCGATTTGGAAACCTCCAGTCTCCGGGGGGCCATCTGTATCCCCAAGTGCTGGCTGGGGTCCCTGACAAATGCTCTCTCCGCCTGTACCACAGTACCTATCTCACTGTGTTGCCCATAACTATCTTCTAGTTTGGTTCACACTTCCTTGGGCAGGACTGAGCCCAGTTTGCCCACATATGCCACTGCGTACCTTATGCGGAAGGCACCAAAAATGAGTCTTCTTGAGTAAATGAAATTGTAAAAGAAAATATCAGAACAAACTGAAAGTGCCCGTAGTGGCCCCCATCTGTCGTGAGGCATCTTACCATGTTTTTATTACATGACAGCAGCTGATATATTGAAATTACGTCTTTGGTATAATCAGGTAGGGCATTGGCGGTAGCCAAATGCCTGCTTTATTAGGTGACTTAGTTTAACATCATGTCAACTCTTTGTCCAGGCTATAGCCTTCCATATTTGCAGTAACCCGGCTCCCAGCTGGTCTTCTCCTTTGACCACTCAGTCATCTTTTCAAAACACAAGATACAATAACCTTCCCTACCATGGCCTGCAAGGCCCTGCAAGATCTGCAGCTTGTCCCCCACCCCCCAACCTCATTACCAATCATTCTCCCTCTTACTCACTCCGCTGGACTACGCTGGCCTTCCTTGCAGTTCCTATCAACAGCAGAGGTTATTCCAACAGAGGCTTTGCGCTTTGCTTCTCTCTCCCCCTGCCTGCAAAATTCTTCCCCCACCCCTGCAGATAGACCTTGGCAGGACCGGATTCTCCTCAGTCACATCGCTGGGCTGAAACGTCACTTCCTCCAAGCGCTTTCCCCGACTACCTATCTCAAATAGCCATCGCGCCCCAAACTCAATGCCATTACTCGGCTGGATTTTCTTTACTTAATATATCCGAATGCTAATTTTGTGTTCTTTTGTCTCCCCTGTTAAAGTGAAAGCTCCAAGGGAGCACGTATATGCATCTTATCTTATTCCCTGTTGTTTCTCTAATGGCAAAAACAGTGCCCGGCCAGTCAAGTTGCTAAATGAATCAAGGCACTTAACATGCCCATCTCGCACGTTTTCCTGTTTTCTTTCCCCCTTCATTCACAGGAATCCGTGAAGGTCGGGGTCCTTCAGGGAAAAAGCCGTTGAAGCGTCACCACCACTACAAAGACAGTCCTCTCTTCCGCCCTCAGCGAGGTACCCGCTGCCCGGTCGTGAACCCGGTCTCACGGGCAAAGAGAAGCCGAGGACCCGGCACTCGAGACTGAAGAGCGTTGAGGGGCGGTGGGACAAGGCGCCGCGCTCTTCGCTTCCTCGGGCCAGCCTCTCAGCCCGCCGCACACCCAGCTCCGCTGCCGCCGAGCTCAACCCCCGACCTAAGTTGCCTGTCAGCGATCTAACTCAAGGAACCCTGCCTTCGACCCCGTTACAGCGACAACCGGCCCCCTCCGGGCCACCGTAGTGCAGGGAAAGTACAAGCTGGCTCCGCCCCACGCATGCGCAAAGGCTCTGGTCGCGTACAGTGTCTCTTAGCAACCGCTTTGAGTCTCTCCGCTAGAGGCGGAGCATTGGAAGGCACGGCGGGCAGGCGGGAGAGAAAATGAGTGAGGCCAATCAGAGATGGGCCCCAGCTCCGATCGGCACGCCTCCTTTAACTGTCGCGAATGAGCAGTCGGCTTTACGGCAGGCAAGGGGCGGAGCTGCTACGATAAGGAGGGGAGAAGGAAGCAGCCAACCAACCAAGTCGCCCCCCAGTCCCCACCCCCACCCACCCCGGACCTGGTTTACGGCTCCGGACTCCGGCTCTAGTGCGGCCGCTGATTGGCTGCTGAAGGCTTAGTCCCATCCCAGTGACCCCAAAGTGCTGGAGGGAGGGGGCAGGGGTGGCCCAGTGCAAAGTGCATCCAGAAAGCCCCCTACCTAGAGCCCTGGTGGCTGGCACTTAGGACCCTGGACGAGTGGGAACCTCCCTGCCCCGAGACCTCCCGCGTTTCCCCCGTGGCCGGGAGCCTCCGGCCCGGAGCGCGGCAGCCCCCTGCTCGGAGACCTCAGACCGGGACTGCCCCCCCGCCCGAGCCGGGACTTCCTCCCTGCACCCCAGCCCCTAGGCTGCCCCGCGGCCGGGACCGCCGCCCCGCGTCTGCTCGGCGGTGTGGATGCTCGCTGGGCTGGGGCCGTGAGGCACCGAGGAGGCTCAGGAACACCCGTGTCCGGCCCTGCCTGGGGTGTTTCTTCAATGGAGAAGTTGGTGAGTGTGGAGGAGGCTGAAAGGAGGAAGAGAAGCAGCAGCTGAGGAGACAGGTAAAGTCAGTTACCTTCCCTAAAGGGAAGGGGGCGACGGGAAGGGAGGAAAATCACTGCATCTTCCTGCCGGACCCAATCACTCCCTTCCTTTGCTCTCTTTTCGCGAAGCCCCCTCCTCCTCGCCCCAGGGGCGCCGCACCTCACTGGTTTCTGATTTCCAGGGTTGAGTTGGCTCCGGAGCTTAGGGAGCAGGAAGCGGCCTGCCCACCCACCGGAGGAGTAGCAGCGACAGCCTCCCACCAGCATCCTTGGAAAGGTAATAAGCCAGCCCTCCCCTCCCCCATTGTTTGTTTCTGACCCCTATCTCATTAAGTAGTGCTCTATTTTCACCGTGGTTACCTGCGAGTGCGTCTCTTCCCTGGCCCCCATTTCCCCAGGAAAAGCAAACACACTGCTCTTGCCCTGCTCCTTACAATTTAATAACTTTCTTACCCCCTGTTGTGTGTGCCTTGCCCACCTTTATCTCTGACTCCTGTTTCCGTGTTTTGCATTATCTTTTGGTACCCTACTCGGAGGCTTGGAGATCTCCATGCAGCCCTCCCCCTTACTCTCATAGGAGTTCCTCAATTCCCCGATAATGGCTTGTTAATTCCGAATCACTCTGCTTTTTAATTAAACCACAGTTTTCTGTTTTCCCCTTATACCTCCCTATCACCTTTCTTCTACGTGCATCAGAAAATCTTTTGCGTTACCTAACTGAGAAGGGTTTGGTAAAGAATGAGTTTCAGGAAATAATGTGACATTTTTCCTAGGGAAAAGTGAGTTTGTGTACCTGAACAGTATGGATCGTAAGGAAGCTTTATTCATCCCTGAAGCCCTTTTGTATAAATAACTCTTCAGGGTTCTGTGTGTCTCTGTGTGACTGATTGGATGGGTTCTGAAACCGTTAAGATACCCAATGCATGTTCCACCTCCGATTTGCTGGAACTTTTGAAATGACATACTATCTTGTTAATAGGAGACACTCACAAAATTTAAAAACAAAGGGATGTTTTGGTGTGTTTTGAGTCAAGGGCTTTCTCTTTGCCCTCCCCAGAAATGAGATGTCTCATATCGAAACCCTCACAGATCATTTGTTAGACTGAAATGTAAGCGTCTAAATTCATGGGATCCCACAGCTGCTGCTCTGATTTGCTACTGCCTCCAAGAAGGTGCTCAAGGTAAGTTTAGGACATTCGTGGAATTTCTCAAGAGGGAATAGGACCTGGTAAATCATATAAAAGTTAATTTAGTTCAGAAATTAGCCAAGTGAATGACTTTCCCACCATCCAATAACACGAGTATAAAGTGACTTGGTAATCTCAGAGTTATTTTAATATCTCAGACTGTTTAGGGAATTTTTGGTACTTAAAATAGCAGAAGCTTTTAGGAAATCTTTGATTTACTCTGTTCCAGTGGAGTTTCTGCCTTCCACCAAAGGGAAATTAATGGCTTTCTTGATACTTCTAATTGTCAAGGCATAGCTAAAGATACCTTTAAGGGGCTCTGAGGGTTTGCATATCCTTGAGACCTGAAACCAGACACCAGAGGGAGACTTTACGCCACACAGTGGGATTTAGAGTCAATTGCTACCCATGAATCGTCTGTGAACAATTAGGGCAGCTTTTGCAAGTGCATGTAGATATAAGGTCCACTTCACTTCTGTATACCCCAGGCAGAAGTCTACGAAGTTAAAGGCAGTTTTCATTATTTGAGTGTGTGACTCATTAGAGAGATGTCTAAAGATTAAGGACTTCTAAAAAAACGCTAAAATATTTGAACGATGTTTTTAAGATAGAAATGAATCAGGTACTTTCTATTCAGGCCTTCTTAATTAAATATTTTCCTACTTTAGACTTTAGTGTGTTTTCATTGCTGAGAGGTGTTACCACATGAAATGATGGGGGAGGGAGGTGTGGTCTGTGGCGAGTCAAACATGTAGGATAAAGAGAACACCCTCCTTTTTCTCAGCCAGTTCATCCTCATTGCTTAACTGATATTTCAGCCATCCCATCAGTTTTTAATGGTTTTCTAAGGTTAGCGACTATGTATAAATTGTCAGCATCTTCTATTAGTATAGTCTAGGTTATAACAAACACTTAAAATGTTTAATTTGAGTCCTTATTCACCAACACAGCCAGTTATGTGGTTTACTTTTTCAACCTGGTAGTTAATTTTGTGTTCATTCTATTGCCAGTCACAAGGAAAAAGAAAATCAAGCAACACCTGATTTATGTGATAGCCAAATATAGACTTATAAATGCACAGAGAAGATAATTGGGTTTTTTTAAGATTTTATTTATTATTTTCAGAGAGTAGGGAAGGGAGAGAAGCAGAGAGGGAATGAGCGTCAATGTATGGTTGCCTTTCACCTGCCTCCAGCTGAGGACCTGGCTGGAGACCTGGCTTGCAACCTGGTTATGTGCCCTGGCTGGGAATGGAACCAGTGACCTTTGGGTTCGTAGGCCAGAAAATAATTGATTTTAATTGAGGATATTCAGTGATGCATCTTGAATCTGCTATGGCCAGTACTTACTTTCTTTATACCTAAAGAAATGCTGTTCACAGTTGCTTAATGTTACAACACATACAAGACTCATTTATTTTGTTCACATTTAAGTTTGGTAATAGAGGTGTACATACAACCTTTGAAAAGTCCAAAGTTGGATGACGTCTATATAAGTGTACCTATACCTGAGTTTCAGCCTTTCTTTTTATTCTTAACTGAAATCATTCCCTAAGTAGAACAGTCATCTCCCTTGCAAACTTTCTAGGCACCGACACGCGGCCACTGAGATGATAATGCCAAGCATGAGTTCATAAGACAATATTGACAGGACCTCATCATTTAAAATTCCTGTGATTTAAACTTGGACTTGGGTCTGGATAAATGAATTACAAAATTACCTCTGTTGCCTCATCCACATTTCGTGGAAATTGTTGGTTTTTCTCCTGGAGCCTATGAGAGTTATAGATAAGTTGTGCATGGTAATAAATTCTTGTGTTACATGGAGGGCCAGTAACTGAGGAGATATGCATGTCCCTACTTGTTTTGGAACATGAACAGTATGCTACGTTGAATGTTACTAACATGACACTCCTACTGTATTTGGGGTTCCAGGTTCTTGATCATGTAAGTAGAACTCACCAACATCTCCCATGATGCACACTTTGGGCCGTGTAGTATGTGTGCATCTGCCTTTCCTGTCAGGACTGGGAGCCATTGCTAGGTTTGTATTTCTTTTTCCCCCAGAGCCAGTATCCTTGGAGTTGCTCATTTTATTCCATATAGCCTGTACCTCTACTTACTCTGCAAAGAAATGCCTCTTTTCTCTTTTTTTTTTTTTTTTTTTTTTGAGTAGCAAGCTGTTATCTTGTTTCTAGCTTGTGTGAAATCTGAAAGCACACTTCTAATTTGTGTCACTTAATCAAAAAATGTGTGAGTTTCAGTGAAAATAACATGCAAAAAGCAATTAATGACTAATCATGCTAAAGGAAATTAGGGACATGTGGGCATGTTTGGTGAAAGTTATGCAATTGTTAGGGCTTAAATATATTTTTACACTTACTCTTCACTCCATTCTAGGGACTTTTTAAAATTCTGTGAAGCAAGGAGTTTTGGTTTAACTTAATGACGTTTTCTTGGCATCTGTATGGAAATGAGATGGTAACATTTAATTCCTAAATTTATAGTTTCTAATACAATCAACAGTATAAAAGCTTAGGGTCCTATATTGTTATCTTTTGACCCCATGTAGAACAGAAAAGATGAATTCATAAAATGTAAACATACTAACATTGGGCAACAGAATTTTATGTAAAAAGGAGCTACATCAGGAAACTGGCTCATTTGGTATATAATTCTGAAGTTTTCCTTGTTAGTATGGTTTTTTCTCTTTTTTTTTCCTAACTGTGAAACCTGAAGTAGAATTTCTAAAGGTTGCACCCACCCTCAAAGTTTTAGTCATTCTGAGTCATTTTTAATATAAAACAACTTCCATGGCCCATACAGTTATTTAGAAACTTGCTTCCTGTGCCATATTCTTTTATTTTATAGGTGATTTCCATGAGTTGTCAGGTTGTCAAGCTTTCACTCCGTATGGGGAAAGACTTACTGTTTTTATGATTCTCATTTCTGGAAATAGTCCTTTATTTTTTTAAAATAAATACGCAGATCGCTCTACTCATAAAGTAGCACCAAGATAAAATTAATTGCTTGTCTGATGCTTTGGACTGTTGGGACATTGGGTAGCATGTCAGCATCCTTCATGATTTGGGCAGTGCAGCTGACAGGGTTTGCATGTTCGTGTGTTCTTTCCTGTGAAGACTAATATGTGTAAAGGTATTTTTTGGGTTTAAAACTATAGTTATTATTTTAGTGGTTGGTCTTTTCAGAAGAGAGAAAGGTGATACAACCTTTCCAGGATTATTTGATTCAATTTAAGTATGCAGAACCCTCTGCCAAAGTTGGTAGTACCAGTGGCCAAGGCCTGTAGTGTGCCAAGGTCATGTCAGGTGCTCAGACCTACATTCGTCTGATTGAAGTAGCCCAGTGGGGAACGTCACAAATTACTGTTGTCCGTGCATCTGTCTTGTTGGGAGAAATAATTTAGTCACTTCACTTTTTTACACAAAGGCTTTTCTTGATAGTATTAATGAATGAGTACTATTTCCTGTTCTCAATGGGCACCTCGCTCGCCCTTGTGCCCACTTCCCCTGCTGTGGATGTGGCGATGGGCAGGCG
This sequence comes from Noctilio leporinus, assembly GCA_004026585.1. Lineage (NCBI taxonomy): Eukaryota > Metazoa > Chordata > Mammalia > Chiroptera > Noctilionidae > Noctilio > Noctilio leporinus. The sequence continues at coordinate 322,707 of PVIW01000241.1, forward strand.
GAGGGCAGCAACAATAGCTTGCACTCTTACAGGCCGGAAACCATGGAGGGCCACCTCTTCTCTGGGGAGTCAGGAGGTGCTGAGGACATACTCAGAGGTGAGGTACCCAGTGATACTCCTGAAATGTAGGCGCAGCTCACCTGGGAAATAATCACATGTTCATTTGTGGTCATGCTCGTGTTTCATCATTGGAGACATTGGTTTATATTTTTAAACGTATTCCACACCCAGGTTCTCCTATTAATACATTAATAGATAAATTTATCACAATTAATGAACTGGTAGTGAACGAACATTACTATTAACTAAAATCCATACTGTATTTAGATTTCCTTAGATTTTACCTAATACTCTTTTTCTGTTCCACAACTCCATCCAGGATACCACATTACATTTAGTCATCTTGTCTCCTTAACACTCCTCCTGGCTGTGACAGTTTCTTAGACTTTGTTACTTTTGATGACCTTGACATTGGGGGGAGTGCTGGTCAGGTATCTTGTAGAATGTCCCTAAACTGCAACTTGTCTGATGTTTTTCTCATGACTAAACTGAAGTTCTAGTATATCATATCATACCATGCCACATCATACTATGTCATGTCATACTAACAACATGACTTGGCACTGTAGGTATGAAACATGATTATGTGACTGAAGTGGTATTTTGTGCTCTTTTCTTTTCCTAACTGTCCTCATTAGAAGGAAGTCACTATAGGCATGGCCCACACTTAAGAAGTGGGGGTTTACGCTCCATCTCTTAATAGAGGGGAATCTACACAAATTATTTGGAGTTCTGCGCAGAAGATCCCTCCCCGCTTGTCTGTTGATTCAGTCAGTTATTTATTGTCTGCTTTGTGTTAGAACTTAATAGTAGTTTATTTTGTTCAATTTGTTCTGCCTTGGCTATTGAGAGCTCCGTAGTTATAGTTCCTGTGTCCTTTTGACATCTCCCCCCCACCATCATTGTGGGTTTTTTATTCTTCCTCTCTTTTCTTCCTTTCTCTCTTTTTTCTTTTTTGAACACTTCCTTCCTGTTTGGCACTGTGAGATGCTCAAGGCCCATCTTGTACACTTCCTGCCCCAGTCTTAGATTCAGCTTATGTGTAAGGTTAGTTCTTCATTTTTTCCAACTCCTTGTAGGAGTTGTTCTGACGATGCCTAATTCACAAATAACAGGCAGAATAATGTGCTGAGGGGTGAGTGGAGGTGGAAGAGGGTATAGGGGCAATAAATGGTAGTGGGAAAATACTATTAAAAATGGGCCGCGCTTTAAATCAAATATTATTTCCAAGTGCAGGTTAGCAAAGTCTTTGGTCTTCCTTGAAGAAGTTTAACAAGGAAAGATAAGGTGTGAAAGGAGGAAAGGGTCAAAGTGGGTCATACTAATTTGGACTGGTTGAAGTTTCGGTGGGTAACCAGTGGCATCTCTGACTGTCACTTTTCTCTGTAGCACCTGTTGCCAGGTAGCCCAGTCATGTTGAAGTGACAAGGTTTTAGCACACTTGTCCCACAGGGATGGGTGGCAATTCTCCCAATGAGAAATTCCTTGAGTAATTCTGGTATAAAGTGTGGAAGTCACTTTGGAAGTGTTTTTCTTTTTTTTTTTTTTTTTTTTAAGATTTTATTCATTATTTTTAGAGAGAAGGGCAGAAAGGGAGGAAGGAAGGGAGAGAAACATCACTGTATGGTTGCCTTTCACCTTCATCCAGCTGGGGACATGGCCAGAGACCTGACTTGCATCCTAGTTATGTGCCCTGACTGGGAATCGAACCAACAACCTTTGGGTTCGCATGCAAGTGTTCTTAATCTTAGAATTCACAGAGCGAGGATTTAATTGACATGGAGAAAGATTCTCTTTTCTTCTAGTTGTAGAGGGAATTTTTTCAGAATTTCTATAAGGAGGCTAGCTAGACTGTTGTTAATCTTTTACCTACTTTGGTGTACGCATAAAGAAATAGCAGTATTTCCTTTTGGCCATAACAAAGAACCAGCATTTAAAATCACGTTCTCCTTTTTTGCTGTTATAGATTCTGTATTGGCTGTAGTTTCCTACTATATTGAATGCATACGTTTTCTCATTTTAGGCTTGTTTAGGAAATGCAAGTGACTGAGAGTGTCAGTTAAAAAGTAATTTGGATGAGCCCTGGCTGGGTGGCTTGATTGGTTGGCACATCTTCCTGTAAACCAAAAGGTTGCAGGTTCAGTTCCTGGTCCCAGCACACACCTAGGTTGTGGGTTCAATTCCTGGTTGGGGCATGTGTAGAAAGCAGCCAATTGATGTTTCTCTCTCATGTCAATGATTCTCCCTCCCTTTCCCTCTCTCTAAATCAATGTCTTTGGGTGAGGATTTTAAAAAAAATTCAAATGAAGCAAGTCTGAAAATATATTTTGAACAGAGTAAAACCTTTGTTTGCATCCCGATTCCAAATGTGTGATTTACTATTTTCTTTATTCTTTCTCCGTCTTTCTCTGGAATGCATGCTGTCACTCTTCTTCTCTCTCAATCTGCCTATTTAGGGGGAAAAAAATCCTGAAAATAAATTACAGTCATATCTCAGTACTCATCAACTTCAGAACTCATCAAACTCTGTACTCGTTGCATTTTGATGAGAAAAATACATTTCAGCACTCATTGCTTGCTTGGGACCCTCATCGCACTTGCTAGGATCATGGGTCATGACACTGTCCCACGAGAGAAAATGCTTCATCACTTGCTGATGCTCTGTCAGTTTCAGCATTTGTCACGAGTTCCAGGACAAATCCAACGATGAGTACCTAGGTACTGCTGTATTTTATACCACCGTGGAGGTGAATGTAGGCCTCAAGATCATTTTCTCTAAGATTAAATCTGAGTTCTTTCTTTGCTCTGTTAGCTCATTGGAAAGCGCTGAAATTTAAGTTCATCAAAAGGTAGACTGTGCAGATGGCTAGGAATCTTCATTATTTGTAAGAGTTTTCCTATGATTGTTACCTGTTTTTAGGGGAAGAAGGACGATCCACACATCTCTGGACACACTCTGAGGCCCTCCCCACGATGCTGGATGTGCACAATGGTCCTTAGGCAATCCACCTGTCAGGAGAAGGGACATTCTTCTGAAGGTAAGTGACGGATGGATGCTGGTCACCTGTACTGTTGTGGGGGAAAACCCTTGACTTTTCTCCTTAAAATCAGCTCATGTATACTAAACATAGCACTTGCTGAAGGAAAATCCAGGTTTCCTTTGATAGTGTTTGGCCCTTTTTCTTGCAGAGTAGCCCTCATTTAAGTGCCAAGATAATCATTCCATTTTAAAAGCTATGTTAAAAATTGTGGTTTTCAGCACAGATGAGTAGTTTTCATTAATTCCTTCTAATGGTCTTCACCGTCTGTTCTTAAAAGGCTAGTAATAGGTGAGAACCTATTTGAAAAGGATTCTTGGTTTTGAAATTTCTGAAACAAGAGACTTGATTTTAGTGTCAGTTGAGAAAAGTAATTAAGTGATGAAATAGGAGGGTTCCCCCCCCTCCCCATTTCTTAAAAAAACATGAAAAAAATATGTTGTCTTGAAATTTCTCGTTTCCCAATTTTCGCTGAGGAAATAGCTCTGTGTAAACATAGACTGATATTTTTAAATGGCATTACTTAGTAGTGAAACTTCAGCGTTTGTAATAACCCTTTTCTGTGTATAAAATAACGTAGGGGAAAAAAAAAAAAAAGGCCCTGGCTGGTAGCACAGTGGATAAGGTGCCGGCCTGCGAACACAAAGGTCGCAGGTTCGATTCCCCCCAGCCAGGGCACATAACAGGGTTGCAAAACAAGTCTCCAGTCAGGTCTGTGGCTGGAGGCAGATGAAAAGCAACCATACATTGATGTCTCTCTCCCTCTCTGCCTCTCTCTCTTCCCCTCTTTCTAAAAATAATTAAAATCTTTAAAATAAAATAACGTAGGATACTTGATTCTACTCTTAGGCTAGCCTAATTAAGTTTGCCTTGTACAATCTACATGAGAAGTTTTGTAAGGTAAATTGTTATTGGGAACAAAATTCTCCCAAGATGTCTAACTTACGTAAGAGTCCAAAATGTCTTTGAAGAACTTTACCACATAATTCTTTTTTTGTTTATTTTTGCTTTTTGTTAGAAGTGGAAGCCTACTAATTAGAAGAGGAATCTAATCTCGTCTTTAAAATTAGCACAGGTGGAATGGCTTCCTAGAATAATGTTAGTTTATGCTTCTGTATATTTTTAAAGGCTTAAAAATCCACATAAAAGTTTTTGTACACATTTTAAAATATTTCGTATGATCTTGATGCTTGATATATTTACAGCATAAAACTTCTAGAAGACTTAGGAAATAGTGCAAAACCTGCGAGAACTAAGGCAAAGTGGGGAGGATAAAAATAGATACAGATACGCAAAGAGAAGTAAATACAACCTACACATTTTACTCTCATTTACTGAACCCCACCCACTTTCCTCGCTCTCAACCTTCCACCTTTCGGGGCTAATATAATATATTGTTAACATACTTTATATAGGAAAGCAGCCTAAAGGGTTTTGCACTTTTTTTTTTTTTAACTGCATCTCATAATTAAAGGCTTAGTCTTCAAAGTCTGAATCTTCCATTTAATACTTTACATTGACTTACTGATTTGTGATAGAATGGACCCCAACTTAAATCCCCGTCATGTGCTTCAGGTAAATCCAAACTCCTAAGACAAGCATCCGTGTAACTCCTCAGTTGACTCTTATTTCCTAGCTGCCCAGCGTCATCTTCCTGCCACCTCTCCCCAGATCATGGTATTACGTTCGTAGGCTGTTTGCTTCGAGTTTTTAGAAGGCTGCAGAAGAAACGTCCTGTTTCAGCCATTTAGGGTTTTGTAGTAGAGAAGACTTCTTTTTGAAATCTTTTCCCGTCTTAGAGAAATTTCCGAAAGTTTTGGTCCTCACAGATACTTGTCAACTAGCTGTGTCAGTGTGAACGGCATGACCAAGGAGCGTGATTTAGCAAAGGAAAATTCTGTGCTATTTCATGGACGTGCTGTTGGGAGCCGGGAATTCTAAATTTGATGTATTCTGCCTGCCTTTACAGGCTGATCCCTGCGACCTAATGACCCCTTTGTGAAAAGTGGACTCAGCTAGGATGTTACACCACCATTGCCGAAGGAACCCTGAGCTCCAGGAAGAGTTGCAGATTCAGGCTGCAGTGGCTGCTGGGGATGTTCACACAGTGCGGAAGATGTTAGAACAGGGCTATTCGCCCAATGGCCGGGATGCCAACGGCTGGACCCTGCTGCACTTCTCCGCGGCAAGAGGAAAGGAGAGATGCGTTCGTGTCTTTCTGGAACACGGAGGTGAGTGAGTGCACTAGAAGCAGATCTCTTTTTCCCAGGGGAAAACTTGAAATGAAACTCAATTTCATTTAAAAGATATGTGTGCCTGTTTGCACAATGTTTAATACGTCTCTTTTGTTAATGCTCAACTTCTAATGTTCTCTCCTGTGTGAACATGGTTATAGTTATGCTTAGTTCTGTTTCAAACCAGGTTGTATAAAAATCAGTTTGGCGAATGTACTTTTTTTCCGCTGTCACTAAAGCTGATACGCAGCCAGGTGTTTCTAGGCTATTTGAACTAAAAGCAGCTCTTCTTCAGGTTGTCCAGTTGCTTGTGTTTCAGAAGCAGAAGTGGCCATGGTACCTACATGGAGTTTCCGTGAGACGTTTGCTCAAGCAGACAGACCTGGCCCAGGCCCCTTTAAGAAGCATGGTCGCACGATGCCTGGTGTTTTGAATTTTCCTCCTTTAAAAATCGTGTTTTGGATGCTTTTATTACTGTCTTAGAGCATTTACTTGCCTCTTCCGGAACTGTACATAATTTCTAGGTATCCTACAAGAGGATTGGTTATCTGAGGCCTAATTTTATGTAAATATATGCAGTTGGAAACTACATTTGACAGTTTATTTTTTTTGCTTCACACACTGTTCATAATCATAATTAATAGCTCCCACGATTAATAACTAATAATTGTCCTAAACTAATGTACTTTTTTCTCCAGTTGAATTTTTATTTACTTCATTTTCCTAAAGTTAGATTGTATGTACGCTTTATCATTTGTATCGACATTACCTTTGTAAAGTAGCTTGGTTGGGATTCAGGTTCCACGTGAGCCATTCTAGGGCCTGAATTGCTCATTAACAGCATTTATTTTCATTTCTGAGGAGTAGTCACATTTTCAGAAATGCGTGACATACAGCAAATGTTAGGAGTCCCACAGCTCTCAGGAGGGTCTTGTGGCTTGTATGAAGACGGGAATGTGAAGGCTTTGAGCTCGGATAAACTGCAAAATGATGTTAGATCTGAGACTGGCTGTCGTCACATACCCTGGGGGCCCTGACCTAGGAACTTGGTCCTTGAAAGAGCTGACTGTTGACACAACCTGACCATTCCTTGGCCTTTCTTTATACTGTCCTCCATCCCTCCCTGCTTCTTTCTCATAGCTCATTGTACCCAAAAATTCGAAAATCTCAGTTCTGCCATTAATGAAGGGGAGGGGTTTGCTAGGAGAAAGATGTGAGAAAAATTAAAAGTTGGGTATAGGATCAAAACACTTACAGTTCTGGCAATGCTTTGTAAAGTTCGGTGGATGTGCTGAGAAATGGTGAGGTAATACATATATACAGGGTGCGCACAATCAATTGGCAAAATTTTAATAAAACAAAAAACGTACCACAAAAGTTTTATTTTGAAATAAACTTATTCTTATATGTAAATACATAAACATAGTAATTTTTTAAATTGTTCAGAAGCATCTCCATTTGCTGACTGGATTTGACTTGGGAATCTTGAACACACTTTAATGAACTTTTCTTTAACCTTGGACATCATCATGTTTTCAGCCTTAGCTTTAACAGCCTCTGTATTGGAATGAGGTTGTTTATTAACTTCTCTCTCACAAACACTGCATACATAATAGTCTAAAGGATTTGCATCAGGTGAACTAGGCAGCCAGATTTCCTTTGACCAGAATTCAGGAACATTGACACTGAGTTCTTATACCTTTTTGGCATTACGTGCTGGTGCACCATCTTGTTGGAAGGTAAAATGACATCCATTTGTGACTTGCTTCATCCATGGTACAACTCCTTCTCTCAAAACATCGAGGTAAACATCCTGGATTTTCATTGATGATATCCTGGATTCTGTGTACAATATCTGGATGTGTGCGATCCTTGCATACCTTATGCATTTTCCTTGTTGGTGTGGTGATGTCAGGATCAGCATCATACACCTTCTTCACGTTGTCAACTGTATGTAAAAGGATGTTAAGGAAGTCCACAATTCCTTAGCAGTTTGCCCTGCACACTGTCCAGAAATTATGGTTGCTCTAACATCGTATTCCTTGGACATGACAGTTGCTCTCAGAATTTAATACTTCATATCTGAAACAATGATGTTAAATCATAACCTTAGAAACATAGCTTTTCAAAGTTAGTAAGAAGCACATGAAATAAGGAGATGCAAAGTTATTGCCAGTTGATTACATGCATCCTGTAATTTGAAAGTGGACCTAAGAGGATTTGCTGATAGATTGGATATTACATAAAAAAGGAAGAAATCAAGAATAACAATGTTTGGGCCTGAGGATAAGGAAGAAAATAGTTTCTGTTTGTTAAAAGGACAGAGGAAAGTTAGCCAAATGCAGTTTTAAAAAATAGGACATGGTTGTTTCATACAAGCCACTCAGCTGACAAAAAATTCTTCATCTGAACCATGTTAAAGCATCAGATCTTACCACTGATAACTCTGTACACCTGCACAGTAAAACCACCAACGTGCGATCTCAGAGCTAAGAGGTTACCTTGGACTGTGCGGTGATGTCAGAGAAGTGACCAGAGGGACGCCTGGTTGGGGAGCAGCCATGAGAAGTCATATCTGCTGCTTTGCTTTGTCAGGTATCTCGTTTCATTGAGGAAACGAGCAAGCATGACTTGGAATGCTGATACCATCAATATTCCAGAAGGGGAAAAAGTATGGCTGTCTTGTTTATCTATACCCAGGCTCTCCATAGCACATGTGACTAAAAATTCAGCAGCCACCACACTGTGTTTCAAATGCTCCATAGCCATGTGTGACTCATAACTATCATATTGGACCCCAGAGATACAAAACATTGGCTTGCGCAGATAAATGACATTTTGGCGCTTTACTTTCAAACATCCAGCTTCAAAAATGATGGACACCTAGGGTTTATAGTGTCAAAAAATTGTTAGTTTCTAAATACAAACATGATGTCTATAATAGTGACTCTGTACAAATCCTGGTATTCCTCTGACCAGGTTCGTGTGCTGGGGAGGGGTATTAGGAGAGTAGAAATTATAAGAACCCCATTATTATTATTGTCTTCATTTTCACATTTGAATTTTTCCAGAAATACTAAGACCATGTTGGGCGTTTTTCGAAAGTAACATTAAAAGACCCTACCTTAGCGTGTGTATTTATCTTCAGATTCAGTATTTATGCAAACAGAAGGGCGGGCAGCTAAAGCTCTGAAAGTTAAATCCATAAAGCAAGTTACCAGAAACCCTGAGAAAAGTGTAAGGATGTGGCCAGAAAATCCTTTTGGCGAAACCCATGAGAAGGCATGAGCGAGATCAGGGGTTAATTACAGAAATCCATAGCAGAGGAGTGAGAAATTCTTCTCAGCTTCTCAAAAATAAAAGCTTTTGCAAATGATAATCCCAAATGTGATGAAACCAGCATCGACAGTGGGAATTGATAAAGGCACTATGGAAAGCAGTTTAGTACTATATTTTAGACCCTGAGAAATGGGAGCTCTTTTTGCCCAAAATATGTATTCCAAGGAAGCAGTTTTGAAGGCAGGAATTTTTTTACATGAAAATTTTACCAAGCATTACATATATTTTTTTCTTTTTTTTTGAAGGGAAGCGTTGTCAATGTCCAGATGTAGAGAAAAGGTTAAGTAATTAGACTATGATTACAGTTATGTGTAATTTTTTAAAGTGTATAGGAAAATGCTGAAAGTATCATTCATGTTGACAATAGTTATTAGAGAATGCTGTTTTTTGCCTCACTGCTCTTCTAAACTTCCAATTTTTCATCAATGAAACAGTATAAATTTGGGAGAAATCCTGATTGGAAACACACCTTTGGAACTTATCCGATTGTATCGATGCTTTCCAAAACTTTAGAAGTACGTACAATAACTAAAATGAAGAATTCTCTAGAGTGCTTAATAGCCGATTTGAACTGGCAGAAGATGGAATCAGTGACCTTGAAAATTGCTCAATAGATATTATCTATTCGGAGGAACATACAGAAAAAAGAATTTGTTAAGAAATGAAGAGTCCCAAAGACTAGTGGGATCCTGTCAAGCATATGACATGCATGAAGCATGATGGGAGTGCCAGAAAAGAGAGGGGACAGGAGAGGACAGAAAATATATTTGAAGAAATAATGGTCAAAAACGTGCTACATATGATGAAAATTATTAAACTACCAATCGGAGAAGCTAAGTGATCTCCAAGTTGGATAAACTCATCTGGACATATAACAGTCAAACTGTGAAAAAAGAAAATCTTGAAAGCACCTAGAAAACTGACTGATTATGTACAAGGATTTCTCAGTGACAGCTGGTTTCTTCTTCGCATGAAACAGCAGTGGCCAAAAGCCAGTGGAATGACATATTCTAATTGCTGAAAAGAAACAACCGTCAACCAAGAATTTTATATTCAGCAAAACCATCCTTCAAAAATGATGGTGAAATAAAGAAGTTCCCAGATAAATAATGAGAGTTTGTTGCTCTCAGATCTGCTTTACAAGAAATACTACTAAAAAGTCCTTTAGGCTGAAAGAAAAAGACAACATACAGTTCAGACTGACAGGAAAAAAGAATAATCAAGATCACTGGTAAAGATATGCAGGTACACATAAAAATGTGCATTTGTTTTCTACTGTTGTGAACAAATTACACAAAAAATATGACTTAATATTGCACACATTTAGTACTTCACAGTTTTAAGGTATTGATCAGACTGACATCAGCCTTGACTGGAGAAGCATTTGCTTCCAACCACACTCAGTGTTTGGCAACTAATTTCCTGTGCTTGTGGGATTGACAGTCCTAGCTTTTTGCCGGCTGGAGGTTTTGGTTCCTAGAGATAACATGAACTTTTATGTCCTGTGAGCTTTATCACTGTGGCTGCTCATTTCGTCAGGGTAGCAAGGAGACCCTCCATAGTGAGTTTGCTAGCGAGATAGAGCCCTATATAGCATCCCATAATCACAGCGGTGACCTGCTGTCACCTTTGTCAGGTTCTGTTGGTTGTAAAAAAGTTGCTGTCCCACTGACAGGCTGACATTCGGGGAGAGCGTTACACAAAGGTGTAAACATCAAGAGAAAGGGATTATGGGAGGGGCCTCCTCAGAATCATCATCCCCCCTCCCCCTTTCATCTCTTGAAAGATACCATAAAACAATAATGATAAAATTGTTTCTGGGCTTATATAAAGAAGCAACATATACAACAGTAACAACACAAAAGAAGGGAGAGGAAAGGAGACCAAGTTGAGGCAACTTCTGTGTACTGCTAGGATTAAACCATAGTAAAAATAGGAAGGAAATAAGGTAAATCAGTGGAATTGAAAATGGGCAAATGATAGAGAAAATTGATGAAACCATAAAACAAAAGCTGGTTTGTTGAAAAGATCAACAAAATCGATACATCTGTACTTACCCTGATGAACAAAACAGGGAAAACATATAATCAATAACAAGTATGGAAAACTTTTTACAGTAGATCCATCAAACATTGACGGCATTATAGGGAATAGAGTGAATATCATTATGCCATGTAGAAGAAATGGACAGATTTCTTGAAAGACACAAATAGCTAAAACTGACCCGTAAAAGAGAACAATTGAATAACTCTTTCTATCTTAAATTTAATTCATAATTAAAACTTCCTACTAAGAAAACGTTAGGCCCAATTGGCTTCTCTGTTGAATTATTTCCAATACTAAAGAAATAAATAATAACAACTGCCCAAATTCTTAAGGTAGATGAGGGAACACTTCCAAACTTATTTTATGAGGTTTATAGTGCACTGATAGAAAGCCAAATAAAGTTATTGCTATAAGTGAAACCTATAGGCCAGTATCTTTCATGATAATACAGGGTGCACCTGATAAAGTGGCAAAATTTTAGCAAAATAACATACCACAAAAGTTATATTTTGAAACAAATTTATTCTATGTAAATAGATAAACATAGTCATTATTTTTTTAATTGTTCAACAGTGTCTCCATTTGCTGCAATAATAGACTCGATTTGACTTCGGAATCTTGAGCACACTTTCATTAACTTTTCCTTATGCACAGACATCATCATGTTTTCAGTCTTAGCTTTAACACCCTCTTTTTTGGAATGAGGTTGTCTGTTAACTTCTCTCTCACAAATGCTGCGTACATAATAATCTAAAGGATTTGCATCTGGTGAACTAGGCGGCCAGATTTCCTTTGACCACAATTCAGGAACGTTGACACGGAGAAATTCTTACACCTTTTTGGCATTATGTGCTGGTGCAACATCTTGTTGGAAGATGAAATGACGTCCATTTGCGACTTGCTTCATTCACGGTACAACTACTTCTCTCAAAATGTCAAGGTAAACATCAGCAGTCACCTTCAAGCCTTGTGGAAACAAATGCGGGGTCATGATATCTCCTTCATTGCTGACAACACCTAACACCATCACTGTAGCAGGAAATTTTGTTTCCATGACAGTTGGGACTTCGTTCAGATTCTCACAGAGCCACCTATTGTTTCTTCTGTTGACTCTTTGGTCCTGCTGAAAATTCTTTTCATTGGAGAAGAAAATCAGAGGGATTTTTCTTTGGGATTTTTCAATGTTGTTAGCAGTGTCCTTGCTTTTTCAAAGCACCTTTCCTTTGTCTGCTGTGTCATAAACCGGCCTCTTCTAAGAACATACGATCTGTATCTGGTATCTTCAGCAATAATCTTGTGAACTGTTATCCAACATCTGCAGTTCTCTTGCTATGGAGCGCATTGACTTTCCTGGATCTTCACTGATGACCTCCTGGATTCTGTGTACAATATCTGGACTTGAACAATCCTTGCATTCCTTATGCGTTTTTCTCATTGGTGTGGTGACATCAGGATCTGCATCATACACCTTCTTCACGTTGTCAGCTGTACATAAAGGGAAGTTATTGAAGTCTGCAATTTCCTTAGCAGTTCTTCCTGCAGTCCAGAAATTTTAGTTTCTCTAACATGGTATTCTTTGGACATGACAGTTGCTTTCAGAATTTAATATTTATATCTGAAACAATGATGTTAAATCATAACCTTAGAAACATAGATTTTCAAAATAAATAAGCACATGAAATGAGATGCAAAGTTATTGCCAATTTATCACACATACTCTATAGATTAAAAAATCCTTAACAAAATACTAGCAAGTCAAATCCATCAGTGTATATTACATCATATCCAGATTCTTTATCTCACGAATGCAAGCTTTAACATCTGAAAATCAATATGGTGAGCAACTCACCACATTAATAGCACAAAAGTAAATACCAAATGATCATTTCAGCAGATGGAGAAAATGCACATGCCAATATAAAAATTATCTAAAGAAAAGACTCAGCAAAGCAAAAGCAGAAGATGATAACTTTCAAAACCTCAGGAAAGTTGCCTACGAAAAACTACCACTTGCATCAGTAAATGGTGAGCAGTTCCCTCCAAGATGAGTAATAGTAATAGGCAAGGGTGAATGTATGCTTTTACCACTTTTATTCAACATTCTGCTGTTGGAATAAGGGCAGGACAACAAATAAGAGTCCTGTGGATTAGAAAGGAAGAAGTAGAACATTATTTGCAGAGAACATAATTATATACATGAAAATTGTGAGAAGTCTCCAGAATTTAAAAATAGTAATAAATTTAATGAAAGATGCCTAAGGCCTGTACACTGAAAACTACAAAACGTTGCTGAAGGAAACTAAAGACCTAAACTAGTAAACGCTCCATGTTCATGGTCTGGAAGAAGCAATATTATTTAGGTCATTTTAGGGAGATTTTCATTTTTAGAGTAGGTGGAGTTAAAGTCAAAATTCCAGCAGACCTGTTTCAAAAACAGGACTAAGGACAAATACTACCTACTATCAGAACTTACTGTAAAGCTGCGGTGATCAGAACTATCTGGTCTTGGTTTACAGATAGGCTTTTAGATTTGTGGAGCAAACCCAGATTTAGAATTAGACCCACACTTGTATGATAAATTGATTTTGAAAAAGACTTCAAGATAAATCTCTAGGGAAAAACTAGTCTTTTCAGCGAATTGTGCTGAAGCAACTGGGTACCACTAGGGGAAATAATGAACTGGGACACTCGCATTGGACACGAACAACTGGCAGTGGGGTCATTGTCCTAAACATAATTTAAAAGTATAAAACTTCTAGGAGAAAACAGAAAACCTGTGTAATGTCATGTTGGGCCAAGGTTTCTTAAATAGGACACAAAAAGCATAGACCATAAAAGAAGAAAGATGACAATTTGACCTTATCAAAATTTAAATTTGTTCTTTAAAAGGCACAGTATAAATAATGAAAAGGCACAATAGACTAGGAGAAAATATTTACAAAACATCTTTGACGAAGGGCTTGTATTCAGAAAATACACACAACGCTGAATTGTGAACTTGGAAGAAAACAACCCAATAAAAATATATTAATCATTCAATAGATGCTTCTGGAAGCAAGGTGTATGAATGAGCTCAATATAACTGTTTCATCAGGGAAATGTAAATTAAGTTCCTATTTTAAGTTACTACTTTATACTCTGGAATGTGTAAAATTAAAATTACTAATGATGGCAAGTATTAGTGAAGACAACTTGAACCCACATGTACAGGTTGGGGCAATAGTAGATTTACAGTTCATATGGAAACAGTGACAAATAAAATAATAAAAGAATAAACTGCTAGGTGTACTCAAAACTAAGTCTACTTTTGTCCTGCCCTGTATTGCTGATGAGAATGTACTATTTTATAGCCTCTGTACCAAAAGTTTGGCAGTTTATTCCACGTATATATGTAACATATGACCCAGCAATTCTAGGTATTTACCAAGTGAGGTGGAACGTATCCGCTTATAAACTTGTGCATGAGTGTTCACAGTATTAGCCTTATTCATAATAGCCTCAGACTGGAAGTCACCCATTGTCTGTCTGCTGGTGAATAGGTAAATAATTGAAGATCCATAGTATGAGTACCACTCAACAACATCAATGAACTTTTGATATGCAACCACAGCACAGATGAATTTCAGAAGCATCATGCTGAGTGAATAAGCCAAACACAAACTCAGTGTCCTCTGTGGTGTCATTTATATGTAATTCTAGAAAGGCAAAAAGTTCAGGGGCTGTCTGAGGCCCAGAGTTTGGGCAGAGAACTGACAGTAAAGAGGCAGGAAGAAACTTTGAGGTAATTGGAAATGTTGTGATTGTGGTGGTAACTGCATAACTGTACAATTTGTCCAGGCTCATCAGCCTGTACACCTTAAATCGATAAATGTCATTGTCCCTCAATAGTGTTGTTGGAAAAAAGAAGACATATTGATAGGGAATGTTTATTTGCTTTTATTTATGTATATATACTTTCAAATTTTTCCATAGATTTCAGTGGGCGCCTTGCGACCCTGCTACATCTGAGTTTAAGGTGTTTGTGCCTGGAGGTGGGGGTGCTTACTAAGGGGACAAAGTAATGAGGTTGATGGCTTAAAGTATTTCTGATGCAGGGACATTTGAGCAGATATGGATGAAGTGAGTACACTTCAAAGTTTGTTTCGTATGTGCCTGGTATATTTCTCAGTGAATTAATATCTAGGTGTTTTGTAGTTCCTGTTGCTATTACAAATGAGGTCTTTTTCTTACTACGTTGGCTAATCTTACATTCGTTTTTGTTTACATCTTCATTTGTCGTAGATCTCTCCTTTGTTAATTCCTCAGGTAACTGCAGATTTCATGAGTTACTTCAAGCTTTTTATTCCATGTGGGCTTTCAGCAGGTGCTCAGCCATTGTATTTCATTGTTTTTACTGAGCCTAATCAGATCATCACTGTATGTGTTAAATCATTGTTTTTCCTAACTCGGTATAGCACCAAAACGTAAGTAAAACCTGGAAAAGACCTAACATGGAAAACTAAAGATGCAAGCGCAACATCATGTAACAGGATTGTAATTTTGATGTTAAATCAAGTGCAGGATGCATAGAAGCATGTTGGCTGGGCCTCTAAAGCCACCCCTGGTGGACAGAAGGTGGGAGAAAAGAAAGAAGGTATTCTTAAGTTTCACCAACAAATTAAGAGAGAACGTCTAGAAGCAGTTGATTGGTTGAATATAGATTAGAAATGGACATCTTGGCAAGATTTACTGTTTCATTTGACTGGAAGGGGTTCTTTTTTATTCAATGCCTGTCTTCACCTGGTCAGCTTTTGGTGAGTGAGGGTCAGAAACAGGTTTGGAGGCTTGGCAGCATCTGTCAGAATATCACCAGTAGCTCATGTTCATGACCTGCCAGCAGGTGGCAGCAAAATGCTTTGTGAAAATATTCTTGCCGCTGCCGCCTCCTTTTATTTTTAAGTGGGAGTAACTAGTTACTGGACATTTTTCTTTATTGAAGTCCAAGGCAGATAGTATACTCTTATTTTCTTTAAGTGGATAAAAATCGTATTACTGTTTTGTACTATTAATTTATATTTACTGATTTTAGAAATTTAACTGATACAGCTTGCCTTAAAAAAATGTTCAAGTTTTCAGAGGTTTTCGTTAGCACCTACTTCCTAACTGAAACTTCCATTCGGCAGAATATTATTATTTTACATGAAGTGTTCTGCCTCATAGACACTTTCCTAAGAGACCCAAGCCAACTGTGACGTTTTAGACCTTGATAACATTTTACTAAACAATTCACAAATGCTTCATCACCCAACTTTGGAGGCTGCTTGTTTGAAAAACCCATGAATTTTGCTCTTCCATGACCAAACCAAAAATGAAGAGTGACTTTTGTAAGAAGAAAGCCTTTTAAGTCTAGGCAGTCAGGTCTGACCAGCTCACGTTCACAGGGTGCTGCTGGCCTCTACCTGTAAAAATATGGGGGGTTGTGCTCAGGAATGCCCGTGCTGGCGGGGTTGTCAGGGAGGGGTGACAGCCCCCAGAGCCTACGGGATGGTTCAGGAAGGAGTTGGGGCAGGTGACAGTGTTTGTGACAGAGTCGTCGCAGAGCCGATGAACCATTGTAGTTCCTTTTCCTTTCTCTCCCCAAACCCAAGAAATCAGTCCATTTAGGAGAGGGTTTTGGAGCTGTTGTAGAAAGCAATATTTATACAGTGCTGAGGTTTCTTCCAATTTTTCACACAACGTGCTGCTTAATTCTTACAGATCCCAACGTTCTTGTCAAACTAAGAATTCAGAGCAGACTTTTATCTTACGAAAACACAGTTTATCCAGATCACTTAACATATATCTTACATGCTTTGGAATTTTTGTAGACCACAGAAAACCTTTTTTTTTAACCTAATACACTCTAAAACAACACAGTCTGCCAGACCGCAGTACATCCGTAATTTAGAACAGCAGATGTTGCTACACATGCTTCTCCTTAAGACCAAGGAGCACAAGAGAAAATAAAAAAGTCAAACCAGAAGAGAAACGTGAAACAACTCAGCGATGGGGGAGCTGGAGTAGTGGGTTCAATTAGCAAAGACAAGGGACCCGCTGATCTCAACTCGGTTTTCTCTTTTTTAGTATGTCTTTTAAACACTTTGTAAGTCGTTCTTACTCTGTTAACCAGGGCTGGTAACTTTCCGCTAAATTTTATTTCCCGTTAAAACTTGACTTCAATTAAGCCGAGGAAAGAAGGGCTTGGTATTTGTTGGAACGTTGAATCAGGCCCCTTATCCTGGGAGGCTGGACCAGAATGGTGAGCAGCGGTGGTGAGAGTGCGCGGTGGGTTTACCTCTGCTAACGTTTCCATTTTGTTTTTAACTGCAGCTGATCCCACAGTGAAGGACTTAATTGGAGGTTTCACTGCTCTTCATTACGCAGCCATGCACGGCCGGGCCCGGATCGCACGCCTGATGCTAGAGTCGGAGTACAGGAGCGACATTATCAACGCCAAAAGCAATGACGGTTGGACTCCCCTCCACGTGGCCGCGCACTACGGCAGGGACTCCTTCGTCCGCCTCCTCCTGGAGTTCAAGGCCGAGGTCGACCCGCTCAGTGACAAAGGGACGACACCGCTTCAGCTGGCCATCATCCGGGAGAGGTCGAGCTGTGTGAAGATCCTGCTGGACCACAACGCCAACATCGACATCCAGAACGGGTTCCTGTTGCGGTACGCTGTGATCAAGAGCAATCACTCCTACTGCCGAATGTTCCTTCAGAGAGGTGCGGACACAAATTTGGGGCGCTTAGAAGACGGACAGACGCCCTTACATTTGTCTGCCCTTAGGGATGATGTGCTCTGTGCACGGATGTTGTATAATTACGGAGCGGACACGAACACGAGGAACTACGAAGGGCAGACCCCATTGGCTGTTTCACTAAGTATTTCTGGAAGTGGCCGACCATGTTTGGATTTCTTACAAGAAGTCACAAGTATGTAACGTAATTACTACTATTAATTGCAGTTTTTAAAACAATCTGCATCCTCTGAGGAGTTTAAGGTGTTCTTACAACTGTAACTAGACATGAACGATTCCTTTTCAGCCCTGCTTGGTAAGGCCTCGTTCATCCAAAGTGAAAAGAAAGCTCTGTATCACAAGATTGCATAAAAATTCAGTTGTGTTGCTGAAAGGGGGTGGGGGGTGGGTAGACAGAGTGAGAGGGAAAAATGGAGAAAAGGACAGTAGAAGAGGATGTGTGAACAACCACCTGCATTAGGATAAGGGTGTTCCTCCTGGTCATAAGTGAGGTTTTCCAGGCTGCCATAGACTTCAGGCTGAGCAATTGGGAGAAGTTTGGATTTAGAGACCATACCTCTGTAAGTCTCCTAGTATTTGTGCTTTTTCTTTTTTTATTGCCAAGCTGTTGTTCATGTCTGCTTCATTACAGTGTGAACCCACGGCAAGTGGAATAGCATGTTATTTATTTGCATACCTTAGTAAAACAGGTTTAGGATGTTAGATTGTAAGAAGAGATGAGCTCTCGGCGGAAAATTTGGGGCCAGATTCCGTTGCACCTGGCCTGTTTTTGGTGTGGGAGTTTTTCTGTTTTCCTAAAAAAACCTGGAAGAGTCTGACCTACCTTGTAGTGGTGCATGTGCTCGGATTGCCTTGTGGATAGGGGCATTGGTCTGTGTGGATGTAGCCACCCTCTTACTGCCTCTCCTGCAACTAGCTGAGTATGTGTCTCAGAACTTAGCGTCCCACATAAAGCTAAAGTCAACTTGAAGAAATGTTAGATTTTCTGTCTACTGTACTTGTTTTTTTTTTGTTAAAGATTTTATTTAATATTTTCAGAGAGAGGGGAAGGGATAGAGGCAGAGAGGGAGAATGACCTCAATGTATGGTTGCCTTTCACCTGCCTCCAGCTACGGACCTGGCTGGGAACCTGGCCTGCAACCTGGTTATGTGCCCTGGCTGGGAATCGAACCAGAGACCTTTGGGTATTGCAGGTTGGTGCCTTATCCACTGTACTACCAGCCAGGGCCAAGTTGTACTTGTTAATGAATTCCCTTTTCCTCCTCTGATTTTAACATTAGAGAAGAGGAAATACATTCTGGATGCCAGGGATTTGGGGATAAAGGGATATTTGACCTACTTCTAAATAATCCACACTCCCCTTTGGAACTGAACTTGGGAGTAAAACTTTTTTAACAACCTGAAGTATACCTTGAATTTTGCATATCCATGCAGAAGAGCAGATGAAAGTATTCCCACTAAGCGTATTCACACTAAGGCATGAAAAGAAACCACACCCAGGACCTGACTCTGCTGTGCAGAACTTGGTTTTGTTGGAAATGTCTCTCTCTGGGCCCCCGTAGGGTGGCCACTAGCTCCCTGTGGCTGTTGAGCACTTGCTCAGTGGCCTAAGCCACTGAGATACTGGCCTTAATTGTACTCATTTACGTTTAAAGGGCCACAGTGCCCAGTGAGAGGTCCCTGTGTTCTGCAGCACAGGTCTGCCTGCCTGGGACCAGTTTGGGGCTGTTGGGCAGGTGGTCCCTTCAGGAAACATTATAGCCTAGGAAGTATATCATGTTAGGGATAAAGTCTGGGTATCTTTTTGTTGTTGTTTTAACTTAATTAGAATGGCCACCTTCAGGAAGATGTGGTCCCTACATAAATGCCTCAGCCGGTTTGTTAAAATGTTTTGTTCTGTGGTTAACAGCATAGACTAGAGCTAGACTACATGAGTGTAAGCCTCTCCCTCGACCACCTGTTAGCTGTGCCCTTGGGCAGGTTACCTGCTCTGTGCCTGCGCCTGCATCTTAAAATAAGGATAATTATATCTATCTAGAGGTTTTCTGTGAGAATTAAGTGAATGAATATTTATAATGCACTTAAAACAGCGTCTGGTACATTTTAAGTGCAGCGTGTGTGTAAATAATTAAATGTGGGTGGGTAAACAGCAAGGGCTTGCTACCAGAATGGCTCCCTTTGAGTCTCGTTCTTCCCGAGCCTCCTATTCTCAGCTCTGTAAACTCTTAGGTCATCTGCCTGTGGAGACACAAGCCATGGGATGGACAGGGCTGCCCCTGTGTCCCCAGCCCTCAGCATGCTGACAGAGAGCAAGGCTGTTGGGTTAAAATAGAAGCACGTGTAGCTGTAAAATTCGGGGCCAATGGAAAGATCCGCAGGACCACCTTCCAGTGTCGGCGAGCCCCATGTGCGCGAGAAGAGTGTGAGCGCTGAGCCAGCCTCGGCCAGCGTGGCTTGCCTGACCCGCTGCATCTCACAGACGTGGTGGCCAGGCAGACGTGTGGCGCCTCTTTGGACAGGAAGCACCGTCTGTCCTTGAAGGCTGCAGTCAGTCACTGTCTTCAGGTGCCACAACATAATTCATTACTTCTTGACCCTCCAGGATGTCTCCTGCCAAACACTAATGAAGTATTTCTGCTTCAGTAGTTCCGTATTTGTTACGATTTTCTTTACCTAGTGAATAGTTACATGCTGGAAGACCCAGCTGTAGCTGACTGTCTTCGGAGAGCCGTCTACTGACAGCCAGAGTGGGAGAAGGCAGGAGGCATTTAGTCAGACCTGGGAGCTCCTCCCGGCCTGGGGTCCGCAGCCCCAGGTGCCCGGCTCTTGGCTTCTGATGTGAGAACGCCAGCTCCCAAGGTACCAGGACAGCTCAAGTGGCCTTTCTTCAGGGCCATTTTTATCATCATTGCACCATTTAACTAAAAGCAGGTTGTTTGAATTGGAAGAGCTCAAGAAAATCATAACCCTGGAATGTGAAAGCTACTGTGGGTTTTTAGAAAACTAGCCGTAAAAAGATAACACGTTGCATAAAAGCAAGGCAGACAGGCGGTTTAGTTATGAAGTAGTGTCTTCTGTTGTCTCACTGGCCACAGAGATTGGCTGTCTCTTCACCTGCAGCCAGACCTTGGGAACTGCTGCCTTCTAGAAGGGCTGGAACTCTTCCAGAAAGCCAGGCAAGAGGAACAAACACACCTAAAAAGAGTCAGAGAGCCTACCTGAAAAATGAGGATTGTCCTGCGCAGGGGAAGCTGTTTCCTGCTTCGTTGGTAGCATTTATAAGAAGCCACCTCTGTTTTTTGTGCTATTACTTGAAAGGAAAAAAAAAAATGAAACTAAAGGGACGACAACAGAGAAAACGATGAAGGCTTGACTGATGACAGGTAGACGGGTAGTGAGGACACAGCAGTGGGTGTGCTGGCGGAGGTCCACTGACAGCCAGAGTTCCCCGGTCAGCTCTGTGCACCAGGGCCAGGACTAAAGTGAGGCAAGGACACCAAATTTAAGGTGCCGCTATTCTCAGGATCGTGCAAGTGCACAGTTAATGAAAGTGGAATAATTTGTACACACAGCATGTGCACGGAGCTAAGAGGACCATGGCAGCCCTGGCATATGGGACTGGGGTGCAAACTCTCTAGCCAAGGTCAAGAGCAGATTATAGGAATGCTTGCCCAGTCTGAATGGGAAAGTCTACATGTATGCAAAAGGAAAGGGCAAGCCCAAGAAAACATGAACAAGTGCAAGAAGATGTTTCGTAAGTCCAGCTTTCCCCAAAGATACTGTTAAATAATAATAGAACCCTGGCTGGTGTGGCTCAGGGGATTGAGTGCTGACTTATGAACCAGAGGGTCGCTGGTTCGATTCCTGGTCAGGGCACAGGCCTGGGTTGCAGGCCGGGTCCCTAGTTGGGGACACATGAGAGGCAACCACACATATTGACGTTTCCCTCTCATTCTCCCTTCCCTCCCTTGTCTCTAAAAATAAGTAAACTCTTTAAAGATAATAACAGTAGAACTCATCCTGAGAGCTTGAGTTATAATTTAGTGCTCTTTGTCCTTTATCGTCTCTCTGCTCCATGATGTAAACCCTTCCCGTCAACTATGGGTGGAATTATTCAGAAAATGGTATCTTCAAAGAAAGAAAGAGAACTTTCAGAGACAGCTGAACCTCAGGCAGCGACGAGCAAGAACCTTTCATCTTACAGGGGAAGGAAAAAGATGGGATTTTAATCATCTGCATGCCTGGAATTCTGTTCATAGAGCAGTGGAGAGCCCACTGTTTGGGGAGGAAGCCCGGGGTAGGGAATGGCCACCATCTCCGCAGGAGTCGGGGCTGAATGACCTGGTACCTGCAGGTCTCCATGCAAATGCTACGGAAGCTGAAGGACAGGCGACAGGCGGTCAATGAGGCAGCTGGTGCTGGAGAACACCGACCGAAAGGAGGGGCAGCTTCCACTTTGATGAGCTGGATGAGTTGCATGAAAGGGGCCGTGTCATGCTTCCTGCCTAGGAAACCCTTTGTAGGGCTTACCCATCACGGAGAAGAGGGAAGTGCTCCAAAAGCCAAGTGGACTCAAAGGCTTGTGCAAGCAGCAGGGGCCCAGGGGTGTGGCTGGGGTCAGCCTGTCACCTTTGGCAGTGACATCCTCACCTGCCCTCACTGTGTGTGGAAACCTCCTGCGCAGGAGCTGCTGTTTCATTGAAGCATTAGACAGGCGCTCGAGATGCTGCTGTTACAGCCTGATACTTTCCTTAGTTCTCGCATAGCCATCGTAGTTGTTTTCAGTTGCCTGTCTGCTAATTCCAACATCTGTGTCATATCGAAGTCTAATGCTTGCTTTGTCTCATCCGACTGTTTTTCCCTGCCTATTATAATAGCGTGTCTTGTAGTTTTTACTGAAGCCAGGCGTGATGTATTAGGTAGCAGGAATTGAGATACGTAGGCCTCGAATGTCAGGTCTTGTGTGTTTTGTGTGCCGCTGCTGTAGGTTCCAGAGGCTTCAGACCCCCACTGTCCTTGGTTTGGGGCGCTTGTCTTTGGGCTCCCCTCCCTCACTGCTCGGAGAGTCTGTGTCCTCCAGCTTCCAGGTGTGTGTGATGTTACTGCGTGGTCAGGTGACGGAGGCCGTAGTCTGCAATCTGATCAGGTTTCTCCTTGTAAGGAAGGGAGTGGTGACTTCCAGGCTCTTGACATGCTGGAGCCGAGACCAGAAGTTTGTTCCTCGGTTTTGCCACTGTTATTGATGATGTGAAAAACACCCTCTCTGTGGCTCCTGGGCTCCGTGGTGGCTGCTCACCTCCGACAGGGGCATGTGTTTCTGGTCAGCTTCCCGCTGAGCCCAGCCCTGTGTGGTCAGAGGTGCTGCTGGCCCAGCCCCACCCAGGGGTGCCGGGGGCAGCACCCTGGGCTCTGGCCCACTGTCTGACCTGCTGGTAAACTTGGGCATCGAGCTACACCCTAGCCCTGGGGTCCCTATCTTCTTAAAGCTCTTAACAACAGCCACTCTAAGGGGATTGGTTTCCCGCTCTTGTGATTGGATTGGATTGGATTGGATTGGATGTTTTTAAAAGACTGTTTTAGGTGCCCTTGAGGCCAAAGCTAATTTCCTAACAATAGTAGGTGCTATTTGCTTTTTTCACTTCTTGGGCCAACTTGAGCTGGCCCTGATGCTGTAAGAGCCCTGGGGGGTGTCTCGGCCCGAGGGCAGTCCGTGTTCTCCCCACCAGCCAATCCCAGAAAGAGTTTTCCTGTTTCATTTAGGAATGCCCTTAAGGAAGCAGTAAAAATAATACAATTGAATCTTATCCTTTGAACTGGTACCTTTTTTAATATTCTGGGGGATGGGATTTGAAAGTATTCCTACAGCATCCTGAAGTGGTAGAATTGAAGAAGGGCACTTTTGTTTGAGCTGAACCAGCAGTTTATCTTGTGGAAGACCATGTTCACCTGACAGCAAAACCATAGCTCTTTAGGCCCAGGCTGGTGTGGCTTCATGGATTGAGCAATGGCCTCCAAACCGAAAGATCACTGGTTCAGTTCCCCATCAGGGCACGTGTCTGGGCTGCTGGCCAGGTCCGCAGTTGGAGTGTGAGAAATGCGACCAATCGGGGTATCTCACACACTATCTCCCTCTCTTTCTCTCTCCCTTCCCCTCCAAAAGCAAATAAAATCTAAAAGAAAGAAAAAAGAAAAGGCTCTTTAGTCTTGGGTAGTTGGCAGACGTTTCCTAAAAATGGGAACAAATTACCTCGTCACCTTAAGGAAAACAACTGACAGTATCTATGGTAAATCATAAAATTTCAGCTTTCACGTGAAAATGAGAATTTTGAACATCTTGTGCTTGCCACCGTGACATTGACAGTTTCCCAAGTACTCATGGGTGAAAGTTCCATTCCGAGGGGGCCAGGGGGACCAATGGACCTGGATGTGAACGAGGCATTCGGTGACTTGTATCAGATCCCCTGTTGCAACTCACTTTTAAAAAGGCACCACCTGTCAAGTTTTGGTCAAAGAAGGTGCGCAATGATCTAAAAAGACACTTAAAATGTGCCTTCCTTTTCCAACTACGTAGCTGTGAGTGGGGCCTTATTTTCTTCCCCTGTTGCCGTCAAGGGCGCAGATCCAGCGGACGGAAGCAGAGGCAGGTCTGGGAGTGCAGCTGTGAACCTAGCTGTTGTCGGCAAAGCCACACCTGGCGAGACATTTGCAGAAGTGGGAAACGTTGCCCCTCTTCTTACAAAATCCTTTTTTGTTCTGGAAAGCAGCTTTTTAAAAATTTTTATAAAAATCTATTTCAACTGCTGTTGAGTATGGATTACTATTCTTTTTCAGTGAATTAATACTTTAGAATTAATATTTAGAATTAAAATTTCTAAGTATGGTAAACATAACCCACAGAAACAAAAATTCTCTGAGCTTCTCTAATTTCAAGCGTGCAAAGAGGTCCCAAAACTAAAAAAGTTGAGATCGAGTGATGTGTAATTTCTACATTCAAATTTTCTTAAGTGTGCCTGGTTAGCCTTATGTTTTAGAATTTGATCACTGTCCGATATCTGTTTGCAATTAAAATCTGTGGATAAAATGAAATGCTTTGAATTACTGCTTAGGGTCTACGGAGACCCATGGTTGTGGAGGTGTGCCTGTAGAATTGTAGCTCTGTCAGATGCTGTGGGGAGGAGACCTTTATCACTCCAGTTGGTTTGGGCAGCTAGTGCTGTGTCATACATAGGACTGGAGGATGGTTTTGTTAAAAGATTTTACTTCTTTTTGGAGAGAGGAGAAGGGAGAGGAAATAGGGAGAGAAGCATCAATGAGAGAGAAACAGCGACCCATTGCCTCTCCTCCCACTTCTCAACCAGGGCCTGAATGTGCAACCCAGGCTTGTGTCCTCCCCAGGAATGGAACTGGCAACCTCTTGCTTTGTGGATAGACGCCCAGCCAACTGAGTCATGCTGGTCAGGGCTGACTTGTTATGTTTTAAGGATGGAACAGCTCGTAGTTCAAAGATGAAGAGATAGACAGATGGGAATGGATTTGGGTAAGCTGTGAAGGGAATTCAGAGGCAAGAGCAAAGGAACAAAATGTGGCCATGGTTGGATATTAAACTGGGAAGCTGGGATATAATAAAGAAGTATTGGGCGCTCCTTCCCAGTGCGAGGTGTGATGATGACAAGGTGCTTGAAGGAAAAGCCAGGTTGCCTAAAGCCAAGGGGACAGGGGTGCTCAATCTTTCTGTCTTTTAATTTTTTACGCCCTTCCTTCCACCTCCAGCCTCTACCTGCCTCTTCCTGAAAGAACGACCCATTTGGCTTTTATTTTGTCCTCCATTTTGGTTATGTGAAAGTGGATTTGTCTCCTGTCTCCTTTTTTTTTTTTTTTAAAGATTTTATTTCATTATTTTTAGAAAGAGGGGAAGGGAGAGAGGCAAAGAGGGAGACAGACATCAATGTATGGTTGCATTTCACCTGCCTCCAGCTACAGACCTGACTGGAGGCCTGGTTTGCAACCTGGTTATGTGCCCTGGCTGGGGAATCGAACCTGCGACCTTTGGGTTCACAGGCCAGCGGCTTATCCACTGTGCTACCAGCCAGGGCCTTCCTGTCTCCTTTTACAAATATTTTATCCAAATAAGTAAGTTTAGTCTCATAAATCTGGTAATGGTGATGTTCAAAGGAAAGGTTGAGAATATTTAATTTTCCAAATTATGCTGCTGCTCTGGTTTTGTAATTTACACTAAATGAGACCCTTCAAAAGCTGATTTCCTATTTTTATACCAGCCCAATTATTGCTAACGATGGGCTTCTTGACCAAATGGAAAGACTAATAACCCTTTGAACTGTTATGTAATTCCACTGTAGTTCATTAGAATGAATACCTTGTCGTTTTTATGCATCCCCAAAGTGTTATAATTCCTTCAATTATACTCTTTTGTGTGATGTCCCCCCAGGGACGGTCCCCTGTTACAGTTCCATGTTGTTAGTTAATGGGGTAGGGATAATTTTCTAAGACACCTCGTAAACATTGTGCACGTGTGTGTTGGCTTTTTCCTTCCATTCCTTTATTCTCTTTCTCTGCTTTCTATTCCCTCTGCTACTGCCCCTTCTCTTCCCGTTCATCTTTGGGACAGTGAGTTTCGTTTCAATGAGTAGTGCTTATTACTATTATTTAGCTGCTTTTTGCTTAGTGCTACTCCCTGGCAAAGATGAGTTCCTGTGCGTGACTCTGGAGTACCGACGCACCCCACTTCACCTCTTGGCGTGTTTTTAGACAGTTACCATTTTCACCTCTCCCTGGCTCCAGCCATGCGGCATTTTCAGAATACGATTTCCATCCATTCGCCCAGCACCTCCTCTCAGTAGTGGATTGATTACCAGTCGCTCCTTAGCTATTGAGCTGGTCTCACTTTTGACACCAGGAGGGTGGGGACCTCAACTCCCAAGGAGTCCTCTGCTTTTCTGGGAAGGAGAGGCAAACATTATTTTTACAGGAATTTAAATAATTACTCTGTTAACATGTATTTACTTGATACTTATATAGCTCTTACTGTGTACCTGGTTCTATTCTAAGCATGTCACCTAAATTAACTCTTTTCACGCCTGCAAAGCCTGTGATGGTGGTGACACTGTCCTCAGCCGGCGGATGAGGACACTGAGGCTGCGGCCAGTGGCTGGACCGCGGGTTGTGAGTGGGGAGCAAGGAGCCCAACCCAGGGAGTCTGGCTCCAGGCTGGAATGTTGAACCCCTGTGCCTCTGCCCTTCCTGGCCATTCTGTAGACAAGAGTTAGACCTGGTCAGGAGATCTCTAAAAAATCACATTCCCCCCAAACATTAAAGGATTACCACCGCACTCTGCTGAGTGGGAAGAAAAATCAGGAGCAAACTGAGTAAAACTTGTCCGTGTTGACATGTAGAAATTCCCTTTTTCCCTGGGAAAGGCCCACACAGAGAAAACTTTGAGGATGGCAGTGTCTCTGTAGCTGATTTCAGGTTTTAGCTCATCTTTGGTTCCTTGTGTTTTATCACAGGGAAGAGCCGGCCAGTGTGCGTCGGGGGAGCCCTTGTGTTTCCCCCAGCACTGCATGTGACATGCCTCTGAGCACTGACCCGCAGGTTCCTCAGAGCCCCAGAACAAAGCCACCTATTTGAGATGTTTTCAAGGCAACTCTGCTCCCAGGGCCCCGAATCTCACTGGATCAGCCAATGCTACAAAATGAATTGGCTTCAAAATGATAGTCACTTATTTTACTTCTGTGCTCGACCAAGCGTCACCTGGAGTCACTCAACTGGGGCCCCTTCCCTCTCATGCTGCCCACTCAGCTGGGCTGGGAGCGCCGCTGGGCCTGTTGGGCACT
The DNA here is from genome assembly GCA_004026585.1 of Noctilio leporinus. Classification (NCBI taxonomy): domain Eukaryota; kingdom Metazoa; phylum Chordata; class Mammalia; order Chiroptera; family Noctilionidae; genus Noctilio; species Noctilio leporinus. Next base: position 350,054 of record PVIW01000241.1, read on the forward strand.
GGCCTCACTCCTTGTCATAGACTGGTTGGCTTCTTCGTGGCATGGTGGCGGCTGTGTTCACAGCGCATGCCCCAGAGCGAGGGGAAAGCCATGTCACCTTGTGTGACTTAACCATAGCAGTCACAGGGCATCACTCCCTCCCTGGTCACAAGCCCACCCATCTCAAGCAGCGGGGGACCTCGACTTCCCTCTCAGTGAGGAAGCCTCCAGCCACGCTGAGGAAAGCAGCCTCCGCGCTTGTGGCTGGAGGGCGCCGTGTGCCGCAGGGTGAGACCACACGAAGGTTCCCTGGGACGGGACCTTTGTCTCAGTCCCTTCTGGACCAGTTACTTTATAATTCCAACCATTTACTTTTCCAGTTTGTTGGATGGTTTGTCTTCATCGACATCTGCATGTGTCCATCTCTATGTCAACTTTATCCTCACCTGTTTTTTGCCTGGATACATTGCGGTTATCCTTTACTTGTTTTTGTTTTGTTTTATTTTTTTTTTAATTACTACTGTACTTGACAAGAACCTGCCATCTATTAGGAAAATCATATTCTTTTCTTTAAAAGAAGATTGCATCTAATTCATATGCTGGTTTGGTTTGCATGTGCAGATCAAATGATGTAAGTGTTGATTAAAAAATGACAGTGATAATTTATTGTCTTCCTAATGGTAGCCTATAAATGGCGATGAAAAATAATTCAGAGCAGCTTAGAAAGTGATTTGCTGTTGACATGGGTGTGTTTTGCAGAGTTGGCTGTTTCATAGTGTCCACCCAACCGCTGACACTCGGGGAGCCGCAGCCGTCATGTCCTGGAACATGTCCTGTAGGGAGGTGGATATTGAGGGGAATTCCAGACAGGTGGCAGATTTCTGCCTTAGGAAACACGGAAGGCACTCTGAGCATATCTGCTGGGGAGACAAGTGTCTTTCGCAGCGGAGTGTCCTTCCAGCAGAGAACTGGGACATGGAGAAGGTGTCATCTTGCTGGGAGACCCTTGTGCCGGGGCGGGTCAGAGCCCCACACAGATCCCTGTGCAGAATTTTGTCGTCATGCGTGCTCCTAGTTCACAGGCATTTCTAGGGAATTGGTAACTTCTCCTGTGGTTCTTTTAAAGAGCCTATGTGTTCAGTGACTTCTGGGAAACACTTGGTGGGGTGGGCCTTCCAGAGCAGTGGTCTGAGATTTGAGGAGCCTTTATCATGTATGAAGAACTACTTAATTTCGAATAGTGGTGATCACTGTAGAGAGCACAGGTTAAGGAAGGGCCCAAGTACTGAGTTAGAGCAGCGCTTCTCCATGTGTGGCCTGGGGACCTCTGAGGTCCCTCCAGGGCGGCTGAGGTCAAAATGATTTTCATAGCAATGCTGAGCCACTAGCCTCTTTTGCATTCTTGCTTTCATGCACATGAGTGGCCTTTCCCAGAGACCAGATGACGGCTTTCAGGCTTTCATCACAACAGGGATGCCTATAGCGTAGATGAGAATTCAGCCAGACCTTGAAAAGCTTTGAAAAAAGTGTGAAAGAATGCCAGTCTTCTCCCTTTGTTTCTGGAAAATTTTGTTCTTTTCATAACAGTGTTATTACGTTAGCATGTAATAACGTTTATTTGTATTGTTTCTAAGTGAATCAGTGTTTCTAAAATTGCGCTTTTAGCTTCTGATATGCTGATTACCCTTAGATGTAACCCACATGAAAACAGAAGTTCTTCTGGGTCCTTGGTAGTTTGTAAAAGTAGAAAGAGATTTGAGACTGGGAAGTTTGAGAACCACCGAAGGGTGTCTTTGTACTTGACTTTGAGCCTGTTACTCAACCCCTCAGACACCAGAAGTCCTTAAAATGGGAGTGACGATCAAAGCACCTTCCTTGTAAAAGGATTAAAGGCGGAGTGTGTGTCAAGAGCTTTTAAGAGTACATGGCACAGGGTAATAAGCGTTCGATGTCTGTTAGCCTTCATTATCACCACCAGTTAATACGTAAGCAGAATTGATGTAAATCCAAGCACTACTGAACACTAAGAGTGTTTGCTCATGTCCGTGGTCATCTGTACCGTTTTGGTAAAACACAGTCCTCCAAAGCAGAAGGAATTGGGTTTTGTCGTTTTTCTTTCTGAGCTGGCTAATCGGTTAGGGTTCAGGTGTTTATTGGTAGGTAGGTAGGTAGTCAGGGTGTGAGGTTTGAAGATGCAGATTCAGAGGAGCGTGGGGTACTTTTCCTATCTTCTTTCCTGCCTTTCCAGTGTGCGCCCTCCCCTTCACAGCCAAGGTTCTGCTGTGTCCAGAATCGTGGTGACCAGGTGGGCAGCTGTCATTTGGGAAAGCCCCCCCAGAAACTAACTGTCTGCATGTCTAGACCCCGTGTCCTGAGGAGGAACCACAGAAGAGAGATCTCCTTCGGTCCCCGTGCGGGTGGAAGAGCGGAATCCCAGGGAGCAACTTGCACACCCAGGCTCCCCCAGCATAGGAGAGGCCCGGCGGGTGGAGATGGGACTCTCACTTGTCCTGGAGAGGATGCCCCACCTAGACTCAGGCCTGCTTTTGGCCTTGGTCAGAAAGCCTTCACTGGTCATCCGCATTGAGCTATTGACTGAAATTAGTGGCGATTTAGTGCCCTTATCTGTGAAGTGCTGGTGGAAATAGCAACCCTCCTGGAGTGTGACAAGTAGCCAATGGGGAATCCCAGGAAGGTGCCCTTAGTAGAAATTCAGAACCTAAAAGCCTGCCTTCAGTACTGTGCTTTGTAACTTTGTAAACATTTTCTTTTTTCTGTCTTTTCAGGGCAGCCCAGAAACTTGCAGGACCTGTGCCGAATTAAAATTCGACAGTGTATAGGCCTTCAAAACCTAAAGCTACTTGATGAACTACCAATTGCCAAGGTCATAAAAGACTACTTAAAACACAAATTTGATGATATCTGATATACACAGAACTGTGAGCAAGATTAGGAGTTATAGTCCAGATACTTAAAAGGCTTTTTGCCTTGCACAAAGTATATCCTATGCAATTTCTGATTTGCTGTGAAGTCAGAAAGCAGGTATACACTTTTAGGTTTATTTTTGTTGGTTTGGTTGGTTTTCATTGTAGGGGAGGGTTTTTATATATATATATATACATACATACATATATATATATATATATATATAAACACAACCACATGCTTGAAGGTCTTAATTTGGTTTCTTGGTCCAGGTTTAAGAGGTCCAAGCTTTCTATACAATATTGCATTTACAAAACTTGTTTTTCCAAAGTGACGCAACAAGTGTGGAGTGGAGAATTGAGCCTTTTCAAATGTGTGGTTTCACTGGTGTGCACGTTACTACAAACCAGCAGAGCACAGGTTAAAGTGGGGAGTCATGGCTTCACCCAGGGGGACCCTGGGTTCCACTGGAAAACGCCCTCAGAAATACCGTCAGGACTGCTGTCACCTCATTCATTTTTAATGAATACAAATTGGCTGTTTCGAACTGTTCCTTCCTAATTACTGTAGCTCTCGGGCGACAGAAATCCAGCACCTCTGTTTTCCCGATGGTGTGCTCTTGTTTTTAACTTATTTTTTTAACAACTGTAGTACACTACCCAGAGACACTGGGCCTCAACTTCTGTCTCTAGACAAATAGTGCTTTAAAAAAAAAAAAAAAAAAAAAATTTAACGAGAAAGGAAGTAACTTTCTAAAGCCACTGTTTTCTGTTTTTAAAATGCCTCCAGTGCAATACTTTTTCTGGTGTATTTTATCCTTATTTTGCTTGCTGTTCCTCATTCCGCAGCCGGCTTGGACATGCCTGTGAGGACAGGGACCGCCACTCGACTTCTCATGGCCGAGCTGCAACGTGTCAGTCGCAGTTGCCATTTAAGCTTCAGCCTTTATTCCACTTTAAGCAGAAAACGGCATATCCTGGTGGTAGCGTGTTCCCTAACAAAATGGCCCCAAATATTGTTAAACCCTTTGGCTTTCATGGTTAAATAATTGGGGGTAGTTTCATGGCGGTTTTTTTCGTCTTTTCTTTTTTTCTTCCCAGTTAAGAAAATGTTCTAAAAAGTAAAATTTCTCATGGGTGCACATTTGTAAGTCTAGGTAATTCCTAACGTGCTAATGAACCATTTCCTGTCTGCGTTAAGGTTGGACACAGGGAAGCTGTTCAGCACAGCTCCTTTCCGGGTGGACGGGGCACGGACTTCAGTGTAGAAACGGCTGCGGTAACGAGTCAGCAGCCACGGAAGAGCTTCCAGAAACGGTTAGGTGCCTGGGACGATGCCCTGAGAAATGGGTTCTGCACTTCACCGGTCATCCCACCAGTTTCCTAAAAACCTTTTCAGCGATCCCAGTATTGTTCTTAGTGCTCTGGGCGATTTCAAAACAGCTGCATCCTGATGAGAAATGTCCTGTGAGAAGAGCTTCTCGTGTCTGAGTTTCTAGTTCCCACCCTTAAATATGGAAACTCTCTCACCGAAAGAGCAGAGCAGCAGGATGGGGAGTCTGCCCTGGTTCACCATCCCTCCAGAGCCAGCAGCTATGTTTTCTGAAGCACCGCCCTTGTCCCCCTGGACGCGGGTAGCTGTCGCACCAGGGGGTCTGGTCTGGTTGGCCTGGGAGTGCACACGTTTCTGAAGAACGGGCAGCTTCTGGAAAAGGGAGGTTTGGGGAGAGCTGACGGGGTAAGGAGGCGCTTCTGTAGGGAGCCATTGAGAGCATGATCAGTTTTGTGACCCCCACCCCCACACACACACACAACAGCAGCTGCAGCCTGGTGGCTAGAAATAAGTGGTTTGTTCTTTTCCCCATAAAACTATCTCCAAAAAGTTCACTTTCGAGAGAGGGAGAGAGTCCCCGGTGAAATTGGGAGCTGAGCTGGGTTCTGATTCTTTAAACCATCACCCAGGTCAGAGCTGAGGCTCGTTGGCAGCACCTGGGACAGGACATAGCCAGGGTCGCTGGGCGTCACCGGCCCGGGAGGCCTTAAAGTTTGCGCATGGCTTCTTTCCTCATGTGTGTATTAACTTAATCAGTTAGTTTGAAATGATTTCCTCCCCCCACAACTATTCGAAGGTTTCCAAACTAAGCCACTGAGTTTGAGCCAGGGAATTTCAAGTCAAAAGATCAGATGAAGGTAAATTCTTCGTTCTGTGTTGCTCTTGCGACTTCAGAAAAAAAAAAAGAAAATTATGAGAGCTCTTCCTGGAATTGAAATTTCTATTTAATGAAGAAGTGTATAATTCCATTATTTATTGTTTGAGGTTTGTTTTATCTGGAAGCTTAAAAAGAATGTTATTTTTGCTGTTAATAAAATCCCAATCACATATTTAACAGTAATGAGCACGCCTCCAAGTTGATAACGTGTGGACCGTAGGGATAAGCCTGCAGGTCTGCATTTGAACTTAATTTCCAGAGAAGCATTCTGTGGTCACATGACGAGGAGGGAAAACAAATGTTTTCAGAAAATCAATTGATTGGTTTTTCCAGAATCTTGACTGAGACGTTAAGAATAGTATCAAATTTGTCACTGGTCCTTTTTTATTTTTTAAGCTTCTGACTAAACCTTTATAAAAACATATTTGGCAAGTACACCAAAGAAACCAGCTCATAAAAGATTTTGATCATTCACGAACTACAAACCTCATCTTTCACAACCAAGATTTTTTTTTTTCCCGTGTAAATATTTGTGTTCATAAATGTACAGCAGAGCAAGGGTGTTTTTTAGATTATTTAATTCCCATATTTCTAAACTACTTACTACAGAATAACCTGCGCTTGTTGGTTTGGAGAACCGGACCATTTTGTTCTTTGATTCGTTATCAGTCATGCTCGGAACAGCATTTCCACTAGAGAATTCATTACTCCGGCGCGAGCCGGAGTGCGCACGCGGACCGCGAGGGAGCTAGCGTGCTGTCAGGGGCACACCCTAAGTGGCAAGAACATGCCGTTTAACTATCAGAGTGGACCATACGACAGCGAGATGCTAACTTGGCTGCTGAATTGCTCGGTAGGCCAGAATGTGATTGGGATGAGGCCCTTGGCCCACAAATTTAGCTTTCCTGTAACTCCGAGTGCGTTCTATCATAATGTATTTTGTTCTTCCTTTGTAATGTAAGTTTTGCTTTGGGTCAGTTTGAATTAAAAAAAAAAAAAAAAAAAAACTTAAATCTGGTTTAAAACGTACTGGAGTTGTGTTTTATTTCTAGCCTGCCTCGAATGGTTTAATGTTTCCAGCTCTTTAGGGAAAAGAAACAAACATCTCTTCTTCCCTCATCAGTATTTTAGATAACTGGGAATTGTGTAAGAATGCGATACAGAAAACAGAACCGTTTTAGAGCAGATAAGGTGGTGGTTCCCCACCACCACCCTGGTTTTAATGCATTCTGCAAATAGCCGACAGACAACTCTCACATTCTTCCATGCGTTGCTCCGGGACTGAGCCTTTGGGGGCAGGTGAAACACCTCCGCCGTGTTGCCTCTGCCAAAGCTTGACCAAGGACAGAGTTTGGACGTCAGCATTTCTAAGCACAGAACAGCAACGCAGTGCACAATGAATTTGAGGTCGTTTCTTAGGCTGCAGGAGACGAAAGCAAAAGAACTGTAATTCCCCACTTCCTCTCTAAACATCAGTGCAGCTTGATTGAGGAGAGACCTTGAAGTGCCAGGAACCACGGCGCACAGAGAAGAAGTGGGGACAGGACTTCCCGCTTCCTGGAGAAATTTGGATGTTTTGCAACTCCCATCTCGTGGCAGGCTTGTCCAAGGGCTTGGCCCACATGGAGGCCAAGACCGGGACATTTGAATCTATTCCTAATGATTAGCAGGGGAGTTCACATGAGAAAAATAGCTGTGCTGCTTGGAAATCTTGAGGTCATTCCCCTTCCAGTGTGATGTAAGTAGTGGATTGTTTTCTCAGCTGAAGGACGATGTATTAAACGGTTAAACAGCTATTGATAAAACACATCCACTTGATAAAAAAAATACTTCCACGTCTCCTGTGGTTGGGTTTCCAAGGCGAGAGGAAAAGCCTCTGTGTCCTCTGCCTACGTAATGTAACCCTGGGTTGTCTCAGTGCACCTCTTACTCCAAATTTTGATGTTGGAGTTTATGTTAGTTTACTGGCGAAGATAGTAAATAGCCACTGCTGGAGAGTGACACTTAAGTCTGACTTGATAGGGACTCCTAAGATAGACACTTTGGCTTTAACATTATTGTCACTTTAAGGTCTCAAGTCCTGGGTAGTCAAAACGAAGGATCAGGGATCAGCTGTCCTATGGCCGCGCAGGATCTCTTCTTGCCGTATCCAAAACTCCGTAATACAGTTTTCCAAGCTCATGGAGCATGTTACAGATAGTTCTTGGTCTTCTGAAAGAACGCAATTCCAGAGTGACAGTTAATATTCTGAATCCTCTTTGGGGGAAGTGTGAGTTGATTTCTGGAAGGTTCTAGAAGAGATCACCAGCGTGTGAATAAAACCCTGTCTAGTCCCTTGTCCTAAGGAACATCTTACACTACATCCTGAGGTTTATGAATTCTGCCAGTTCATTCATGATTCCTAGAGCGCCCAGTGCTGGGTTTGCACCTGCATCTCCCAGTCAAGTGAGTGGTCAGTTCTAAAGACCTTTAAACCTTTAGGAGGAAAGGATCAGATGAAAGCAAGTGATTTCTGTTGCAGATAAGACCTTAAAAAATCATGGCATCTTTTGTAGTGATTATAAACATTTTAAGTGACGTGTTGGTTTGTTCCAGCACCTTCAACATCACACGCAGCACCTTCTGAATGTTTTATCTGGGCAATGGTTTTAAATTAATACAAATGTAGTTTAATTTATGTTACACTAAGTTGTGATGAGGGGATTTGTTTCTCTCTGAAATCGTCTTCTCTGGAGTCAGAGAAGAGGTGGTTTCCTTCGGACAGTGGGATTCAGTTGAGCTGAGAGACGCCATTGCGTGGACCGCACAGAGGGGTAGCCCAGCTGCAGATACTTCCTATTTTATCTGGCAGGCGGAATCATGTTTTTCTTGCTGCTCAGTCTTGAACGAATGTTGCTTTTGTTCCTCTGAAGAGTTTTGGGTCAGGTCGCTGCTCAGTTTTCCTTTACAAAAAGAAGAAAAAAAAAAGATCATGTGTAGGGCATGGGCTTACCGTATATGACCATCTGATGTTTTTCTAGCGTTTTTTTTTAGAATTTCCCCCCCTCTCCATTCTGGCCATTTAACCCTTTAGGGAAGTTCACACACGTGCACAAGGTATGGCCTTGGCTTTGCGAAGTTGTTCTTCATGGGTGGATTTTAGGGTTTCCACCCTGCTTGTTTTCCCTGCCTTACCTGGAAAGAAGGTGAGCTTCGTGTCCCTTAATAAATTACTCTGGGCTGCATCCATTTCCCCAGATTGCGTAGCGCCAGGGAGAAACAAATTGTACTTCGTCCTGGTTTATTTACCGGTGTCTTTAAGAATTATCTGCCATGAGCGCAGCAAACTTCTTGGACACAGACTCTGGGACTTACTGGCCTGAATCTCAAACAGTATTTGCGGAAAGAATCCGTTTTCCGGAAGTTCAGGTGCATGTGGCATCTGGTCCTTGGCCAGAACCTTGTTTCCTTCCGGCCTCCAAGGAAACCAGGGCCACGTGGGTGGCAGCACCTGCGTTTCCCAGCTCCAAACCTCCAGTAAGTAGCTCCTCTAATTCCTGCCCCCCTTGCGTTTTGCTCTTCCTTCCTCCCCTGTCCCCTCCATCAGAGTCACTGGGCAGTGGCTCCATGTGCATGGCAACCTTCAAAGAGAGAAGTGGGCTCTGGCTGCAGGGTGTCCTGTCCCCCGGGAGCCTCCCTCCCTGAGCCCTAGCAGTTCAGGGGGGTTACAGCTCCCCTGGAGGCCGAGGACACAGGGACGCCCAGCTCGGAGCTTCTGCCAGAGAGTCTCGGCAGCTGGGTAGGGTCCGAGGGGGACCTTCTGCCTTATCACCCCCTGTCCACCTGCCCCACCTATCCAGACACAACACCAAAGGTAGGTAGGTATTGTTTTTACGCAGCCAGCACTGGCCTAGCCAGTCCCTCCTTCTTTAACCATTTCTCCCCTCTCTAGCGGCTGCTGGCACAGTGCCTTTCACCGTGGGTTCTCCATCCATACTTTCCAAATGAAAGAACCTATTCCGAGCTCTTCCTTTCACAGTCAGGACAGCCTAGCGGTCGAGACCTGAAGTGACAAAGGAGCCATGACGGTGCCTGAACTGGTGGTGCGGGGAGTAGAGGCCAGGCCCCCTCGCCTGTGGGTTCCAGGCTCCCCTGGGTGCAGGGGGTCTGTCTCACGTCAGTTGTTTTCTGCTGGACAGAAACTGATCCACTGTTAACAGCAGTAATGGGATGCGATATATTTTGGCAGGAGTTGGCAGGACTTGGGATTTTTTTTTTTAATGCTCACCTGAGGATATGTTTATTGGTTTTGGATGAAGGGAAGGAGAAAGGGAGAGAGAGGGAGAGGGAGAAACATTGATGTGGGAGAAAACGTAGATTGGCTGGCTGCCTCTAGCACACGTCCCAGCTGGGAACTGCACCCGCAACCTTTTGGTGTGTAGGATGATGCTCCAACCAACTGAGCCACCCAGGATTTTATGCTTGCTTCCTGGATGTGGAGCTCGCACACCCGTAAAACTGCCTTTAACTTCCTCCAGGATGTTTTCTGAGAGTTTGATCTTCGTCTCCACCGTGCCCTTTGGAATCATCTTGATGGTGACGGAACAGCTTAGATTCTATGGGCGGACAAGGGGGACCTTCCTTAGCAACTGTGTTCCTAGCCTTCTGAGTGCGGTGCTAGGAATTCTTGTCACACTGTGTTTGTTTTGCCCTGTATATTTATGAAATGGGTTAAATAACTGAATGCAGGAGATGCCAGGGGTGCTCATACTTTGCCTTTGTTCCTTCTTTTCGTTTTCAGTATGAGGGGTGAAGAGATTGATAAGACCACCCATTGCTCATGATTTATGACCCCTCATATTCATAACCCAGGACAGTCGGTGGGGCTGCCCCTTAGGATGGCTTCTCCAAGGCTCGCCAGGTCTCTTCAGACACCTTTCCTGCCTCTCTGTGTCTCCACTGTCTTGTCCTTTGTGCTGAGTACCTGTGTCCCTCAACTTACGGAACCCCTCCAAAGGTGTGCAGAATGTCCCAGGCACGCACATGTGACATTGAGGCACCACCCTCAGTGATCTGTAATCTGATCTGTAATGATCTATAATCTGCCAATACCAAGGATAGCTCACCCACTGCACTTGACCTAAGTCCCCAGCATGCCATGCTGAGCCAGGTGGCAGGAATGTGACCCCACATGTCCCCCTGCCTCCTGAGCTCAGCTTCCCCACCTGGCCCTAACTGGGCTGGAGTTCAGAGTCAGCTCCCTTGGTCCCCCTTCCTTCCTGACCTTGCTTTTCATTTCCTCATTTAACTGTGTCCACACGAGTCCCGAACGTCCCTCTGCAAGGGGAAGGTTGTAGGTAGCAAGAGAGAGTTTTGAAGGCAGGAGAGACCAGTGTAGGGAGCAGAGAACAGCAGACTAGAAGAGGTTGGAGGGCCAGCAAATGGCTTTATAGCAGGTGGTGATGCTGGGCTGGCCTCCTGGCTCCATTTTCCCTCCCAACCTCAGCACTGGCAGGGCACAACAGCACCTTGGAAGGTCCTGGGTGATAAGCCATAATGTCCCTGCCCGCGAGCACCCCCAGGAGGACCCCTGTGTAACCAGAGGCATCCCTGCCGTGGCCCGTGGTGGGGGGCAGGCCCAAGCAGGTTGCCTCTCCGTGAGCCAGGCTGGCTCCCAGGGTGTGTAACCCTCCTTGCCGCCTCTTCTGGACACCTTTATGCGTTAAGATGAAAGGACTCGTGTACAGGCTCATGGAACATCCAAACCCTGTATTAGACTAGGATCCTGGCCATTCCTTTGAGAAGTCGGTAGAACCACTTACAAAGCCTATAATTAAAGAACTGGCTAGTTTCATGGACATGCTTGATGTTTAGGAAGTTATTACTGGGTTGGAGAAAAAAGAAAAAAGAAAACCTGAGACCAACTGATAGCATTCCTTCTCCAGTGAATAATTGTTTTAAATTAAAAAGTGCTTTAATCACCTTCCGTTTTAATGGACGGTAATAAAACGCCTGCTCAGTAGAGCTCATCTTGGCGTGATATGTAAGTTGGGAAAGCCCTCTAGTCCAACTGTGCCCCTGGAAACTACATAATAAGGCTCTTGAGGGGGGTCCCCCGGTCTTTGTAAGGCCTGGATCCCCCAGTTTATTTCTGTACGGGATGTTCCTTAGGGAACAGTCACAGACTCTACCCTTGTGTTCTTCACTGTGTTCAGTGAAAGTCTGGAAGTGATCAGTGTGAGTCCATAGTTTTTGAGTGCTATGTCCAGAATAGCGGCAGCTCTCGGGAGCCAGGCAGCATGGGAGCCCAGATGATGGATAAGAAAGAGGAAACTGGAACAGAAAGGAAGCAGGGCTAGTGTGTGGAGACTTACCAGCTGGAAATCAGGTTCTATTTTTTTTTTTTTTTTTTTTTTTTAAGATTTCATTTATTATTTCCAGAGAGAAAGGCAGGGAGAGAGGCAGTGTGGGAGAGAAACGTCAATGTATGATTGTCTTTCACCTGCCTCCAGCTACGGACCTGGCTGGAGACCTGGCATGCAACCTGGTTATGTGCCCTGGCTGGGAATCGAACCAGCGACCTTTGGGTTCATAGGCCGGCGCCTTATCCACTGTGCCAGCAAACCAGGGCTTGGAAATCAGGTTCCTGCCCAAGGACTTCAATGTTCTGAATTCACAATGCTTAGAATTCCTGGAGTGTGGAATTATGGTGCTCCACTGTATACCTTCATCTAAGTGGGTCTCAAAACTTAACTGAGCATCAGAACCTCCCATTCCCCACCCCACCCCTCCGGGCTTGTTAAACTATGGCTAAGCCACTCCAAGAGCTTCTGATGCAGCTGGTCTGGGGTAGAACCTAAGAATCTGCATTTCTGTCAAGGGCCAGCATGATGGGGATGCTACTGGTCTGGAGACCACACTTAAAACCACTGCATCTAGGGATGTCCAGGCTCTTCCATGTGACAAAAGAAAAAGAAGGAAAAAAAAAATGCAACGGTTACTAGAAGATGTTACAGACACCACCTACCCACCTACTCCTCTGTAAGTTAGGAATAAAGAAAGTAGTCACACTAATTCTCAGAAGCCATGTATGGAATGGTCCTCTGATTTTGGGGGCCAGCCTAGAAGGGTTCTGTGTGTGACAGGCTAACAAAGAATACAGACCTCTCTGCCTTGTTACCAGAGAAACCAACATCTGGGCTTTTATGTCTCTAATTATCTTTTGCAACAACTTAGTTCAAGTTGGACACAGACAAAGCCAGTAGCCTGTAGTCCTGTTACCCTGCTGTTATTTTTCTTCAACCTCCTTTAACAGCTCATCAATAATAAGTCTGCCAAACATTCACAGTGACCGCCCAGGCCCATGGTGGGGGGTGGAGGCACGGGGAGACCACGATTCTACCTACCCCAGCCAGCAGGGGCCTCGGCACAGCCCGGAGTTGTGTCCTGAGGGTAGAAAGAGACACGGTCCACGTTGCCCCACATGCTGACGCGCAGATGGGCGACACCTTGCCAGGTCAGGCTGGGTGTGGCCTGTGCTTCCCACTGAACCATGGCACCCACAGATCTCCCAGCCCCAGGGTGCAGGCTGGGCTTCTGGGAGACTACCTGTCTGTTACCTACTTAAAGAAAAATAATAAAAAAGCTAGGAGATGGGTGTGTTGCCTTGCACCAGACGCTGCTGGGCCTGGTCTAGGAATCACTGGGAGTCACCAACAGTCACCTCTGGATGGAACCTGTTGGCGAAAAGGAAGAATCACTTCCCTCTTTTTACTAAGTTTGATTGAGGTAAAATTGTGCCATAAAAAAACTGCACCTATGTCATGTACGTAATTTGATGGCTTGGATGGTTCCCATTGGAAAGTGGGAAGACGGACCGCCTGCAGGAAAGGGCCCCCCAGCGATGGCTGTCACACACCCCAGGACTGGGGGCCGGTAACCAGGTCCCCGCTCAAAGTGCCGGTCTCAAGAGGCAGATGGCCTTGGGGATTGGGGAGCAGGTTGGAACACCTGTAGTGAGGGCAATAGTCATGCTCCCAAAGATTCTGAGGGGACTTCTAGGAATGTCCAGCTGACCCTTCACTCCAGAGCCTGGCCTGGCAGGTTTGGGGTGGTGGCCACAGACAGCCCGTAGCAACAGTTGACCGTGATCCTTCAGTGGGCGCAGGTGTTTCACAGAACATTTAGCATCTGTGAATCTTCGGAAGGGTTCTGACAGCCTATTCTCTGATCCCTTTATCACCTCACTTGCCTAATGGAATATTTTCCGAAAGGGAGACGTTGGGCCCAGTGGTCTAGGATCGCAAACAACGCCCGGCTTGCTGGAATACCAGCTTCTTTCATTTTGGGGGTTGAGAGAGACCACGTGGTGGACAAAATGCCGATGTCTGCAGTGAGGGCTTGTGCAGTGAGGCCCTGAGCCTTCGTTTCATACTTCTACCGACCACGAAAAGAGAAATGGTGTTCTTGCAACTTGGTTGCATGAGCTTTGCGGTGGGGGTGGGGGGGAGGGGTATGTTTTTTCCTGGTTTTGGATTCCAGCACAGAGACCAGCACGTTGCAGACACGTGTTTCTTACGTGGAAGCTTTAGCGAGTCTGAGTTGAGGAAACTGGCTCCTGAAGTCCACCCGTTTGGATGATTGTTAACTGGAGAGGTTTCATTCTTTGCTCAGAGTTGTATCCAGTGCCTACCATGTGCTGCGCTCAGCCCTCCAGTAATTGCTGAGAAATGAGACGGAGAACCCACCTTCCAATGTATAGACCCTTGGAGAGGAGAAAAGAAGGTGAACAAAACTGACCAATGCATGGAAAAATGTCGCAGCAGGTAAGGATGACAGGCGGACACTCCTCATTCTGGCCCCCAAGATCTGTTCCTTGTTCCACTTAGCTTGCTAAGGGCAGAAAGGACCTGTGGCATGGGCGTCACCTTGCCTAGATTGAGCTGGCCTTGCTGCTACCTGGCCAGGTGTCTCTGGGCTAGTCATTTGCCAAGGATCAGAGATAACTGAGGGCTCCAGGGGCCACCACACTGTGTGATTCTAAAGCCACAGAGACGACTGGTGGGAAGGGCACAGGCCCCGTGGGGTAACAGCCCGAGCTGTGAGCTCCAGTGGGGTCGTTCACCTGTATACCCTCCACCCCTCCCCAGTGAGCCCTATTACCGAGGCTTATTAGAGGCAGTTTATGGGAGCCTGGAATCCAGGCTCCAGGGTCTGTCCTGCTCCGGCCAAGGGTTTAGCCCCATGAAACTCACTTTGTAAAAGTGCAGCGGCTGTGATAAATAAGCTTAAGCATCGATAATCACTTTTTCACTTTTCCCAATTACGCCAAGCTGCTCTGTGACAGGAGTTCATACCAAGGAAGAATTTTAAAGAAGCCCCATTTTCCTTGTCTAATTAAATTAAATACTTGAAAGGTGATTCCCACGTTGGTGTTCCCCCCATTAGTCCACTGCAAATTACAGGGTCTTTTAGGAGCTCAGGCCACGTGATTGGCCTGTTTGTTCAGCCTCTGGGGTCAGGGAGCCCTCACCCCCTGGATCCCCTCCTGCCCCATCCCACCCACACACCCACCCACTTTTGTGTGTGTGTAGAGTCCATGGTGGGGCTCTTGGGCCAGCACGGCCCAGAATTTAGGGAGGGCATGCTTGTTCATAAGTTAACCCTTCCACAAAAACCTGTAGAGGATGCCTTCGTTTCCCGATTCTCATTATGTTCCCAATAGGCAGTAGGTCTGAATAGAGAGAGACAGAAGGACACAGCCTTCCCCTTGCCAGTTCTGTTGGTCATAAACTGGAGACAATTCACCAGGGTCGAGAGTCCATCGAGTCTCTAAGGTGAAGGCCTGGACTATTGAAATGCCAGCAGATGCTGGCAGTTTTATTTCCGCGGTGCTGGGGTACTGTTTTTACACTTTCTGCTCCTTGTTTCTTAGACAACACACTCATGTGCATCAGAAACGAACGTGTGTCACACACGTGTTTGCTCGGATGTGGGTGTGTGCATCAGGGAGCCTGCTGATGGCGTTAAGTGGAAGAGAACGGGGCTTTGTCTGAACATCGGAAGACTCATCACCTGCAAGGTGAGTGTGGTTGGCGTGGGTTCCCTGATGGAATCAAATATTCACCATGATTCACGTTCCGTCCCAGGCCAGCCCTCCTGGTGCACAGGTAGTCGTTGCGTGCCTATTTCAAAGAGGCCTCGTTATTTTTAAGTGAGTACATACTCTTTAGGTGTAAACAACAGGCGAATATGTTACGTAAAAAGTGGAAGTCTGTTTCTTTTTCTCCCCGTGTTAACTGTGTAGTATGAACTCTACCAGTCTTTCTTTGGACCTCTGCGCACTTGGTTCTGCAAAATAGCCTCTGTCTAACTCATTTAAATCTGGTCATAGAGTAGATCTACTCGTGTGACCATGTGTAGGGAGGCCTAATTCTTCTTGATGGTGAAATACTATCTTACAGTCACGATTTCTTTCAACCAATGGGCATTAAACACCATCCACGTGCCATGTGCTTCTGTAGGGACGAAGGACATAGCCTGAAGTAGGGTTGGTTTTTTCGTTTTGTTTTGTTTTTGTTGTGTTTCGCTTTGGATAGTCTGTTTCTTACTGATTTCTTTCTTGAGTCTAAAGTCTCCAGCCTGCTTCCCAGCCACTGTATCATCAAGAGTTTTCAGTTTTTCAGGCCAAAAATTGCTTGATGTGCATTTGTTTATTGTCTGTCTACATGGAGAACCTCTCTGTAGACCCAGCACTTGTGAAGACCTTGCTAACGTTGCCTTATCTCTGTGTGCGTGTACATGCATACAAAGCTTTTTCTGTCATTGAAAAGTTGTAGACATCCTGACCCTTTACACCTAAATGCTTCCCCCTGTACCCAGGACTAAAGACATTCTCCACTGTAGATGGGATGCCAAGGTCATTCCTAAGAAAATAATAAATCATTCCTAAGAAAATAATAGTAATTCCATACTCTAAGGTAATATCCACTTCATTTTCAAATTTCCCCAGTTGCCACAAGATCTTCACTATTTTGATGTCATGTTTAATCAGGATCTAATCTAGGTTTATCCATTGCCTTTGGTTCTGTCTCTTTGATCTAGAACGATAACCCTACCTTATCTATGTCTTTTTACATTTACTTTTCTTCTCATGGGATTGACTGGAAGGTCTGGCAGAATTGCCATGCAGAAGGTCCCATATTCTGGACTCATGTGACTATTTATTCCTGGTGGTGCTCAGCTTGTTTGTCTGCCTTTGGTGCTCCCTGTGAACCAGGGGGCTCTTGGGTGGCACAGCTGGGCTCAGAGGAAACCTTCTGGTAAGAGGGTTGCATCAAGGATACTGTGTACTCAAATGCTTCCTAAGCACATCATCTTTGAAGGCAATTGAAAGTGGACAATTCCCATGCCTTGCAGAACTACTAATCCAACCCCAGCACTAAATAGGCAAGTGGCTTCTACCCTCAGAGAGCCTTAATGAGGAAAACATCTGGTCACTCAGCAGAAGCTGGGAAATGTCCCTTCCAGGAACTAGCCAGGGTTCTGTGGCAATCAGACCTCGATCTGACTTGCGTTTTTCTCACCTGTGTGTTTAGTGCAGCTGATGTGATATGAGGAAACAGGCCAGCCAGGCGGAGAGGACAGGGAGGGGACACCTGGCCAGGCTTGTTGGTTTTGGTTTGAATGGAGGGTTTTGTTTCTCATTTCTTTGCACCGTGGTGGTTTTTCTCTGCCCCCCCCCCACCCCTGCCCCTAGTCCCATATTTACTCATCTTTAGGCCAACAACTGAATAGCAAAGTAAATAGATGGCCCAGACTGGTTGGTCCCACAGAGTTGGAACTGAGGAGACTCCCTTAAAAATTCCCTTCCTTGGGTTTTAAATTCTATGACTCAGACTTGTTTATGTTTAAACACCCCCCCTCCCAAAAAAAAAAAAAAAAAAACCCTCATGGAAATGTGGGTGGGACAATGGGGAAACTGAGAATCCTTAGGTCTCTATGTTCCTGCCTAATCCAAGTGGCCATTTCTAGATTCATTTTAAAAGTGTTTCCTTCCTATTATAGTAGAAGGCTCATGTATGACAGAAAACCATCTTTCCTGACAGTGTGAGTTGTTGGGGTCTAATAAAGAGAAAGCGTGAGAAGGGTGCAGGCCGGGCTCCGAGAAGGTGGCCATGACAACGTGCCACAGGGCAGGAGCATTGGCACCCGAATGTGTGGTCTCGCAGGTCGCGGGGCCGGACGCCTGAGCTCAGGGGTCAGCAGGGAAAGTGTGTTCGTGGCCCCTGCCCTGGCTTTTCATGGGCCCCTGGCCATCTTTGTTGATCTCTTCCTTCATCTTCACAGGGTGTTTTCACGTCCAAATTGCCCCTGCTTATGAGGACACAAGTCCTATTAGATTAGGGCCCACGCAGATGACATCACCTTAACTGAGTTACATGTGCAAAGACTCGAGGACTTCAACATAGGATTGAGGGAGGAATCACAGTCACCATAAACCTCACCTGTCTGTGGCGTCCTTCATCTAGTCAAGCTCCACAGGGTCTGTGGACACTGGATTTAGACAGGAAATGGGGGAGAGGGGCCACCTTTCAAAGTCTGCTTATTCAAGTGACAGGAGGCTGTGAAAGTAGGAATCCAGTCCTGGCGCCAATAGGCGGGTACACGCAGCTTCAGCAAGATAAGGTGGGAGGGGCCCTGGCCCGTGTGACTCAGTTGCTTGGGTGTTGTCCCTCAGGGCAAGACCTTAGCAGTTTGACCTCTTCTCGGGGCACATGCTCAGGGTCCAGTCCCTGGTCAGAGCACATGAAAGGCAACCAGTCCATGTTCCTCCCCCTCTCTTTCTCCCTCCTGCCCCTCTCTCAAATAAATAAAATCTTGAAAACAACAAAACAAAACAAAACAGAAGATTGGAGGGCCTCCCTGGGCTACCCAACTGCCTCCTTATTAGCAGGAGGCTTTCCCTGTAGCTGCCGCCGCCGTCAGTGTCCTGGGACGGGGCCCCCACCCGCCCTGCCGCTCAGTCTGTAGGGAGAGAAGGCTGGGGTGCTGGAGGGAAAGGGCAGGTTGCACTGGCAGCCCATGGGGGAGGGGCACCAGCATCTGTCTGTCCAGCTGGCCCCTTGTGGAGCTACCAGATCCCCAATCCACCCAGCATGACAGGGAGTTTGGGGAGCACCTGAGCTAGGTGTTGGAAACTGTTCCTGCCTGAGATTCGCGTGAAGACTTTAGGGGCCCTGGACAAAGACAGAGGCCATCCCGTCCCCATTTCAGGTCCTTTTGCAAAAGCAGAAGGAAGCAGAGCAAAGCCTGGTTGGCAGGGCCCAGGCGAACCAGACAGGAAGCTGACGTTTCAGCCCGAAGAAGGGACAAATAGGTGGGGCACAGACGGAAAAGAAAGAGAAGAACCTCACGATCTGCCCCCACCGAAGACCCCTCTTCTACAGCAGTGCTAGGCAGCGGGCAGGGACCGTGCCTGCCATTCCATCTGGGTAAGATGCTTTGCATCACGGCGAAAGCATCCAGGGTGCGGGGTCCCCTTGGAACCTCTGTGGCTCTGCAGAATTAGATGCACCATGTTCAAGTCCTGACCGTGCACCTCTGTGCTGTGTGGCACTAGATAGCCACCTCAGTCCCCTAGACTCAGTTTCCACATCCAAACAGAGATCTCAGGACTACTGCAAAGATGACTGAGACGCTGCATGTCAACAGACACCATTACATGACTGACAGACAGCCAGCAGCCAAATGCCCAGCTTGGCTTTTCTGTGGTTTTTTTTTTTCCTTCTGCAAAATCTGTGCTATTAAGTGTGGGTGCAAAAGGCACTCCCTAAAATACTTCTGACTCTTAATTCCTGTAACCATCAGATACTCCTCAATTTTTTTAAAGAGGAATTACCCAATAGAGGTTGGAATTTGTTTATTAGTGGTTGTGTGTCTGCACATCTGCAAAAAAAATGAGACCAGTTGGAGACAGCAGTTTAAAAAAACATAAGTGCCTTATTATTATTATTATTATTATTATTATTGTTATTAGTTTTGGGAAGTCACACAAACTACCGCATGAACTGTTAAAGACATGGATTACCAAATATTCTAGAACCTAAGGCTCTAGACTGTAAATGATTAAATGATGCACCATACATGCATGCATACATACATATGGTAGTTTTCTTCACCCTTTTCCTGCTGTAACATGAGCAGCTCCTTTAATTTTGGAAGGAAGGCTGGCTGGGCTGTGGGCCTTCTGGAGGCATTGGGGTGCCAGGATCTGTTCCCCTAGGTGCAGAGACAAAGGGACAGGAAGGATTTCCTTAACCCACACTCAATAGACACATGATTTTTCCAAATATCTGGAAGGGAACCTGGGCTCTTTGCTGCCCCAGAAAGGGGATAGTCGGCCCCTGCCATTGGAGGCTGGCTTCTCCCTTTTTATTCTGGAAGCCAGAGGTTCTCGGGTCATGGCTACAGTGTGGGCCCAGACCAGTCTTTCTGGGAAGAGCTGCCTTGCTGATGGACTTCTTCAGGACAAGGATGGAGGAGTCATCATTTTTCCCTTGCTCCTGGACCCTAGCCCTCCTGAGGAGCCCGTGCCTATCCCAAGCCCCTAAGTTCCCCTGTGTGTAAAGAAGTGCCAATTCTGCCTACGAACCCACAGTGTGAAACTCATGAATCAGCCTCCTCCCTACTGAGCTTCCCTTGGCTGGTATTTGGAAGCTGTGAGGACTTAGGGGAGGGCAAAGGCCCAAAGCAACCCGACAGTATCTGATTTCACCGGAAACGAGAGGCTCTGAGTCACTCTTCAGTGTCACCGGAAATGTGCAGGGACTTGGATTCCTTGGCTCCATTTCGCTGACAGCCAACCCTCCGAAGAACTCTGTGGGCTCAAGGAAAGCAGCGTGGAACCTCCTGTGCAGGTGGAAAATGTCGACCGAAGCCACAGCCTTGGCAAGACAACAGATGACAAGCAGGCCCTGGGGTTCCAGCACATGGTCCGGAGTTCAAGTTGCAAGGGGCACACTTTCTAGGGCACCAGCGGGCTGCGCAGGTGCTCAAGGAGGCACATGGTCTAGGCCCAGGGGCTGGGAGAGCGGGAGCCTGCCCAGGCAAGAACCCAGTGTGTCCCCTCATTGTCAGCTGAGGTTGGTGGGGTTTCCAGATCAAAGCTCTGGCCAGCATTGGCAGAAACAGAAAATCAGCGTTGATTCTGCATCCAAGGGGGGAAGCAGCAGCACCCCCATGGCAGGGCTCTCAGGCCTAGGTGTGGTGTGAAGGGGACCCACGGGCCCCTTCTGAGGCTCCTGGCATGTGTGGGAGTTTGATAAGCCACCTGACCAGGGGCAGGCTGCTTGGACCCCTGGCCTGCGGCTCACCTCCCTGGAATGCTGAGCACCTTGCTCACCGCCGAGTAGGAAGGTTGCATTTGGAAAGGTTGGGGTTTTAGGGGGTTTTCCCTCTTTGCTTCTCCAGGTGATACTCAGACAGCCAAGGTTTTGTGCCGGAATTTCCTCCTCGGAAGGTAGAGACAGGAGGGAGCCCTCACTATGCCCCAGACACTTCAGGGAGCTTATACCTGGAGTAGAGGTCATTGTCCTGTTTTGCAGGTGCAAGACCTGTGGTAGAGACGGGTAGGCAACTGTACAGTCAGCGTGCAGATGGGTAACCAGGGAACTGACCCCGGCATCTCCTCACCTCACCCCTGTTGGGCAGCAAACCCTCGCCCTCACCGCACCCTGGCTGCACCCTCTCTTTGAGGGGCGTGACAAGGAGAAAAACTGACTGGGGCTAACTCAGGACGCTGGTCTCAACTGTTGTGGGGAAAGGAGCCCCCTGGAAGAGCGGGCGGCAGCTCCAGAAGGGAGGGGAATGAAGGTCGCTGTTGTGACCTCCCCCACCACCGCTCAGTGGTTTGTTTAGCACCAAAGACCTTCATGTCTCACGCCTGTGGACAATCCAAGGCGGGCATCCTTGATCCGAGGGCAACTTTCTTTCCTATAGTAAGGCCAGGACCCTGCCATCAGGCCCTTGACTAGATCTTTCTCCAGCCAACAAGTGAACTGTAAGAATACAGGCAAATCATGCCTGCTTCTTACAAACCCCGACTTGAACCCAGGGTCTGCTTACAGTCCATTGGCCAGAGCTAGTCACGTAGCCTTGCCTGGACACATGGGGGGCTGGGAAATGTAGTCCTGATAGGGCTCTCTGGGTGCCTACCCCAGGTTTGGGCTGGGGAGCACACTTTTGTTTCAGTGTTCTAGTAGCTGAATAAGCTGCCACAACAGGGACAAGGATTGCAGGGAAACAGGTGACAGCAGAAAGGCTGCTTTCTGAGGGCCACATCCTGAAGGAGAAAGAGAAGAGAGAACGCGTCAGGCTTCCGGTTGCGGGAGATGGGCAGCTGTGTGGACCCAAGCTCAGCAGAGCAGAGCTCCCGGGGTGCAGTGGACTGGCTCCTGGCTCCCGCCTATGTCCTGGGGAACAAGCTTAGCTTGGAACCCAATAGGTTTGGAACACGGTGGTGAGCAAAAGCAAAAGGGGGTGTGTTAGGGAATCTCAACTCAGCAGAGCCAGGCACCATAGACCCTCCCTGGAGAGAACAGGGCCCATGGGCAAGTGAGCCCTAAATCTGCAGGGAGAACAGGTGGGTCTGGGGCTCTCAGAGGGGTCCTCCATAGCTCCCCCATTGTCCACTTTGGCCAGTGGCTTGGAAATGGTCACCCACAAATGCACCAAGGAAAGGGAGGCATGTAGAACAGGTGACATTGACTCAGGGTTTGAATTATGGGAAGAAATGGGATGATGAAAACTTTGGAAATCTGGACAAGCAGTTTGGATTTTAACTCCAAATTTTTCGAAAGTGACTAACGCAGATGACTAATATTTTATTTTCCAGCGCCTAGAATTAATCTTTGTGCTGTCTGTCTGGCTGGCTTTTTGGATGTTCGAAAGGCATCGTTTGAAACCAGTCGTGAAACAAAAGCCCTCTCTACCCCACGTAGGAAGTGATCGAGGCCTGAGTAACCCCTGATGGAGGCAGAAACAAGGGAAGGGACTTTTCCTTAAGAAAACTGGGTTAAAGAAAGAAATATTTGCTTAGGGCCACGGATCACTCTTAGATATTTGTCTGTGGGAGAAAAAGGAAAGTTCATGTACACAGCATACTAATCAACAGGAGTAAATTGTATCTTTTTACCCTTCCGTACATGCCTCCGACCCAAGTCATGCACACTCAGCCAAAGATGATATAATATGTGAAGCCAAAAATGTGAGTGGGAGAGAAACTTAATAATGATAATTAAATGGCTAAACACATGTTCTGCCAAAAGTCCGGCAAATGTTGTAATCAACTGAGTAAGAGTTTTTCAGAGATACTCAATATGAAACTTGGTGGTTCGTAAGAAAATGTAGTGAGCTTTTGATCGGAGCTGTTGGAGCCTAAGATGAGGGTTTGCTGCCCTGGTTTCTCTGAGAAAGCCTCAGGGTGCACTAAAAGGCTCAGTGCTCAGTGGGTTAGGCATTTTCCCGCATAGTGAAAGGTCTCTGGTTCAATCCCTGGTCAGGGCACCTGGGTTGCAGGTTTGATTCCTGGTTGGGGCAGATATGAGAGGCAACCAATCAATGTTTTAGTCCCTCTCTTTCTCCCTCCCTTCCCCTCTCTCTAAAATTAAATAAAATCTCTAAAAAGAAAAAGCTGATGGAAAGGGAGAAATGGAAGGAAAAGACTGGGAACGTCGGCTGGACCGCAGACTGCAGCGTGGCCTGCCAAAGACAGCCCTCAGGAAGCGGTGGATGCAGAGGCATGCGTTCCATCACTCAGCCCCGGATCCTAAGAGCGGGAAGAGCAAGTGACGGGAACAGTGGGCTGTGCAGTCTCTGAATGCTGATGCAAGCGAACAAGGTAGCCCTGTTACCCACGAAAACTTCCAGCGTTTGTTTTCAAGCCAACCAGCTGGCCGGAATGCTCCGCTCTCCCAGGGAGCAGACGTCACAGCCACAGTGCAGGAGCACAGGGGAGAGAACATCAGGGACACAAGGGAGAGCCCCGGAAGGGGGAGGGGCTCAGGACTCTGACAGCTTGAATCCAGTAAAACCCCACCCAGGGGTAGGAGGAGGCAGCCGACCTTCCAGGACCCCGGCTCAGTCACTGGCCGGTGGCCTCTAGTGCCGCAGGGATGGTGGCCTGGGAGCAGTCTCTGCTCTACTCTTGGGCCCGGAGCATGGAGACTGGCTCCCCAGGCCTGGGCCCAGCAAACCTGCAGTTCCCAAACCCTGCACACCAGCCAGATGTGGACCAGGGGCTGGGTTGGAAGTGCACGGTCTGTGCCTAAAACCTCCAAACCTCAGAACTAAGTCTCCCTCACCAGCAACATTGCCTCTCTTCCTTTGTCATCCCTCCCAGAAAACCACAGGAAAAGGGGCATATGCACCATTTGCCTCCCTGGCCCCCATGTGGCTCCCTGCAACATGGGAGCCTGTTGCCAAAGAAGGTTTGGGGCAGCAGGAAGACATCCCCTGCACATTCCAGTGACACCAGCGTTGTAAAACCTGTTGTGGACTGAATATTTGCACCAACCCCCTCCATTGGTTGAAGCCCATCCCCTAAAATAATGCTATTAGGAGGTGAGACCTTGGGAAGGCGATGAGGGTCAGGAGGGTGAGGCCCTCAAAGTCATGTTAGTGCCCTTAGAAGACAAGAAAGAGACACCACAGAACCTACTCTCACTTCGCCATATGGGGACGCAGGGAAAGGGTGGCCTCTGCAAGCCGGAAGCAGGCGCTCACCAGGAACCTAATCTGCCAGCACCTTGATCTGGAGCCTCCAGCCCCCAGAACCATGGGGAATAAATGTTACATGGGTCACCTAGTCCATCATATTTTGTCACAGCAGCCCCAGGTGACAGAGATGACATTGCACCTCAACATCCCTGGGGCATGTGGTCCTATGCTTCATACCAAGTCGGATGACAGATGAAAAGCCAACCCAGCTTATGGCCAGTATTCCAAGACCTGGGCAACAGGGAGGCTGCGTACCCCAGCATCTCCTGGAGGAGGTGGTCCCCCAGCCTGCGGACCCTTCCTGGAACCCCATGGACTCATCATGCAGAACAGGAATGAGCCTTACTCGTCCTTTCTCTTTTCAGACCTCTGCGTTGACTGAGTGGGGGCATCGACACTGAGCATGCCTGAACCAGGCTGGAACCAGGCAGAGCCCTGTCCACACAGGTGACCTGCAGCCTGTTGGGTTACCTGGGTGTGGGGGAGGGGAGCTCCTGAGCTTCTCTGGCCTTGGACCACATGGAGGTTCTGTTTTCCTGCCTCTTCCGGCAGGACCATGAGACTCCTCGGAGCTAAAGGGCAGTGAGGGAGGTGATACGAATCACTTCTGGGCCAAGTGGCCTTTCCCATTATTCTATTAGGGAAATTGTTCCAAAATGAAGAACTGGTTCAGGTGTAGACCTGAGCCCAGATGAACTCAGCTGGCCGTTGACATGGTGTGAGGTTGCCAGGTGTACACAGACACATACATGTAGGGAACACCAGTTATAGAATGCTGCCCAATGGGGACCGCCCCCTAATTTGAGTACCGCTAAGTCAACCTGGCTTCTGTCTGCCTGGCTGGTCAGTATTTTATAAATGCTTGGAAGCCGCTGGGAGACAGGGCTCTGGATGGGTCAAGATCAAAGCCGCCACAGTAACCACCGGCATGGTGAACTCACTGGGGCACACTGGAGAGCTGCTGGGGTCCTTCTCTTAGGATCAGATTATTTCCATCAGCTCCCACACAAGATTGGCCGCTGGCATCGAAGTTCTCAGGAAATAGACCCGCACCCAGTTTTATAGGTCACGGCTCACAAACAGAACCCGCTAAGAGCGCAGAGGTGCCAATGGGTCTGTGGATGGGCTTCGGGAGACCCCCCTCAAATTCATTGTAAATTGTGTGCCAACCGGAGTTTCTGGTCATTGCATCCCAAAGGAATCTACGACCTCCCGAATTTGAAGAACGAGTAGATCAAGAGGTTAATGCATTCTAGGGAGGAAGGATTTTTGGTCCACTGTTTAAACAAACAGAAAGATACCCTGCCAACTCTTGCATAGACAGCCCAGGCAAAGCCAATTCTGGTCACGTGATTAGCATTAGCGTTACTTTCCTTGTAATTCCTGGACCCAACACCTCCCTTGGTACCGCTTCTAGCCAAATGGTGCTTTCTTCCAAATGCCTTGAGGTGCCTCTCAAATGTTGGAGGGTGGCCAATGCCACAACTCTGGGAACACAACCTTCCTGGCCTCCAAAGGGCCATGAAAGAGTAGTTTATCATAAACTACTTTTCCTTTCAACATTGTTTGTGTGTGTGTGTGTGTGTGTGTGTGTGTGTGTGTGGATTTTTATACTTTGTTCTCTCTTGCGTTTGCAGAGAGGATTTGAGGCTCTGCCTGTGTCCGGATGTAGGGTATGAATATTTCGTGTCTCTTTCGAGCGTCATTTCAGCAGAATAGTCCAGGAGGACCTGAGATACTCAAGGATCAGTTGATAAAATTGTCTGGTTCACGGAGAACTACCCAGAGGGACGTGTCCATGAGCATTCTGCTGATGGTCTGAAATGCATGTTCGCTCTCCGCAGTGGGAACTGGCAAGAGTCTCCAGAATTGAGTCTCTGTTTGGATGATTAGGGTGTTTCCTTTGGGCTTTTATGGCCTCAGGGTCGCCAGCCGAAGATTTTGTCCCTGCTAGTGGTGAGAACAAGGGCCACTTGGGTTTGTGGTGGTTGCTACGCTCCACGGAGACCCTTGGTGTGAGTTTGTTTTATGGTGTTCTGCTTCTGTTTCAGGAGTCTTACAATAACAGCCGGTTGAACTTAAAGGTTTGTTTCTGTTCTAGTGTGTGAAAAGGTTGTCTTCCTGTAGGAAAACCTCCGAGTTGAGCCTTGGCTGGGTGGCTCAGTTGGGTGGAGCATCGTCCCATAGACCGAAGGGTTGCAGGTTTGATTCTTGGCCAGAGCACATGCCTAGGTTGCAGGTTTGATTCCCAATCAGGGCTCAGTTGAGAGGCAATTGATGTTTCTCTGTCACATCAGTAGTTCTCTCCCTCCCACCCCCTCTCTGAGCACATCTTCAGGTGGAGGGGAAAAAGCCTGTGATAGGAATGCCCGTGCTGGACATGGTTCCAAAAGGACGCATGTTCTCCATGTTGAAGCTGACAGAAGTCAGGAGCAGAGCCTGAGTCAGGGCCCAGGGCCAGGCACTGTAAGCTAGTCAGATGGAGGCCTGTCAGGTGACCCGACAAAGCTGGGCGCCCTCAAAGTGCCTTTATGGATAAGGGGCGGGGACCCTTCTGTGGGGAGGGCCAGCAACCAAATAAACGACCAACATGCTTATTTCAGCCCCTGTTGATCCCTGGGGTAAAAACCCATTGAGCATTTAACTGGATCATCACCACGATAAGAATAGTCTTTCAGACCAATATTCTCATGAAACAGATGAGGGGACAGATAACCAGAGAAGATGTGTGAGGTCCCCAGAACCCTATGGCCATGGCAACTTGGTAGCAGAGCCAGGACTGAGGTCCAGCCCTCCTCACTCTTCGCCAGCACAGGACGTCTGTTCCATCAGCCGTTTGACCCATGTCTGGGACTTCTTTCTTATCATCAAAGCACAGCATTCAATGCCTTGTGCCTGACCTATTTCTTTAAAGGGTTTGGAATACTCTTGATGGAACTTCTTAGACTTTGGGGGTGTTGCTAAATTTAAAAATCGGAAGTGATAAAGGATTGGATAGGGCTTCCTGATGGGCAATATCACTCTTGGTCATCCCTTCCCAGAAATGCCATTAACTTTCTCCTCTTAGCCTTACTGCGTGAGTCACATCCTCGGCTTCCATCGGTGGCCCGAGTGCTTGGTGAGAGGCAGACACGGCTTGCAGGGACTCGGGCTTCAGACTCAGGCCGGAGAGCCTTGGGCCAGCCCGGCCTCCACCCTCGCACACGTCCCTGGATATCTGTGACACATCACTGGCTAAACACAGTGAGGCTGTGCTCTGACTCCATGCCTGCCATTCCCTGACTAAGAGACAAAGACATTCCTCAGGCCCTAGAGCAGAGCCAAGCTGGGAAGACTCCAAGGTACCGCAGGCTTTTTCATAGTGCAGAACCAGAGTGAGGGGAGGGCAGCACAAGAGGCTGGAGGGCTGGCGTGGCTGCGGCGCGGGTCCCTGAGGGGACATGTCTCCCTCCTGTCTTGCAGTGGCCATGACTTACAGGTAGGCACTGCCCTCAGGGGACTTTATAAGCCTTGGCTTCTCTTCCGGCCTGTGCATGTGCTGCAGGCAGTGGGCTTCTTTAAGCCCACTTAGCATCAGTGAAAAGTCAGAATTCAGTAACCCACTTCTCTGCAGCTCGCATTCACAGTCATGTTATGTGGCTGAATAAAAATAGGTCCCTGCCTACACCATCTCTCTTAAGAATGACTTGAGCCCTGGCTGGTGGCACAGTGGATAAGGCGCTGGCCTGCGAACCCAAAGGTCGCTGGTTCGATTCCCCAGCCAGGGCACATAACCAGGTTGCAAGCCAGGTCTCCAGCCAGGTTTGTAGCTGGAGGCAGGTGAAAGGCAACCAGACATTAATGTTTATCTCCCTCTCTGCCTCTCTTCCTTCTCTCTCTCTCAAACTAATAGATAAAATCTTAAAAAAAAAAAAAAAAAGAACTTGACCTAGTGTTTTAATTCCACAGTCTTAGAGGTAAATGTCAACTCCATAGATGTTTATTGACTATGTACCATGTATGGAAAGGAATAAAATATGATGCGGCATTCATAGGTTCCTACCACATGTCAGGGGCTGCTGGACACATTCTCCTATTGTGTAGCATCTAATCCTCACAGAACCTTCTAAGTAGGTGCTGCTGTCACTTCTTCAGACATGAAGAAACTGGATATGGCCCAGGAAAGCAGCTCTCTCTAGGCCACATGGGTAATGTGGCAAATGAGGTTCACACTTGTGTCTGTTGTGACTCCAGGGTCTGCATCCTTCCCATGATGCTGTCAGCCTCTCCGTGACAGGTGATGGTGGCTGGGAGGGTTCAGAGATGCCAGGAGGGCACCCAAGGAAGCCAGGCTTAAAAATGGACAGAGCTCAGGTACGTAGGGAGGAAAAGAGGGAACTTCCGGGGGGGGGGGGGTGGAATAGCAGGGGAAACCCATCTAACCAGTTCGATGGATGGGGAGTGAACAAATCTGGCCAGAATCAAGCAGTGTTTCTCAATAAGGGCACCGCTGGCACTGGGACGGGACAGTTGTTTGATGGGTGGAACTATCCAGGCTGTTGGAGGGCAACATGCCTGCCTGAACTCTGCTCACCAAATGCCAGTCACCACCCCTGTCCTTGTGACGATCAGAATGCTTCCACACATTTCCAGACACCTTCTGGGACACCCCTGGCTGAGAGCAAACGGGATTTAGAAATCAGAGTGGGGTTTGGGGGTCAGACTGAGGAGGCTGTGGGAGCAAGAGGAACCCGTTGGGCCTTTGATCTTGGACATGGTCAGAAATCACTAGAGGTTCATGAGCAAGGAAGTGAGGGCAAGCAGTAAGGGGGCAGAACTAGAATGGAGGAGAAACTGAGGAAGGGGCAACCCCAGGTCACATGAAAAAAGATGATCAAAGTCACTGAGAATTTCTGCAAGTCACCTGCTGTCTGTCTTACAGTGGTTGGGTTTTGTGTGCATTGAGGAACTGTCTAGGGCACAACCAGCGGAGAGGCTAACAAGACAGAAGTGTAGTCTGTTCCCTAATCTATTTCTGGAGGAATCAGGGGCTCCATGCTCAGGGCATATAGGAATCCAGACTATGTAATAGATGCCTTGACCAGTGTGGCTCATTTGGTTAGGGTCTCCCTCCAGGCAAATGGTTGCTCGTTTAATTCCCGGTCAGGGCACATGCCTGGATTTCAGGTTCAGTCTCCAACCAGGGCATGTGCAAGAAGCAGACAATCAATATTTCTCTTCCTCTCTTTTTCCCTCTCTTCCCTGCTCTCTTAAAAATTGTATACAGCCCCGGCTGGTGGCACAGTGGATAAGGCGCCGGCCTGTGAATCCAGGGGTCGCTGGTTCGATTCCCAGCCAGGGCACATGATCAGGTTGCAAGCCAGGTCTCCAGCCAGGTCTGTGGCTGGAGGCAGGTGAAAGGCAACCATACACTGATATCTCTCTCCCTCTCTGCCTCTCTCCCTTCTCCTCTCTAAAAATAATAAATAAAATCTTTTTTAAAATGTATTTTTATTATTTTTAGAGAGAAGGGAAGGGAGAGAGGCAGAGAGGGAGAGTATACCATATATATTTTAAAAGACTATATAATAGATACACTACCCTGCTGATCATATTGACAAAGAGCAAAGAAGAGAGGGAGCCTAGGAAGCTAGAACAAAAATGACCGGGGTGGGGGTGGGGGGTGCTTAAATATGCTGATTGCTTCTCTGTTTTAGCTCAGTTTATTTAAACTATCTCTGAGCCTACAGCCCTTCGCCCAAGAGGTCATCCAACTTTAGCTTGTACACTTCACCCCAGAATGAATTCACAAACAAGGGACATGCTGCAGACGCCACGAGTACTTGATCCAGAGATCTCCACGAACTCATGTCCACACTGACGGGTCCCCAGAAACCTCAGCCCTTATCTCCACAGGCAGAGATACTCACAGGCCGTGAAAGGTAGCGTAGGGAGCCCTCGGAGGTCCGTGTGTGGGATGCTGGGGACAGGCTGGAACGGTTTGAGAGGGTGGCTATCTCTGTATGTGTCCCAATTGATGGGGGGAGGGGGGCGGTTCCACTTGGGAGTGAAACATGAAACCCGTTGCCTGGCTGTGCTTTGGGACCACGGGGCATCGCTCATTTTTCATCTGGAAAAGATGCTGCAACCGCTTGCGTTCCAGTTATCCGACAGCTTCGAGAATGATGTGTAGTTTTGTTTATAAGGAAAAATGCCAAACCCCTGAGAAAATTCCCAGAACAATGATTGTAACTCAGGACAAGACAGCGTATGAAGGTTTTCTGGCGCCTGGGCCTGGGTTGTTGATGCAGAATCTTATGGGATTTTCCTTTTCGTCCTCGGAGGAAGTTACGCTTTTGTGCCGTTAATACTGATTTTTTACAAATGAAACTTCATGGCTCTTTGGGGAGAATTCAAAGGAAATCCACTTGAGGTCAGTGTTCTAAGGAGCCTGCTCTGCTCCATTTCAGCCGGGCCGTAAATCATTTGCCTTTCAGGGCTGATTTTGCAGAGTGTTATCACCCTGATACTGGAGTTTAACTCAGGGAACGGGATGATGTGATCCTGGCTTAATAAAAGTCCTGCTAACACCCACAGCAGTGTGACAGCAGAGCCTATTTTGTTACGTGTTTATTGAGGGGCACCACCCAGGAACCTGTTCCAAGCTTTCATCAGTTCTGAAAAATTTGGGCAAGGACTGACGTTGCCCCATTCTTTCTCTCCTTTCCTTTCACTCGAATTACATGTTAACTCCATCTACCGCATTGCTTAACCTCTCTTTCACACTTTCCTTAGGCCTCTGCGTTTCATTCCCGATCATTTCTACTAACTTAACTTCCACTTGCCAAATTCTTTCTTTAGCTTTTTCTAACCTTCTGTTAAAAATATGGGAGTTTAGAGGAGGATTCAGAGAGGATGACAGAGTGGAAGTTACCAGGAATCTATCTGTCTTCCTACCAGAACAGCCACAGAACTGGCAGAATCTGTCTGATGGAGCTCTTTTGGAACTCTGGAGTCTTATTTTAACTTCCAGGGGGAGACTTACAGTTAATTTTGGTCCATTTCAGCTCTTAGCACAGTAGCAGGTCCCCAGCCCCATGGCAGGCAGCTGTGCTTATGGCCCTGGAACACAGCGTGCACACAGCTTGTAGGAGTCAGGATGGGCAGAAAGGACTCTGTCCTCCAAATATCGCAGATCCATGTGCCACCTGTGATCACTGATTGCTCTTCCCGGTCACTGAGATGCAGTCAAAGAGGTGGGCAGCCATTGTTACTGCACCATGGTCACCACCCCCATCATTGCCACATACCCCCCAACCATAGTTGATGGAAGCCCCTCCTCTTCTAACTGAAATGACTTCCAGGAATCTAGAGGGCTGCCTACCCACCCACCCTCCTCTTTATTTCCCCTGGGACAGACATTAAAGACTAGGACATTCAAAACCAGCAGCAGAAATGGGGAAAATCAGAAAGTGACCGCATGTGCCCAGAAAGAGGTTCAGAAAAGCCTGAGAAGACCTTAAGTTTACACAAAGATAGCTTATAACAATTTAAAGAACTAAACAAAAGTAATAATTTTAAAAAAGAAAACACCAGCAAACCCTGGGAAAGAAGGGAATCTGCTCTGCAGAGTTACCATATTATTAGATTCAAATCTCCAGGTTTCACAACAAATTACAAGACATACAGAGAAATGAGAATATGACCCATTCAAAGTAAAAAAAATATATAACAGAATCTTTCCCTGAGAAAAACTTATGCAGATGTATTAGGCAAAGACCAAAACAACTTAAAGATGCTCAAAGAGCTGAAGGAAGAGGTGAAGAAAGTCAAGAAAACATTACATGAACAAAACAGAAATACCAATAAAGCAAGAGAAGTGCTCAAGAGATGGAAAACCTAAAAATAATGTTATGCAACTGTAACTTTAAAAAAATATTTTAAAAAAGATTTTATTTTATTATTGTTAGAGAGAGGGGGAGGGAGAGAGGCAGAGAGGGAGAGAGACATCCATGTATGGTTGCCTTTCACCTGCCTCCAGCTACAAACCTGGCTGAAGACCTGGGTTGTGACCTGGTTATGTGCCCTGGCTGGGAATCGAACCAGTGACCCTTGGGTTTGCAGGCCAGCACCTTATTCACTGCTACCAGCCAGGGATTGCTACTGTAACTTTTGTTTGTAATTGCAAGTCTTGCTTTCTACATACTTTGAAAAGATTCATGCATTTCAAAAATATTTATGTCTGGGGGCACACAATGTATAAAGATGTAATTTTTGTAACATCAACAGCCATAAAAGGTGGGGACAGATTCTAAAAGATCAGAGTTTTTCAATAAACTGGTATAAATTTGAAAAACAAGGAAAAGGTTGAGTTTTAAATTTTAATTATTCTTTTAAAAATTATTCCTAGAAGTTCTATTTGGTTCTGTTTCAAATTTTCTGCTCCTGTTTATAGATTCCTATTCTCTGCAGATATTTTTAAAGCTTTAACTATTTTTTTACATCATAAGCATAGTTAGTTATATTGCAATCTGTGTTTTATGATTCTAGCATCTGACTTTTTTGCATCTCTGTTTCTGTTACCCATTGGTTCTACTGGATGTTACTCATGGTGACTTTTTCCTCCTGTGCTTGGTTATTTTTTATTGTATGCTGCTCATTATCCTTGAACAAGGATTTTTGGAATAATGTGATTTCTGCCAGGATTTACATTTGTTTTCTGCACGTTACCTGCGGTCACAACCAGCCCAAGACCACTATATATTGTTTAAGCTGAGGACTCAATGTTGGGAGATTCTATACTTCCTACTTTTGACTTTTGTGCCCTCACCCTCAGGGGGCCAATCAAAGTCTAATCTTGCCTGAGTCAGCTAATGCCCTCAGAGCAAAAGCAACAGTATTGCTTCCCTAGGGATTCCTCGTTCCCTTAGGTTTCTGTCCTTTTCATTCTTTCTTTCTTTTTTCTTTTTCTTTTTTTTTTTTTTTTTAACATTTTATTCATTATTTTTAGAGAGAAGAGCAAAGAGGCAGGAAGAAAGGGAGGGAAGCATCAACACATGGTTGCCCCTCGCCTGCCTCCAACTACAGGGCTGGCTGGAGACCCGGCTTACAACCTGGTTATGTGCCCTGACTGGGAATCGAACCAGCGACCCTTGGGTTCGCAGGCTGGGGCCTTTCCACTGAGCCACACCAGCCAGGTATCCTGTTCATTCTTGACTGCTAGGTTGAAACATATGAAATGAAAACATATAGAGAGAGTTTTGATGGGCAGAATCGAATAAATCTAATAACTAGCCAGACGTTGGATATTTTAAAAGGTCCTTCTAGTTTGTCCGGCATTGTTAATTGTTTTCAGCAGGAAGGTTGGTCCAAAAAAGTGAGTCTGCCAAATTCCCAGAAACGGAGTCTGTCTTTTATCTCTCCTGCTGATGGCTGCGGGAAGACTCTGGCCTCTCCAGCGCCAGCTCATCCATGTGTGACCTTCATGATCTTTCTCCCACATATTATCTCCTTATCTCAGGTAACTACAATTCCTCTTTTGGGTTCCCTCCTTCTCTTCTGCTCTTTTTTGGTTAACAGTTCATGTTTCTCTCATCACTGGGAAGCTTTTCCAGCAAGTAGGAATGATCTTGTCTCTCCCACAATCTATTTTCTATCTACCCCACAGAGTAAGGCAGGAGCAAGCAAGATGCTGGGAAAACAGGAAGAAATGAACGGGAAACACCGTTGAGAGACAGGATACTCACAGAAATGGGACTCCAAGTGACAGCTCCGTGGTTGGCTCTCAGGGTGCCCATCCCATTTTTGAGCAGTGAGGTAGAGGACCACAAGCAAGAAATCTCCCTAAAAGAAACAAAATTGACAGAACACGGGATGGATGTGTTCAAATGTATTGAGAAGAGAATCAGAAGCAGTGCCAACGAATAACTAAGCAAAAAAAAAATGGGGGTTAACAACACATGGGCAAAACAAAAGAACACCCACAAAAACTGAAGCCATTGTTAACTCCAGGGAAGAGAAAAGCTTTAAGTAGAGACAATCACAGTCATTATGGGTATGGCTCAGCTATCGATCATATTTATAGAGTCATGACTGGGTCAGTACAAAAATTGGGTTATTGTGGCATAACTGTATCAGGAGAATGAAGACTAGGCATGTGGATGGGGGATAGTGTAAGAGAGCTAAATGCTTATGTTTTATTATAGCAAGTAGCGATAGTACCTAAAAAATAAAAAGATACTAGTATAGCCCTGGCTGGTGTGGCTCAGTTGGTCAGATATGCCACAAACCAGAGGGTTGCTGGTTCAATTCCTGACCAGGGCACATGCTTGGGCTACAGGTTGGATGCTCGTTAAAGCCCACACGGAAGACAGCCAAGCAATGATTTTCCCTCACATGGACGTTCCTCCCCCTCTTCTTCCCCCTCCCTTCCCCGCTTCTCTCAAAGTAAATAACTAAATAATCAACTGTTAGAAAGATACTCATATAAGCCTAGGGTACAGAAATAGGGCATGTGAAAATGTCAGGAAAAAGCGAAAAGAAATACAAGGAAGTGAACGAGTGTGGCAAGAAACTGCTGTTTTAAATGTTGTGTTCTAGGATTATCTGATGTTTAAAACTGTGTGCTTTTATTACTAAAAGTAAACATAATAAAATATAAATATTAGAAATACAGATAAACTTATATTTATAGGCCGTTGTGATTGATTGATTGTCTTGAAAACCCAAAGAGACTGATTATAAAAATTAGTTTTGACGAGAAAATGTAGTGAGCTTGTTGGATACAATGTACATATGTAAAAATCAACAGACTTTGTATTAACAACATGTAGTTAAAAATGAAAATGGAAAGATCCTGTTTGGGTTAGGATTCAACAATACTCATAGGACTTAATCGAACAAAAAGGATACAGCACCTATCGCAGAAAATATACAACTTCATTCAAGAAATTAAACAACATTGCAAAGACATATGTCCCTAGATACGAACATGAAATTGTATAAAAAGTGGAATTCCAATGGTATATCTTGGAACTGAGCAAATCTATTTTACAGGTAATATAAAAAAATAAAATCTGAGAACACCCCAGAACATTTTATAAAAGAATGGCGTCGGGAAAATGGTTTGCCTTGCCAGGTTATTACAAGTCACTTTAAAAGTGCTTTAACAGTTGGCATAAAAGTAATCACATTAAATCAGAAACAAATGAAACAAAATAAAGTCCAGAAATATTAATGTTTTCTTTATCATTCTTGGCTTGTTTCACTTAGTATAGACATGTATTACTTCATAATTTACAAAAATCTAATAAAGATAATTCCATAACAACCTCATGAAATAGTTTTATTTATGT
This sequence comes from Noctilio leporinus, assembly GCA_004026585.1. NCBI lineage: Eukaryota > Metazoa > Chordata > Mammalia > Chiroptera > Noctilionidae > Noctilio > Noctilio leporinus. Next base: position 385,256 of record PVIW01000241.1, read on the forward strand.
GTGCTTTTTAATATCTCTTTCGAAAAACAATGGCTTTAGTTCTTTGGCCGATCGTACATTTGGGGGGCACCGGCACAAATGGGTCATAATAGCTGTATTGTTTTGAGAGTCTATTTGTTACATTTAAGGGTAGATCTTTGGTGTCTTTCCACATCTGTATATCTGGAGCCATCTCATTCTTGGAAAGGGCTACATGGTATTTCATACTAGGAACACACCATTATTTATTTTTCTAGGCCCATCCTGACCCACATTAAAATTTTTCCAGTTTTAGCCAATTCCAGCAATGCTGCTAGGAGTACTCCTGATAGTGTAGCCTAGTGCATGATTCAAGGAATTGGGTCTGTTACATTATTCTTGACTATAAATTAATGGGTCAGAGGGTGGCCCATTAATAGCCACCACTCATGCCATCAATATGTAATGTATCCCTTTCTCCCACACTCTAACCCACAATGGATATTATTGATCTCTTTACCTTTTTCCCAATCTGATAGATTTTTTAATGTCATTGTTTGAATCTACATTTCCATGTGCAACACTTCATGGTTTATTGACCATTGAGATTTCTCCCATGAATTGTTTGTTTAATATATTTGCCTGCTGATTCTATGAGGTTGTTTGTTTTTCTTTTATCAGTTTTATAAATTTACAATAATTTGAAAATTGAATGTTGCCTTTTATATACATTACAAATATTTTCTCCCTAAGTCTCCTTCATCATTAAACTTTGCAAATGGTGTCATTAATGTATAGAAGTTTTAAATAATTGTAGAGGGTTAAACCTGTTGGTGTTTTCTTTTATGGCTCATGAACTTGGTACCCTACTTAGAAAGACTTTTTGTGTATCAAATGTGAAGATATTTGAAAAATATATATTTTTCTAATATTTTCATAATTTTATTTTTTTTGCATTTGATTCTTTAATCCATTTGGATTCTATTTTTTGTGCCTAGTGGTTCATTACTAATCTACTTTGTATAAAGTAGTTTATTTGTAAATAAATCTTCTCAATCAAGAACTTCGGGATCTTTCTTGATTTGTTAAAATTTTATCTTATTTCCCTCAATAGACTTTATAACTTTCTCATCAAATCCTGCTTTTTTTTTTTTTTTTCTGGTAAGTTTGTTCTTATGTACATGTTTATTTTGGGTAGTGTAATAAAGAAGTCTTATTTTCCATTTTGTTTTCTACAAGGAAAGCTGATCATTTCTCTGTGATTTATTTTTCAGCTGGCCTTAAGTAGCCATTTGTAAATGTTCTAAAAACAAAACAACAACAACAACAACAAAATACTACCTCATTCATGGAATATCCAATGAGAGTAAACAAAGTCTCTTTAAAGTTCTAAAATAGTATGTGAAGGTTACCTATTTTTATTAGAGGAGGCTAGATGCCATGACATGGCAATAAACTAACCCTGCAACAAACAAGAGTTTATTTCTTGCTCACAATCAGTCCAGTTAGAGGTGGTAGCAATTCTTTGCCCTCTGTGACTCAGGGGTCCAGTCTCCCTCTGTTTTGTCCCAGGTTACTTTAGCAGAGACAGAGAGGGACAGAGGACACACCTGCGGTTACCGCTTGATCAGGAAGGAAAGCATGTCATGGGTGCTCACAGTCTGCTGGCCAGAGTTCATCATGCGACTTGACCTAACAGCAAGGGAGTCCAGGAAACGTAGGAGAGTTCCTGGTCCCTAGGTAAGTTGAGTGTCACCTCTTTCCATGATACCAGCACAGCCAGCCATGGCCAACAGACTGACACGTGTGGTCTGGTGTCTTCCCTGAGAAGTTTCGGCCACAGAGGAAGGGCCTTGCAGCCACTGACCGTGCGAGGGCAGGTGTGGTGAATCCAAGCCTGCACCCAGCCCCTGGTCTACCTGCTCGATTTCTCCCCTTTGTTCGAACTCTCCACGGCTGGGCGTAAACACAGCGTGGCTCCCTCCATCCCTGGGCCTAATAATCATCTCTAGTTCCTCCTGGGGGTGATTTCCAAGGAAGTGTCATACCAGGCCTCGGGCCAGGCTTGGGGAGGCCACCTTGGGAAGAAAGGGGAAGGAATGAATCTGCTTTGGGTGGCAGGGTCCAGTCTCGGGCTCACAGCACATCTGCTTCCTCGTGTGGTTTCTGCTCTCCTGCGGAGTCCCAGAGTGCTGAATCCTCCACAGACAAGATCAAGATTTTTGTTGCTCTGCCAAGAGGGCTAAAGCCCCTGACTTGCATGAGAGGAAACGCTGCTGACAGTCACTGAGCGCGTACTCCGTGCCAAGGCCCCCCGCGCACAGTTGTTTCTCTTTGACCAACAGGGAAACTGAGCCGCAAATTGTCAAAGCTAGTGAGAGGCGGACTCATGCGCGCCTGACTCCAAACCTTTGCTTTCTGCACAAGAAGCCGTCTCGGAACGAGCAAAGCTCATCGTGCATTAATCAGACGGGTCAGCTGAGCCTGTGTGTGTGCGCCTGGTTCTCTCCAGGCCCCAGGACAACGGCAAGACTTAGGCTCCCTGCCCTTTGACGGTTTGCATTTTGGCAGCAGAAGCTGATGCTGAATACAGGTACCGATTGAATCCCAGCCATGCTGAGCTCAGGAAGGAGAATGTCACAGGATGTGTGCGTGAAAGGGGCAGAGGAAGGCACTGACATGATGTGACATTTGAACTGAGCTCCGAAGGAGTTGAGAAGTTGGATGTAGGAGTTTGGGGAAGTGAGGTGAGATGAGGGGAAGGGACTGGTGAGCGAATCACAAAAGCTTCTGTGGCTGCTCACCTGCCGCTGGTGAGTCAGGGGACCCCGCTAGGGATGTTCACTTTCATCCTGAGTAACGGGGGAAATGGAGGTAAGAAAGTGGCTTATGTTTGGAAAGATGTCTGTGCTTATGAGGAGTGGGTGGGAGTGTGGGGCAGGGAGACCTGTTTAGGGGCTCCTGCTAGAATCCAAGCAAGAGAGGATGGGTGTGGATTGGGTGGCAGCAGTGGGCACCAAACACATGATCAGCATCGCTAATCATCAAGGAAAGGCAACTCAAAACCACAATGAGAATACCACCTCACAGCTGTCAAATGGCTATTACTAAAGAAAGAAAGAAAGAAAGAAAGAAAAAAGAAAAATAGAAAACAAGTGTTAGTGAAGATGCAAAGGAGTTGGAACATTTGTGCCCTGTTTGGTGGGAATGTAAATTGGTGCAGCCCCTGTGGAAAGCAGAATGGAGGTTCTTCAAACCTTTTTAAATAAAATTTCCATATGGTCCAGCAATTCCCCCTCTGGGTATATATCCCCAAATATTTCAATCAGGAGCTCAAAAAGCTAATATTACTCCCATGTTCATGGGGGCATTGCTGACAATAACTAAGATGTGGGAAAAAACTAAATGTCTGACGGCGGGGTAAAGACAATATGACTGTTCCGAGCCCTAGAAAAGAAGGAAATTCTGTAGTAGGCTGTTGGAGGCCTGTTGCAGACACCATGCTGAGTGAAGTCAACTGGCCACAGAAGGACAAGTGCTGCGTGATTCCATTTACACAAGGCATCTCGCGTAGCCAAACTCATAGAAGCGCAGAGCACAGTGGTGGCCCCGGTAGCTGAGGGTGAGGGTGACCCCCAATAATGCAGGCCGTTCTGGAGATCTGTGGCCCAGCCTTGTGCCTATCATGCACAGTGCGGTATTGTGTAATTTGTTAAGCAGGGAGCTCACATGGCAAGTATTCCCAGCACAATGAAATATACATTCTTTAAAAACCTACAAAATTCAAATTTGGGTGAGGGAGGTATTTAGGGGGAGTAACTGTTGGCGAAGCTTTGGAGGTGAGGAAGCTGGGTTAATGGTGGCACCATCCATGGAGATGGGAAGCTACCGGAGGCAGCTGGGTTTGAGAGGGAGGTTCAGGAGTTAATATTTTGGGGGCTCTGAAGCCATGAGCAGCAGCTGTGAAGGGGACCGCGGAGGGGCAGCCCAGAGCGGGAGAGGGGAACCTGGCTGGGACTCCCGGAGCTGACTAGATAGAGGCTGGAAATGAAACGTCCGGCCAGTAAAGGAGGTGAAAGGAACTCAGGAAGCACGACGTGGCATCTGCCTTCTTCCCACCCAAGTGTTTCAGGCTCTGACAAAGCTCCGCACTTCGGTGTATAGCCCAGCATTCCCCAAATTTTATCATGACTGTCTTTTTTTGTCTTTTTTTAAGGGCATGTTTTGGAAAGTCAGGGAACAGGTAGTAGGGAGCCGTGGACGGTCTTTGAATACTCTAGAAAGTTCCTCTAACAAGCTGCGGGCAAGCAGATAGGAGGAGGAAGAGATGAAGAATGGAGGCAAGATGGGCGTGGCCCAATCCTAAGCTTGCGGGGCGTTGGCGTGGGTGCGGGTAAGGAGCAGACTCCAGGGAGTGTAGAAAAAGGGATGGCTGGGTTCATTGGAAGTGTGTGCGTGTGTGCGCGTAGGTGGTGATGGTGTAGACGTGGGGGTGGTGCAGGTGTTGACGGTGGTTATAGTGGTGCTGGAGGTGGCTGCGGTGCAGGTGGGAGCAGAGGTAGACTGGGAGGTAGTTTTGGAGGTGGAGGCGGAGGGAGTGATGGACAACCCACTTGGAAACCCCCTCTCCAGCCTGGCTGATGCAGGGCCAGCTCAGAACGTTCTCCTTCGTCTCCTGCCATGCATCTCCTACTGAGAGCTGGTTTGTGGGAGGGAAGGAGAGAGGGCTGCTCGGCCTTTCTGCAAAAACCAAGCTCATCAACCTCCTCCCTGGTTTGCATTAGTGGAGCTACCATGGGCCCTTCTAAGCTCACGGGTGTAGACAAGGCGTGATCTGCTCCAGCTCCGTGCCTGCCGTGCTCCAGTGAGCAGGAAACATGTTCCCAGACTCCAACCCAGGAGCCCACGGTCAGCTGGGAGGAGGCTCTGATCACGTTCACCCCAGATGTCCCCTTCCGAGGCAGCTCAGGAATGTGCACAGTCCTGTACGCCAGGCCCGAGGCCCGAGGAACTGGGTGGGGTCCCTGCCAAAACTCATCTCGGTCCCCCAAGGCCTCTGATGCCCACCCAGCCAGGTCCAGTCTTGCTCCATCCCAGGGGTTCGTGGCGGCATGGGCCTGCAGGAGCTGGAGCGATCAGAAGCCGTGCAGACACCCAGTCCTGACGCTCCTTGGCACACGGAAGCAGAGCGACCTTCTTGCTGAGAGCAGGCTTTCGCGTAGTTCCTCTTGGAAGACTTTCCTGGCTCTGGCCTTTATTTAATGTTTTCAAGAGAAATAAAGATGAAAACATTTAATAGATCCTTTCCTGCTTAAATGGGTTTCCAGCCCCTTGTCTCTGTGGGTGGCAATTCCCACAGGCAATCTTGGGCTCTGATTTCACTGGATTCTCGGGTTGGCGGGACGAGGTTCGTTCGCCCTGGGCGTCAGCGTGGATGGCTTGTCATTCTGAGGTTCCTGGTTCCTGCGACGGAGCAGAGGTCTTGTTACAGACGGACCTGGCTTCCAGCACTCACTCCACTTGGACAGCCAGCCTCTGGCCTGCGGATCCACCTCTAAATCACGGATAAGCATATATGCTTATCTTGCAACTGGGTGTCTGATTCATTCAATGCCATCCTGTAGGTCCTGCCCTGGCACCGGGGCACCTAGCCCCTGGCCCAGAAGGGGCTCAGGAGCTGTCTGTAGATTCCAATTCCCTCAAAGGGATTATTCATGGTTTAGCAACAACCTACCCGGAAGGACAATGGGCCTTTATTGTTCTCTTTCCCATCACTTCCAGCCAGGCCTATTTATAACCCAGAAGATTCCTCCGAGGTGACTCATCTGCCACAGGGCTCTCCCAGGGAGACCACATCACACGCTACCTGCCTCACCTGAGCTGTCTGGCCTGAGTTCCCCTGGTCTCACCTTAGCCGGCCCAGTCCGGAGATGCCTGTCGGTGTCCTCAGCCCAGGCCTGATGGGATCCTGACAGCCAGAGGGGTGGACAGACACCAGGGGTCAGAGGCAGGAGGTGAGGGGGAACCCAGTCCCCGAGTGAGGCCCAGGTCAGGAGTGGGGCCACTATTTAGATGGACACATCTGCTCAGGCCACAGCAAGGCAGCCTGTGGAGGCCAGCATGAGCAATTGACCTCTGAGAAGCTTTTCTGGTCACTGACCCAACGGGACGGTCCAGTCGGCACCACTGGGCCCTGACCCAGGTTCAAGTCCGGGTGCATCCCAGCCCTCCTGGGAGCTCACGTTGGGACAACTCCAGAGTCTAAGGAAACTACGTGATAGAGAAAGGCCCTCCGTGAGTGGGCAGCAGCTACAGGGGTGAGGGGTGCTCTAGGAACACCCCATGCAGAGCCAGCCCCCAGCACCAGGCCCCTCAGGCCCCTGGGCAGCAGTGGGTGGGAGCCAAGGTCTGAGCTTCTCCCCATCCACTTCTCGTTTCTCCAGTCACCTCCAACCTACGGCTTCAGCTCCACAGCCCTCAACCACTTTCCTCCATTTTCCACAAACATGCCCAGGGAAAGGCGACCAACAAAGCTCATGTTCTGGATGGAATAAGCATTTTAGTCCTGGCTGGGCCCTGACATCAGCTTCTACCACATTTCTGCCTCCCTGCCTCTTCTTCTTCTTTTTTAAAAGGTACCTTTTCAAGACTGCCGTGCCAACGTGAAGGTGAACTTAAATGGATACTTTCTCAAGACTTTCACAACCCCTTTGGAGGACTGGGGGACGTCCACCAAGGAGCTGGAAGGGCACCCCTGGGACCACGCCCTCTACAGCAGCGCTGTGCCTGTCAGGCTGATGAGGACGGCAGATTTTGCCTTCCTTGCCGTGTTTATCTTATCAGAATAATGTGGAAGGGAAAACACTAATATTTGCCAGGCACCTACTCAGCATTTTTCAGTGATTAGCTTGTTCAATTCCTTCCCTATCCCTGCGAGTCTGTGTAACAACCATAGCTAACAAGAACTAACACACGATACCCAACATAGTGCTTCCTATTAGCTCTCTTTTAAGCACTTTCTGTGAATTCTACTTGTCCACTCCTCTTGACAAGGCCGTGGCAGGCATGTCAGCGATCCCCCCTTTCCGGGGGAGGAAACTGAGGCACAGAGACATCCAGCGACCCAAGGTGATGACACATCTAGTATTCAGCAGCCCTGGACTTTGGCCTCAGGTTTCAGGTTCAGAATCTAAGCTCTTCCTACTTGATGTCAACGTTACCGTGCAGCCAGGCTGGGATAGAACCCAGATCTTTCCAAGGTCACAGACTTCCACACATCTGCCGAGGAAGTGACAGATCCCAGCTCAGAGCATTATTTTCCCACCATAGGAAAGACAGGAGAGGCAGAAAGCGGGCGAGAGGAGGAGGTGGATTTAGTGGGGAAAGAGGCTCGTGTGCCTAGGCTGTCCCCTGACCCGGGTCTTTAGGTACAGGACACTGTGCTGACTTGCTAGTCACAGGCACGGGGAAGGATTCGCGTCCCCGATGTCAAGAGATGCGTCGGGTCAGGCAGGGACCAAGGCAGCTTGGCTGGAGCACAGCATGGGACACCGGCTGCCAGTCTCTGCCTCCCCTCTTCTTCCCTCTCCAGCCACCCTCTGCTGTCCATGGGAGCCCTTGGGTAAGGCGCCTGTCTCCCGCCCAGCAAGAGACATAGCCGGGTTTTATCTCACATTCTGGCACGGAGCCTCCTTGGCCATCAATAAACATTTGTCGAAAAAAAATGAATGCAACTCGGAGCATTTACTGGACAGAGGCCATTACACCCTGGTTCAAGGTCCATCAGTCTGACCTCTGTCTTCAAGTGGCCTAACCAGCCCTTCCGAGGAGACCCCATGGCCTCTGATGCCGAGTCTGTGGTTTCTCACTGGTCAGTGATAGAGCTGATCTGGCCTGGGCCCGCTCGCTCTAGAAACAGGAGGCCACGAAGCCCGGTGCTACTTTCTCATCCACTGTCTCTGCAGCACCCCTGCCTGGCTTCTGCAGAGTCCGGGGTCTCCTCCGGCTGGCTCCCTGCTTTCCCGCTCATTTCTCCGGCCGTATCCAGGGCCACGTGTGGCTACTAATACAGGATGGGTTTGAGAAAGACAGGCTGGAGAGAAAGGCACCATGCTCCCCGGGTGGCTAGATTCGCTACGCAGAGCTTGCTGATTACCGGTCTGCAAGGCCACATGTGCAACTGCTGAGAGCAGGAGCTTACAAACACGTAGAGCACGTTGACGTTGCCTCAGGGTCCACACAACCGACCCCTGGACTCTCTTCTCAAAGCCCTAGGACGTAGGTTGGTTCCAGCTGGTCCTTCACCCAAAATGGCAAGAGAGGTGCTGGGTGGGAAGAGATGGCCTTCAGCAATGCATTTTCTTTGGAAGTCTCTTCTGCCACGGCCTCCCGGGAAACAAGTCAATCTGCCGGTGAAATTCGAGTGTGTCTACAGTAGCCCCAGGTCCTGTTCCGGCCTCGTGCCTACCCTGTAGGGCACTGGGTGAGTTCGTGAATGCTTCTGCTTCCCAGCTGCGGCGCTGACCCTGGCGGATCCTAAACCCCGGGCAAGCGTCCGTTCTTACCGTGAATGGGCCCGTGTGTGCCGCACCCTGCACTGACGGGCCCGAAAAGAGCATGAGACCTGGGCCCTGCTTCTCTGTCGCCCTTTGGGAGCAAGACACGTATGGCCAGCTTCAGCAGGAGGGTGTGGCTCCGGACCTGCTGCCGGAAACAGACACAGGGGCGGCTCTTCAGAAGGACCATGACTGGGAGATGGGCTGCGAAGAAGTGCCCAGTGGGGAGTGCAAAGAAAGGGTTGAGAGTGGGGTATAAACGCAGTCCTGCGGGGGACCATCATCGGCCTCCGTTAGTGGGCTCAGCGGGCACCCCTGAGTCTAGTCCTGATGGAGCGAAGTGAAGCCAGGCACCTTGTTGAGAGGTGTCCTCTGGGCAATCACAAGCATGTGAAGGAGGCCAACCGCTGGGTACACTTGAGGCTGGGGTTCAATCAGCAGCACCCACAGTGCTGGGGTGGGCAGGGTGATGAAGGAGGGGTGTGAAGAGAAGGGAGGGGGAAGGTGCTGAGGCCAGGCTGGGGAGGACAGTGAACTGCCGCAGGGAAGACACCGAGTGCGCTGGAGACAGGGTGTGGTAGCCATGGGGCAAATGCTAGCAATGGCGACTTCAGATGTGAAGTAGCTACTGACAATACCAAGTCGGGCTGTGGGAGTGGTGGGTGAGATGGAGGGGTGAGAGAGGCCGCAGGTGGTAGAAGGTCAGGACCCAATTGGCTATTAGGTAGCTGGTCACCCACATGGGTGACAAGAGATGAGCCAGTGACCTGGCTCAAGTCCTCATGAGTGAGAATGGGTGGATGGCAGCAGTTAGTGGGCCACAGGGCAAGTGGCGTCATCTGGGGAGGGGCAGCCAGGTGCCAGCTAAGGGAAGATTTAGAGACAGGGAAAGGGTTTGGGGTGAGGCGGAAATGGAGTCAGGCCAGATTAGGGGATGAATGAATGAGTCTCAAATGACTGAGGCTGCGAGTGACGCCATGCTGGTTAGCTGGAAGAGGACCTGCGGAGGGGGCCGCACTGCATTCTTCCCCATTGTTCATTGTTGCTGTTGCGGGTGGGGGTGGGGGGTGGGCGGGCGGAATGACGCTCAGACGGTGCGTGGCATGTGGCGTGATGTGCTGCAGCCGCTTACGTTTCAGTTCTCATGATCTTGTTTTGAGACCTGCAGAATCTATTTCCTGAAGCCGTTTGCATCCTTATTTATACAAGTGACTAATCCTTTCATGGTAGAGCCAAGCCTTCTGTTTCAGTTACATAGAGATACCGAGACAAATTACTCACGAACGTTCCAGAAGAGATGAGTATCTCTAAAGTATTGAAACAGTTTCAATATGTAAATAGGATTGTGGGAAGCCTCGCAGCTGTCTAGGTTAGACACAATCAGTGGGTAATTCCAGGCCAGTCACCCCCTTCGCATGTGGCACGGTGCCCCATTCCTTTTCAGCCCATCTGCTTGCCCATTCCACGGCCGTGGGACAAGTCTGCTTCCAGACGCAGCTAAGGAGAAGGAGGTGGGTGTAGGGGTGCAGCTGAAGGCTCTAGATGCACTATAGCTGTTGGTAGAACGCTGTCCATTTGGTAGGAGGTGTCTCCTGAGTTTGCTGAGTGGGTATTTTTGCAACGCCCCCCTGGGGAGCTATTGGCCCTGATACACCGTGCAGAAGAACAGCCCTGCCTTCGTGCCTAGAGCCTTCGCTGTCAAGAATCAAGCCTGCTGAAGCCACAGGGGTGAGCTACCTGTGTGGACGTCAAGGGACATCCCACTCCTCATAGCGACATGCACAAGACCGTGAGCACAGACCAGGATGAGCTGGCATTTGGGCCCAAGCTACCGATGATGCTGAAGTCTGAAAGCAAATAAAACGAGTTTCTATGAACAGAACGGGCCGGGCTCTGTTTCAAAATCAGCGGAAGGGCTCTCCGAGTGGATGGTCACTTCCAACGAACGCCTAGTGCTTACTGTAAAAATCAAAAGTACTTAGGAAAGCCAAGCCTTTTCATTTATCGAGACTAGCTAAATCATTCTATTAATACTTGTCTACACGAGTGGCTATCCCTGCAAAAAAAAAAGGGAAATAGAAGCCTAGTGAGTTTCCAACCTCCCTGGCTCCCTGTGCCCACTGAAGACACCTGCCAAGGGCTCCCCAAGGGGTGGCTCAGTGGGTTGGGCATCATCCCCCAAAGCGAAAGGTCACCGGTTCAATTCCCAGTCAGGGCATGTGCCTGGGTTGTGAGTTCAGTCCCCAGTTGGGCACCAACAAGGGGCAACCAATTGATGTTTCTCTCTCCCATTGGTGCTCTCTCCCTCTCTCTTTCCCTCCCTTCCCCTCTCTCGAAAAGAAACAAGTCTGTTCTTGTCCATTTGCCAAGACTTTCAGGTGAGCCCTTCAGGAGCCTGTCCTTCCCTGGCAGCCACCAGGCCGACTGTGTCCTCCATCTGCAAAGATCCTGTTCCGATTATTCTCTTGACCCTCACCAATGATGTTCTCATTCATCAAGTCTCAGTGGCCCCAGCGAACGCTTGTGACATGTGTGATCTCAGAACCACCATGGGGATGTGGCTCTCGCCCTGTCTGTGGGGCAGGGGGGAGACCAGGGCAGGCCTGAGGGGCCAGGGTGCCCCTCCCGACCCATGCAGCACCCCTGAGGTTTAAGGAGGTCAAACCCCCATTTGCTTCACTTGCAAAGTATGACAACACTTATTTATTAGCTCGTTGGCCTTTTTCTGCCTCCCCACTAAAAACTAAGGTCCCGAAGGGAAGAGACTGAATCCATTTTCCTCCTATCACCTGTGCTCACCCCTCGCAGAGCCACCGCCTCTCAGGCAAAGTGACAGCAGAGGCCACAGACAGCCGGCGGGCCACATATGGCCAGCAGACACATTTATCTGGCCGATGTAGAATATTGCTTGTAAATTACTTTAGGCACCAACACCTTGCATCTCCGGTTTCTGTGGAAACATTGGCTATTCTTTTCATCCCGGGGCTGAACTCTCCTGGGGCTCAGCCTCTGACCACCAGGCCCGAGTTGCAGATACCTGTTCCCTACTTTTGAGACGAAGACTCAGGTTTTCTCAACCTTGCATGAGGAGTGAGGCCATCTCCACCCGCTCCGTCCAATTGGACGGCTGCCCAGCTCCCTGTTTAGAAAGGTCATAAGTTAACACCCCGCTCTTTTCAGGGCATCCCCGAGCTGCCAGCCTGGGGCCTCTGCAGCCCCTGGAGACCACCCGGATGTTCCTGGGGGTCTTCCCTCTCTCCATCGGCAGCACACAAGCTTCCCAGAAACACACAGGATGCCTCCCGCCTTCCTGGAAGATGGCAGGACAGCAGAGTCCACATCTGCTTTCCCAAGCCTTCTTGGCCGAGTCAGACGGGGGCTCCACCGGAAACCGAAAGCACTAACGGAGGAAAGGAATGTACACTGAACACTTAGGGAGCCCCCATGAGGAGGCCCTTGGCTCGCCTGGAGGACATGGGGTCCCCCTCGATGTGTGTCTGCAGAACAGTGCCCCAGTGCAGCTCAAGTGCTCGCCAGGCCCTCTGCATTTGCAGATGCCAGGACTGACATCAGGAGGCTCCAAGCACCCTATCTCACTGGGGACCCATGTGCTTCTGACCCAGCGGGAGGAGCTGAGGGGCTCTCAGAGACAGTCACCCCTCTGCAGGTGACAGCCACCACAGCACAGAGGGCCGGTCTGATGAGGACAGTCACTGCCTGTCCGCAGCTGCCGCCTACTCAGCTGCTTTAACTAGTCTTCCCTGGGGCTGGAGGAAACAAAATTTAAAACACATATCAAGGCCTAAACGAGACTAGTGATGTCCTCAGTGTCCTGCTCTGGCTGAGGTTTGTTAATGCTCTGGGGCCCGCCGACCAGGTGTCTCCAGCCCTGGGGGACGCATTGAGTGAGGTAGGAATGAACCCACTAAGCCAGCGGGAGCTGTGCCACTGCAGGCAAGTAGCTTAACCTCTCTGAGCCTTAATGTTTTCACTTGTAAGCTGGGAACAGTAACTGCCTTCAAGAAACAACATGAGGATTTGTTGAGAGGAGCAGCAGTGTGCGTTTGACCGTCAGCTATCCTTGGCTCATATTCAAATCCCGAGGTTGGGGAATTGTGTCTGAAATTGCGGCTCATGCATCTCTGGGCATGGGGAGTGGGGGGCAGATGGGCAGCTCTGTCAATCTCAGCTTTCAGTGGCCACCAGCAGAAATTGCACACTCCTCAAGGTGCATTTATTATAGGATGCAAGGACCCCAAAGGACTATCTGGGCTCAGGAAGACCCATACCCAGGATGACCCCCCCCCCCACCCTATTTCTGTCTGGGCTCCCTTTTGTTGGGAGAAGGCAGCTAGCTGACCTTGAACTTCCTTGCTAACATGTCTTCAGTTCAGGGGTCTCAGCCCAGCCCTGGTGGGACATGCTTCAGCCCACCCCCTCCCAATGGGTTGTCCTCAGAACAGCACGACAAAAGGAAGCAGGACACTCCTACAGCTGTCTACCCCGATGCCCACCCCTTAGAACCTTGCATCCTCCAAGTGTGCGTGGAAGTGGCTGGGGTGGGGTAGCAGGTGGAACGTCCTTACAGCTTTTCCAAGCAACGCTGAGCTGCGCCTGAGACCTTGTGCTAAAGGGTAAGGATGCTCTGTCATAGCGAGGGGGTAATGGGGAAGAAAAGGTCGCAGTGGCTTGGAATCAACCTGGGTCAGCTCTGTGGGAGGGAGCTGGGCCAGCAAGGTCTTCGGCTGTTTGGGACCCCCAGATAGATGGGCATGTGTGCCTGAGGCCAGAGCTTTCTTTCCATGAGAACTTGTCATGAGATTTCCTTAGAGGAACAAGCCAACGGCCATTTGTTTTACATCTATTTGAAAGAATTCCCCAGGCCCAGTGCCACGGAATCTCACGAAGCTTCCCTGGTACGTTCAGACCCAGGTCAATACCGTGTTCCTCTGTCGCTGACCAGCAATGACACTCTTGGCTCTCAGCTCCTTCTCCATGGGGATCCGTCCACCCCACAGGTGGCTGGTAGCCCTAAAAACCCTCTGTTGGAACCCATTGGAACGAGGCCTTGGAGAAAGTGTCCACCAACCAACTGTTGGCACATCAAGAGACAAGTCCTTGGCTTTGGTTGCCACTTGTCCCTGAGCCAGTTGGTTTCAGAGGAGACAGGAAACGGCCATTCTGAGGGTGTTTGTTTCTGCCAGCCAGGTCTTGGCTAATCCTGGTGAGGCATGGAAAAGTCCCCATCAAGGGGGACATCTTGTGGAAAGGCAGGAATGCAACCCGTGGGCCACAGGTAGCTGAGTAGGACTTCCCTGCTCTGCTCTCAAAGATGTTGAGCACACAATTGCTCAAAACCTCACAGAACAACGAGAGGAGGGTGGGTGATCACAGAGCTAACCAAGGCCACCACCTTGCCTAACAGGAGACAACGTTCACACTGTAGTCTAAGCGAGCAGCACCTCCTGGCCCTGCTGCTAATAATTAACAGACCCCACTGGGTTCAAAGACATGCCTGATGCCTAAGCTCCCCAATATCGAGTTTCTTGCCTGTAAATTTAGGCTAAAATATCTACCCCTTCCATTGCTGGGTGAAGTAATGACATGATACAGGAAGTATGGCTGACCTCGGGCCTGGGTCTCAGTGAAAGAGAGCTTGGGAAATCGAAGCAGCTATTGCTGAGGCTGCTGTGATGATAATACCCATTCTAAGTATTTGTTCTCTCTCTTAATTCTGATCATGCCTCCCATGCAGACGCACCTGCCCTTGGGGAGGAAGGGCCTAAGGTTCCTGGACAGATCAGGGATTTCCACAGTCTTCCTCTTTCTTTCCTAAGGTGGGGGTGGCCCAGATCCTATTTTGGCGAGTTTGGGGAGATAGAAAGGAACCCAGTAAACTGAGAACAGAGAAGCCAGCTGGTGGGTTCAGAAGTGAAGTGGCTAAGAGCCCCTGGTACCCTACAGCTGTTCCTGCTGCCCAAACGCAGTGTCTGTTGAAGGAGAGGCCTTTCTTCCTCCCCTGAACTGAGCCCTGCCGCCACCTCCGTGCCAGTGACAGTGAATGGATGAGTGAGCAAAGGAGAGGAGGAGCTGCACTCCACGCTTTGGTTCAGCACATTGTCATTTCTTTCTTTCCGGCAAACGTGAGGGCACGTCTGCTCTGCGCCATGCCCGGGGCCAGGCTGGGGCGCTAAGGCAATCCCACACACCCTTGGCCTTGAGACAGCTCTCCTCCAAGCACGCAGAGTTCCAGGCCTGCTCTGTTCCCTCCTCTAAGCCGATGAGAAGATGCTTTGCTCTGAGGTGGCCATGAATCTGGGTGGCTGGGGTGGACATGACAACCATGGGCCACCCCTCCTCGGCTTTGCCCACCTTCCCCTCTGTGCTCCACCCCGTCTTTGAGGGGGCCCTGCATGTGTGCCAGGCCACCCTGGGCTTGGAGGAGCCGAGTTGGCCTGTCCCTGTGTTGGATGGTAAGAAAGTCTCTGCTGAAGCAGACACAGACAGGGCGAGCACGCAGAAAAATGCACGAACCAGGACAAATGTCAGAAACACGTAAACACACATGACCACGCACAGCTGTGCTGAGCCTTATGCCCCGGGGGTGAGGAGGAGGCTGGGGCGATCAAAGTGACTAGATCCAGGCGGTGGTGACTGGGGGTCCTCTCCTCCCACTTCCTCACAGGACCCCTTTCAGCTCCGCCTGGGTCATTTGCTTGAGTCTGTCCTGGGCGCCCTGGCCTGGCCCACAGGCTCTCACTCCTTCCACACCCACCCTGAGGCTTACAGAGAACAGGGTGCCTGCTCCCACTGAGGGGCTCTGATCGGCTGGGAACTACCCAGACCCCAAACATGGGAGCAGAGGTCAAGATCACAGAGCCCAGAGTCAGCACTTACTGTAAAGGGCGAGGCAGCGAGTTTGGGTTTCAACATGTGCGTTTCTTTTGAAAACCTTTTTTCAATTACAGCGTACTTACATTTCATATTCGTTTGTATTAGTTTCAGGTGTACAGTATAGCAGTTAGATAATCATATACTCTATAAAGTGTTCCTCGTACCCACCTGGCCCCGTACATGGCTGTTAGAATACTTTGTACTCTCTTCCCTGTGCTTCCCATCCCCATGACTGTTGGGAACCGCAGGTCTGTACTTTTCAATCCCTTCCCCCTTTTCACCCCTGCCCCCCAAGGCCCTACCCTCCGGCAGCTACCAGTCTGTTCTCTGCATCAGTGACTCTGTTTCTGTTTTGTTTTTTCATTGATAGTTTTCATTAGATTCTTCTTGTACGTGGAATCAGGTTGTATTTGTCTTTCTCAGACTGACTTATTTCACTCTGCGTACCACCCTCTAGGTGCACCCGTGCTGTCGCAAAAGATAAGATTTTCGTATTTTTTAAGGCCAGACAATGTTCTATTGTGCCTCCTTACCCATGCTTTATTATCCACGCATCTGTTGATGGCCTTTGGGCTGGTTCCAAATCTTGGCTATTGTAAATAATGCTGCAATGAGCATAGGAGTGCATATATATTCTCTTGAATTAATTTTGGGTTTTTTTCCCACATGTGCCTGGAAGTGGAATCATAAGTGCCCAGGTGATGCCGATGCTGCTGGTTGGGCACCCGCTTGGAAGATTCCTGCCCTGCCTGAAGGGGGTGCGAGCCTGCAGTTGCTTTGGGGAGCATAGCCTAAGGCTGCCAGATCTCCCCTTTTTTTTTCAGAAAAAGCCAAAAGTGCAGCTTTTAATGTAAAATTTCCCCGTTTTGCAAATGCGTTAGTAAATGTTTTTTCCAAACAGTGAAACTCCCCAGGGACTAACTAAACTGCATCTACAGGTTGAAATGGACTCAGAGCCCTCCAGTTTGTGAGCTGCATGTTTGCATGAATGCTTGGTCAGGAACCCCCCCAATTCCTGATGACTGCTGACTATTTCGGGGTGTGTCCCAGGAGCTGAGACCTGCCTGTGGGAAGCTTGGTTCCTGCTGCTTCTGAAACAACAAAGACTGGTCTGTCTGCTGTGTAAGGGGAGCAGTAAGGCTGCCCACTCTAAGAGGATGACCACAGGCTTCTCATACCACAGATAATTAAATGATGGAAGATTTTCACATGGGAGACCCTGAGCTGTGCTTAGCAAGAGGCCAGGAGACTCGGAGGACAGTGCAAAATAGTAGACCCATGAAGGCGCACAGGTTGCTCAACTTTCAGACTCAGAGGACATGAGGTGATCTGAGTGCAGGTCAGGATCCAATTGTACCCCCCTCCCCAGAGCAGACTGGGGGAGCAGGACTTACCTTCCAACAACATGTCTGACTTCAGAAAAAAATGGCCTTGGTGAAGCTGAGCAGGCTGGTTCTCTTGTCTGAGCTATTTTATTCCCTGACCAACTTGAACAACAGAGCAAGACCATCTGAGCCTGCCTCGGTCTTTTGGGGTCTTTGAGCTTTATTTTCTATGGAGCGACAATTACCTCCAGAGAAGCAAGCACCCAGAGGTGCCGATCTGAGGCTGTCTCCCCACCCACACCAGGCATCCAACCAGCCGGGGCAGCAGTAAACCCCAAGTTCCGCAAACCTTGGGACTCACGCATTAGATGCACTGCACAAAAATCCATTGTTACACCCGTTTACGAAACGGGTTAATCGACAGCTCCCCCTCCATTCTAGGTTGTTTTTCAGAGGCGGCTCATTTGATTTTCAGAATGAAGTGTTTCCCAGCCTTTTTTGGAATGTCACAGTGGTAGAACGTGCAACGTTCCTCGGCCTGCAGATGAAGGCTAAATACAATGAGTGTGAACTCGAAGACAGAGAAGGAAACTTCCATTCTTCACCAGGTCAGTATTTAGGGTACATTCTTTGCTGGGAAGTAAGTAGCACTGAGATTATCTGGGAAAGCACGTGAACTTGACACTCTTTTGGGGGGGCTGGGGGGGCTAACTACTTTCCTCTATGGCTTCTTAATAATTGGTCTGTTCAGACTTTTTGAAGTAAAGGGGCCGCTTTCAGTGAATCACGACCTGCAGGAATTGAAGAGAGAAATGCAAATATTGTTTGTAGCTCAGAAACTATGGATACTGGTTTTATTGGTCTCTGACTTTGTTTTCATGTTACAAAAACTTCGCAAAGCAGAAAGTTCTTTCTCACAACTTGCATTACAACTTCTTGGAGTTGGAAAGGCATTGATAACATGTCGCAAAGGCGTTCCCTAACACCTTTTCTTCCTCGGGAACAACAAATATGTATGAGTACATTGGTGTGCACATATCACAGAAGAGTTGGGGTCCCAAAACCACGAAGTGCATATTTCAATGTCACATCAATTCTGGAGTTTGATCAAAGAAAAATCGAAATGTTTAATTGTGGTTAAAACCTCCAATAGAATCCCTAACTCGTTAAAAATGATCTTTATTTGGACTTCGTCATTGGCATTGGCCAAATTAGGAGGCTTTCATTTGGTTTGGGGTTTGCAGTTTTGCACTAAGATTTTTGCATCCATTTCTCTCTGTTTGATCTTTAAGCAATCACAGTTCGCTGCTCTAATTCTTCACTTTTCCTCTAGATAATATTTTCCACTACAACTTTGGGGAACTAAGCAGATGTATTTGGATCCCTTTGTCCTAACTAATGACTTGTTTTTGGACAGAAAAATGTTACCATCAACAGGATTTTTTAACAATATATTATCCAGTGTTTGGTCCGGGCCAGCAGTGTGGGTTGGGGACCTAGCATTTCGATTTGCCAAGATGTTTATGCGGCAGGAATGTGACTTATGTAAGCCTGGAAGGGCTCCCAGCCTGCGCCCCCTCCCATCTCAGCTTTTTTTCATTAAGCAGTTGATCTCTCTTTCATGAGACCACATTAAGTGGCTGAAAAGAAAAGGGGAAAAAAAAGTGTTTACGGTACCAAAAGAAAAAAATAAAGTGACTGTCCACAAAACATCCATGTAGTTAAAGGAACCGCAAAACAGTTCTGGGAAAAAAAAAGGGGGCTGCGAATTGTTTGTATTCTCTTGGCTGGGCCCCTATTTCACTTCCTATTGCTCCCCGGAAGCCATCAAACTCAGATGTGTGTGTGTAGGGGCGGGGGGGGGGGTGTCAAGTATTTTTAAAGTAAAAGAGAGAAAGGAATAACCAAACAGAACACATTTTCCTCAGGATTGCAGATACATTTCCATATAACAGAAAAGTGCACAAGTGAGGGGGATTCATAAATGTTAGACATGAAGGAAACTTAAGTGAAATCTATATAACAATTGTGGGGAATTGACCCAGTCGGGACTAGAACTGACCTTGACATGGGTGCATAGATGCCCACATACTTACATAACCTATCACCAAAGCTCTTTGAGAGCACGCAGAGCATCTAGGGGTGAAGACAGACACCGTGACACCCTTTCTGCTAGCCTCACCCTCCTGGGTTGCTGTGAGTCAGTCAAGATAACCAGCTTAATTGATTTTAAGCAGATACATGTCAACAGTCATTGACAAAAGCAAACCAGAACCCTGCCCTGGTCTGTTGAGCCTGGTTCCTCAATAGAGCAATAGTCCCCCAACCAAAGTGGTCATGACTCTGGTTTCCACTCACCAAGTGTCCCTTCCCTGGGGACCTCTGTGACATTGACAGCTCAGAAGAAGGTTATTCGTTACAGAGGAGACCCTTAGGCTGGGCTTTGACACATTGGTAAGAGTGTGTCTTCTGCCCATGGCGCTGTGAGTCCCCTGGATGAATACTGGGGCCACACTGATATGGTTTTCACGTGGTAGGAAACAAGGCTGAGGCCATCGTTCTGAGGTGCGACCAGTGTTTGTCATTGGAGAAGACATGTCATTCTCAGCCTGGAAGCATCATGGTAACAGGACAAGAGTCTACTCTCTTCTTCACTAATTCCTCCAATGGATATGTATCGAGCAGACATACATCAGGGAAGGTTGTGCTGCACAAAGGTTCTTTATCCAAGGGGCACCATTCCCATGGTGAATATCATGGATTTGTATGTTTCTTGTGCCAAATCTCTGGAGAACACCAATAAATATATCTTGAGTAAGGGGGTGCCATTTTCCAAGTTATACAACACTGCTAATTATGCTTGAGATACTGGGGAAATGGATCTGGGTAATGGAAACCCAGGTGCGTGGAACACAGAAGGCTTCTCATGATGCTGGGCTTGGCTGAATGTGTGCCAGGGTAGGAGGGATAAGATGTTGAGGACCAAGGGAAGAGCTCTGCCTCCCGGGACCATGTCCCTACAGCAAACCATGTCCTATTGACCGTACTGTCCAGAGAGATGCTCTCCAATACAAATGTAGTATGCGCCGCAAACGCAAGCCACAGATCTCATTTCAAATGTTCTAGCAGCCACATTTTAAAAAGTTCCAGGAGAGCCTTGGCTGGCGAGGCTCAGTAGATTGGAGCATCATCCTGTGGATGGAAAGGTTAAAGGTTCAGCTCCTGGTCAGGGCACCTACCCAGGTTGCGGGTCCAATCAGCAGTCAGGGCACATACAAAAAGGCAACCAATCTCCCTCCTTCCTTCCCTTCCTCCCCTTGCTTTCTCTGAAAGCAATGGAAAAAAATAAGAATGAAAGGTCCCAGGGTAGCAGCACACACGGTGGGGGCCTGGTCCACCCTGGACCACCTTTTCATCACCCTCCGCTCTGCTCAGAAGGCTGGGCATACTGGATGGAGGGAGTCCGCACTTTGGTGAGACCCAAAGCAAGTAGACCGGTGGTTGTGATCCCATTTGAGGAAGGAACCACCACAGACCCTGAGCTTTCTTCAGGAGCCCCAGGAGTGAGCAAGTTCAGAAAGGCAGATATCCACAGAGTGAATAGTGGCGCATCCCCTGCCATCGTGACTGGTTCAGGGACAAACACGTGGGCCAACTCAGGCCAATAAGAAGCAGCCTGGGGGCTTGTTTGCAGCCCCTGGTATAGCCCTGGAGCTGTTGAAAGCCTATTCCCTGGAAGAATCTGCCTGAGAGTGAAGCCAAGCCAAAGCGAGCTAAGCAAGAGAGTGACAGCTCCTTGATGTCATCATTAGAACCCCTGGATCCAGCCATGCCTGAAGCTGCCCATGAACTTCTTAAATACATTCATTAATGTGTTTCTTTTTGTACTCACTACCACTTGACTCTGTGTTGCTATTACTTGAACCTTACAAGTTCTGGCTAATTTAGCACCCTTGGGCAGTCATCCTTTTCCTCGTCCTCCCCTTGGCTAGTGTAAAGAATGAAGTTTTTCTGAGTCTGTTCCATCGTGTACCGCCCTTTCCACCTACCTCTGACCTTCAATCAGAGGGCTGTTGGTTGAGAATCTTACTCCTCTCCTGCACAGCTCCTGGCCCCATTGTTCTGCATGTCTGCCAACTCTGATCAGCCTCACACTGTGTGCAGAGCCCATGCCAATCCTCAGGACCCTGTGTTCACCCAGCCTCAGACCCCAGGCTCTCGGGATCCTGCAGTGCAAGAGGTATGACCCAAGAGAGAATGGACCCCTGGCAGCCCCTCTGCTTGCCAGGGCTGACAAGTTGTGAACACATGTTACTGCGTGGGGGGTGGGGGCTGATTTTTTCCAATGGCCTTTCCAAGCCAGAAAGGACTGAAATGTGAGCTCCCCCTGCTTTAACCACGAGCGGAGCTTCCAGGACATCCGGACTTCCTCCTCTTGTATTTGCTGGGAGCCTGCACGGGCACACGTCCATGGTGACTGGAAATCTCATGCAGACAGCGGCAGTGGTGGCAAGAGACATCAGGGGCTTCCTGTGTGTGGAATAAGGCAAACACAACCCTGCAGGGGTGAGGTCCACTGCACCCCTTTCCTCAATGACTCTGAGGCCCTTAGCAAATCCGGGAACATCTCCAGGCTGCCGTCTCTGTACCTGGACAATGGACATACAAATTCTTCCTCAAGGTCGGAAGGAGATAACCCATGTGGAGGGCTTAACACAGGGCTCAGCACTCAGTGCCTAGGTTTGCTTCCATGACGACCCACGATGCAGGTGCCTTTGTGACCCCCATTA
The DNA here is from genome assembly GCA_004026585.1 of Noctilio leporinus. NCBI lineage: Eukaryota > Metazoa > Chordata > Mammalia > Chiroptera > Noctilionidae > Noctilio > Noctilio leporinus. The sequence continues at coordinate 406,778 of PVIW01000241.1, forward strand.
TGCAGCAAAGGCAGGAAGGAGGCTCACCGAGCGCAGGCAGCTGCCGGAAGGGACCAGCAGCTCAGGCCTGTGGGACGGCAACACCCAAGACAGGTTTAAATGGCAAATGCCATCCGGGCTGAGAACAACTGTTCCTGCTGCACTGGTGTAACCAGTGGGGCCTTTTCCATTTCAGGGGGGTCATCTCTGAGCCTCCTGACTGGCCCCTCACATGGGGGGCCTGGGAAATCGTGGGTCCAAGGGAGGAGGTGGGTCCCTGCAGATGCTCTCGGGAAGGAGGGGGTGGGGTCCCATGCTGTTCTAAAAATAAAACCAAACTGTCCAAGTCAGGTGAGAGTTAAGACTTTGAAAGGAGAGAAAGCCCCTATGAACCCCAGAACATGTGCTATTGGGTGAAATAATTAAGAAAACCTGCCTGATCTCCCACGGAGACATAAATCATTCCGTGCCACTGGGGACACTCACTGTCGGGCTCCTAATTCTTCACAGCTGTCCCTGGGAGACGACTGGGTGGGGGAAGGGACAAGAGTGTGGGGCAGGATGGGGGGCGGGGGCGTGCAGAGGAAGAGAGAGAGAGAGAAGGGGAGAGAGAGGGAGGGAGGGGAGAGAAAGACAGGAACCTTGACACAGAGTGACCAAGGGAGACTCACCGGGTGAGACAGCCCTGGGAAAGTCAGGAGACAGCCTGGCCGATTTAGGGGGACCTATGATATTAGCAAATTAAGCGGAGGTGGACATCAAGAGGATCCAGAGAAACCTGGGGGTCCCTGATCTCGGAGACAGCTGGTGGCCTGGCTCTGGCCTGTAGCCCCAAGTGCCTAAGCAGGAGGCCACAGGTCCAATCTGGCTCCCGCCCCCGTGTTCCCCACCTAAATTCATGCGTGTGCTGTTTTTCTCTTGAGGCAGGCACGGGGCTGGGCACTGGGCAGGGCCTCTCTATCTGGACTCCTCGCAGTGCCCCCTGCAGACTACCTGACAAGACACTGAGGAGCAGCGGGTGTGGGGACAGAGTGGGAGTCGGGGACTGACCAGCCTCTGCCTCTGCTCTCCCAAGGCCCAGGCCACTCCTTCCTGGAGACCTGAGACATTCCTGTTTAGAAGCATGGTAGAGGCCACTGAGGTCCTGGTCCTACCCTTCCTGAAGGGTCACAGAGGGAATGAGGTACCTGCTCCTGTCCCCAGAGCATCCCTGTGGTGAGGCCTGCTGCCCCATTTTATAGATCAGGAGACTGAGGCAGAGTGCTTAGGGCTATAAGAGCATCAAGGCCCATAAGCCCTGGCTGCCTGGAGGCAGGGTCGGGGCTCCAGGTGCCCACCCTCCCTCCTTGCCCAGCAGCCCTAAGGAAGGAGGGGACCCCGAAGCCTGAAACGTTAGTCTGTGAGGGGATTCACCCCCTTTCTAATCTCTTCTGCTTCCTTGTTGGTCTTGGTTGTTCTGGCCCAGATGTGGCCAGCATGCAGCCATTAGATCAGCATTCAGCCTGGACAGCCTGGCCAAGTTCATTACAGCACTACCCTCCTGGGATGGCCAGCAGCTGCCTGGCCCCGTGGCCGCCTCCACAAGCCTGGCTTCCCAGGGGCTGCCAGAAGGACCCACCCAGTCCAGGCCCCAAGGTTCCAGTCCTTCCATGAATTGCCCAGCCCCTGCGACAGAGCGATGGTTGGTAATAGCCCGAGTGGGGAGCCAGACAGCCTGAGTGCCTGATCCCGGCTCCTGAGAACTGATGACAATCACAGTTGCTTATGTGTCACTCTTACTTGGTGCCAGAAACCTGCTCTGTGGGCTTGCGTTCATTCCCAACTGAGTCCTGTGGGGTGGGTCTCATGACAGCTCTGTTCCACAGCAGAGGAAACTGAGGCCCAGAGCAGGTAAGCCTAGGACCAGGCAGGGTTTCCTGAGGCCTTCTTGTGCTCACAAAGTCCCTGGCAAAGCGCTGGGACCTAGCAAGAGCCCAGGCGAGAGAAGCCACCTGTATCTCCCCGGACATAGTCCCCCAAGAGCCGGCCCGGAGGCTGAGAAAGGTTGCTGGAACCCTTCCGGGAGAGAAGTGTCAAAGTGCTGGCCTTGCAAGCCAGGTTTTTCCACTGAGCATGCTCACTCCACCTGAGGATTGGGAGGAACCTCACGGCCTGAGGCTCAGAGATGGGCTCTAAGTCTAGCACACCTGGCAACCAGGTGGTGACCCTGAGCTACCATCAGTCCCCCCACCTAACAGAGGGAGGGAGCCTTCTTCTTCTGGGGCTGAGGACAGTGGTTGAGGTGCGCCGACCTTGACTACCTCACCGTCAATGTTAGATCCTTATCGGCCGCCTAGACAGCAGCGTCCTGGAGCTGGTTCATGCTGGATCATAAGACAGTGCCATGAACTCTTCAGATGTCTTTGGAGCTGGTTGTTAAACAGGACTTTCATTAAATACTAAATTATAAACGCACAATGGCATAAACTATATCTGAAACCAAGGTGGTACTCAACATTTATCACACATCACTTCCTAATGAATCTACCCTGTTTTACGATTGAATTTATTTATGCTTGTTTATAATCTGTATGGTGCTTACAGGGTGGAAACACCAGGTAATAAATACGTGGTATTGTCCACCTCCTCCTAACTCTCAATTCATTGATGTCTAATTGTCGGGAGTATTTACATCACAGACGTTGGCCAATTACTGCAAGTCAGGGGCTCTCGCCTCTCCCTGCCCCTGGCAGTGCTGGGCATGAATCACGTCTCAAGTTCAAGACTGTAGGTTCCCATCTGACTCCTCTCACTGCCTCACATGTGGCAGGTGCTCAGCACATTGCTTAAATCTATCAACATGGGCCCTGGCTGGTGGCACAGTGGATAAGGTGCTGGCCTGCGAACCCAAAAGTTTGATAGTTCAATTCCCCGGCAGGGCACAGGACCAGGTTGCAAGCCAGGTCTCCAGCCAGGTCCGTGGCTGGAAGCAGGTGAAAGGCAACCATGCATTGATGTCTCTCTCCCTCTCTGCTTCTCTCCCTTCCTTTCTCTCTGGAAATAATAACTAAAAATCTTTTTAAAAAATCTATCAATGTGCATTTAATCCTCCAGGAAAAGCACAGTCCATATTCACAGCTATTGTGCTCCTCGAACTTTCCAGAACAGTTTGAATTTAAATCTTCCCAGTGGCTAGACTAGGGGTCCCAGGTAGGTTTCAGAGCCAGTGTCCCATCCATCATCAAGGCCACTGTGAGGTGTGTGGCAGATGACGGTCCTTCCCTCCATCCTTGCCGCACCAGCCACCGTTTTCTTCGTACATTAATTTCACCTGGAATTCCCCCAAATTTACTTCAGAGATACCACAAATTACTTTTTTATTTACACACTTCAAGATCTAATGCAGAGCCCTGACAGGTGTGGCTCAGTTGGAGGCCTGGCCTATGCACTGGAATGTTCAGAGCTCAGTCCCTGTTTGGGGCACACATGAGGGAGGCAGCTGATCAATATTTCTCTCTCTCTCTCAAATAAGGATTAAAATTAAACCTATTTTTAAAAAGAGATCTAATGCTGAAATCTTGAGGAGAAAGAACCGATCTATTCTAGGGCCAGATCTGAAAATTAGTAATCATCATCATCATCATCATCACCAAGAATAATGCAACTCTAAAACTTCATTGCCTAAAACAGGAAGTTTGGAGCTCGAAATTCAAGTGACTCACTAACCATGCAGCTGGTGACCCGCCTCCCTCCCAAGATAATTGAGTTAAAAGAAAAAAAAAAAAAAAAATGAAAAGCTCGGAGATGCCTGGTCTCTCCAAGAAGCAAATGCTGTGTGCTTCCTCTCCCGCAGGCCCAAGGCTCTCTGGGCCACACCAGGCATGTAAAACCCTGTTTGGGGACATTCTGGTTTCCCACATGGCTCTGCGCTCAGTGTAATTTATGAAACACACAACTAAACACTCAGATCTGGAAGTCACCATCGCCATATACCTGATAGAAAATCCAGAGAACAGAGGGGTGATTTTTCTCTATACGTTAAGTCCCCAAGCTGGTATTTTGGTGCTCAAAACATTTTCTACATTGAAAAGATTGCTCTCCACACAGGGAGGAAGGTTAGCCATAAATTCCAAAGAGGGGTCCCCAGCCTACTGGGCCAAGGGGAGCCGGAGGGTGACTTGAAAAAGAAGACCGTCTGCACGTCAATTGTGCTCATCTCTGAGTGGAGGGGTGATGGTGGTTTTAATTTTCTTATTTATAGTTCTTTGAATTTTCCAAATGCTCCACAACGAACAGACACAGCATTTTGTTTACAGCTGGGGTGGGGAACGTTGTTTGCTTTCTTGCTTTGTAGACAGGGAACAGGGTGGCGTCCTCTCTCTCTTCTGAGTGCCCTTGGCCTGGGCTCATTTGGTATTTCCAAGAGAGGTCCTCCCTGCCCTGTATGAATCATCCAGGCCTCTGCTTGTTACTTAATTAGCCTCGAGGGACTTAAGTTTGTTTTTTTGTTTTTTTGTTTTTTAAATGGCAATTCAGATGATGGGACGACCCAGGGGAGCAATTTTTTGTAAACATGGCACACTTCATGGCGCTGAAGTTTTTACACAACTCTAGAGTTCCCACATTCACCAGTGGGGAAAGGCAGCCGGTCTTTTTATACCGTCTAGGAGAGGTACTGCTGTTTACCAAGCCAATTGCTCATTTTCTCCATTGCTTGGAGCAATCCTAGTTTCCTTCATTCCACTGGAATTTCGATTGGGGTATCCGTATGCCAGGCAAAATTGTATTCAATTTCCAACTCTCCTGCAGCTTGGTGGCTGAGGGGTCTAGATCTGGAGGACAGACAAGGTGACCAGTTCAGCTAGCACAGCCCTTGTCCTATTGTCCATTCTCCATCCTGCCTGCAAAGTGAGCAAGAACTTGGAGGTGTTCAGCTGATTACCCGTGAACCAGCCGTTCCCCAGAAAACAGGTCCTGCCATCACAGAACAGAGCCTCTGACAATATGGTTTCCCCAGAAATGAGTTCACCTTCTACCTCATTTTCCCTGGGTATATCCCCGGAGTGGAATTGCTGGGTCATGGGGTAACTCCTTAGTAAGCCAATCAGGGACCTAGAATTCAGCTTTGTTACTCTTACGCCATTTCCCTCCCATACCTGTCCTCATACCTGAAGGGGGAGTTTGAACCTGGTGCAGGGAAAGGAGAGGAGTGTTGGTGCTCCTGAAAGTTGGTTGGCCTTTCCCAGTCACCTCCTTGAGAAAGTCAGAAACATCTTTCTTAGCAAATTGTTGGGGGCAAGGGTTTCTAATGAATGACACTTTACTCCCAAAAGAATTTGGAGGGTGGCATTGTTTTGCTGCTGCTTAAAGCAGAACTTCACACACACACACACACACCCATAGAAACACGCACACATGCACACACACACACACACAGGGTAATTAGCCATTTGGTTTATTCTCAGGGGGAAGAGGTCAGAATGAAAATAAATGGATTTTTCCCTTCATGAGCAAAGGAGAAGGAGCTGGGCTTCCCCTTCTCAGAGTCAAGGCCAACTCACCAGCTGTCCACTAATAAACAATCTGTGAGAAAGGCAAAGGAGCCCTGGCTGGTGTGACTCAGTGAATTAAGCACCATCCTTCAAACCAAAGGGTTGCTGGTTCAATTCCCAGCCAGGGCATATAACAAGGTTGTAAGCCAGGTCTCCAGCCAGGTCCGTAACTGGAGGCAGGTGAAAGGCAGCCATACATTGAAGTCTCTCTCCCTCTCTTCATCCCTCCCTTCCTCTCTCTCTAAAAATAATAAATAAAATCTTTAAAAATATAATAAAAATTAAAAATAAATAAAGTGTTAGATTGGCTTGGAGCAGGCAGGAAGAAAGTGAAAAAAAAAAAAAAAAAAAAAGAAGGTGTTGACTACAGCTTATTTCTCTTCAATTTAAGAAAGAAAGAAAGGCAAAGACACCCAGCTGAGAGGTGGCCACAGGGGTAGGGACTGCCAGTGCCCAGAGGACTGGCTCTGCCTCACCCCTCAACTCCGAGGAAGGGGGCGGGGGCTGGCCAGGTGCCTGTCTCCCCAGTCAGCGCCGGGCTTCCATGACGGCAGACTTCCAGGTGGGAAGTACAACATCCTGGCGTCTTCCTGGCCTGTCCAGATCCAGATGTTTGGCGTCAGCAGCCCCACAACCTGGGTGATTGAATCTGACACTTTCACAGAGTGTAGGCACAGCTGTCCAAAGGAAGCTTGTCTGTATTCACTCCTTCTTTCCAGGCTCCAAAGTGCTTTGAGTTCTGAATCCAGCAACCTTTTGGCAGCCCGGTCTTCCATCCTAACGCTGGGAAAAACTCGAGTTCCCCCAACCCCCTTAAGAAGAGGGGAGGCCAGGGGTTGGGCCTATGTGACGGAGGGGTGAGGAGAAGGTGTGGGTGAAATAGTGCAATGCAAGAGAGGGTCCAGCACTGGATGAGGGTCCAACTAGACATCTTTGCGATCATTCTCCATTCCAGGCCTCTGGGACCCTAAAACAAGCTGAGCAGATCTCCTCCCCTTCAGAAGCCAGAAAGAGGCTCTTCCGTAGGAGGCCTTGGAAGAGTCAAGAACAGAGAGAGGATAAGAGGGTGGGAAAGACCCCAGAGAAAACTCTAATTAGTCTCTTTTCTTTTCTCAATTGTCCAGCATTACCACCCCCAGGGTCCCCATCTGACCCACTGGATGGACCACCTCCCTTTCCCAGAACACACCACGCACTCTTCTGCCCTCCTTCCCTTCCAGATCTGCCGGTAAATTTTTATCATCCTTCCTGTTTCATCTTCCGTGTCACCCCCTCCTGCTGCCTTCTGCGAACTCTCCAACAATGCTTTCTACTCCATAAGCCCCGGAACTGAGGACACAGTACCAGGGCAGCATCTGTCACCCAGAGAGGGAGACAGGGACCATCCATCGCTATAGCTCCCTGCACCCCACCCTAGCCCAAAGCCTGGAACAGGATAGAATAGGGTAACCCAGGAAGTAAAGTGAGAATCTGCTGGAGGGTGAAGGGACAGGGCCAGGCTCAGAAAGGACAGAGAGGTCATCGATGGTACCGAAGCCACAGGCCCCATGCCTGCAGTTTGGGGATCCTTAGACCTGCATCACCTGGGGGTTTTCTAAAAATACTATTTTCTGCATCTATTCATTTTTATCCTTCATTTTGTGTACACGATGTATCACATTTATTGATTGCTAATGGTTTGTACGAACCTTGCTTTACCAGAATAAATCCCACTTGATCATGGTGTCTGATTCATTGCTGTATTCGGTTTGCTAATATTTTATTGAGGATTTTAGTGTCTGTGTTCTTCAAGGATGTTGGTCAATGATTTCCTTTCTTTGTAGTGTCTTTATCTGGTTTTGGGATTAGGATAGTGCTGGCCTCATAATATGAGTTGGGGGGTGTCTTCCCTCCTCTTGAATTTTTGGAAATAGTTTGAGAAGGAGAGGTGTTAGTTCTTCTTGGAGTGTTTCATAAAATTCACCTATGAAGCTATCCAGTTCAGGGCTTTTGTTTGCAGGGAGTTTTTTTGATCACTGCTTCAATTGCTCTAGGTGTAACCTATCTAGTCAGATTCTCTGATTCTTCCTGATTTAATTTTGGAATATTGTATGTTTCTAAGAATTACCCATTTCATTTGGGTTGTCCAGTTTGTTGGCACATAGTTGTTTGTAATATTTTTTAAAGATTTTATTCATTATTTTTAGAGAGAAGCGCAAGGAGGGAGGAAGAAAGGGAGAGAAACATCACTGTATGGTTGTCTTTCATCTGCCTCCAGCCATGGACCTGGCTGGAGACCTGGCTTGCAACCTGGTTACGTGCCCTGACTAGGAATAGAACCAGAGACCCTTGGATTCGCAGGCTGGCGCCAATCCACTGAGCCATACAGCCAGGTGTAATATTTTCTTACAATCTTTTGTTTTTCTTTGGTATCAGTTGTTATTGCTCCTCTTTCATTTCTGATTTTACTTACTTAGGTCCTCTCTCTCTCTCTCTCTCTTTTTTTTTTTTTTTTGATGATTCTGCTTAAAAGTTTATCAATCTTGCTTATCTTGTCAAAAAACCAGTTCTTAGATTCATTTATTTTTTGTATCTCTTTTTAGACTATTTCATTTATTTCTGCCCTGATATTTATTATTTCCATCCTTCTACTCAATTTGGGCTTTGTTGTTTAAGTTCCTTTAAGGTAAAGTTAGATTGTTTATTTGAGCTTTCTTTCTTATTTTCTTTCTTCCTTTCCTTCTTGAGATAGGCCCATAATGCTATAAATTTCCCTTTTAGGATTGCTTTCCCTGTGTCCCATAGATTTTGGATAGTTGTGTCCTCATTTACATTTGTTTCAAGGTATCTTTTGATTTCTTCCTTGATCTTGTTGTTGACTCATTCATTGCTTAGTAATAAGTTATTTAGATTCCATGTCTTTCTGTGTCTTTCAGTGTTCTTCTTGTGATTGATTTCTAGTTTCATAGCATTGTGGTCAGTGAATATACTTGATGTGACTTCAATCTTCTTAAATTTATTGAGACATCTTTGTGTCCTGACATGTGGTCTATTCTAGAAAACATTCCATGTGTACTTGGAAGTATGTCCATTTCTGCTGCTTTGGATGAAATGCTCTGAAGATATCAACTGAATCCATTTGATCCAGTGTGTCATTTAAGACCACTGTCTCCTTGTTGATTTCCTTTGTGGAAGGTCCACCCATTGAAGTCAATGGAGTGTTAAATCCCCAACTATGACTGTATTTCTGTCAATCACTCCCTTTATGTCCACCAAGATTTGCATTCACATTTGGGTGCTTCTGTGTTGGGTGTGTAAATGTTTATTAAGGTTACATCCTCTTCTTGGATTGTCCCCTTTATCATTATGTCGTGCCCTTCTTTGTCTCTTACTATAGCCTTATTAAATATAAATACTGCTACCTCAGCTTATTTTTTCCTTTCCATTTGCATGAAGTATATTTTTCCATCTCTTTACTTCATCTGCCTGTAGCTTTCCATCTGAGGTGGGTCTGCTGAAGGCAGCATATAAGGAGATTGTTCCAGATATTGGGTGTCTAGTAAAAAAAGAAATCAGATGATCCCCAAAGGATAGGCCAGAGGTGGGCAGGGGCTGCCCCTTCTGCCAGGGCTGTCCCACAGCCTTTTCCCTTGGTGGCTTCCAACCGTGGCCCCGTAGGCACCCGTGTGCCAGTCCCTGCGTCTGTAACATGCGAAAAAGGAGGCTGTTACTTCTGGAAAGAGCAGAAAAGAAAAGAGCCTTCCCCCAGTTTTACTTGGGGCCTGCACAGGATTTTAAATCACAGCACAGAGCTGTTCTTTAGTGTCCCAAAGGGAAAAGTGACCTCAGAGGGTAATTCTGAGTAATCCCACAGCCCCTGGTGCCTGAATCTTAGGTTCTCTCCGCAGACCTGGCCCCGCAGGAGCTTTGCACAGTGTTTCCGGCTTCCCCTGCTTTCCAGGAAACCGGATGGGGCCGCCTGCCAAGTGCTCACAGGTGCACATGGAAGTCGTGACTGTCCCCACGAACCCCCGCGTCCCCGCCTTCCCCTCCACAGAGCAGAGGGGCTCATCCTTCTGCCGATTTCTGTTCATAGAAGTCAGCTTATTTTAGTTAAATAAGTGCATTTAGTTAAATGCACTTTATTTTAGTTAAAAACATCCAAACGAGTAAGAAGCACAGACTGGGACTGGAGTGGGTGAGGGAGAGGAGAGGGGGTCAAGATGGGGGAATGGACGATAGTGGACAGGCTCCGGGAAATCTGGGGGTGACGATGTGCTGACTCTCTTGACTGGTAGCCATTCACGAGGTTTACCTGAGGCTAAGCGATCAAACTGTGCACTTGAAATCGGCACAGCAATCATGCCAATTAGACCTCAGTGAAGCTGGGGTTTTTTTATGTTGTTGTTTTGCAAGATGCACCATTTGAATTTAGTTAAAAGGAGCCTCACTTCAGCCCAGAATTGTAAACCTCATTTAGCCCAGTGAGTCCTGTCCGGACAGGGTGTTGGGCATTTGGGAAAGCAGGTCAGTCGTGAGGGGCCCAGGTCAGGGTTCATGGGCCCAGGAGCCAGGGTGGGTCCTGGTGTCCTCAAGAAACCCGGTCTTTCTCTAGCCTATTTCCCTAACTATTTCTCTGCCTTCTCCGATCCCTGGGGGGTTTAATAGCAAGGAACCTCCTTGCCCCCCACAGATCTCATATTGCAGGGGTCCTTTTCTAGGAAGAAAGTGCAGCAGTTCCTGGGGGCATTCAGGGCTATTTTAGTCTTTGCTGAAGCTCACAACGTACAAATCAATTATAGTAAGTGTCTACCAAGTAACTTCCGCCAGCATCAATAGGTTAACTCTGCTGCCCACTGGTTCTCCCCGCCTCCAGCCCACCTGGCCCTGGGGATCCCTGCTGTCTGTCTCCCTAATGAGCTCTGACTCTCCGGCAAAACATTCGTTTGCACCAAATGTAGCTAGAGGGGGAGGGGACAAGTGGAGGTGGAGCAGGAGCTCTGTGGAAGGCATAGGACTGCCCTCAGGCTGGTTTGCCCTTTCTGTAGCCAGGGCTGGGCTCAGCTTCAAGGCATGCTGGGACCTCCATTGTGAGTGGCCATCAGGAGCTGATCTTGATGAAAGATCTGCCTTTAGGGATAGGGACATCAGTCCTGCACCTGTGTTCAGAGGAGCTGGTGGTCTTGGCTTTGTTCTGGACATGCCAATGGTACTCATGGGGTTTATACTGAAGGAGGTAGGATCAGGGGTCAGGCCAGGACAGCTCAGGACTCATAAGGGTCAGTGTCCTAATCAGAGCATGAGAGTTCAGGAAAGGGGTGCAGTCCTTGGGTTCTTGGGAGAAGAGGGTAACCAGGGCTTGGCAGAACTGGCCAAAATGCATCATTCAATATAGGGGTTCTGGGTCCAGATGCTAGTCCTGCCCTTCCTTGCAGGCCATCTGTCCACTAGACGCTCATCATACAAGCAAGTCAACCCACAGCTGCCCTGCACCCCCTTCCATGTTTGAAAATTAAAAATCGTAATTTTATTTTATTTTATTTTATTTTAATTTTATTGTTGTTGTGTTACATCCATCCCTTTTTTTTGCTCCCCTCTGTCCCCCCACCAAAAATCATAATTTTAAATAATTCAAGTGTTAAAAGGGAATCAAAATGGAGTTGTAATTTTTCAACAAAACAAAAACAACTATCTGGCAAAAATATGAAATACAGCCAAGTTAATACTTAGAGGAAAACATAACTGTTTGAATGTATTTCAGAGGAAAAGAGGAAAGACTAAAAAAAGAAAGAGCTTAGTATAAATTAGTAGAAATTAATGTTATAAATAAAAATCAGAATAATGGGAATGTAGGTCGTAGAGTTGACTAATAAAACCAAAGGTTCATTTTAAAAAATTATTAAGATTTTTTAAAAAATTCTTTAAGTGGTCTAATCAATCGAAAAAGTGGCTTAAAAATCTGACAGTTAAAAGGGGAAATAATTACAGATACAGAAAAATATTTTTAATCAGGAAAGATATGAACAACTATGTGTTAAAAGTTTCTTTAAAAATAAAGAAAGTATAGAATATAAATTGCCAAAATTCACAAATGTGTAATAAAAATTTGAATAAATCAATGCAATTAAGAAAATCAAGCAGCAGTCCACAAAATCTCACTGACTATTTTTAGGTACATTGTAATCAAATTCTCAATAAACAGATAATCTCTATTTTTACAAGTTATTACACAAAATAAGAATTAAGTAAAGCTGTTCATTTATTTTTGAGGCAAATATAATCTGGTAAAAACAATAGTCTTCATAAGAATAGAAAATTATAGGCCAATCTCACTTAGAGATATAATTGTAAAAATTCCACAGGAAATATTAGCAATTCTAATTTAGAACTAAAATAATAATTTGTCATGGCCAAATCAAGTTTTTAAGATAGAATGCAAATATGGTCCTGCCATAGAATAAATGTATATTTAATTCATTTTTTTAGTACATTAAAGGAGAAAAATTATAAGAGCCTCCTAAAAGATACAGAAAATCATTTAATAAAATTTAAAACCCATTCAAAAGAATAGTTATAGCACCAAAACATACAAGGAACTGTACTGAAAGTAATAGTTGGTTATTATAAAAAACCTACTGCAGACAGCATATCTAATATTTATACACATCATGAATATAAATATTTACATGCAATATAGTTAATACATCATGAAAAAAAGCCTATTATCACCACTACTATTTAGTATAGTGCTGGAGTTCCAAACTTATCCTTGCTGAGAATAAGATCAGAAAAGCAAACAAAATTATTTATAATGATCATCTACAGTAAAAACAAACAAGAAAGAAAAATTAAGATAAAATAATAGAACTAGGAAGACAGTGAAGAAAGGTATATACGTAGATACAAAATACAGTTAAAAAATCAATAATGCTGCTTTAAATGTGCAATAAGTAATTAGAAGTATAATAGTTAAAATTTCACAATTGCAAAACATAGGCATCAAACATCCAGAAATCAACTTAAAAAAATGTAAAAATGGTATGGACATGGGTACAAAACTTTGAAAGTCCTAAAAGGAAAAACAAAAAAATTAGGGATTCAGTGTTCATACACAGAAAGACTCACTATGAGGGAGATATAGTCAATCCCCTCACCCTCCCCCCCCCAAAAAAAGAAAAAAAACCATAAACATGAAATACAAATCCAATTTCAATTTTGGGGTTCTTTATTCATCTGGGAAAACTGATTCTAAAATTCTCATGAAATGCTGAAGCAATAGGAATTAATTTTGAACACTCACCAATGAAAACCTCACCCTACTGAACATTAGGCCATTTGACAAAACTGAAGGAATAAAATAGTGTGGCACTTGGGTGGACATTGGCAGGTAGAGCTGAGGAGGACCATGGAGCTCTTGGGCATTTGGTAGAAGCTGCATCCTGATGCCTAGAGAATAGATACTCCAACGCAAAATAAGCAAATCCAGATGAATGCCAGCAGCTTTGTTGTGTGTGTGTGTGTGTGTGTGTGTGTGTGTGTGTGTGTGTTAATGGAGAGACCTCTGAGTGCGACAAATCCAACAGGTGAGAAGCAGTGAGTGAGCTTACCGGGTCAAAGGAGAAACTCCTTTTTCTAGGTTAAGTTTCTGGAGAACTTGGGAGGGGATAGGAGATGCGGGCAAATCTGCCTATCTTGCCCAGGAAGCAGAGGGAGTCTCTACCTGATTATCCACCACTGTTCCCAGAACATTCCCCTGGTGTCCTGCGCCTGCCTACATTTTAAAATGAGGATGGGTAACAATTAGAGATGCCATGAAAGCCTTCATGTCTGCCAAGGTCAAACTCAGGAAACTTACCAATGGCTGCCACTCAAGGACAAGGACCAGTGGGGGATCACTGGTTCAAATGGAGGGAAAGATGCCACAAACAGGAGTTACTATGGGTCCACCAGATGTCTACCTGTTAGTACGTCCATGTGTTTCATTAGGGGCATGGTGTGTTTAGTAGTTTGAGCCTTTGAACCTCTAACAGCATGGTTCTGCAGAAGGGGCAAGGTCTTACATTAGCCCAGCTTGACTCTTCACTGGTCCTTGATTTCATGCACTGAAACCCAACAGATAAACAGAATGAAAGAGACCGAGAAGATCCCTGGCCCTTGTGCCTAAAGGAAGAACAGGCTACCCTGGGTGGAGTAGTCCAGGGACTGGAGTGAACAGGTTGGGGATTAGGGAGACAGTGGGCAGACATGTGACCCAGTACGGCAAACCAGAATAGGAGTGAGGAAAGCAAAACCAAGTCCTGGACTAAGCCCCCGGGGTCAGAATCAACCTGCATTTTCAGTGATCAGAGCTGAAGGGTGCGCAGAGAGAGGGGAGGATGGGCTTCAGGGTGCGTGCATGGGGTTGTCGGCCTGGGGCCCCCGTCCACCCACCAGGCCAGCTGAGCAGGCCTGGGTGGGCACGCAACGCCAAGGGAACCGAGCATCAGAGACATGAATCATTCTGTGGACAAAATCTGGGGCTTCTGGAGCAAAATAAAAAGGAGCCAGTGGCTGTCCGGAGTCCAGGAACAACAGCTACAACATCCAAAAGCATCTGTGAGGACTCGGAGTTAATTTGGCAGGGCCTGCACGGAGGCCCCACGGAGGCAGGAGGAGGGGTGCGGTTTCAGCACGGCTGGAACCCTCCGGTGAAGTCCCCAGACCCAGGCCGTTGATCCCACCGAGGGATCAAGAGCCTGGGTGTTATCTGCAGTGTTTCTACAGCGTTTCGGCCTTCGTGGCTGAGTTCCCCTGCTGCCACGATAGTCTCACTCTACAAAAGATCCCGGCTCTGCGGAGCCGGATTACTTCAGACCTCGGGCAGCCTGGGATGACCTTTATTTTCTTTGACCAGAAACCCAGATGCCTGTGGATGGTTTTTATTGTTATCTTTGTAGTTACCACTGCTGGCAGATGTGGGGTTTCCTCCAGGCCAGAGGCCTCGGATGAGGTAAGAATGCAGCTCTTATATGGAGCTGCGTGTCTATGGGTGTGTAGTTGTCCACAGAGCCCCCAGAGCCCCACAGCCCGGGGTCCAATCTAATAACAGGGCGTGAGCCCTCTTCGCCTCCAGGTGCCCAGGCCTCTCAAGTACCCACCCCTGAGGCACAGGGGATGCAAGTGTTGTTGGGCCACTCAGCCGGAAGCCTGGGAGCACAATTCTGACAGGGCTCCAAGGTGCCCCATCATTGTGGACAGAGATTAGATGCCTTTCTCCTTCCCCGGGACACCCAATCCAGCAGGCTTGTTTTCAACCAGACAATTGACCACTGTCCCTCCTGTTGGGCCACTTGGCCACCTGCCCAAGCTGATGCCAGGCCCAGAGTGGGAGTCCCAGGAGCGCCCCTACCCATGGCACTGCCGTCTCCTGGCCCGGTTAGGGAGGGTGTCCTTGCGTGACTGGCCCCGCCGCCCAGGGCTCCGTGCCGCCCACATCAGAGGCAGCCAGGTCAGAGCCCACTTCCCCTTCGTCACAGGCCCAAGTTAAACAGTCTCAGGTGTCCTCAGATGTCCCCCTCTGCCAGTGCTTATTTTTGTGTTTACCCCGACAAATAAGTCACAGCAGTCCCCAAGATTCGGAAAAAGGCAGAGCAAGCCATGGCATGTCATTCTTGAAAACCAAGTAAGAAACAAACCACGCAAAGAGAAAAAAAACCCAATAGCATGTATTTAGTGAGGTACCAGCGATACAAGGCCACTCACTCCAGTAGCCTGTGGGCACAAAAGGGCAGTGGGGCCTCTGCGTTGAGTGGTGTCCCTCTGCCCCGCTGTGGTCCTGTCCTTTCCGCGTGGTGAGGGCTCAGGACCATTTTATCTGAGGCTGGCAGCAATACACCGGATGCCTTTGGGTGGCCCTGGCGTCTCTCTTGTCTCTGGAAACATGATAAGAGCAAGGGCAGGAGGGTGGAAGGACATTTCCTTCAGGGTTGGAGTCTGAGAGTCCCCGAATCGCCAGCCATGGAGGGAGGCCTGGCTTACTGGGGCGCTAGAATTCAGTCAGTTAGCTGGAAGGGCACCTGTGGAGTGTGCCTCTGTCTTCAGCGGGGCCAGCTTCCCTCCCGGCAAGCAATGCCACAGGACAGCCCTGAGCCTCTCGGATGCTGCCCACCCTGAGTCCCTACCACACAGAAGACCTATTCATTTCACAAGGCTGTTTCCATCCTTACGCTTCTTTAAGCTCTTTGGGGCCATTTCTGTCCAACTATTCCTTAAGAGTATATGCTACAGCTAATTCCACGTACCCAACGAAGTTTCCTGTGGCCCTCGCAGTGGGGCCAGGGGACTTGCCTGTCCACCCTGTCACCAGGGGCGGAAGGCACCCAGAGGTCACTAAGGGGTCTGCTTCTGCAGCAAGGGGTGTTTCTTAAGAACCTCAATTCAGTCTCCCGCTATTTGGAAGCTGTGGGTGCTTTATGAATAAAGACAT
Source organism: Noctilio leporinus (assembly GCA_004026585.1). Classification (NCBI taxonomy): domain Eukaryota; kingdom Metazoa; phylum Chordata; class Mammalia; order Chiroptera; family Noctilionidae; genus Noctilio; species Noctilio leporinus. The sequence continues at coordinate 422,732 of PVIW01000241.1, forward strand.
TATACTTATTTATATGGCGGTAAACCAACCTGGAAAGAATGGTCCCAGTCTCCACCCTCAGGCTCTGGGTAAACTTGGGCTATCACACCGGAAGGCATTATTTCCTGCCCCCAATTTACACTCCCCTCCAACCAACCAGAGCACTTCGAATAAACACACAATGACCTGGTAAACAGGGAACTGTGGGCAAATATGAGTTTATTTCTCCCGGGGCCAAGATTTAGATGTTTGCTTCCCAGTCAATGGGGCACCTGTTAACCAGCCCTGGGGGGTTTCTTGCCCTTTCAGTTAGAGGGTTCTTGAAGCAGTGGTCTAATGGGAGGGAAGGCGGGTGACAGCTTTGGGGTCTTTAGCCACTGAGGCTGACAACACGAGAAGGCCCAGGAGGCCTGAGAGAGAGAATCACTCCAGCAACAACTGGGAGCGCGAGACTGCAGGTGAACGCAGAGCTTTTCCATTTCAGCCTGAAAATCGATAGTGTTTGGTGTTCCCGTAAGAGCTGGAGAGGGTAGAAATAAATATAAGAGCCAGAATCAGTGCACTATGGAACAGAGAAGCAGCAGATAAAATCCATGAGAACAAGTCTGGGGGCTTTGAAAAAGTCCGTAGTGGGTAGTGACACTTGGATTTCTACCCCTTTCTCCCTGAACCCACCCTGGGCCCTTCTACCCTCTGTCAAGGCCACTGATTCGGGACAGGGGACACATGGTAAGACCAGTGAACTCCATAAGGGTGGGCCCGTTGTCACACCTCATTTGCTGTGACATGGGTTCTTTAGAAGCAGAGGGGTGCAAAATACCACGGTGATGAATAAACACTCTCTAAGTCCAGGGATAGCAGTTTTGGCAGAAGCATTGTATACAAGAAAAGGAAATATTCATTTAAAGTGTCTTAGAAAAGGAAATATTCATTTAAAGTGTCTTTTCCAATAAGAAACAAAACACCACCCCTTTCAAGATGGAACAGGTCCAACGTAACCAGCCTGCCACCAGGTAGCTGACTGATTACCCCAGGGAATGGTGCTGCCCTGGGGGTTCAGTGCTGGTCTCTGAGGCCTGCAGACGGGCACTCGACCTTCATGAAGGGAGGAAGTCCATGTATCACTTTCATCCTCACCACCCTGGTGTTAAAAAAGGAAGAAACAAAATGGAGTCACTTTTGCTAAGTGACATCCCCAAACCAAAATTTAATACCTAACCTGATTGAAGTTTCAGCCTCTTCTAGGAGTGGGATTTTATACCAACCAGCCTGGAATTGTCTAACCAACTCCAGTGAGGTTATCTGAGCCAAGACCCCCAGGCTTCTCCTAAGGAAAGGGGTCCTGGCCTGAAACAATCCACTTTTTTAACTTCTCAGTCCCACCTTCTTCCAACCTATAGAAACGCTCCATTTTGTACAACCCGCTGGCGCACCCTGCTACTTGATGAAGCGAGGCCGCCTGACCCATGAGCCACTTAATAAAGCCAATTAGATCTTCCATTTTATTTGATTGAATTTTGTCCCTTAACAATGGCCGCTTTGTTGGTGAGCCCACCAGGCGGTGACAGGGGAGAGAGGCAGGCTGGCACCCACAGCAGAACTCACCTGATCCTCTTGGTTATTAAAACCCTCCCTGCTGAGGTCACCCTATGGTGGGCATCCACATCAAACACAAATATCTTCCCTTTTTTTTTTTTAACCTATTCAGAGATGTCTACCCCCACGTAACTTTTACCCAGATGTCTTTATCCCCCATTTCCTTCCAAGTCCCTGACCATCCAGCCACACCATTGGCCACCGCCCAGGAATCGGTGCCTGATCACACGTCTGGCCATCTGTAATTCCGAACAAAGCGAGACAGCAGGAGCACTGTTTGAAGCTCTGCCCCTGGGGGGACCCCGCACCCCCAACCCCCACCCCACCGCTGCCCTTGGGGGTGTTCCAGAAGGCAGCGGCTCCGCTCCTGAGGGACACCTGTCGATTGCGTGGACCTGTCTGCAAACCAGGCCTGAATTCTCTCTTCCTCCGTCACCGGGTTGTAGTGACTCCACACCACCAGCGGTGCAGGCTGGGAGAGAGACGGTGGGGAGGAACCTGGGCTTAAGGAAACATCCAGAAGACATTAAAAGAGTTTTATTCATGTATAGTTTTATTCATATATGATTTGCCAATCAGAAGATGTAGCCCTTGGTGTGAACCAAGGACACAGTCCAAGGTGGGGGTGGGAAAATAACAGTTTTAAAGGCGTAAGTTGCAAGGAGCTGATCAAGACAGTAATGGGTTGCTAGGGAAACAAGATTATAAACTGAAATGCTTTATTTCCTGATTGGTGGGGTCAACGGAAGTTTCTGGGATGAGAACAGTGGGCAGCGTATGACCAGATATTTATCAGCATCCTGATTTGGGTTCCGGCTCCCAGGACAAAAGCGATTCCCATGAAGAGGTGGTTACTTCGACCGCGCAGGGCGTCCAATTTCCCAGGCAGTAAGCCCAGCAAGGCAGTGGCAGAGCCCAAAGAGCAAAGTGGTGGCTTATAAACACCTTCAAATTTTAAACGGCAAGATATCCAAATGTTGGGTCACAACTATGATATCTCGGTTCGGATGAGTCTTCGGGCATTTGGGCCACTGGTTCATGTCATTTGCTTGTGTCTTCCATGCCTGCTGTGGCTGGATCACGTATGTACCATTTCCCATCGGCTATGCACACCCCACTTTATGGCTTGGTATGTTAAGAACCGCCCAGTTCACGATGCCCTGCTCAGGTTGTGCGGTAACTAAGCAGGCTATGGTTATACATTCAGTTGTCACCAAGGCCCAGCAGCAGACCAAGAGCTATTTCTCGAAAGGAGAACAGAGCAGACAGATAGTGGTAAGGTCTTCGCTCCCAACTTCTCTCCATACGAAAAAGTGGATACATTGGACCGCATCAAAATTAAAATCTTTGGAGGGGGACAGATGGGAGCAAAACGGGGATGGATGTAATACAACAACAATAAAATTTTTTAAAAAATTAAAATCTTTGGCTCAACAAAGGATACTGTTAAGAGAATAAAAAGACAAGTCACAGACTGGGAGAATATACTTGCAAATCACAAATCAAAGGACTTCTACTCAGAATATGTAGGAATAAGTAATAATAATAATAATAATAATAAAATGAGCAAAACTATTGAACAGACTTCACTAAAGGATAGCAAGTAAACACATGGACAGATGCTTGGTCTCATTAACTATTAGAGAAATGCTAATTAAAACTACAATGCCAAAGCACTACCCACCTATTAAAATAACAAAAAAAACAACAGGAAAAAATGTGAATGATGCCAGTGTTGGCAACAATGAAGAACAACTCAAACTCTCATACATACATTGTTGGTGGGAATGCAGAATGGTACAGGTGCTCTGGGGAAAATTTGTCCATTTGTTATAACAAATTGTTGATACACACAACTTAGATGAATCTCAAGGGCGTTATGGTTAGTAGAAGTCATTCTCAAAATGTCCTCATGGAGTGGTTTTACATGGCATTCTGGAGAAAACAAAACCATAGCGATGGATGAGCAGTTGCCACATTTAAGGGCAAAAGGAGAATTGGACTATAAATGGATAACACAAGGGATTCCTTGGGCTATTGAAATTTTCTGTATCCTGTCTGTGATTGTGCTTGTAAAAATCTATGCATTGCAAACGCAGAACCAATCATAAAAATACATTCATTTTAGGGTATATAAATTGAACCATTTAAAGAGATATACACTTCAAGTTATTATATGTTATAACATCTATATCTAAGAGAGATGATAAGTAGGTAGATGGATAATAGATGATAGATAAAAGTTTCAAATCTCTAAAAGTCATTATGTAATCTGAAACTTTTTTAAATGAAAGAAAAAAATCATTTTAAAACATTTATTTATTACTTTTTAGGGTGAGGGGAAGGGAGAGAGGCAAAGAGGGAGAGTGACTTCAATGTATGGTTGCCTTTCCCCTGCCTCCAACTATAGACCTGGCTGGAGACCTGGCTTGCAACCCGGTTATGGGCTGGGGAATCAAACCAGTGATCTTTGAGTTCACAGGCCGGCACCTTATCCACTGTGCCACCAGCCAGGGCAGAAGAAATCATTTTTAAATGCTTAATTATACATGAATTATTGATGAATGAAGTCTGTAAGTTCTACAAAACTTTTCTTGCAGGCACTAGATTCCTAAAAGCACAGTTGTCCCATTTCTTGGGTGTAATTAGACATGGACTAGCATTTTTATATTGTTTAAAAAGAGGGAGAAATGTCAACACTTTTCTGTCTGGCTTAAATGATAGGTCAAACTACACAGAAATCCCTCTGGTTTTGGAAACTGGCATTTGGGCCCAGATTGTCCAATTATCTAGGCCATCAGCCTCAAGTCTGAGCTGTCCACAGAGATGTTTTCTAGGCCCAAGGCCAAGGCCTCCAGGCCAGGAAAACCTTCACTGACGTCAGGAGGCCGAAATTGGAGACAAAGGGAGAGATGGATCCTCCTGGAGTCCCAGGCTGCCTTGAAGGAGATATTTGACCTGAATTTTTACCTATTCAAATGTGTTCACTAGGATACAGCATGTGGGAGCTGAGTCAAAAATCAGTGCTGCCCCAGCCGGTGTGGCTCCGTTGGTTGGGCATCATCCCGCACATGAAGGTTGCGGGTTCGATCCCTTGTCAGGGAGCATGACTGGGCTGCAGGTTTGGTCCCTTGTCAGGGCGCGAACCGATCCAAGTTTCTTTCTCACCGTGCTGTTTCTCCCCCCCCACCCCACCCCCTTCCTCTCTCTCTAAAATAAAAAATAAAACATCAAATTCAAAAGCCTCACAGTGCATCCTTTGGAGTCATACTTTCGCCTTGCACCCTTCCCACCAGGACACCTGCCCTCCAACAGAGGGTCCCCAATAAAACCTCCCAGACGGTGGGGCCCCAAGGTGGAAGGCCCCCCTCCCTGCCAGCACCCCAGAGGCAAATCCAGCTGTATTCAGAGGTGGAGTTCAGCTTGAGCCTCCAGTTTTACCAAGAGGCCCCCATATTTCTTAGGAATGGATACGAATCTTATCTGCAGAAAGCCTTCCCCCATGAGTTGGAGATAATTTGCCATTGTTTTGCTTGGTCACAACTCTGGGGTGATCTGTAACTTGCACAGGCGCCAGCTCCTCGCAGCAGCCCACGGGGACTGATAGGGAGTGCTCTAGAATCCTCCTACTCGCCCAAATATTTCCTCCGCTGGCCTCCGAAGATGCCCCAAATGCCGACAATATTTACCCATTGGGCCCAGGTGTTAAAATGCAAATGTTAACCAGGATGGAGTAATCCATTGAGTCACCGCCTTGCAAGTGGTTGGCTGTTTCATCAAGGAGAGCTCTGGAGACCCAGGGCTGAGACGAGGTGACATCAGAGAAGGAAGCGTTTGGAGTCTAGGACCCGGGGCTGGTGCTGGCGAGGAGGCTACATCAATGTACCAGGGGCCACAGGTTCGAGGAGCAGCAGGGCGCAGGTGAGGGTACCGCCCACATGGCCCCGTGTTCATATTCCCTTTGCAGAGATGACCCTCCTGCCCTGATCGGTGTGGCTCAGTGGGTTGGGCATCATCCTGCAAACTGAGCAAGTTGCCGGTTCGATTCCCAGTCAGGGCACCTGCCTGGGTTGCAGGTTCTGTCCCCAGTAAGAGTGCGTACCAGTGGCAACAGATGGCTGGCTGTTTCTCTCTCACATTGATGTTTCTCTCCCTCTTTCTCCCCTTCTTCCCCCTCTCTAAAAATAAATACATAAAATCTAAAAAAAAGAGAAAAAGAAACGATTCTCCTCTCCCAAAGCACCTGTCAGGTGCCTGGCACCGCGCCTTCCCATGAGTTGTTTGCACACAGTGAGTTAAGAAAACCAGCCTGGGCCCAACCTCCTGGCACCCAGCACCTCAGCACAGACCACAGGGTGCCAGATCAAAATATTAGAAACAGAAACCAATTAATAAACTGGGGGCTTACATTTTTACGTTAATGAAAAGCAAATGGGACAGCGTGTGGGGCGGGGGAACATGTGAGAAAAACATTGTGGCAGCTGATCAACACCCCTTACCTGAATACTGGGGTGATTTCTTTCTTTACTTTTTTCTTTCCCTTTCCCTTTTCCTTTTCCTCCCCCTCTCCTTTGCTTTCTTTTCCTTTCCTTTCCTTCTTTTTTTTTTTTCCTTTTCTGCTCTTTCCTTCTTTCTTTCCTTCTTTTTCTCCTTTCTTTCTTTCTTTCTTTTTTTTTGTAAAAAGCTTTATTGTTTCCATTTGGTCAAATCCAGGGTAGAGGGCTCCAGGGTAGTTAGAAGGATGCCTAGTGATTTCAGGGAAAAGCTAGACACTAGGGGGTACAGAGGGGCCCCTCAAAGGCCTCTGGGCTCCAAAGGCTCCCTAGTCCTGCTTGGAAGGAGCTTTTCGAAGAGACTGTCGCCCAGCCCAGCCTCGGGGCTGGTCAGCCTGCACACCTGGGTCAGGTGGTCATCGTCTTCTTGAGGAGCTTCACCTGCTCATCCAGGGAGTGGTTCTCCAGAAGTCGCAGAGCTGAGGGGCTGTGCGGGCAGAACCAGGACCTACAGATCCAAAAGGGCCTGATCTAGGTTCTTGGCCAAGGCCAAGGCAGCTTTCACGTGTCCCGAGCGTCACCCCGCTCATCCTGGGACAGCTTCAGCATCGCCTGGAAGAGAATGAGGCCCCCGTGCTGGTTTTGTAGCTTGAAGAGAAGCTCATCACCGTCACGCTTCTCCTAGGCCAGCTCTCAGAAAAAGTGGCCCACACCTTGCAGAGCCACATCGTCACCATTGGCCTAAAAGCCTGGAGAGAGAGGTAGGTGTAGGAGGCCCGAAGACTCAGGGTGGCCAGGCGGTTGAGGGCAGCCTCCACCTGGGTGGAATAATTCTGAAAAATCTGGGAGTTCATGGTTGTTCTGCAATGAGGAGTTAAGGTAAAAAAAAAAAAAAAGTAGCTGTTGGCCGGTCTTGGAGGCCGAGGATGGTCGAGATAGTTCCCGAAAGTAGAGACTGGAAGAGAGGTTGGAGGGTAGTTGGAGGCAGGAAAAAGCAGTGCCCCTATGTCTGTCCCATCCAACCCAAACCCTACTGAAGCAAGAGACAGATCCCAAGACCACAGAGGACACTGTGGGGTGATATCTCAGTGGGTAATCAGGGTCTTCTGCTTGTTGAAATGATAGAAGACTGCTGAGAATCTCTACACCCTTTTTTCAGAAAATGTTAGGTCCTTACAGGTAGACAAACAGCAGTAGAAAAATGTGTCCTTTGCTGCGGAATAAAGTCAAGATTGAAATCCTGCACTGGCCGGTGTAGCTCAGTTGGTTGGAGCATCGTCCTGGAACCAAAAGGTTGCAGATTTCATCTCCCATCTGGGTGCAAAGCAATCGATCAATATTTCTCTCTGACATCTATGTGTTTCTCTCCCCCTCTCCCTTCTCTCTCTGAAGTCAATGAACATATCCTCGGGTGAGGATTTTTTAAAAAAATGTTCTAGCCACCACCTCAGTCTCTCCTTCAGCCCAGGAATTTTCCTCTTGCCTCTGAAAGTAAAGGGGAGGAGGCGCTCAAGGGAAAATCCCCTCAATTTTGGTGAAGTTGTTCCCATTTCTTCTTGATTCTACTCACTGACTTGGTTCATTTTTCTTGTTTCTCTTTAGAGAAAGATGAAATTCAAATCAGGGCACAAAGTGGATCCAGGGCCAATCAAGTCCAATTACTGATGTCTGAGAACCCACTACCCTCTTTCCTTTTGGGGGCATAAGTGGCCCCCAAAATTTGTGGGCAAACTGTCTCATAAGCAACCTTGAATTCCCTTTATAATTAATGTGAAACTGCTGGGTTTCCGGCAACAGAAAAGTGAATTCCAGACCAGGCCCGTAATATGGATAATTTGACCTGGTTATGGTAGAGAACATGTAATCAGATGGCTGTAGGGAAACCTGGTCAGCTGGACCCTGGGAAATGCCCTAATTTCTGCCTCTGGTTTTTTGGGGACCCCCAGGGGCCATTGAGGCAAGACAAGGAGCCTCCTGACCACCCGTGACCCAGGTCACGGAGGGACCCCTTCTTACATCCTGGCTGGGACCACAGCAGAGGTGGCTGGCAGGACAGTCCCAGGCAAGCGGCACATGCTGGGGACACGTGGACATTGGTGTGTGGACACCAGAGTGGTGGGACTTTGGCTAGAGGAGCCAGCACCAAGGTGAGGATGTGAGCAGGCCAGGGGCGCACTCACTTGCTAGCTCAAGGGGTGACTATGGAGCAGGAGGCCCCTTGCAGAACCATGGCAGCTTGTGACGCAGCAGAAGTGGGTGAGATGCTTTGACAACCACGTGTGAACAGTTATGTAAAAACCAGAGGTCTGAGCCATGGTTCAAAGCCTGCCTGGACCCCTCAGAAAGATAAAAATTGCCACGTGAGCTTTGTAGAGCAGGGTCCACAAGATTCCTGTGCAGAGGGGTACCCACCTGCCCACCCCACCACTGGACTGTTTAGTTAGGTTGCTGCCCCAGGCAGTTGGAAAAAGTTGTGGCCACCCTAGCTGTCTCAGCACATGCTAGGCACCCATGCCACCTCCCCTACCTGTCTGTGCTCATCTGTCCTCACCTTCTTGCCCCAGCCCCTCTCAACTGGCGTGGACCCACCTGGGCAGTCCACAGCCTCTGGGTCCCCTGACTGGCTCCAGGAGCGGCAATAGGAACCAAGCATGACCTACAGCTGAGCCCTAACTAGCAGCACCACCAAGAGGCACAGGAAAGGGCCAGGGCGAGGAATGTGGGAGCTTTTCCTCCTTGGGTAGCAAAACCACCCTGCAGAAGAGCCCTCAGATCTTGAGTCCCAGACTGATGTGCACACAGCTCAATTCCTGGGGCTCTGGCCTCAGACCCAGGTGGCTTAGAACAGGATAAAGAGCAAGCGTGATGGGTACGCAGCCAGGAGGGCTCCAGGGGCCAGGGAAAATACAATCCAGGTGCTGCCGCTCTGGGGCAGTTGGAGGAACCCTGAGCACCCTCAGGAATGGGAGTCAGGAGGGAGTCCGGCTGGCAGTCGGCTGCCGCATGACGCACGGGGAAGTCATGTTGGTTCAACGGGAAGGGAACAGGGGCGAGTAAGAAACAAGAGGCCAGCTACACTGGCCTCGCAGACACAGAGGCAAATGTCCTCAAGAAATCTGTCCACTCCAATCTGGCTCCTTTCCCAGGGGGCACCACCCCCAGGAAACTAGTGCAAAGTCCCCAGGCAGTTGGAACATTTCTGCAATATTCCCTAAGGGTGATCTCCAACATAGTGACAGTAACACGGTGACATTTGAAATGCTTCTCATTGATTCCCGATCTGCAGGGTTGTAACTTGACGAACAGATCATAGTCCCAGGCTGGCTTTATGGAAATGTATAGGAATTTTTTACTCCAATTTTTTGACATTTGTGAAAATCCCTTTAGCTTATTTCAGAAGATACTTTTTATTTCAGATAGCCACATCAAGCATTCTGTTTCTGATGCTAGTTCCTTGACCTTCAGCACTGTCCTTCTCCCTCCTCTCTCTTCCCCATCGCCTCTCCCTCCCCTTCTCTCTCTCTTTCCGTGTCTCTCTTGTTTTCACAGACTTGATTGACCTGGATAAAGCCATTCAGAGATGATTCATAAAACAGAAATAAAAGAGAACTGTAGAACTTTATAGTGAGGCATTTCTGAACTGTCACTAAGCCACATGTCTTTGTTTTAAAGGAAGAAATTGGGTCACAAATCATGAATGCAGGGTAGATAAATAATGCCGTGTCTCAGCTAACCACATTTTAGAAACCATTGTACAAACCACATGCACAGTCTTTAACTTTGTCTTTAAAGATGCTATCACACTGACAACACATTATAGTGAGGGAACATGGACAGGAAAGAACATGAATTTGAGCTAGTCTCAAATGACCATCACTTAAGGATAGAATTTGCAAGGTAAAAATGTCAAAGCCAAAACCTCAAAAAGCATACTATTCCAGGGAAAAGATTTTAAGTAGCAAGAGAATGTTCACCATTATAATAAAGAGGGTAGAAGTAATACAGCATAGCAGACCCTCAACGTTTGTGGAACAGATGAGCAGAAATGCAAGAGTGAATGATGGTTTCTAAGTAATTATAATAATAAAACATATCTCAACTAGATGGTGAGTACCTGAGACACATGACATTTCATTCAAAATGTGCCTGGGTGATCCAACAAAATTATTCACTTCCTTTTTCTCAGGGAGGATATGTTTCAGGAAAATGCGAGGGTGGGCCAAGAAAGAGGGAGATGTGTCTTCCAGGAAATGAGATCTAATTAAGAAAAAGGGAAAGGGAGTTTGTAGGATAATGACAAAGGGAAATCTGAGGTCAATGGCTGCGCACCACGCATTGAGCACCATGTGTGAAGGCTGGTGCAGGATGGAGGATTGGATGTGGAAGGGGGCGTCTATCATGCAATAGGACAAGGGAGCTGGCTGGCACCAGCACATGGGAGCCAGCTGTTAACATTCAGGAATTTTGCAAGCCAGTTGTTACATGCAGCCACTACTAAAAAAATAGGTTATTGAAACTTCCCTGGCTGGTGTGACTCGGTTGGTTGAAGCATTAGCCAGTAACCCTAAAGGTCACAGGTTTGATTCCCAGTCAGGGTACATGCCTAGTATGTGGGTTTGGTTCCCAATTAGGACATGGACGAGAGGCAACCAGTCAATGTTTCTCTCCCTCTCTCTCCCTCCCTTCTCTCTAAGCATGTCCTCAGATTTAAAAATAAATAATAAAAAATGAAAATTAAGTTATATAAAGTAATAACTAGATAAATTATATTTAAAATAACAATAATATTAAAAATTTGCCTCTTTCTAATGATCTTACTACATTTCACTAATGTGTATATTCTGGGGTTATTATCATGTTTGTGTATTTGGATGGTAGAAATATAAACTATGTGCTGTTTCTATTTTTTTTAGAAAGAGGGGAAGGGAGAGAGGCAGTGAGGGAGAGAGACATCAATGTATGGTTGCCTTTCACCTGCCTCCAGCCACAGACCTGACTGGAGACCTGGTTTGCAACCTGGTAATGTGCCCTGGCTGGGGAATCGAACCTGCGACCTTTGGGTTCGCAAGCCGGCACCTTATCCACTGTGCTACCAGCCAGAGCTTTGTTTCTATATTTCTTCTAAACCCTATGTCTACTGATGTTACATTCATAGCTTGAAATTGGCCAAGTTGGAATATTTACACTATAGACATGGGCATAAGTTACAAATCGGGTCTTTATTATTTTGATTGTCTGTACTTAAGAAAATGATGAAGAAATGATTCATTTGAAGCCATCCTGTTGTGCGTAAGCAGGAAACAAACAAGGAAGTATTCTTTTTTCAGCATTTGGAGACTAATATTTAATGCGGCAAAGAAGTTGCTCGAATCATTTCCAAACAAAACAAATGATATTCCAAATTTTTTTCTTTCACTTTTGCCTTATTAACATCAATGAAAATACCAACTAAATGAAAATAAGAACTACACTCATTCCTTGTGGATGAACATTCTCTGCAAATAGAATGGCTGCGTGGGAGTTGCAATAAATAGTATGCACCTTTTATTGCTAATTGTAAACTGTGTGCTACATGTTTTTTATGTCAGCTCTTTGGACCAGGACCAGCAAGCTAACTTGCAGAGCGACCAATGAGAAGGAACCTGAGGCAGTAACAGGCCTGCCCGCTGCTTCCTCTGCATTAGTGTTACATGTGTTAGGGCACACATAGACAGCATGTGCACACACTGTTGGCATGCCTATAGACTGTTAGCATGCAAACACACTTAGCATTCACGTGGACTGTTAGCATGTACATAGAACTGAGCCCATGTTTATAGAGTTTTTACAACAGGCCAGGCACTGTTCTTATTACCTGACATCCCACCCCTCCGCCCCACCAGTTACAGATGTGAAATCAGAGTCCCAATGGCTCCTGTGTCCCACAAAGTCACGATGTAGCCCTGCTCTTGCACCCTGCAGAGCTATGGTCCTCCCTGGAGTGGGGGTGGGGAGCTGGAACCTTGGGAGGTGGCCAGGAGCATGGGTGAGCCCCCAAAGGTTCGCTGTTCTCCTAATGACATCACCTTGCGCTCTGTGTGATTATGGTAATCCTATCCACCCCTTGCTTTCTCGGAGAAAATAAACTAAAGTCAGGCCCTCTCAGTCCCCAGTCCACTTAATTGTCCTGCCTTCACAGTCTTTGTTGAAGACGCAGTCCCCATGTCTTAAGACCCTTCAAGCATGTATCTGTTTTTAGTGGTTATTTCTGGAATCCAGCCTTTGAAACGCCACCCGGTTTATAAAACATGTTTTATGTGTTTCATCTATCTCCCTCATTCGTCTACATGCAAAAACTTCCAGCCGGTCTCACGATGGGGGATCCTTCCACACACCTTGCAGGGACCCCACCACCTTCATGGCAGACCGGAGAGACGCAACACCCAAGGGGAGCTTGAGTTTACCAGCAACAAGGTGAGCGCACACAAGACCGTGCAGATGGACTCGCTCACAGACATCTGCCTGCCCTCGGGATGTCTCGTTTGGCCGCGCTCCAGAGGCAGGGCAGATTCACCTGCAGCCACAAATCAACTCCAGAACCTTCCCTGAATCGCATTAAGGTTCTGAAACCGACAGCAAACTCTAGCCAGACACAGGCCCCCTCCTGCACCGTTTGCAGGAAGAATTACAGACTTCGGGCGGAATGCTTTTCCGTTTCTGGCTGGGTTGGAGCGATTGTCTGGTCGTGCTGAGCCCCAACCCGGACCATGACCAGTGCCAGGCCAGGCGGGGACTGATTAGAAGCAGGGTGGCCTTTTTGATGCAGCTTGAGTGTCATGTACCGACTTTTCATACTTCCTGCAGGCTCAAGGGGGTTGACTACTAAGGATGGCCACTGTGCCCAGCTTCCTCCTCCATGCTCAGATCCCAGCTAGTCCATAGCTCCCGTGCAAATAGGGTAAGCAGGTCTTATAGGAGAAAGCCAAACCCTGTGCACTAATTCGTGAAACAAAAGACAGAAATAAAAAGAAATAGAAGTGCAAAGGTCATTTTAAGAGCAACCACCTGTGACAACATTAAGTTGTTCTGGAATTCGGGAATTAGGTCAGTTTAGCTGGAAAGGCAGCGCCAATGCTGGAGGAAGCACAGGAGGTGGGGGATGGATCACCACCGTCACACAGACCAAGATGGACACCAGCGACTTACACGACCTTGACCAATCGCACTTAGAAGAGGGCTCTGCACATAATGGCTCAGTAGATGCTAGCTAACATTTTTGTTCACGTGCTTTTATTATTATTTAAATTTTCACACTGCAACATTTATTTTTATTTGGGGTACAGTTCTATACATGCTCATGCATGTGGAGTCTTATGTAACCGCCACCACAGCTAGGTTATGGGGAGTTCTGTCACCCCAGACAAATCCCTCATGCTGCCCCGATGGGGCCCAACTATTCCCCCAGCCCAAGCCCGAGAACCCATTAACCTGTTTCCATCTCGATAATGTGGCCTTTCCAGGATGTCTCATAAACAGATTCATACTCTAGGTAACCTTTGACACTGGATACTTTTACTCAGTATAATGCCTTTGAAAGCCATCCATGTTGTCATATATATCAATAGTTCATTGTTTCTTATTACTAAGCAGTGGCCCGTGGTATACATTTCTATACTTTGTTTATGGATGCATTCATCCAAGGCCATTGGAGCGATTTCACTTTGGGGCAATTAGGAATATGGTATCTAGAAGTTTTCATAAGGATGTTTTTGTGTGAACATGATTTTATTTCTCTGAAACACGTATCCAGCAGTGAGATTATTGGGTTACATGTTGAGACTGTGATCACATTTGTAGGATATTGACAAAATTCTCATCAGCAGTGCGTGCATGTACTGTTGCCTGCTAGCACTTGGCATTGCCAAGAAGTTTTATTTAAACCATTCTAATAGGTGTGGATTTGTCCATCTAGCTGTGAATGTCCTATGTGAGATCATTTTGCCTGACCCATCATGATGTTCTTCAGTTTTTCCCTTAGAATGTTATATATTGTTATGATATGTTTTCAGTTAATTTTTTATGATTTTATTTATTATTTTCAGAAAGAGGGGGAGGGAGAGAGACATCAATATATGGTTGCCTTTCACTTGCCTCCAGCTATGGACCGGCTAGAGACCTGGCTTGCAACCTGGTTATGTGTCCTGGCTGGGAGTCGAACCAGCAACCTTTGGGTTCGCAGGCTACTGCCTTATCCACTGTGCCACCAGCTAGGGCTTGAGTTAATTTTTGCAAGCTATGAGACTTAGGTTAAATTTTTAGATTTTTTTTTAAAGATATTTTTCTTTCTGCTTATGGATGTCCAATTGTTCTAACTGTTACCCAATCTTAACATGAAATTTCCCCCATTTTATATGAATTTTTCTCTCTGTAAAATAAACATCAAGCCCTGGCTGGTAGCACAGTGGATAAGGTGCCAGCCTGCAAACCCAAAGGTTGCTGGTTCGATTCCCCAGCCAGGGCACATAACCAGGTTGCAAGCCAGGTCTCCAGCCAGTTCCTTGGCTGGAGGCAGGTGAAAGGCGACCATACACTGATGCATCTCTCCCTCTCTGCCTCTCTCCCCTTCTCTCTCTCTGGAAATAATAAATAAAATATATTTTTTTTAAATGAAGATCAATTTTTCTTGCCTAAAATGAGAAAATACATGTGAAAGTGGCTGTTATACGGTTCATGGAAAAATAAGTAAATAAACATGACTTCAACTCACACACTCTCTCATAGAAAAAAAATGGCAACAACACAGCCCCAAACTTAGATGTCCCCTGAAATTAAGTGCTGGAATCGCAAGGTCAAGTTTGCAGCATTAACTCAGAGCCACTAAAGAATAGTGATCATGGGCTCCCAGGGTGGCCTGTCTGGGGAACCTCCTGGAGAAGAATGTCCCTGCCTTTCCATGGAAACAAGATCAGCCCCACATCCACTTCCGGGAGGGGTCAGATGAAATTGCACACTGTCCTCCTAAGCTGTGCTGGGGTGTCGCTTGTGTGTCAGTGTGCGTCGACTTGTGTGCACAGGCTGGATGTGTGCAAAACACGCGCCATCTGGGTGGACCCCTCATGGGAGCCGTGTTCACGTGAACTATTTACCCTGGGGACTTGAAGACCCCAGAGCACATCCAACAAAAGAGCCCATTTACTTTCTGACATGGTTAATGTCCTGATTTAATGACCCTCCTGTATCACACTCAGCACCCAAAATGATAGGGCAGCCCAAGCAATTACACCGCAGGATCGCAGACTTCACTTGTCCCTGGAGCTGCAGCTCGGCTGTCACTTAGCCGCCCTCCCGTGCTCTCCTGACAGTGGTGGGGGAAGGCTTTCATCCCTCCCCAAGCCCCCAGCCCTGCCTCTCATTAAAGTAATTGTTTGCACCTCCTTCTAACTCCAGATCACTGTCTCCCAAGATTTTCAGCCACAGGAAATATCATTCTGGACACATAACTGCACGTGGGAAAAACCCAAAGTGTCTTGTTGTTATTACTAAAGACTTCCTGGTTCTTGATTGTGTATTCAAGTTAAAAAAAAAAAAAAAGGTCCCGCCCCCTTGGCATGCTCTGGAACGTCTCTGCTAAGAAAGACCATTGTCCTGGTTGGTGTGGCTCAGTTAGTTGGAGGGCCCTTCCATGACTGAAAGATTGCAGGTTTGATTCCTGCCCAGGGCACATGATGCCTGGGTTGCAGGTTTGGTCCTCTGTCCAGGTGCACGGCTGAGACAGCTGATCAACGTTTCTCTCTTTCCCTCCCTCTCTCTCTAAAAGCAATGAAGACATGTCCTCCAGTAAGGATAAAACAGAAGGAAAAGGAGATTATGTTCCACCATGAAGCTTTGGGATGCAAGGATTTCAGGAACAGAGGGCCCCAGACCCTGCCAGGCCCAGAGCACTGCCCTTGAGGCAGGTTCGGCAGCCAGCAAAAATTCTGCCAGATGCTTCAAGAGATGTTTTACATCCCTAGCATTGATGTTAAAAGCTCAACGTTAAGGTAAACCTAGATGCCCAGCCCTCCTGTTTCAAGGGTTACATCCAAAAAACTGATGGGGACTTTCAGTTCAAACTTTTGAAGAGGCATTCTTAGCTTTGATCTATGTATTCAAGAAATAAAGAATGACCTTCAAGGGGTGTACTCTTAGAAAGCTCAAGAAAAGCCACAGGACCCATGACTATGTCTTCCGACAGCATTCGAACCCTCGCTGGTTATAGAATCTGGGCTTTTATCTCATTTTCACCTTTTTGATGGATAGTCACTGAGAGTCCTCAGTTTCCTCATGTGTAAAATGGGAATGTATGTTCTTATAGAATCGCTGAGAGGGCTAACTAATGTAATCTATGGAAAGCATGTAGCAAGGAGACCTCGACAAAGTAGGGTGTCAAAAAGTGTAGCCAGGGTCAACATTGTTGTGGTTATTTCAAGACGATACCTTGGAGATGCTCAAGTTGGGAAATGCTGTATTAGTTCCTGAGCCGATGGCTAACCTACTCAGTGTGAAACCTAATTCTCTCTCTTTCTCTCCAGCCCCCTCACATACACACACCCCGGTAAATGCAGACACACAACCAGTAGAACTGAATTTGACGATAAGCTACTTAAACATTAGATTGCCTAATTTCTTGTTGGTTCATAATTATAAAACAATAGCAGTTACTACGAACTGTTCATAATGATTACTTGCCCTGACCAGTGTGGCTCAGTTGGCTGAGTGTCGTTCAGCAAAGCCAAAGGTTGCTGGTTGGTTCCCGGTCAGGACACATCCCTGCGTTGTGGGTTTGGTCACAGATCAGGGCACCTAGGGGTGGCAACCGATTAATGTTGAGCTCCCTCTCCCTCTCTCGCTTTTCCCCTCTCTCTAAAAAGAAATAAATAAAAACTCAAATAAAATTTAAAAACCATTACTCTATGGCACTGATGTCAAGTATGGTGGACTTTGTAATGCACCTGAGCAACCTGCCCTGAAATTCATCTAGAGCTGTGTTGGCTCTAAGAAAAGGAAGCCGTGAGAAGAGAAAAGCAAAAAGACACCAAAAGGCAGAGCACAAGGAGGGAATTAGCAGTCAACACACTTCATTCTTGACTCAGAGGGCTTAATGGGAAATACCCCTCAGCCCATGAGACTGGTCTGCTGAAGCTGGTGGCATCTAACACAAAACACGCTTGTCATTTTCCCTTACACCTAAATAAATAAATGCCCAGGGGAAGGGGACAGCTCATGACAGTCCTGGGATTCGGTGATGTGTCTCCAGAGAGCACACACACCCGAGGGCTGGCACGGAAGATGTGGACCGCCATCTGCCAAACGAAACAACTGGGAAAGACCCATCACTTTGGGCTAGGGTGGAAATGGCAAGTTTTGTGGGCAGCGGAACCAAATGATTCCCTCCAGAATTGTATCATTCTCATCTGATTGAGTCACTGTGGGAAGATTTGGGGGAGCAAGTCAAAATCTATTACTTTAAGAAGCCTTCCGGGTGCGAGTCATCATTTTATAGGTTGTGGGTGAATATTCATAAAACCCACATTGGGTTTTATGCACCATGTTTCTTCATGATTGGCTGCAACGCCCTCCCTTGGAGACATGAGGCAGAGGAGGGAGGCATCTCAGAACCCTTGCAGAGGGCCTTGACCTCTCTGATGAGACATAGAAAAGATCAGGGGTGTCGTGCGACCCCTCTGAAGGTCTGGTAGAAGTGATGCCCTGCAGGGCAGGGTGCAGATCAGAATGATCTGTTTTGGGTGGTTGGCTAGATCCTCAATGTTCCTACTAGAGAAATAGGGCCGAAAGTGCTGGCCACCTGCTTAATGACATAAGACATGTCAAGCTGCATTGCACCAGAGAGCCTGTATTATTTCTGACATTGACGCTGAGAACATCCACACTTCTTGGTGGAGGCTGGCATCAGTTAGCTTCCTGTAATAGGAAATTCACAGATTTAGAAGCATATCTCATCGTTCCTTCTCCTTTTTATGTCCTACGTGTCTCCATCATTGCCTTTCCCCCTAAATCCTCATTGAATCTAAACTTCTAAAACTCTACAAACACTACGAATGATAGGATCAACTTGTGTATTTCCTTTCATCTCACCGAAAACCCAATCTGACCCCTGGTTAATTGTGAAAGTAAAGTTATATAAGCTAGGAAACACAACGTGAACTTCTCAAAGTGTGGGGAGGAGGTGTGGAACTGAAGATGAAAAGTTTTGCTCTGCTTTTGATTTATCATGAACATTCAAAATAAAATAATATTCACTGAGAAAAAAACTTAACAGTGGTTACTCACCTATAAGGACTTTTCCACCAATAAATATAATCAGTTTAGCAAGTGTTATTTATAAAAGCAACAGGTTCCTAAAAAATTTTTTAACTTTCTCTTGTGCAAATATCAGGTTCAAAATGAAATAGAAAAGAGAACCACAGAATATTATAAAATGAAAATAATACAAATATATTATTATGAACTATATAATATAGGTAAAGCAATGCTCTGAGGAAATTTCATAGCCTTAAGTATTTAATAGTATATGCCCTCAAAGAAATTAGAAAGAGAGAGTTATTAAAATATATTCAAGGATACTGCAGGGAGAGAAGAAGTGAAAATGTAAGAAAAATGGTAGAATCTCTAAATAAGTCTAAGAACTGTTTTCCCCCAACCATGGGAGAAAGGGGTAAATGAAGTTATTATTAATTAACTTGTAATTATTTTTTATTCTTTATTCTCATTCAAGAGAGGGGGGAAAGGCGAGACAGAGAAACGCCAATATGAGAGGGAAACATCAATTAGCTGCTTCCCACATATACCCCAATGGGGGACTGAACCCACAACCTGGGCATGTGCCCTGATTGGGAATCAAGCCAGTAACCCTTCAGTTATGGGATGAGGCTCCAACCAACTGAGCCATGATGGCCAGGGCTATCTTGTAATTATGTGTAAAATAATATAAACAATCAGATCAAGGGCGGAAAAAACAAAAAGAAGTCAAGATAGGCAGGACACGGTATTGAATGAAATAAGCCAGTCATCAAAGGACCAAGGTGATATAATTCCATTTATGAGAAGAATCCAAAACAGTTGAAGCAAAGAGTAGACTGGTGGCTGCCCGGGGATGAGGGGAAAGGCGAAGGGGAGTTGTTAATGAGCAGGCAAAGAAGTTCAGTCATGCAAGATGAATAAACTCTGGAGGTCTGCTCTACACCACTGTGCCTAAACATTACAATACTGTACTGTGCGCTTAAAAGTCTGTTAAGATGGTAGATCTCCGGCCTGCGAACCCAAAGGTCGCAGGTTCGATTCCCCAGTCAGGGCACATAACAAGGTTGCAAACCAGGTCTCCAGCCAGGTCTGTGGCTGGAGGCAGGTGAAAAGCAACCATATATTGATGTCTCTCTTCCTCTCTGCCTTTCTCCCTTCCCCTCTTTCTAAAAATAATGAAATAAAATCTTAAAAAAAAAAAAAAAGATGGTAGATCTCATGTTAAGTGTTCTTACCACAATTAAAAAATAATAATTCAGATAAAAATTACAGGGAAGATAAAAAGACATAAAGCAATTACTATATAATAATTAATATATAGTAAATTAGTATATAATAAATAAATATCCTTGAATATCTTCAGAAGGCCTTTCTGCACAAGACATAATTTCTGTCTAGAAAACATTCTATTTATTTATCTATTTATTAAAGGTTTTATTATTTCCAGAAGAGGGGAAGGGAGAGAGGCAGAGAGGGAGGGAAACATCAATGTATGGTTGCCTTTCACCTGCCTCCAGCTACAGACCTGGCTTGCAACCTGGTTATGTGCCCTGGCTGGGGAATTGAACCAGCAACCTTAGAAAACATTCTAAATGGAATAAAAAATAAATGATAGTCTAGGGGGAAATATTTATTACAGATAAAGTAGAAAAAGACTCGATTCCCATAATATGCCATGATCTGTTGAGATTCATCAAGAAAAGACAATTAACCAGGAAATAAGAAAGGCTATTTTCATGTAAAAAGTTTTGCAAATAGTGCCTCATCTTAAACACAATTAAATAGATTTTATGTAATTTAAAACACAACGGAATAGATTTTATGTAATTAAAAAGCATACAGTTTTTACCTTAAAATTGGCAAGTATAAAAAAGTCGGGACCCTAACTCACCAGCCATAAAAGGCATAACTTCTTGGGAGGTAAATTTCGCACCACCTACCCTTCGACTCAGTTGACATAGGATTTTATCCTTCATTAGGCTCACGTGGTTGCACGAAACCCATACAGAAGGAGGTATTATGGCAACAGTGTTTGATCTAAACCCATTTAAATGGCCATCGGTTGGCAGCCTGGACAGTGGAATGCTACACAGTTGTGTAAATGATGGAGGATGCGTGACACCATTTTTATAAGGAACCCAAAAAGCAAAGCTACGTGAAAACTGGTTGAGAGGTGAATACACATGGATGCAATGACTGTTTTACAAAATAAGAAAAGGGCCAGGAAACCCCTCAGGTTTGGACAGGACCTGGTTCTCAGCCAAGTTAGTGGGTTCAAAAGTCTGGTTTTATTGTTAAGCTTAATACTATACAGTGTTTATATATTCTACTCTGTCAATATATATTATGTAATCATGGCTGGTTTTAAGGAATGAGGTATCTCTAGGTGACACCGGTAGTGGTAGTCACACATTGATTCTGGGGTCAGAATGCTGGGCTGTCCCCTTCAGACTGGTGACCTTAAGCAAGTCATGACCCTCTTCCTGCCTTTGTTCCCACATCTGTAAAATAGGCTTAATAACTGTACTCACCTTATAAGATTGATGAGAGGATTAAAAATATATGAATAAGCACATCATTAGAATACATACGTAAGCGCTAACCATTTTGACGGTGAAGGAATAACCTACAAAATATACAGATAAGTGATAAAAGCAGATGTCCTAGCCAGGTGGCTCGATTGGTTGGCGAAACAACATCTCATTAACCAAAAGGTTGAGAGTTCAATCCCTGGTCAGGGCACATACCTAGGTTTCAGGTTTGATCCTTAGTAAGGTCATGTACATGAGGCAACTGATTGATGTTTCTCTATCATATTAATGTTTTCTCTCTCTCACTCTCTCTTCCTCTCTCTCTCTAAAAAAATTAAGCAAACCCTGGCTGGTGGCACAGTAGATAAGGCACCAGCCTGCGAACCCAAAAGTCGCTGGTTCGATTCCCAGCCAGGGCACATAACCAGGTTGCCAGCCAGGTCTCCAGCCAGGTCTGTAGCTGGAGGCAGGTGAAAGGCAACCACACATTGATGTCTCTCTCCCTTTCTGCCTCTCTCCTTTCCCCTTTCTCTAAAAATAATAAATAAAATCTTAAAATTAAAAATTAAAAAAAATAAAGCAATAAACGTATCCTTGGGTGAGTGTTTTTTTTAAAAGAAAGAAAAAAAGGAGCAGGAGGCAGAGCAGGTGGGTGGCCCCTTCTCTTTGGTGGAAAAGGTGGGGAAAGACCCCACTTTGAGAATATTTACACCCACACCAACACGGCAGTAAAGACTCCGGTGAAGAAGAGAACCCACCAAGGAATTCAGTCTCCCTCCTTTCATTGCCCAGTTTGACTTTTTTCCTTCTATGTATATGAATTCCCTCTTAATTAAAAATAAATAAATACATCTAGCACTAAGCCAGTCACACACTGAAAGCTCACCTGCTCTGGCTCCAAGGAATTCAGAGTGCCCACCGCCTTTCTCTATGCCCACTGATGCTTAAACTATCAATAATCCTAGTTTGATGTCATGCCAGTTACTAGTGGTGTTGACAGACTCCAGCTCAAAAGTCCCTTTATTAGACCTTGTCCCTCAGTAAAGCTTGCAAATTGCTCTGATCTTAGTAGACAAAGCCATCGCTCATTCTCTGAATCTCTGAGCATCCTACACAATAGCGTAAGAATTGGCGAAAATTACCCGGAGAAAGCGCCCCTGAGAACATCAAAGCCCCTGATCTCCAGGCTGTAGGCTGCAGGTATGCGACAGGCTTGACAGGGGCCAGATGGACAGCAGAGATAAAGCAAAAAGTGAAATTCTCCAGTCCCGGCACCCAGGTTGGATTTGGTGCTAGGTTTGTGGGGAGATTAATGTTATCCTCAGAGGTGTGAGCTCCTTTGGCTTTCCCTTCAATCCCCAGGTAATCAGCAGCAGATAACGATCAGAGAAAGAAGCCTTTCAACCCACTGCCAGCTATATAGTTGCCAAGTCCTTCTTCTGCACCATTGGTTGAAGTCGGGACTGGGTCCTTTCACGTTGGGCACCCATATTTGCTATATTTTGATGGATGGTGGGAGAATCTTTCCCTTCCTCCCATTGTCACAGTGCTTTTAGGAACAATGGCAGCTTTGAAGACAGGCTCCGGCAAACTTACCACTTTATTTGGTCAAAGAAAATACTATCTATAGCCCTGGCTGGGAGGCTCAGTTGGTGGGAGCACTGTCCCATGCACCAAAAGGTTGGGGGTTCAGTTTCCAGGCCTGGGCACAATGTCTAGCCTGCAGGCTCCGTCCCCAGCCAGTCAGGGTGGGTACAGAAGGCAACCAACTGATCGATGACCCTCCCTCTCTCTCTATAATTGATAAACATATTTTTTAAATTAAAAAATAAATACAGCCATGATGGGAAGTAGAATACATCCCCCAAAAATGCATACGTACTCGATCTGAAATCAGCAAGTGAGAAGTTAAAATCCTCATAGAAGAAAATGATGCTATTCTACAACTCATGGAGAATTGCCTTTGCCTGACCACTGAGATGTAGGTGTCTTTCTAGAAAGAATTTTACCATGTGACAACAACAAAAGAAAGTGAACCTTTTTCTCTTTCGCAGCTGGACTATTGCCTCTGATTATTTTAGCATCAAGAGTCCTATTTGTAAAACATAAGCTTGAGTCGCCGAAACAGAATGATTCTATAACGTAAACTGTGGGAGACTAAGAAGAAAAAGATCACAGAAGATTCTGGTATAAAGTCAGAAGTTTAAAAAATCT
This sequence comes from Noctilio leporinus, assembly GCA_004026585.1. Classification (NCBI taxonomy): domain Eukaryota; kingdom Metazoa; phylum Chordata; class Mammalia; order Chiroptera; family Noctilionidae; genus Noctilio; species Noctilio leporinus. Next base: position 445,824 of record PVIW01000241.1, read on the forward strand.
TTTTTCGTTGAAACGCAAAGTAATTATATATGTGTAATTTGTAAATGTCACTGACTCAATAGCCTTGGGACAGAATTTTCAAGGAAAGCAGAAAACAATTCAAATAAATACCGATCAAATGGGATCTCTGGCTGAGCGAAATTAGTGATTTATAGAACTGATTATTTAGGTTCTCGAACTTAGGCAAATGTTGGGAAGGAGGAGGTCACCAGGCCGAGGCTTTCCCTCTCAGAACAGAGCCCCGTTGGAGAAGCACAGGTCCAGTGAGTATCAGGCTGGTATCCGCAGAGTCTAATGTGACTTGCACATTCAGCTGGGCCCTGTCTCTGGGGTGCTGGATAGCAGCTTCTAGGTGAATCTTTGGCATAAATATTCTTGGAAGTGCTAGTTAATCCACCTCAAGGAGACCCCCAAAAGTGGTCTCATTACTTTCCTGAAGATCAAAAGACATGTTTAAAAATAAAACATGGCATGTATTATCTGCAATTTTTTTTTTTTTTTTTTTGCCAGATCAGAATGATATTGGAACTGTTTTCAAACAGGAGGCCCACCCTCAAAGAACAAAGATTTGTTGCCTCAGGAAAGTCAAAGTTACGCACCACCTTCTCTGAGCTGACTGGGGCTGGACCCTGGAATGGAGTGTTGGTCCCCAGAAGTGCCCTTCTCGCAGGACACCTGCAGTGGCTTGTGGGAAGGCAGCGTGTATCCCAAGTGTCCTCCTCAAGGCTTCCACTGACACCGGCAAGGTAGGTGGGACACGCCCCAACAATTCACTCCTCTGGAAGCCTCCTTATCTGGACTAGACAGACACCTTAGCACATGACTTGCCTCACCTAAGCCACACTTAGTTATTGTCCCAAGGTTATTTAGGGCCACTGTTCCAAGGGTGTATGGGGCCACTTAAGAGGGTTCCATCTATTACAACCTGCCCCGGAAGGAGCCAAGGTCATAGATGCCTAATTCCAGCAGCTCAGGGCAGCCCGTTGGCATGACCACCAAGGAAAATAGGAGACAGAGCCGGCCATGACCTTGTGTGTTGCACCTTCTCAATAAGCAGAAGCTCGGGCGCACCAACTCCCCACCCCCCAAAAAAGCTGTTATTTAGGAATAGGTCACATTCATCAGACACATGATCACCAACTTGTGCCCTGCCCAGGTTGGGGCTCCTTCCCATTCTACAGATGTGGAAACTGAGGCTCAGGCCAACAGGCCACCTGACTGAGGTAGGCCCTCGTTGGGACTGAGGCTTGGCTCTGTTTAAGCCAATGTCCTCGCCAAGGGGATCCTACTGGAAAACATGTGATAGTCAGTGACAGGGCCCTGACTTTGTGTCTTTGTTTTTGTTTGTACGCTCACTGTTGATGGGTACTTTAAAAAGCAAATAACTTTTCCTAGCATATGCCTTAAACTGAACAGAATTGTGAACCAGACCTGGAACAAACCTAGTAATTCAAATAAAAAATATTTGTAAAACAAGATAGGGTGAAGAATACATGAACGAAAATGATTGCACCAGTAACTTCACTATCTTACCCTAACGCCTTCATATTTGTTCACATTTTTGTATGTACGCAGAGATTGCCTCGTCTTTTAAAAAAAAAAAAATTGTGACGTCATGACTATTTTCTCCATTTCTAACATTTATATAATTTTTAGTTGCTGGGTATCGATCATCCTATAAACCTGAGCTATTGACACATATATAGTCCCAGCTTTTCCACTAATAGAATACACACTATAATGAACATCTGTACATATACAATATTCTTCTTTGGTTTTCTGAGGACAAATTCCCAAGGGGGACAGGATCCTAGACAAACAACATGGAATATTTTATAGTTCCCGACACAAAAGTTACTTTGTCAAAATGAAGGCACCAATCCACAGTGCCACCAGCAGCCACCCCCAACGGCAGCACAGCCTTCTTGCGTCCCTGCCAACCCCAAGGACAGGGCATCTACATGATGCACACTGGTTTGCGTCATCCTTAGCTCTTCCAACATCCCGTGTTTCCCAGACTGATTACAAGGGAAAACAATAAAGCATCCAGAACACAAGAAAACAGAGTTTCGATACGATTCTAGTCATGGATGGTTACAACTCAGAGAGACCTAAGGAACAAGCTGCAGACACCCCGCTGAACTCCTTACGGGGTGATGAAAACTCTGAGACTCCGTTGCCTGAGTCACGAGGCAGGTCAGTAATGAAACAGGATGGACGAACCAGCCTGCACCTGCTGAGGCTTTTGCGAGAAGTGCAGAGAAGACAGGATACTCCACACCTATCTCCTTCTCAGGGGAAAAAAAAAAAAAAGAAAAAAGAACAAAACTTGCGCTGCCTCTGAAAGGGAAATCTGAATGTTTTCCTGTAATTCTGGCACTTGGATCCTGGTGCTAAAGCACCTCTCAGAAGTCTCTGAGTTTCAGAGAGAAATGGGGCCGGGCCCGCTCTCCCTGGGAGATCTCCTTATTTCTTCTTCCTCCTGCTTCTGTTTTTAATTAGGGCTTTGGAACTCGCTAGGTCAGAGCCAAGTCATTTCAAGAATGACTTTCAAGTCATGTCTTTTAAGCAAAATTACTCTTGGTCTCGGCCTCTATCTGTCATTACACCCTTCTGCGTCTCAGGAAAGTTAGCAACCTGATTCTTCCCCTCCGCTGTCGTTTAAAAGAACAACCTCTTTTATTTGTCATTCAAGAAAAAGTACAGTAAACCTAGCAGCAAGCGGATGGGGTAATGAAATATAATTAGGCGTATTTAACAGGTTCCCAGGATCATATTTACCCACGTGTTTCTTGGCAATGCCACTCGGGAATGGTGATTATTCCCAATTTGCAATTAATTGTGCTCCCAAGCAACACACATATACGTGATGGAGGGAGCGGTGTGTCCCTGTAGGTGACCTCCGTGTCCCCAGGCTTCCCACTTGTCCCTTTGCTGGACCGAGGTCTCTATGGAAGTGCCTGTATCTGAGGATGGATGTTCTCTGGCTAAAGACACGTGCTCTGCAAACCCCACATTAACCCACACTTCCTGCACAAGAGGCACTGACCTAAAGCAGTTTCCTGGTGTTAATGCAGAGAGTCCTTTCAGCACAGCTGCAGAAGATTCCACCCCTCTCCCCAGGTGAGGGAACAGAGGCATAGGGACACAGGTGACATGTGTCAGTCAGAGCAGGGGCGCGAGTCCGAAGCTAGGCAATGGGGCCCCGGAGACCACACTCTGCAGGACCTCTGCCACCTCTTGGGGAGGGGGCGACAGTCTTCTGGCTCAGCCTGTCATGGTGCCGTGAGTGTCCCAGGCACCTGCCCAACGCACAGCCTCACAAGGACAGATTCCTGAATCTAAGCCAGGCCTGGACTGAATTTGAGAAGCACTCGTTGCAAAATGCCACAAGCAACAGGACCCTCTACTAAGTATTAAGCCTAATCTCTTTTTAAAAAAAAGTCACAGGGACCGTCCCCTCAAGGGAGGGTGGCTGCTTTTAGATAAAAAGAGATAAGGAGACAAGCTGATCTTAGACGCTGTTACAGTGCCCTGAGTTCCTAGTCACCTGATACTCCAGCGCTGTTGACTCTCCCAGGGGTGATTATGTGTTGTGTCATGTACGAGCATGTCCTTTTTTCTAGGGACACATACTGAGGGCTTTCGGAGTAAAGGATCATGAGGTCGGCAGCTTCATTTCGGAAGGTTTGCAAAGGCAGGTGTCCACGAAGCACAAAAGCAAGCAGGGTGTGTAGGTGGTGGTAGGTTCATACTCATTCATTGTACCACCCTTTCTCTTTTTCTATATGTTAAATTTCTTCATAATGTTGGTGGGGGGAAAAAAACATAGACCTGGCTATATTTCTTTTGGAGGGTGCTGACTAAGAAGGAGCCTTCCAATGGAAATAACAGAGCACAAAATTTTAAGGGCAGTGGGGACCAGAGCAGCCCATGTCTCAACTCTTCTCACCTTAAAGAGGAGGAAATACAAATAAACGTAGTTATGCATAACTTATAACTTAGACTCTGCATCATAGTTTAAAAGTATTTCAAATATTGTAGTGTAAATAGTTCTAGTAAGCCTTTATGTATCCTCTTAATGGTTTTTCACAATTTTGATAACATCGGAAGAAATTAAAATGAAACATCTCAATGGTTTACCAATTATGTCCTAAATGTTTGACAATTTTCCTAAGCTAATAATGTTGATAGGGAGTCACACTGTATAAATCTAAGTAATTAGGGTATCTAACCCATGTCACAAATGAAAGTAAAGAATTTGGGACTTCACTGGAAAAGTGGAGTAAGTGGAGCAGCAAGCTTGGGTTTAGTGCCACACAACTCTAGTGGAAGAAAAGTAAAATGTTAAAACCTAGGAAAGGGCCCTGGCTGGTAGCACAGTGGATAAGGCGCTGGCCTATGAACCCAAAGGTCACAGGTTCGATTCCCAGCCAGGGCAACATAAATAAGTTGTAAGCCAGGTCTCCAGTCAAGTCTGTGCCTGGAGGCAGGTGAAAAGCAACCATACATTGATGTCTCTCTCCCTCTCTGCCTCTCTCTCTTCCACTCTTTGTAAAAATAATAAAATAAAATCTTAAAAAACACACACACAAAAAAAAACCCTAGGAAAGGGGTAGAGAGAAGCAGCATGTGGTGATTTCACCCGGGCCTTTTACTTTGTTGATACCAACTGGGCAGCACCTGCCACAGTAAATAACTCTTGGAAGCCGTGTCAACATGAATAAACCAAAGCACATCTCACCAGCCAATCGCCAGGTGTCTGCCAATGACTTCTTTGTCACTTGATGAAGGTGATCTGGCTGGATCAGCATACTCTGTATCTGTGTCCAGCATGGAGTATGTCCACCTGGAGGACCACAGCAAGAGGGGCATGGATCTGGAAGCTATCAATAATTCAAAGCCCCCACATTTGTGGTTTCCATCCTCTTCCCAAGCCCCAACTCCAGCTGTCCTGCCCTATCTCCCAAATCGGTGACTGCGGGCCACCAGGAGAGTCCCCCAATCATCAACCCTTGTTCCCTAGCTATGGGGGCAGAAGGATAAGAAACAAAGGCAGATCGTTAAAATGGTTCGTTTATTTTGATACCTGTTACCCAAACGTGTGACACTTTTCTTCAATATTGTCTCTCTGTTCTGTATCAAGGAACCTTCTGGAATCAGGAGCCCAAGTGAGCTGCTCCACAAAGGTTCTCAGTCCTTCAGCCCACACTCTTTGAGTGTTTAAATCAATACATCATCATACAGGGGCTGATAAAAATCTCTACTCCCACACTACATGTATGTGTTTCTTAATGCTTTTGATCTCAGGTGAAGTATATTCCAACAAATTAGATTAAGAGCCTTTCGTCTCCATCATAACGAGTATCCAATTGCATCAATTTCGTTCTAATTCGCTGATAGGAATCTTTACGAAGGTATAGTAACTTTTGCTTCATTTAATTAATGTAGTGGTGCTGTGAATTAAAACTTGCTGGAAAGAGATGACTTAATATACTACGTTTAGGAAAAGCTGTTGGTATCGTTTCAAATCCCCTTGGGCACTTTATAAAATTATGTTCTTCAGGTGCCAAATACTATTGGAATCCCGGTAAATTTGTAGCAATTGACTTCTGACACCCTTACACGTTGGACTGCGTTCTGCTACAGAAGGCCATGTGTCGGGCTTGAGACTTACACGTTAACAATCATTAGAGAGATTAAATCAGATGGAATAATATGGGTCATGGAAACTGTTCGGGGTGCTGCACTTAGAGCAATGCCAATAAAACTCCCTCGGTGACCCTGACCGCAGAGGCGGCCGTGGGCCCGGCAGCCTATTGTCCAAGGACCCGCTCCAAGGGCTGAATGCTGACCCCACTGAATGCTGGTGAATGAGCCGGGGGTCTCACCTCCCCGCCGGCTCCCTGCTTTGAGTTTTCCCAGTTACTATGGGAATCAAATTACAGGCACCTCTGCTGGGTTTCCTGTGAAATAACAGATCTTACTGTAACCAAATATTACCGTCTCCGAAAAACATCATGCAGCGAGTGAGGACTCCTCATTCTCAGGCCGCAGAGAAAAGCGTCTTTGTTTTGAGATGGAGCACCTGGAACATGTTATGGGGCGGGGGGCTCCCACGGTGGAGAAGGAGCTCCCAGAGCCCAATCACACCCCTGCCTGCGGAGGACCAGCCTGCCCAGGACTTCCTCGGCCTCTGTGCGGCTAGGTTCCATCAGACCTCGCGGTCGGCTGAAGTCCAGTGGCAGAGAGGAGCACTTAAGCAGAACGAGGACACTGGTGAGGACCAGGGCACTCTGAGGCCACTGTCTACCTGTCAGAGGAGAAAGGCATAAGGATCAAAGAGATGGGTCTGGCGCCTGCCCTCGGTCCGGCTATCACCCTCCTGGCAAGAATACCAGCTGTGTCTCTGGGAGAGCGGGTGCCCATTTGGCCTGAGATCCGTTGATGCCTCCATTCCCAGCTCCCCTTAGCAACCCATGAAACCCCTATTTCCACCTTTGCTTCAAAACGTTTACCTTCCAGAAGAAAACTTTGCGTTGTTTCTCTTGTTTTTACGCCGTGGCCCATCCAGAAGTCACTGCAAGGAGCCTGAGTTGGGGCAGTCTGGAGATGGAGGCAAGGCTGGGGTGGAGTTTGGGGGGATGGGGCATCCAAAGGCACACACCCATCCAGACCCCAACTTCTTCAAGATCATATCCCATCTCCGTTCACATCCTTCAGTCTTAGTAAGATAAAAGGTCCGGGCTAGAAGGGCTCCTTCTCATTTTTAGACCCCTCACTAACAATGCTGGGATAGGGTAGGGTAGTCACCCCACATTACTACAACTGGTCTTCTCAAACCCGCAGGTGTGCAGCAGGCCCTGGGGTCTGGAAGAAGTGGGTTCAGAGTCAGTAGTAGGGTCAGGCCTGGTGGAGCACTTTTCCTAACAAGCACCTGGGAGCTCTGGGGGCTGCCGGTTCAGGCCACACTGAGTTAAAAAAGAGTGTCCGGATGACAAACCTTTGCCCAGAGGACAGGCAACTTCCCATATGCAGTGAAATTCCCTTCTTTGCCTCTGAGTAGCTAAGATAGTTGTAGGGACATCGCTTTTCTCCCCCACCAAAGGACAACAAAAAATTGCGTGCTCATTCCTGTGTCATTTGCACAGCCACTTACAAGTGAATATCAAGAATAAATCTAAGCAACTTATCAGCCATCAAACTCTCAGCCCTTTCCATGAACGTTGGGAGAACAAGCTGAGAAATCCATACTTTGGGACAGAAAAAAGGTGAACTACAAGCACGACAATTGAGCTATTACTATTTTTAATTGTTTTAAATCCAACTAATAAAACCATTCACTTTTGCCCTGGCTGTGTGGTTCATGTGGTTGGCGTGTGGTCCCTTACATCAAAAGGGTGCGCGTTTGATTCCTGATCAGGGCACAGACCTAGCTTGTGGGTTCCAATCCCATCGGGGAGCATGTAGGAGCGAAGTGATCAATGTTTCTTTCTCACCTTGATGTTTCTCTCTCTAAAAAATCAATACATAGATCTTCAGGTAAAGATTAAAAATAAGAATAATTAATAAATAAGTGAATAGATAGATAAATAACCACTAACTTTTGTTAAGGCACCAATGTTTTTAGAGAGACAGAAAACCAATTAAAGCCACTCTTAAGATTTTATCATTTTTTTTTTAAAGATTTTATTTATTCTTTTCAGAGAGAGGGGAAAGGAGAGAGGCAGAGAGGGAGAGAAACATCAATGTATGATTGCCTTCCACCTGCCTCCAGCCACGGACCTGGCTGGAGACCTGGCTTGCAACCTGGTTCTGTGCCCTGGCTGGGAATCGAACCAATAACCTTTGGGTTCGAAGGCCAGTGCTCAGTCCACTGAGCCACCAGGCAGGGCTTAAGATTTTATCTTTTATACAAAAGTTATTGGTATACCTCACTGTATACCCTTGGGAAAAAATGCATTTCTTCTTAGCTGTTGATAAAGGTCCCTGTCCATTTGCAAAATATTTCCTTAAAATGCTAAGGCATACTGTTTATTATTTCCTGCCCAGCACGCATTTTAAGGGCTCTGAGGTGTTTTTACTCATCTGCACCGAGCTTCCTAGCAAGATGCCATCCGCCTGCTTCCTCCTGCTTTTAAAGCACGTTTCATTTCCCTGGCCAGGAGTGCGGCTATACTCATCGCGTCCCCGAAAGGGGCAGGGAGAGACATTCATGAAGACTTTCCCTTTGAAATAAAATAGACAGATTTTGTTTCCCAGCGTTTCCACGTCGGCCTTCCTTGCTTTCTTAGTTTTCAGGTCGTATCCGATATCACAGGGGTTGGCGGCCACATGACATGGGCAGGCTTCTTTCTGATGGGGGCCCATCCTCTGGGCGGGTGGGTAGAACATATATTTTACAGGAACAATGAGAAATCAGTTGAGATCCACTTTTCCCGCCCCCACAGAAGAAACGTTCTCTGTGGTGCATAGATGTCTGGATATAAATAAAGCCCGTGGACAGAAAGACAAACCCCTTTCACCTGTAGGGATTATTCTGGCGCTACAACTTTCACGAAGTTCCTCTGCCTGGACTGGTCAAAGAAACCACAAAAATTCCCCAGGAAAAGGAACCCTATTGACCAGAGCTCACTACACATTTTTTTTTTAAGTGACTATTTTATTTGTAATTTTATATTTATACCTTTCAGAGGAAAATATATGACATATATACTTTTCACCACAATGTGCAGAAATTCCTTATGCAAATATGTGACTAGGCATTTTAAAATATAAGACGGATTTGTTTATAGCACACACGCACGTATTTATTTTTATTTATGCAAAAGATTGGAACTGCACTATCTTGGTCCTTTCTTTGGTTTCCTGTTAAAATATATAATTAGGCAGATTTTTAACGCACCTAATCTTGAGGCGATAAAGCAGCAATCTCTTTGAAACTTTAAAAATATTGGTAGGAAGAGGTTCTCATATATTTTTTTTTCCCTCAAGTTCAATAGCTCAGCTACTCATTTCCTGTTTCCAACAGCCAGGTAATTAGCCCATAATGAGAACTCTTTGCTTGGAAGATGGCAGCTGAAAATTGAAACTATTCGCTGCACTAACCATGACACAGAAGAAAGGGTGCAGGGTTGTCTCCACACAGGGAGAAAGTTCCAGGACTGGAATATCATTTCCCCCAAATTACGTCTTCCTGCAAAGACTCTCATGTCTGGGAGGTAGGGTGACATTTGTACTTGTACTTTTTTTTTTTTTTTTTTTAAATGGAATGATTGATTCTGCATTGTACAAGAAACATCTCTAAGAAAGAACCAGGACATAGAGAAAACCTGTTTACCACCGTTTTTCTTTCTAGGCATACAGTACGGGACATACATCTTAAATGTGTACCCTGATGAGTTTTTCACCTGCGTAACCACCACCAAGATAAAAAATCAGAACATGTCCAGCCCCTAGAAGGCTCTCAACCCTGCCTGTCAACACTGCACCCAAGGTGGGGGGCATTCTGATTTTTATCCCTCAGATTTTTATCTGGATTTTATATACAGTAGCCCCCTTTTACCTATGGGAAAGATGTCCTAGGCCCCAATGAATGCCTGAAACTGAGGATATTACCACACCCTTGTATATACTAGGTTTTTTCCTATATGCCTGCCCATAACAAAGTTTAACTTATAAAGTAAGCACCATAAGAGATGAACAGCAATAACTCATAGTAAAATAGAGTGATTATAATAGTACAGTACAACAAAAGTGATGTGAATGTGCTCTCTCTTGCTCCCTTTCTCAAAGTGTCTGAAACATTTCATTTAAAATTTTCACACTGCTGAAAACCACAAAAAGTGAAACAGTGGATATGAAAAGACTACTGTAATCGGAGCCATGAAAGATAAACCCTTTCCGTCTGGTTTCCTCCCCTTGATGCTGAGGTCTGAATAGCTGGGCTCTTGCTTTTTCATTGCTGTGTAGCTTTCCTCTGCATGGATATCCCCTACATTAACCGGTCTACTTTTTACGCATGTGGGTGCGCCCTGGTTCCTAATTCGGAGGAAATCGACTGAGGACATTCTTGCCCATATCCGTGGGTGAACAATGTGAGCACTTGCCTTCCATGGGTGGAGTTGAACACTTCAGGCATCAAGCATGGGAGCCTTTGGTGGATTCCGCCAAACCACAGCCAAATAAGGGTGTATTGACCATCCCTCCCACCAGGCTGCATTGGCGATGAGGTTGTTTCCAGCATCTCTCTATCAAAAGCAAAGTCTCCACTGTTCCCAAAAGTGAGCACCCTGAGACGGAGGAACAAGAGAGCTAGGGCAAAATAATTAAAAAATGGAAAATAACTCACCCTGGCTGGTGTGGCTCAGTTTGCTGGAGCATCATTGCTTGCACTGAAAATTTGTGGGTTCAATTCCCAGCCAGGGCACAAGCCTGAGTTGTGGATTTGGGCCCCCATCAAGAGGCAACTGATCAATGTTTCTCTCTCACATCAGTCTCTCTCCCTCTCTCTGTGCCATTAAAAAAATGTCCTGGGTGAGTATTTTTTAAAATATATTAAAATTTTTATTTATAGAGAGAGGGGAAGGGAGGGAGAACGTGAGTGAGGAAAACATTAATGTGTGGTTGTCTCTCTCGTACTCCCAACTGGGGACCTGGCCCACAACCCAGGCATGGGCTCTGACTGGGAATCAAACTAGCAACCTTTCAGCTCACAGGCTGACACCACTCCACTGAGCCACATCAGCCCGGGCATGAGTATTTTTTTAAAACAGAAAACAACTCCCCAGGGAAGGAACCTGCCCTTACTGAATGGGCTCTGGCCAGAGTGCTAGGGCCTCTCTGGGTGAACTGGTTCCCCCCACACTGGCCAAAGGAGGGTGGGGCTGTGGGTGGCTGGGCAGCTTACCCGCTGTGGGCCTTTGCCTGCACAGGTACCCAAGCATTTCCCAGGATAAGCAAGGTTCTCTCAGGTCAGGCTGCCTCTAGTACCCACTGGCCCGGTTCATAGCCCCCAAATCGGCATCTATGTGACTCTTTTACTTGACCTGCTAAGTCACCTGAGCCTTTTTCATTTGGGCCAAATTTTGCATGTTCTTTTTTTCCAGGTGTTTTTCTAATCATTGACCAAAAAGGAAACAGTAGGATCAGCAATCTGCCAGCCCACAGTGGCCCTGCTACGCACTCTGTGTCCTTCCGGCCCTCCGGGACAACACCTTAGCCTCTCCTCCTATGCTCAGACTCTCGGAGGGCCCAGCAGGGAGCCTTCAGGCCCGGGGCTCTGAGGAAGCCAGAATCCCAGGGGCCACTAGGGAGGCTGGAGCTGGGCCGCCCTGGGGCCAGATGGATTTCCAGCCTTGCACAGTGGTCCCAGGATCCTGCAGTTAGGCGCGGGGCCAGCGCAGGTGCTGTGGCGTTAATATGACCCCAGATTCCTTGACACTCCTCCCTTCAAGACACAGAGTCCAATTCGCCTCTGCCTGGGTGTGGGCTGGGCTTTTGCCAGGACTGGGTCATAAAAGGCACTATAGCTTCCTTTTTGCTTTCTCTCTAATCGCTACCTTTTTTGGGGGGACAGGGAAACCCAGCTGCCATGTTGCGAGTTTACCCAGGCAGGACAGTGGGAAGCTTCCCCTGGTAGGAACTGTGTCCTCCTGCCGACCGCCAGCTTGGCAATGGATCTTTCAGCCCCTGTCAAGTCTCCCAGTCACTGCAGCTCTGGCTGGCATCTCCACTGCAACCTCGAGAGAGAGAGAGCATGAGTCAGAATCATTCGGCTAAGCTGCTCCCAGGTTCCTGAGTAAGAAAATAAATATTGCCCTGACTGGTGTCACTCAGTGGGCTGAGCTTTGTTCTGCAAAGTGAGAGGTCACTGGTTGGATTCCTGGTCAGGGCACAACCCTGGGTTGCAGGTTTGGTTCCTGGTCGAGTCAATCGATAGACGTTTCTCTCCCTTTCTTTCTCCCTCCTTCCCCTCTACCTAAAAATATAGATATTGCCCTGGCTGGTGGCTCAGTGGATAGGTGCCAGCCTGCCAACCCAAAGGTCGCCGGTTCGATTCCCAGCCAGGGCACATAAGTAGGTTGCAAGCCAGGTCTCCAGCCAGGTCTGTAGCTGGAGGCAGGTGAAAGGCAACCATACATTGGTGCTTCTCTCCCTTTCTTCCTCCCTCCTTGCCCTTCTCTCTGGAAATAACAAATAAAAAATCTTTTAAAAATGAAAAATAAAAATAAATATATACTGTATATCTATATCTATAGATATAGATATACTACATATCTATATCTATACATCTATAGTATAGTATAGATATAAATATATAGTATATATACTGTTCTAAGCCACTAGTTTAGAGGCAATTTGTTACAAAGCAATAGAAGTTAGTACTTCTACAAATCAAATATTTCTGGCCCTACTTTCTAGAAACATGGCAGGAGGACATATCTCCCTTTCTTGGAGGTTGACTATGTATATAGTATGTCTTATTTTGGCTCATGAAATGTGAGCAAGACTGACGTGGATCACCACAGTGGGGGCTGTTCAAGAGCCAGTACACTTGTCACCCTATCTTCCTCCCTCTACCAAATCAGTCATCAGTATTACCAATGAGGGAACAATGCTTCATCAGTTCAGGGCCCAGCAGTACGAGAGATGCGGCACCAAGTGCCCAGGTGACTCACCATGACCACGGAGCAGAAGAAGAAACAAACCTTTGTGGGTTTTAAGCACCTACACTTGGGTGTTTGTTATTGCAGCCTAACAAAACTATACTGACTAACACAGCCAAGGATACCCAGGCATTCCCCCTTTCCTTCGCCTCCATCTCTTCCCACTTTTGGGGCCCAAGAAAGCCAACATGTCCATCCAGGTCAGCGGGATCACATGGGCCATCTACAGGGGGAATAGCACTTCCTGGTGTCTGAGCCTGGTCCGGGAGTGAGGTGGGAGGCTGGGCATTGTTCCCAGGGGCTCCTGTGGTCCCTTGGGTGTGAATTAGAGGAGCGGAAGGTGTTAACTGCCGGCAGAACCCGGTTCCAAAAGTCAAAGTCAACACTGAAGGATCCTTTGCTTTCTTTTCCGGAACCTTAGAGAATTCGGGGGGGAAATTACTGTCTGGCCACCCAGAAAACAAAGGCCAGTTAAGCTGTGTTTTATTTTCTTTTCTTCCCAGATCCATCCCGAGTTCCCCAAGGATCCTGTGTGGTTTTGAGCTTCCTCTGCCTGTTCTCCCATCCACACACCCCCTGGTGGCCCCTCCCAACCCCTCGACCTTCTGCCTCAGCTTCCAGCACCCCCATTCCGCTTCAGCCCCCTCATTAGGAAGTGTCAGAAAGTTGCTGAAGTGCGAAACGAGCCTGTGAAACCTCGTTGTCCTAATTAAACTTCAACAAGGAGAGTGACAAGAGGCGACAGCGAGGAAACGGTGCCGCTGGGGTCTCAACCTGGGCCCAGGGCCAGGACACTTTTGTCCTGCAGAACAAAAGCCACTGTTTGCATGTGTTAAACCCAATCAAACTCCACGGGACCCAGGTGCAAAAGCCCACATCCCTAATGAGAAGGCTTGTGCCACCTTCAGGAGCCCTGAGCGGCCCAGGGCCCAGCCGTTGGCCCCAGTCGGGACAGGGCCCCCATCACAGCGCTCTCCCTCTGCAGACAGCTTCTGCTCTAAGCTGCATTGCTGGTCCCACTTCCTACACTCAGCCTGGCGAATTAGGGCACCAAGCCCCCCGCCCCCCGCCCCCCAGTGGCATTGTTGTTAATGAGGTAGGAAGGGCGGGTCATCCTAGCCTGGGACTAACATAATCACATAAAGCTGTTGTCTTGGAACAAGCCGAGCCGTCCCAGAGTCAATGTCCCTGAAAGCGATGCAAAGCAGAGCTTCCTGGGAGAAACACAATGCTGCCCATTGTCTCTGTCGCTTCCTCTCCACCCTCCCAGCGACGAAGCGCGGAAGGAGCCACAGCCCTGTGTGCAAGCTATTTGCTGATGCCCAGCAGCGGTTTCCAAAACCCCCAGGAGAAGCGGTTTCTCTCGGCAATCATTGTTTCCAGACCGGCTGAGCCGGCCCGGGAGGAGAAACCAGGCCCAGGGAGACTGTCTTCCCAGTCTTAGGAAGAGGCCGGCTGGCAGACTGTGGCATCTCCCGTCTATGGGCAGAAGCCAGGGCAGGGAAGACAGGAAGAGGCTCCCAAGGGCTGCGTCCCTGCATGAGGACAGAGCATGGGTTACTCAGCATTTCCTCAGAATGGTGCTGGGCCCCGAAATAAGCTTCCAGCCAGGACTCTGGGCAGCTAACTGGGGCTGTGCTTATCCAACCACTTCTTCCTAATCATCGGCCAGTCCCAAGGGTGCTGCACCCTTTCCCAGCAATGGCTGAGGCTGGAAGGAAACTTCTTCCACACCTACCGGATGTCCCCCCCTTATCTCAGCCGTCCTACTTCATGTTCTGAAGAATTGAGGTGGGGAGAAGGTGGGCCAGGGGAGCCCCGAGGTGGGTGGAGGAAGGCCTGTGGCAGGAGTAGAGTCAGGACAAAGTGAGGAAGGGGGGAAACCTGGGTGGGGTGCAGGTGCTAAGTTCCAGGTAGGAGGCAGGATGGCGCAATGGGAGCAAGCTACGGCTCCCCATCTTCCCAGCTGTTTATTTGTGGGACTGCTGCATTCACGGGTCACCAAAGGACACTGGAAGCCCACTGGGATTCTGAGGGGGTCATGGCAAAGACCATCTCTTACTTGGGCCCTCAGTGGGTGAAAAGGATTTTGCAGGCGGGGTGGAGCAGATGCGAGGTGTGGTTTTGGCTCCTGCATTGCTTACCACAAGGGCAGAAGCACCTGTTACCCCCCAGCGTGGTGGTAGCCTGACTCTCCAAGTCTTTGGTGCCTCTGAAGCTGGCCCACCGCTTCCTCTGACCCCCCATTTTGCCGTTCGCTCAGCGTGAGGAGCACTCAGAGAATATTTCTACAACGAAGCCATACTGCGGGGCCCGGGAAACCAAAAGGACCCACTTACGCAGCTCATTCTTGGATGCTGGCAAGAGTGAAATCACTCGATAGGTATTTTGTCGTGTGTTTCTTTTTAACTATATAAGAAAAGGGTGGATGTGCAAACCCAACCCAAGAATACCTTGGCTCGGGCTCAACGAGATGAAACTTTAAAAAATGATTTAATGTTATGCTAGACTGCTGCATATTAAAGCAATGTGATGTCTTCTCGGAGATGAGAATCAGATCGGGGTAGTGATGATTTGGGCACGTTTGAAGAGTCAGAGCACACTTTCCAAAGGTGAGACAATAAACGTTTTGGCCTGAGATGGACAGCAGCTAGCTTGCTAACGGATGTATTTCCAAAGTACAATGCTACCACCTTCTACGTCCTGTCCTGAGACACACTTTCCAAATAGCACCTGTGCGAGGGATGGGAGGCTCCAGGGAGGAGGTCATGGTCCGGGCTGTGTGATCACCGTCCTACAAAGTCAAATGCTTCCTACCCCAAGTTTCCATTGGCTCTCTGGCCGGGGTTGGCAGGGGCCAGGTGTTAAGCATGTGTGTTGGGTACCTTGCATCCCGAGCTACGAAGTAGCCTCTATGCACAGAGGCCTTCCCGGAAAATCATTAGGCACTCAGCCTGGTCAAGCCATCAAGCCAAGAGGAGCCAGCATGCAGCCAGGGAGGGGACACGGAGGGGCTGCAAGGCCTCACCAGGTAACCCCGGGCGGAAACCTGGACGAACGAAGATGTCACCAGTTTCAGAAAATGAAGCTAATTTAAAATGCAGCTTTTCTCCTTCAAGTGGGCTTGGCAGGCCCAGTTATTGAAAGAAAAAAAAAAAAAAAAAAAGCAAACAAAACAAAACATGTTTTACAATTGTCTGGCCTCATGTCAAACTGAGTTCTGTGCAGACCCCTGATGTGCTAAATTGATGTGTGGGATCAGAACAAAGCGAATTTAGGGTTCTTATGGCTCCAGGGCTCAGCGCTGAGAAGGCTGTAGTTTTACAATATTGTTTGGTACGTTGTGATATACAATCAACAGACAGGTAGCAGCGTGCCGGGTCCTCTTAGAAGTTACTGCAAGTCTCACGGCTCTGGCCTCTCCAGACGCTGCTTTGGAAGTCACCTCTTTTCCCAATCAGACCTGCTCCTACTTGGATGCAAATGGCAACCCTCACATTTTCCTCATGATGGAAGGAGAGGCTGATGTTTTTACAGGTCTTGTAAGCTCCTGCCAAGCAGGTGAGGGGATCAGATTTAGGGCACAAGATTCATCCTGGACGCCTGTGCGTTCCTTGAAGACTCCAGGAGGTGTCTTACCTCTGGGTTTTACGCAAAGGTTGGTTCTGTCCACTTGAGAAGCGTTTCTTTCCTCATGGGCTCAGACTTTGTTTTCCGCTTCCAAATTTCACTTCTCTGGGCTGGCCTTCCGTGATTAGGAGTGGGCCCTGTGGCAGAGGCTGTGTTGCCTACCAATACCAATTCCTCTCTCTTCTTGACTAACAGACTCCTATTTGTTGGGGGCAGCAATGGGCCCAGCTAAAAAGTGACATTTCCCAGGTTTGCAGACGTCATGGCCAAGGAAATATAAGCAGAAGATGCTGGGGGGCTTCAGAAAGTTTTCAAAAGGAGGATCTTTAAACCTGGAGGAAGGCTCTTTTTCCTTTGCCTTTCCTCTTGGAATGTAGGCATGAGGGCAGGAGCTGCAGCAGCTACCTTGGGACCAACTTGAGGTTGGAAGTGACAAGCTATGAGCAGAATAAAAGACACAAGATGTCAGGTCTCTGATGAATGAGGGTGGAGTTGGATTTCCCATCTCCGTGTTTCTTTTCTGTGACAATAAACCTTTCTCTTTTAGTCACTTGTGGTTTCTAGTCTCCATCACTAGAAGCTGGACTAAACCTACCTCAGCCCTCTTCTCTCTGCCTTTCTCCACACCATTGTTATCACCTGCGATGTCTCATTCTATGCCTGTCTTCTCCCCACAGTGTGTAAAGGCTATGAGATCAATGATGTATCTCTTCTTTTCACTTCTGAAGATTCAGTGCCTGATTTGGAAGCAGGTATAGAATAGCAGCCCTGAAATATAGCTGTGGGTGGGCACACTGAGAGTCCTTTTCCAGAATTAAACAAAACCCCAGGATTTTAGGAACCAGGGCCCACGAGAAGTCAGTGTTTAAGCTAAATAGGGCTCAGAAGAGGGAAATGGACCAAGTCACATTTATAACAATAAAAGGTTAATTTTGAGCTATTATGTTCCGGGCACTATACTAGACTTCACAGAAAACATCTTCAAGCCTCACTGTGTGCGAAACTGGCATTCTCCATGCTGGGGCATGTCCTAAGTCTTGTGATCTAGTGCTATGTAATATAACAAACCAATGACCCCCAAACGCAGGCACTTAAAGCAACAGGCACTTTATTATTTCTCAGGACTCTAAGTGTCGTCTGGGGCTCAACTAGAAGGTTCTCCTTATTGTTTAGTTTGGTCTCTCTCTTAATCTACAGTCAGGTGGCAGGAGGGGCTGGCTGTCTAAGATGGCTTTGGCCACCTGCCTGGAGCCTTGGCCTGGGTGGCTGGGAGACCAGGCTCATTGGGACATTGGGATGACTGCATTTTTCTCTCTCTGGGGCCTCAGGGCCTCTCCACATGGTCCCTCTGAAGGATGATACCTGGACTTCTGACATGGTGACTCTGGCCCCGAACAGTGCAGAGACTGAGCTAGCAGAACTTCTAACAGGTCAGGCTTAGAGCCAGCCCAGCACCACTGAGTACATTGCATTGTTAGTTAGGGCACCCTGAGGTAGCACGACAGGGGACTGCTCAAGACATGAACCCCAGGAGGTGACATTCAAGGGGGCTACCTTTGGGGACCAGTTGCACAGCCCATGAATATCTATGAGGATGTATATTTTATAGGTGGGATGCCAGGACTGGGAGAGGTGAAAGGTTTTTTCTCCAAGGCCCCATACCTTGGAGGTGGGGATGCAACTCAGGGCAGCCCACCTCTGTCATCTGCATGGTTAAGATCTGTCCCTGATAGCAGGGGGAGCCCCTGGGGAAAATGGTGCCAAGATGCAGCTGACTTGATAGAGGGAGTAACACAGGGTATCAGGAACGTCCATACACCCTCACCTGCAACCATGGGCTCCTGTGGTCCACTCCACCCCATTCCATTTTTCCCAAATGTGTTTTTGGGCATGCACTTCCCAGGGAAGAACGGGCCAGCCCCTGGCCTCAGACATCTGCCCTCAGCGTAGGGCAACAGAAAAAAATGCAATCAGAGTCATGGCTTAATGAAGTGAACCGTGAGGACCGTAAACAGACAGGTTGGGATTTCGTTCATTATTTTGTGCGACGCAGCCCCTTCCAACGGCTGCTGGTGTTAGGGTCACCCATAAACATTTTCGTGTCACCAAGAGACAAAAAAACAGTGACGTCACTGGTACGCTGTTCTTTTCCACCTTAAAATGAGATTGGTCTTGCAGGTTGGTAAGATTACCAAAAATAAGTTCCTTCCATCACAAAGGAAGTTGCTAGGTCATTTGCAAGATGGAACTCTAGGTAGGTCCCACAGGACCTGTTACAAGACTATGAGGGAATGCCAGACCAACCAACTACACACAGACTTTTTCAATATTTAATACAGATAGTCCTCACAGGGTGGCTTAGTCACCTAGAGTATCATCCCATACATCATAAGGTTGTGAACCAGTCAGAGCACATACCTAGGTTACAGGTAGGATCTCCGGTCAGGGTGCGTAGGGGAGGCGACCGATCGATGTTCTCTCTCCCTTTCTCTCTGTCTTCCCCCCTACCCCCCACCGCCAACCTTCATTTCTCTCTAAAATCAATAAGCATGCCCTGGGGTAAGGATTTTTTAAAAGTTAACACATATAATAGACAATACACCCAGCAAAACTGAGGGAGGAAAAGTAAGTTTTCTGTGAGTCCCTATGTACAGGGTGGAGCTGAAAACGCTCCATGTGAGAGTTCACAACTGCAGGCTGTGCTCTTTACAAAAGCAATAACTAAAGTATTCTGCCTCTTGAGAATCAACACCCCAAATACAGCATGCCCAGCCCAGGTGTGCCAAGCAGCCTGACAACTCAGCTTCCTGAGCACCCATGCAGGATGGGGAGGGACCCATCAGGGACGTGGGCAGCTCTGTCTCTCTGTTTTTTGGAAGGGAGCTTTGCCATAAGTTGGCGGCTTTTATTTTATGTCTGAGACACTACCTAGGAAGAGCCGGAGTCAGGGCTATTTTGGGTACTTTCAGAGTCTGCAGCCACGTGGGCTTCCCTGAAGAGGGCTCTTCCTTAAAGCACATACAAGACGTGTCTTACATGGAGATGCTGGGGCCCAGGCACACACTGCAGGTCCACGAACTGACAGGGAACCCAGGTAAGGCATTTGGCCGAAGTTCACCACCCCTGTGGCCCCAGAACAAGCCTCTTGGCCTTGCCCAGAGGTGATGTTCAGGCCAGCGGGCATCTTCAGTGCAATAGAACCAATGCTATGCTTATTACTTTGTTAAATCGATGTGACAACAGAAGGCCCAAGCATAGGGTCTTGAATATTTCTTTATTTAAAAAAAAAAAAATCTCTATATTCAGAACTCTCTATAACCATCTCTTAAGTCTGTCCCTTTCTCTCCAGGAAATTTATTTGTCTCTTTTAGTCTCTATAAGTTCTCTACCATGGGCCAACCACTGATATTCTTACTTCATCTATAAACACCCTGGGAATGGGTGAGAAAACAAGCAGACTTTCCTTAATTACTCCAACCCCAGGCCTCACTTTCACTGGCTTTAGAAAAAGAATTCATCCTGATACATTCACTGCACACCACCCATAAACTATCTCATTCACAGTTAATGAAGGTGCCAAATCAATAAATGACCATCTGCATTTTGACTATTTTGGGACCCCTTGGAATCACTGGTACCAAGCTGTCCCAGGCCAATGATGCCACTTGGTTTATCATTGCAGAGATCTTACAGACACTTACGTCCTAGAAGGAGTGCAGGTAACAAACCAAAAACTATTAGAAAAGGTATGAGCAGTGTTGTAAAGACAGCAGGACAGGATGCTGTGAGGCATGTGGGAAGCAATGCATTGATTTAGCATTTAGTGATTTTTTTTTTTTTTTTTTTTGGCATATCCACTATGTAGGCTACTTGGCTGTGCAAAGATGGAAAAACTAAGTGTTCCTGCCCTCACAGAGCTCAGTGTAGCAGAGATGGCAAATTAATGACTACACAAGTAGATGTGCTATTATAGTTTTGCATATAAAAATCACATGTCTACTATAGTGTAGCTACCCCATGAGATGGAATACGTAACACACCCAGAGTTGATGGTTCTTTCAAAGAAGCCTGGGCCACTGGGTGGTGGTGCCAGGTGCCTGAGGCCAGCCCCTGGCCTGCCCACAGCCCTCATCTCCATCGTCTTAGCCTGAGCTGGAGCAGCAGCTCTGACCCTACCTGGGTCACTCCACCCTGACCTTCCCTTGGCCTGCAATCCCGAGGCTTGGTGCCACCTCCCTGCTTTGGCTTCCCATTGCCTGCTTCCATCATCCACTGCTCACACTTGCTCCTTTGATGTCACTACTTCAGCCATTCTGGGAAAACACCTAGTCATGTCCTGTTGTTGCCTGTGGTGGCTTCCTGTCCCACAGTGGGCCTCGTGACCTGGTAAGATCCTTCCTAGCCTCTCTATGGGCTCAGGGTCTCACCCGCAAAGTGGCCTAAAGATCCCTCCTACCTACCTTGAGTCTGTATTCCATCCCATTCAACCTGCTTTCCTGACGCCTTGGAATTCAAGACCAGTCTATGAGCAATTTTTATCCCGTGAAATGAAAATATACTTCTTCATAGTAGTAGGCTGGTGTATCTGGGCCTTGAGCTTGTAAAACTGCGTTGCTTTAAATTCTGCCAAGCCATTCCCTTGGGGGTAGCTATAAGGAGCTTCTGAAAAGCATATGCAGGTGGCTCTTGTCTGGAACAGGTACCGGACCGTCCTCGGACTCATGGGGAAACAGGAGATCATCTCCACTTGGGAAACAGAGACGTGTAAAGAGAAGGACTCCTTCAGCCCTCCTGACAAGGTTGGGGGGACCTGGCGCCATTCATGAGAGGCCAGGTATTAGCCAGCCAGAGGCCAGATCTAGCGGCGCCCCCATTTCTTGATCTTGCGAAACTCCTGGTTACCAGGCAAATTCTGTCTCCATAGGTCTCGGGCAGGGCCTGAGAGCCTGCATTTCTAAAAAGCTCCCAGGAGCCACCCACGCTGCCAAACTGGGGAGCACACTTAGAGATGTGCCAGTCGCTGGTTAGATGGGCAGAATCCTGAGCCCCGCCTCAGACCTGTGAATCGAATCCGCACAACAAGATCCCAGGTGATCCCTCCAGGGCGGCCCTGCGCGTGGCCCACAGCAGACACGGCTAATCAACCCCCGCACTGATGATGAGTTTTGAGCCTGCTCTGCCCGGTGCCGCGGGTGCCCGAGGAATGCCTGAGTCAGCCTGGGAGGAAACCTTGGAGCCTGTTTGGACTACAAACGTCAAGAAGAACCAGCCCTCACACATGGCTAATAAAATAGGAGAGGGCAGCTGTGATGTCTTCCAGTCCCTTTTACTGGCTCGGGTGCTTGGCACGTCACACCTGCAGTCCCGTTTCTCCCCACGACCCCCCTGGCTGGGCAGAAATCATTGCTCTGGTTTTCCGAAGAGAAAGTGGAGACCTGGGAAGCCCAGGTGCCAGGCCCAAGTGTCTCCTGGGTGGGGAGTCACCCCACTCACGCGTTTGGTCTCAAAGGTAGGAACCTGTTTTAGGCTTTGCGCCTTTGTGGGCGAGCCTGGGCGCTAATAACCAGTTCTAGCACTGTGTCTATGATAAATTGAAGTTTTGGGGATTCTAATGTAAATACGCTTGTGCAACACCACTTACTTTAATTGGGGAATTCCTGTTTCTCACAGTAGAACAAGCTTCAGTGGCAATTTCCTACTCAACTTAGTCTCATGACACCTAGCGGCCAACCGGAGAAGTGCAATGGCATCTCGGGACTTCGCAAGCAGGTGCAAACGCTGGCCCTTCCCGGTGATGAAAGGTGGGCTGAAATTAATGATAATAGAAGTGTCCTTGAAATTTATGAGATGCAACTTAAGCCACGTGAAGTCTATAATTCTGTGTTTTATTCCTAATACGCTTCTTTACTATTACTAGTGAAAAATACACCTTATCCAGTTGTCTTTTTTTTTTTTTTTTTTTTTTTTAAGATTTTAGTCATTATTTCTCCAAAGAAGGGCAGAGAAGGAAAAAGAAAGGGAGAGAAACATCAATGTAGGGTTGCCCTTCACCTGCTTCCAGCTAGGGACCTGGCTGGAGACCTGGCTTGTAACCTGGTTATGTGCCCTGGCTGGGAATCAAACCAGCAACCTTTGGGTTTGCAGGCCAGCGCCAATCCACTGAGCCACCAGCCAGGACCCAATCCATTGTCTTTTAACTGATAACCTCTGTTTGATGATAGTACACAATAATATAATATAATATAATATAATATAATATAATATAATATAATATAAATAAACTGAGTACTTGCAAGCATACTAAAAATGAAAAGCACTATAAATTTGAAAATGTTATGTCACTAATTCTATTCCTTGATTTTAAAGTAGGGTGGTTGTTTTGGGGTCACCATAATGCCAGATCAAGAAAACTAGGTGAAAATGTACCTGAACAGGCTTCCTATCTGTTATGCCTAAACATAGGATAAGACTCGCTGTGCTTCATAGAGATTTTTTGATTACAGAGGCCCCCTTGAGAGTTTTGCTTGAGTAACTTTGACACCATAATGGCACAACTGCATACAAGGATCCCCAGCCTATCTCAGGAGAATGCAGATTTTAACACCTTCTGCACTCCCCCCCATGTATCCTACCCAGGCTTCAAATCATGGCAAAAGCCCACAGGAAGATTCTTCGGTAACTGAAGATCTTTTAGAGGGAGTCCTGGCTGAAGGGCAGGAGGGAAGTCTTGTCACTGTGGGACTACATGAGCCCAAGAGTGAGTCCTCAAACTAACACACTCAAATTTGTTTTCAAACATTTGGGGGTGGCAGTCTGCATCTTGCTAAGCCCCCTTTCCCAACATTTTTATACCCGTGTGAATTTCACAGGAAATTTAATAGGTTTATTTCTGAATCACTAAGGCTTCACTCAGCAGAGTTGTTTAATGAGAGCCACTTTGTATCCAAAAATCTTCCAGAACCCTTTCATAAGCCCCTGAAATGACTTGCCTTCTAACCCAGAAGTGCATTTTGTCTGGAGTACATTGAACTCAAATCCCCAAGTAATTCAGACGTGATTTAAAGCTCAGAATCCCTGGATTTTGAGGAGGGCTGGAAAGTTTGCAAACAACATATCCTGCCACTGAAAAAGTCCAGTGATGGTATTGAGAAGGGTGGCATGTTAAATTCTGCATACTTTAAAATCAAAAGTCTGACTTCTTGCTTCCTGAATTAGGTGCTGACCTGGCCATCCAGTTCAAAAGTCTGGGTGGCCCAGGGACCTGTGTGGTCACCTCAGCCCTCTGGGCATTGGCACTTTCCCCAGTAAGCTGTCAGGTGCAGCTCCAACAACTAAAATCATAGTCACCATAAGGTGATGAACTACCTACCCATCCCCCTGAGGGGTCTTGTCCCAAAAGGACTTTTTCCCCTGGGTAGGATCTCACCATCTAATTTAGGCAATGAAAGCTCTGGCTGAATCAATGAGCTAGTTTCATTTGTTCCATCCCAGGTTAGTTTTATCTTTGTTTTTTAATTTGCTATAAAACTAGTACAGAACGTTCAGAGCATTTGATTAAATTTTAAAAATAGACGTAGAGATGGGATAGTGATAAGATTTTTTGAATGTGCTACTTTTTCTGAACAAAAAGGACAAGTATTTTATCTGAGTTTATAACTTTGTTTTTGTACTCATAGTGATGGATAGAGTTGAAATAACCAGCTATACCTGTATCATTCAAGATTTGCCTCAGGCACAAATAAGAGAAAGCCCAAATAGCAGACTTAAATGAGAGAGGGACTTACCCTTTGCTCACCTCAAGAAACCCAAGAAAGAAAATCTCGGGCAGAGAGCCTGGTTCCAGGCTCATTCAGGGACCTAGGCTCTTCCTATGTGCCTGTTCCAACTTCCTTATCATATAACTTCCATTCTCAGAACTGCTTCGAGGTCACAAGATAGCTGCTGGAATGCCAGCTCTCATGTCTGTGCTCCAGGCAGCAGGAAGGAATTAAAACACCTCTGTTGTGACTCAGCTCTACATGAAGAGCTTCTTTGAAAGCTCAAACCAGAGGTGGCGTATAGCTCATTAAACAAGAAGCAGGCTTGGAAATATGTTTATCAAAGTATACTACTACCCTCAACATTACTGGGTTCCACTGGCAAGAGAGAAGGGAAGAATTGGGTGATCAGCTAGGTGTCTCTACCTAACCTGCTCTGCTCTCTGCTGTCCTTGTCCCAACTATTTGTCACCAGACTTACTGGTGCCAGGTGGACCAGGGGACTTGCTCAGACAGACAGTGGCTCCTCTTTATCAGATCTGGGTGTCCTGCCTCTGGTGTTTGCACTCAGGGAAACAACCTGAGTGTTCCCTGAGGGCAGGCTGGGGTAGCAGCATAGAGAGAGCTTGCTGGGCCTTCATTCCTACTGAGCATGAAAGGCATGTAGCTCCTACTCACATTAGGTTTGGGCCACATTGAAAAGTTCACATGCACATGGAATCAAGTTTATTGATACCAGCAGGGAGGTGCTCCCAGTGAAGTCAGTCTTCCCGCACCTCTGGGGCACCTGTCTGCCCATTTTACAGCCATGAAAACTGAGGTTAGCTCACCCACCCTGAGAACTATATTGCTTCTTCCCTACTTTACAGAACCACCTTCACACAAGGAGCCTGACCTCCATGAAAGGGTTCCACCCACCCAGGTCCCAGAGCCTGGCCTTGACTCCAGGTGCTACGTGGGGTGAGTGGCCTTTGGGAGACATCTGCAGCTGACCCCCAGCTCTGGGCCACTGGGAACCCTTGAAAACCTCTGGGCACCCCCCAGTGAAGCTTAGGTACCAGACTTGAAACAAAACAAAATGGGGACTCTGTGGTAATCATCATCATTACTTAATATGTTTGCAACAGACCTCAACGTGGCCCACCATGTTAAGAAATGGAATTAGGTTGAGCTTTTGGTGAGGGCATGGGCATATCTAACTTGAATTTTATCTTGGTCTTTAGCTCATGCTTTTAAAATATTTATTTATTTATTTATTTATTTATTTTTAGAGAGAGGGCAAAGGAGGAGAAAGAGAGGGAGAGAAACATCAATGTGTGGTTGCCTCTCTTGTGCCCCCAGCTGGGGATCTGGCCCCTAACCCAGGCGTGTGCCCTGACTGGTAATCAAACCGGCAATGCCCAGGTTCACAAGCTAGTGGTCAATCCACTGAGCCACTCCAGCCAGGGCTCTCCCATGCTTATTTCTAGTGAGCACTTTCCAAACAAACAAGCCCTCCACACAAAATGTCTTGGATGCAGGTAATCTGACATGGGTGAAAACCAGGCAGCAGGCCCGAGCAGAGTGACTGTTGGCCAGGGAAGCTTCCACGAGCCAGAAAGAGTCCAGGGGAACTTGCTAACTTCCCAGGAGAAAAGCTGGCTGAGGGCAATCAGTCTGCATCTGCGGGAAGGATCAGAAAAGAAGGAACTGATGTGTACTCAGTACATTACAGTTTGTAAAGCACTCAGCACCATGTTCTTGCTGGAGCTGCCCCCCATCCCATATAGTGGGAAGGAGATTATTTTACAGAAAAGGAAACTAAGGGTTAGAGTGATGACGTGTCCAGCCAAAGAGTGCACAGCCAGAGTCAGGTCGCAGATGTGGCCTCTGGCACCTGTGGACATTTGGGCAGTCCCCCTGCCATTCAGACACCTGGTGGCTAGCCATGGCAAAGGACGGTTCTTCCTTCTTCTGTCCTAAGACCTGGGTCCCCACCTCTGAGTCCAGAACCGCAGGTTGGATTCTTAGGAAAGGCACAACCTGAAGGGATGCTGTCACCATTTTGTACCTGTGCCTTTGCTGTGATCTGTGCGGCCTGGGTGACATGGGGCTGTAAGACACAGGTGCAGAGGAAGGTGGGAGATGTCCCTCCTCCACAGCCTGTATCACCCACCCCGCACAGTCTGGCCTGGGTTCCTCCCATGCTGGTGATATCTGGGGCGGGCATCCACATGCCTCTGTTTATTTGCCTGGAGAATGGGGAGAAGAGCCTCTTGTATTCCTCCCACTGAGTAGCAGCAGAGGAGAGCAGAGATAGCCTGCTGGTCTAGACAAGTCTGGAGCCAGACCCACCCTCCTGAGCACTCTCCGGGTGCCGCAGGCTATGGCCAAATGCCTTGCTCCAGTCTCCCAGGCTCCCAGGATCCTGTGTATGCGGGTCCGTGAGGTAGAGCTGCATTCCAGGTCATCGTGGTGGGTCCTCAAGGGCAGATGCTGTGGGTCATGACGGCGCCTGGCTATGAAGTAAGCCAACCTGCACTCTTGACTTCATGTGGGCAACCACCACTATCCTTGGGTAAACAGGCTTCACTCTTACCCTAAGGGGCAGAGATCCGAGCCCTGGCCCTGTCTCCTCCCGTCCATCCAGAAGTTAGTTCATTAACCCAGTTGCCTCTATCCAGGCTCAGCATCCACCCACATATTTCCAGGGACCTGAGTGGGGACCAAGGGGTCAGCCAGGCAAGACAGAGAGCCCAGAGACTCGGGGGGAAGGGGAGCAGCTTAGAAGACCCAGCATAGCTCTAGCTAAGACTCATTGGTGTTGAAGAGCCCTGCCTCCAGGACAGGTTCACCGATGTCAGTCAACCCTAATCCATTCAGGGGACCCATTGTCTCCTTTCCATGCTTCTCCTGTGCATTCTGGCCCATAACAGCATAGAGCCCTTTCACCTTCAGAGGTCAGGTGGTCCTCATGAGGGGGTTGGTAGAAGCTTTTAGGCACAGTGGGGAAGGAGAGGGGGACAGTGGTGGACACTGAACCCCCAAAACAAGCAGGAGGAGCTTCAGACAGTAAGGAATACCCCTCACTTGAGATGACTCACAGAGGAAATGGACTGAGGGGCTGAGGCCATCTGGGGATTCAACCACTGCTTTTGTGCCCGAGTTCATGCCCTACATCATTGTTCCGGGGGTGCGGACATGGGAAGCCGCTTCCGTGGCTCACATGGGACCTGGGGCAAGTCCCTGTAGTAGGTGGACTTTTCTGAAAGGGCCAAACAAGAGGGGAGAGACAGGCCTCTGCTTCCCCAGGAAGTTATGGGCTTCCACTCTTAAAAACTGCCTAGATCTCATGTGCTTTCCCTTTTTGCATTTTTTTAATACTGCATTATACGAATAATTCGTGTATTTAAACATCAAAAACTATTGCCTCCTAGGGCTCCAGGCTGGAGGGCAGAGTCATAATCCGAAGGCCAGAAGCCCAAGCGCCAGGTCTCCCGACCCTGCGCAGAAAGAGCCAGATGCTCAATTTTCCGTCATCTTCTGCCCCTTTGCGCTGAGGCCCCAGGGACCAGGTGAAATTCCTGTCCCATCTCGGCTGATGGGGCACGACAGGCATCTGTCCTGGTAGGGGGGACCCGGCAGCCGGACTCTAGACCTAGGCACCTGGGCAGGGCAGCAGCGCAACGTCCCCTCGGGGGCGCGGACCCCGAAGGGAACGTGAAGCGGCCCGGGGCGGCGGGCGCGCCCCAGCTCTGCGCGCCGACCCAAGTTGGGCGGTACGGTCCGCGGAGCTTTGGCAGGCCCGGGGCAGCAGGTGCAGAGGGCGAACTCGCTGGAATTCGGGAAGGCGGCAGGCTGTTCCGTGGCCCCGTGCCTTGCCCCAGCCTGATGCCGGCACCCCAGGACTTGCAGACGCGGCCGCGCTTCGGGGAGCTCCTCCAAGGGCAGCCGCTAGGGCGGGAGTGAGCTGCGCGACGGCCCCTGTTCCTGCAGGGGCAGCGGGCGGGGTGGGGTGAGCGGGCCGGCCCCCTCCCCTCCCGCGGGCCCTCCCTTCTCCCTGTCCTGCAGCCAATTAGAGTGCCCCCTCGGACGGGAGGCGTGGGGTTCTGCATAAAGCCGCGAGGAGCTGTCACCCTTCGAGCAGGCTGCGCACCACTCAGGACTGAACCGGCAGCTCAGGCGCCCGGGCCGGAGAGCGCGGAGAAGCGATGGCTACCACCAACGGGGCCGTGGAGAACGGGCAGCCCGACCAGAGCCCGCCGGGCCTACCGCGCCCCATCAGCAACCTGGTGGTCAAGTTCACTAAGGTGAGGCGGCGCCCATCCCACCCGACGGCCCCGTGCGGGGCTGCTCGGCCAGCACGCCGGGAGCCCTGGGTACTCCGCTCCGTGGGTTTCGGGTGCTGAGGGCGGCGCGCTCCCCGCTGGCTTCGCCTGGCGCTCCGGGGACCGACGCCTCTGCACCTAGGCCGGGCCCTCTCCCGCGGCCGCCACTGCGCGGGGCGCCCGGGCGGAACCTGCGTCCTGCGCGCGTTCCCCGCGTTTCCCGAGGGGCACTCGGTGATATTTACCCTCCGGTGAGTGCTAAGGCAGCGACGCTTAATGCGTTCAGAGCCAAAAACCAGGCAAGAGAGGCTGCGAAGCTCCAGCGCAGCGCCAGCCTCAGCCTGGCGCGACCCCGACGTGCCCTGAGGGAACAGCCCGCTTTGCAGAGGAGCGGAGCAGCGGGGTCTCAATGTGCTGGGATCCAGGCAGACCCTGCGCCAGGGTTTCCAGGCCTGAAAGCCTGGGCCTTCCGGAGGGTCAGCGGGTGCCAGGGAACACGAAGGGATCTGAGAGTTCTGCCTCATCCAGAACATGCCATGGAAGGCAAAGGGAGAAACTTGGGGTGGCTTCTGTGCTTAGCTTGTACCCAGCTGACCAGTAGAGCAAGGGGATGTGATTACTGGCCCAGAGCCCAAGGACCCTGGTGTTGACAGAAGACGCTGGGCCGCTAGGTTCAGATCTGGGCCTGGGACGGTGGGTGGTAGGGCCCCATAGTGCCGCATAGCAGTTGGGAGGCTGTCTGCCTTCTTGTGCGGCTGGGCAGGGAGGCAGGAGTGTCCCGAAGCGGTGAGATCACCTGCCTGGGGCAGGGCAGGGCAGGGCTGAGCAGTGCCAGCCAGTCGCCTGGCCTGGAGCGATCCCCCAGGCTACTGGGGGCAGGAGCCGTGCTGTCAGTGGCGCATACCGCAGTTCCCCAACTATATCTCCTTTCATTTTTGCATTTTATCCGTAGCCCCCAACTCCAGCTGATGCAGCACTTAGAGAGCTCCCCCATCAATTTTACTTTCAAAAGTAGCAATTATGTCTCTCAAATAGTTTTAATCAGGCGGAGAAAGTTGCAGGCCACCAAGTGTGGCCTTCAGATTTTGGTCTCTTGGCACTTAATGTCGGCTGGGCCTCTGATCACATGACGTTGAAATGAACTGTTTTCAGAGGGCTCTGTAATCAACAGTGGCACTCCACCGTCCGCGCTGGAGATTATTTTTAATGCAGTTTCCTTGGCAGTATCAGCTTCAGAGTAAAAATTCCAACACACATTTTGCGGGTGCTCGCCTGCCAGTTGCGGTGATGGTGTTTTATGTTGCTCTTATTTTATAGGCTTTAAAATATATAGAGAGAGAAACCAGAAATTACGTTTAGATTGTCCTTTTATGCTTTACCTTTGTGGGTCCTGTCAGAGCGAGGCAGCTTCATGTGGAAAGTTGATCTCTTTCTCTGCAAGTCTTTATGGCCTTGTGGAAAGGAGGATCTTAGCAAATGCACAGAGGACCAGCGTTGTTCATCTTGGGGGTTCCCTCCTCATCCCAGGGGATCAGCACTGAGTGTGTGATTAAAGCTGAGGAAAGGCCATGAGATGGAGAAGAAGGATCCTGGGCCATGAGGATGGCACACAGGCCACAGTACTGTCCTTCCCTGGAACGGGTGAGGCCTATGTCTGCGCTCTCCTTTCCCGGGGGCCCACCTAGCATTTGGGGGGCCAGGCAGCCTGTGTGGTGTGGCCAAGGGTGCGCAGCCAGGCTAGCGATGCTTAGGGAATCTCTGGCTGGAGAGGGAGCCAACAGAGGCTGGAGAAATGGAACTCCGGAATGGAGGCCCAAGGCAGGCAGCTGGGGAGGGGTGGGAGTGTGAACTGGTAACTGTCGCATTTTTCAAACCTCACCCGTAGCGCTTCCTGCTAATGGAGGGCACACCGGTGATGGTGCATCCGAGCCTGGCTTGGAGCATTCATGGCCCAGGATAAGCCCAGTTTCCCGAAGGATGACCTTCGGTGGTTCTCACATGTTTAACACTGGGCTTGCTATGTGATTCTGGTGGGGGGAGGGTCCCTCTAGAACCCATCCCCTTACCCCCCTGCCAGATCCTGGGATAGCAACACCATGCACTTTAGGGGGGGCCCTTTCTTTCCTTCTAACATTTCTTCTAGTAGCAGGGAGTCTCGTTAAGATTTCTGGTTCATTAAAACATGGGTTTTTAGGATTGCTTTTAGGAAAAATAAAATTCCCTCCAACCTCCTTTTCTGAAAACGCAGTCCTTTGGGGTTGAGCAGAGGTCCCATGAAAGTCTAGGGAAGTGATATGAGCAGAACCCACCATTTTCACCTCCGCCCGGGGCGCCTGGCTCCCCAGCACAACTGGCTTTACCGGCTCTGATCTGATAACATCATTCCATTCCTTCAGTGAAATCGGAATTCCGTCTGCAGCCCCACGGGATTTGACTTGGTTGTATATTTCGACTAGGGTCTTTTCTTGCCCACGCGGAAGTCCAGGGGAATGAGTCCGGACTCATTCCGATTTGGGGGTCAAACAATAAAACCAACGGGTAGGCCACACTCACCCACCCCTCCTCCTTTATTTGTGTTTTTATTTTCTTTTAGTGGAAACAACAGTGGAAACCACTTATATTACTTACTAATGCAGTAAAAAGGGGGGAAAATTTTGGTAAATTAGGAACATTGTGATGGGAAAAATATGGTTAGAGTTGAGCAGCCCACATTTTTTTTTTTTTAAGTTGCTGGTTAGAAAAAACTATGGATCAATGTCATAGACAACCAAGTAATTTTGGGGGGAAGCACATGCTTGGAGATGGAGTATAACAGACATCTGACCATTGCAATCTGTTCCCCTCTCCTTTATTTATATTCTCTCCTACCACCTTCTCATTTTCCGTGCCACCCCCCGCCCCCTTGGAATTGATACGAGGAAGGATCTAGAATCAGCAGTTTTCGCCGACAGTCTCTATTATCTAACCCACGAAATTTCATCTTCTGACAAATGGGCCTCTCTTCCTGGCTGCACTTCCCTCCCCACACTAACTTAACTCTTCTCCACTTATTAATTTCTCACTGTTACCGAGGGCTTGCTCCCTGGATGGCAAAAGTCGACTCTTGGATTTGGTTTCAGCTGGAAGAATAAACCTGTAATTGTAGCCTGGCCTTGTCCGCGGGCTTCCCTGGGGGCCTGGCCTCCCGTTGAAGGCGCTGAGCTTCCAGAAGTCAGCTGGGCCTGTCCCACCGGCGAGAGACGCTCTCAGCCCTGGATTCTGCACAGGGGTGTCTGGGGGCAGGGCTCTGCCTGCCCACCTGTCCAGCCAGAGTTGGCCTTCTATCTTCGTCCCCTGCTTTTCAAGGAGTTATCAACTGGTCTCCCCAGGCTTTCTTCCCTGGGGAGCCTTGGGGTCTTTACAGGAAGACCCAGGACAGAGGACAGAACCAAGCCACTTAGGGGATGAGATGATCCCCCTCATCTGTCCTCACTAGGGAGTCAAGTAATCCACAATATTCACAATAATTGTAACATATGCCCTTGTAGTGACCCAATTCTTCCTTTAAACCACTCAAAGAGAAGCCAAGATATGCATCTAGATATAGAGTGGAATCTGACAAGGCAGTTCTGTAGTTAGACATTACTGGCAGCATTTTATTTCATGGAACTGCATCTTGAGGGTTGTAGGCATGTCTGTGACTGGGGTCCTCCTGATGCCGTGGCGGGCTGTGAGGACAAGGCCACCCCAACCTGCCACAGCCAGAGATTGCCTGTCTCTCGCTGAGTAGTTGGGTCCTCAAGCCAGTGTGTTGTGTGTTATCTGTCACCTCTATTCCTAGTTCTCTTTCAAAAGCCCTCTCTTTTAATGTGGTGTCTCTTATTTTCCTTTTTAAACTTATTTTTTACTCTCACCCAAGGACATGAGTATTCATTTTAGAGAGAGAAAGGGGTGAAGAGAGAGAAAGAGCGAGCAATGATGTGAGAGAGAGACATCGATCAAGTGTTTCTCACACGTGTCCCAGCTGGGGACTGAACCCACAACCTAGGCATGTGCCCTAAATAGGTATCAAACTGGCAAACTTTTGGTTGACCAGATGATGCTCCAACCAACTGAGCCACACTGGCCAGGACTAATGTGATGTTTCTTACAGCAGTTAGAACTTGAAGTAAACTAATAGTAAATAGTACACACATTGCAGTGCAAGGACTTTGTGAATTTGTTTTAATTTGCTCATGATGTCTTTTTATTTTATTTTATTGTATTTTATTTTTTTGTTTTGTTTTGTTTTAAAGATTTTATTTCATTATTTTTAGAAGGAGGGGAAGGGAGAGAGGGAGAGAGACATCAATGTATGGTTGCTTTTCACCTGCCTCCAGCCACAGACCTGACTGGAGACCTGGTTTGCAACCTTATTATGTGCCCTGGCTGGGAATCGAACCTGCGACCTTTGGGTTCACAGGCCGGCACCTTATCCACTGTGCCACCAGCCAGGGCTTGTCTTTTTATTTTTAATGGTCTTATTCTTGGCTTTGTTCTAGATAACTCAGGCTCCAAACTAAGTGATTTTTGCAGGTTAATTCCTCAGTTTTGTGTATAAACGTTTATTTGCTACACCTGTTAATATAACCAGGACACTTCCTAACATTGATATTTATCCTTGGATGCCAACACTTGGCTTTTATTAAGCCCAATGTGAATATAGATGATTTTGAAGAGGATGGGGGAGGGATGCTGGTGGGGATTCATGAAGAGTGAAGGGTTATAGTGAAATTGCTGTATAAACCAGGGCCTTGGCTGTCGTGGGAGGGAGAGAGAGTTTGTAGCAGAAAGAAGGAAGCGCTCGCTGCTGACATATTTTTCAGGGGCAGGCAGATTGCTTGGCACTCACTGTATATAAACCTATGTAATCTTCCCCCAAACTTGAGAAGAGTATAGGATTTAATTTACACCCTCATTTAACTATACAACTCAGCTATTCCTCTGTGAATTTGTGAAAGAAAGGAGAGAGAGAGAGAATATTTTTTGCTTTATTGTGATGTAAGGTAACCCTCTGATCTCAACATGGGTGAAAAGTCAAGAGACTTGGATTCTAGGCCTGAGCACGCTCCTAGCTGGGCATGTGACTCTATCTCCCCTCCAAGTCCCAGCTATAAAGTGGCGGGAGGGTGGGCAGGTAGTGGTGGAGGACCGGATATTCCCTAAGATCTTCAGCATCCTGAAGTTCTATGATTTTGATCTAAGCCTAATGCATTACAACTTCCTTTCTTGGTTAGATATTCATCAACAATGAATGGCATGAGTCCAAGAGTGGAAAGAAGTTTGCCACATATAACCCATCAACTCTAGAACAAATATGCCAAGTGGAAGAAGGAGATAAGGTAGGTATCTGCCACCCAACCCCAAGTAATTCAATTTAGGATAAGTAAAGGATAAAGAAACAAGTTGGTTTAGCTGTAGGGCAGAACCACGCTCAAGGCAGGACCTAGCTCAGACACATGGCCTAGAATGGGTTCAATTAGGGACAATTGGCTGCAGAAAGTCACTCTTGCTTGATGGATGTCTTTCCATCTATGTGGGTGACCTTGCTATCCCCATCACATGGCTCAAGGAAAGGTTTTTATCAATTCTTTGAACCCAGAGGCATTAAAGAATCTTCCCAGAAAGTGTTTTTGGCTAGTGTGTTTCACCAAATGCGGCTTGAAGGGAAAAGAGTTGCTAACCAAATCACAGAGGGGTAATTGCGTGACATGTCATTGTCAGATTTCTTTTCTACTAGAAACATAGATGCTCATGTAATATATTATAATATAAGCTATGTACGAGGTCTGTCCTGAAAGTGTCAGCTAAGCAAACTGTTTTAATTATATTGACATTGGCTCAATAATTTCGGGACAGACCTTGTATGTGTGTAATATCACTATATAATATGACACATATGGGTATGTATTATAAGCCACAATATACATGTTATATATAACACTATAGAATATATAAAGCTAAGGGACTTCTGAATGTGCCCTTGACACATTTCGAAGCCATAAAGTATCTCGTATCTTTTGCATGTTAAGTGCCACTCGGGGAAAAGGTTGGAGGTCAAAGTTTTCTAAGTAGAGAAAAGGGAAACATAAACCTCTTCTCAACTAGACACACCTCGCCTGACATTCCTGACGAGAGTGTATGGGTGACCTTGCATGTGAAGAGTTAATGACCCACATGTAAAATAGCCTTAACGTGAGGCCACCCACCATAGCTTTGTGATCGGCGTACAGTGCACAGTGGTTCCCCCAGTACAGACCCTCTGACGTGCAACACCTCATACAAAGCACTACTCACAATAATGATAGGACCAAAGGGCACATATGGAGGTGGGGGTTGGTGGGGAGTCGGGGGAAGGCACGGTGCTGAGCAGGGTCCCCCGTGAGTGACCTTCTCAGGTATCAGGGAGGAGAATGGGCACCCTGCCCTGGTCTGTGGCTTCCCCCTCTGCCTGGTGACCACTCCGAGCACCTGGAAACAGAGGCAGCTCCGTCCCCAGCTGCTGGCAAGAGCCTCTCTCAACCCCTGAGCCTGCAAAGTCCTGGTGTCTATCTCCATGGCCAAAGCTTCCACTCACCTGCAAGCGCACTTTGGAAGCACAAATGTTGGTGATACTTGAGTGTGTCAGGGGACCCACTGCCGACACACCTGCCTAGGAGGCTCAGGGGGCTCTGGGGAGGGGGCATAGCCCACCAACCAGCAGGGCCTCGAACCCCATCTCCCTGAAAATAAAAATGAGGGACGTTACTCTAAACACCTTTCATGTCTTTCCTTTTCAGTAGAAGGTCCTAGTATCATTCTCCTATCAGCACTCAGCAGGTCCAGTTCCTTGTCTAAAAAATGAGAAAAAAATGCCCCCTATTCTCCCAATCTGGGGGCTTTTCTGATGTGGTCAGTTCTAAGACCCAGAGAGTCCCCTGTGCCATCCTCTCCGTTGGACCAGAGGCCCTCAGCTGGAACAAATGCCACAACAGTCATCTCCCACCTCGTTGGTGACCGGCGGGAGGGTGGGTGTCCAAACAGAGCTAGCAAGTGGAAAATCTTTTCCTGCTTGGGCTACCAAGAAAAATACCTCATTAAGGCTGGTGGCTTTACAAACTATTTTAAAACACTTTACAATCCAAAGGAAAGTTAATACTTGGCCATGGTAAAAAAAAAAAAAAAAATCTTGAAAAACGCTGAAGATGTTAAGAAGGAAAAAAAAAAAGAAAGCCCTTCCAGCCATTGCCGGCCATCCTCTCCTGTCACTAGAGAGGCAGGTCTCTGCTGCTAGTCTGTGTCGCTGTCCCAAGCTGCGGTCCCAGCCCAAGATGACATTCTCTCTCTGGTTCTGGCCTCCCAGGCGGACGTGGACAAGGCGGTGGAGGCCGCACGCGCCGCCTTCCAGAGGGGCGCACCCTGGCGCCAGCTGGATGCCCTGAGCCGTGGCCGCCTGCTACACCAGCTGGCCGACCTCGTGGAGAGGGACCGCAGCATCCTGGCTGTGAGTACATGCAAAGAGCAACAGGCCTGGAACAAGCCAGGCTCAGCAAGGGTGCCATCCCCCGAAGGGCATGGGACACAGCCCCAGGGCGCCGGTTTTGTGCCACCATCGGTTTGTTCCGTCTTTGGGGTTTAGTGCCCTGAAGCAGGCAGGTGTCCGTGCCCCTGTGCTGGAGCTTCTTCCTTTTGAACTTGGACTTGGTCCCCTCTGCAGCTCAGCTGCCTGGAGGAAGTTCAGCTTATTTAATGGTTCCCGGACTTGAGTTATTCGCAGCAAGCTGATGGATTGGTGCTACCTTGTACATTTATGAACGTCACTTTTTTTTTTTTTTAACATGCACTCTCTTTTAAACTTAACCTTACTCTCAGTGACAATATCCATGGACTCACAGGTTTAATGGGCTGCTGGTGTTGTTTCAATATTTATGAAAATAAAGGCCACCACTTAACACAAAAATTGTTCCTACGTGGCCTGAAATTCATCCCTTTGGACAAGTGGCTTGACCTCTCTGAGCATCTATTCCTTCATGGAGACGGTCACTAAAAATAATATCTAAGGAAGCAGAGTCCCTGGCATGCAGCAAGCACCAAATAGATGATAATTATTAACTGAAAATAGTTATCTCCATAGTAATGCTATCTGAAGACCCAGGTTCCAAGTCTAGCTAGGTACCCTCTCAGTCATGAATTTCTAGGCACCTTAGTTTCTCTGCTGTCAAAATGGGGAAATTAAATCTGCCCACTCCCTGTGGTTGGGCTGATCCCATGCGACTGGGCTCTGAAACCATTTATGAGCTGGAAGTGCCATAAATCCTCAGATGCCCCCCTCCCCTTGGCCCTGGGGTGGTGACTGGCCAGAGGAAATCTCAGAGCCTCCTTGTGCCCCGGGGCCCTTTGCCACCTTGTACAGCTCAGACTTCTCTTTGAAACTTGCTCCAAACCTTGAGGCATGTTGGTGAAGCAGGAAATCTCCTTTTTGGCCTCTGATTTGGAAAAACGAGCTCTCCTTTCCTGACCTGGTGTCAGGAACGAGCATTGAAGTGCCCACTCACCTGGGGGAGAGGGTCACCAATTGCATGTCTTGGGGACGGCAGGTGCAGGAACTCCCATCTCGGGTTCTGCTGTTGGATGCCTTGTCCTGGGGGCGCATCTGCCCAGAGGCCAGAGCTCAGCTTCCTCCCACCAAGGTGGCCAGCGGGGCACGTTGGCCCCAAAGCTGGGTGAGGGCAGCCCCTGGCCCAGGTCGGCATTTTTCTCCAAGGAACCTCTGGTTCCTCCCTGCAGTGAATGCCAGCCTCCACTCTCGGGTTGCCCAATGGGCTTTTTCAAAAACATTTCTGTTTTTACCAGCATGAGCTCATCAGTGTGCAATGTGTGTGTGGACTCAGAGCTGGGAAAGAGGATGTGCCCCGGGCACCTCGCCCCATCCTGTCCTCCAGCGTCACTGTCCTCTCAGGGAGCACAGGCTACAAGGCCACCTTCACCATCCACCCATTGTTGGGCAGGCCTGCATTGTGATAGCAGATGAGTCAGTCACCTCTGCCCCAGGGACCCTGGTACCCACAGGAAATTAGACCCAGGGCTTTGACACCTCATGAAAGAGACAGGACAATTACTGGCAAATATGGGTTTAAAAAAAAGTTTTTTTAATCCTCACATGGGGATACGTTTATTCATTTTTTTAGAGAAAGCAGGGGTGGGGTGGTGGGGAAAGAAACATCGACCGGTGTCCTTTAGCAGGTGCCCTGACCAGGAATCAAACCCAAAACCTTTTGGTGCCCAGGACGATGCTCCAACCAGCTGAACCACCAGCCAGGACAGCCAGTATGGTTTTTAATGCTTGGACCACATCATAGGAAAGCAGCCCTCACTCTCCACCTTGATATGTGTTTCCTGCCTTCTCAGGCAGCGAAGTGCTTCTGTCAGTCATGCTCTCCGGCTGGCTCAGTGGCTTAGGCAGAGCCGGGCAGTTGCTTCTGTGCTCAGTGCTTGGAAACAGATGTGGAGGACCCAGCATGGCAGCTCTGCTTTCTCTCCCCAGCTGAGGCAGTGGGACCTGGAATCCAGCTCATTTGGGGAGCCCGCAGATAGGGGTTCTTCCAGCTTACTCCGTCTTTAAGCCTTGGCATGCTTAGCATCCAGGAGTGGGTTCCTCCAGCCTTTTTTCTTTACCCTGTAGCATCTGAGCCGCATGATGCTAATTTCTCAGAAACCATTACTTGCTGTCCCTTAACATGTTGGAGGAAATGAACTCAGGAGCAGCGACAGTTTGCGTCGGGTCCAGCCACAGCAACCATTTCAGTAGCTAAGACGTGATTTCTCAAGTGCAGTCCTGTCTGCTCGCTTGCAAATCTTTTTTTTTATTTTCATTTTTAAAAGAAGTCATGCAGTCGCTGTGGTCGGCCACCTTCCTGACTAATGAGAAATAGCCGATGTTTGTTGAATGGTCGAATGCTCACCCCATGTAGGCTCTTCCCCTGTAACCCCTGTTACCCCATTTCAGAGGTGAGGCCCAGAGAGGTTAGGTAACCTGTCCAAGGTTACCCAGCCAGAGACGTCCTACATTTCCCCATGATTCTAGGCCGCAGTCCCTTGCCCCCCCTCCCTCTCCCTTTTTCATCCCAGGAAAGGCCAAAGATAAACTCCTGGTTCCACTGGCACGTCTGTAGGAGTTGCCTGCAATAGCAGAGCTCCAGACAGCTGGCGGCATGATTTGCAATGTTGGGTTTCCCCTGGGAAAATACAAGCTCCAACTAGGAACAAAAATTAATAGGAGCCGAAGGTAGAGTGTGCTGAGTGTCACCTTGTCACCTTGGCCTGTCCTGGTCCCCGAGCAGCACCTAAAGGGGCTGGGACAACCTCCCCCTCAAATCTGCCCTGTCATCTTCAGCAACTCAGAGCCCTGCGTCCTTGGTGTCCCCAGGCTGCTCTAAAAAGGGGCAATGACTATAATCTCCATGGTTACAGCTGTGACTGTCTGAACAGTGAATAGGGTGCTTGCCATGGGCAGACACAGTTGTTAGTACTTTATAGATTTGCTACTTCCCTAACCCTCCCACAGGCCTCAACGGATAGGTACTGTTCCTGTTGTGCTTCTCGGTATACAGAGGAAGAAACAGAGGCAGGGAGCAAATCCAGGACTTGCCGGTGCTTGGAAAGTGGCTGCCTAGATCAGTGGATGCAGAAGTCAGATAGAGCAGCCGGGCACCTCCCGTGGCTGTCTCACAATGCTCCCTGATGCAGAGCAGTCACTGGGCTGGCTGGGCAGCAGGCGCCCCAAGTTCAGTGCCCACGGTTTGCTGACCAGCAGCCGGATGACCTTGGCCGAGTCTCGGGCTCGGTTAGCCTCATGTCCGCGCCTTGCTGTGAGAACGGTGCTGTCAAGGTCAGAGATGAGGCCCGAGCGGGCTCCACGGAGGGGCCTCTCTTCTTCACTAAGTCATCCTCTCGCTGCCGCGGCTCTAAAACAAGAATCCAGCCCTGGGCTATGCGTCTGGGTGGCCACTTCCTGCAGAGACGGATGACGGGCATTTTCAGCGCTGGACTCAACTGGGGCCGCTTGTCTGAGGGACAAAGGGGCCCTCTGAAACCCCGGGCTGGAAATAGCAAAGAATCCTCACCATTGAGGAGCTGGGCCCTCACCTCCCTCACCGCCCACCACCGAGGGCGAGTCCACTCCATGCATCCGGCCCGCAGCCCGGGCAGGGAGCCGCGTGTCTTTGTGCTGGTGACTTGGCCCTTATGGGCCCATCAGCCACTCTTTCCACGACGTGCTGGTCAACTGGGGCAAGGGGGAAGAACCTGTGTCTTCCCTTTCTCCTCTGGTAGAGGAAACCAGCCTTCCTTCCAGCCCCCACTCCCCAGCTAACCTGCTCAGAGCTCCCCAGGAAGGCACAGACCCCCCGGCCCATTCACATAGCTGAGGTGACAAAGTACTACAGTGTCCTCCTTCCCAACAAGGCTTCAGATCAACCTTGCATTCACTGTCCTTCACGGAGACACATGCCTGTGCTCCAGCTGGCCCCTCAGCTTCCCCACAGTCTGGGGACAGTCTTATTTTAAATGCAGCATCTTGCTTTCTAAGGGACACGTATGATTAGGATTGGGGAGATCAATGTTCTGGGACCTCACCCACCCATCCTGCCCCCACCTCGTCCTTAACAATCCGACAGGTAAAAAGAAAACTGTCTGAGACTGATGTCTTGTCATTGCAGACCCTGGAGACCATGGACACTGGGAAGCCATTCCTTCATGCCTTCTTCATCGACCTGGAAGGCTGCATCAAAACCCTGAGATACTTCGCAGGGTGGACAGACAAAGTCCAGGGCAGGACCATCCCCACAGGTGAGCCAGCACAGGGATCCCAGCCCCAGATGGGGTCATTCGGGGACCCTGTCCTTCCCTCCCGTCAGGTGGCCTCTACAGAGATCCTCTGGCCATTTCCTCAGTCCCTTCCTCGTCCCCAGAAAGAAATGGCATGGTGCCAGTCCTTCTAAGAATTTTACTTTTGACATTGAGTTTGAAGCACTTCTCTGTGCAATAGACAACACTTAGAACTGATACCTTTGTGGGCTTCCGGGTTCACTTCTTATCTTGTCACCACTGAACATTCTTCCATCAAGATTAATGTGTCTTCCTCTCCTCCGTGGGGCTTTCTTGCAGATGACAACGTGGTGTGTTTCACCAGGCATGAGCCCGTAGGGGTATGTGGAGCCATCACTCCTGTAAGTACCCAGCTTCCCCTGCCCCACTCCCCTGGGACCCTTAGAACCAATTTCTAGTGAGTTTTGACTCACTGTCACCAACATTAATTAAGCATTTGCTCTGTAGCACAGAGCTTGGTGCTTAAGGGTCATCAAGACAGATTAGCCCCCTTTCCCCTCTTAGGGGACAACCAGGGTGTATAATGGGAGGCAGCGTGGATTCCAAATGGAGGGGCCCAGAAAGGTCAGCAACCCTAGGGCAGTGGTCTCCTAACTGGGACGTGAGGGATAAGAAGGAATGTTCAACAGGCGAAAGGGCTTGCTAGTGAAAGAATGGCCAGCGTAAAGGCTGGAAGCACCTGGGCTGCTTCCGCGGCAGGACAGCTGGTGACATCAGAGCTTAGACGGGGGAGGAGGTGAGGACGAGGACAAGAACCTGTGTCAGGTGGAGGGGGCCTAGCTCCCAGTGCCCTGGGCTGCTGAGGGTCCCAGACTTCATTCACTGGGCAGTGAGCAGCCTGGCAGGTGCCGGGAAGTTCCCATCTTCCAGCGGCAGCGATAATACACTGAGCACCTGCTGGCTGGTGAGGATCAAACGAGTTAACAGTGTGTGAAGTGCCCAGAGCAGCACCTGGCGCGCAGTGGATGCCAGTGAGGCGTTGCTTTGGTCCGGCTTATGGTCACAGTGATTTCGGTATCCTTACCTCTGTGGCCAGGAGATGACAGGGAAAGTGGTCCCCCAAATGAATCCGGCCAAGCGCCAGTTCACCGGGGGAGGGGTGTGTATGCTGTGGCCCCAGAGTTGAGGAGAGGTAGGTCTCACCTCTGCAGGACACTTCAGAGCCTTTAACAGGCTGGTGGCCTTGTAAACCTCCCAGGGTACACGTCTAGTGGATGCCTCTTTGCAGAGAAGAACTGTTAGCGTCCCCCAGAATGCGTTCGGGAAGCTCCAGGCAGGAATGCAGTCCCATCGCAAACTCCGACATTACCCCTTCCACCCCAAATCGAGACCTTGCCAAGCAAGTGTCCTCCACGGAGGCATTGCTGGGCATCCGGAAGGGTAGCGGGCTGGACCCGGGTCCCTCACCTTCCTCTGTGCCCTGTTGCAGTGGAACTTCCCTCTGCTGATGCTGGTGTGGAAGCTGGCGCCCGCCCTGTGCTGCGGAAACACCATCGTCATGAAGCCAGCCGAACAGACACCCCTCACTGCCCTTTATCTCGGCTCTCTGATCAAAGAGGTAAGGCGTCCAAAGGGAGAATATTATGTGTTCATGGTAATGGTCCTACCCCCAGGATGCAGGCCACCGTCAGAAGACACGGTGTCCCACCGAGCAGTGCCGGGCGTGACAGTAACTGAGCGGGAAGTGGGTGATGCCTATTTCACTTGGCAACTGCCTGCTGTTTTTTGTTTTTTTTTTTTTAAGACTTTATTCATTATTTTTTGAAAGAGGATCAGGGAGGGAGGAAGAAAGGAAGAGAAGCATCCATGTGTGGTTGCCTTTCACCTGCCTCCAGCGGAGGACCTGGCTGGAGACCTGGCTTACAACCTGGTGATTGCCCTGGCTGGGAATTGAACCAGTGACCTTTGGGTTCACAGGCCGGCACCTTATCCACTGTGCCACCAGCCAGGACTATTCCACTTGTGGTCACTAATCTAGAAAGAACTCCATTCCTCCCACAGATCCACATGAGAAGACTCGATGCTCACAGTGGGCTCAAACCTATGTTAGGACCCAATGTTTTCCATAGAAAACTTGCAAGGAATCCCGCGGGAGGAAACTAAATATTCAGAGGTTCTTTGGGCCTTGCATTTGGGGCATGTGAGATGGTCCGTGTTCCCCTTGGAGGGGTGATCTGGGCAGTTCTCCTGAAGTGGCTGTCCCCTAGGCTGATCTGCTCTCCCCTGGTGGTTTCCGCTCAGGGAAACCACCAGCCCAAAGGGACACCTCCCCTCCCTTCAGACACACCGAACAACGCAGTCTGGTCACTCTGCTCCTAGCTTCTATGTCACAAAGATTTAAAAGAAACAGGAAGGAAGGAGGCATGGGAGAGAAGATTCATGTGTCACTTTTCCAACAAGCTAGTAGGCTCAGGACTCACAAAATTTATTGCTTCGATGGAAGGTTAGTTGGCGCACTCAGTAATGGGACCGTTTCCCGGTTTGGCCAGTAATGTAGGACATGAATAAGTGTTATTCCTGAGACCTAGAGATTCTAAAATTCCAACTGTTAAAAAACAGTAAACCCTGGCTGGTGTGGCTCAGTGAATAGGCACCAGCCTGTGAACCCAAAGGTCGTCGGTTTGATTCCCAGCCAGGGCATATAACCAGGTTGCAAGCCAGGTCTCCAGCCAGGTGGAGCTGGAGGCAGGTGAAAGGCAACCATATGTTAACATATGGCTTACTTTTCTCACAAAATGAGTTTCAGGTAAGTCCCTGGGCATATGGAGCAGAGCATCTCCCTGCTTGTTCGTCTGAGCTATTCTCGGTTAATCCAGAAACCTCACGTGTGCATAGCACGAGTGTGACGCAAGTGGCAGCCCCTACCTGTAGGAAGTGCCAGCTTGGGTGTGACCCATATCCAACATGCAAGAACTTTGAAGGCGTAACATTGTGTTGCCATTTGGAAGAAGAATGGGGCAGGTTTAAAAAATGAAAATGGAAACTTGGAAAGGATGTTTTGCAGCTGACTCTGATCCTTGGGGGTTGTGACCCAAGTGTCTCTATGTCCCAACACAGACACACGGACACGTATGCAAGGAACAGTGCTCTGCTATGGAGGGCCGCCCTTTGAAAGGAAGGGTGCACACCTCATGCTGGCCCAGCCCGCACCCTGGCCCCACTGGATGACCAGGCCTGGGTCCCAAGGCAGATGGGTGACCCATGCCCAGACTTCCCAGTGGGGATGTCATCTGCTTGGGGACAGCAGGTAGCCATGGCTCTCTTGGCCCAAGTGTGAGTCCTTGGTGTACACTGGTCTTTTCTCTTACTTGAATGTCATCTTGGTGTCCCCACAGGTTGGATTCCCTCCAGGAGTGGTGAATATCGTGCCAGGATTTGGGCCCACGGTGGGAGCAGCAATTTCTTCTCATCCTCAGATCAACAAGATAGCCTTCACCGGGTCCATAGAGGTAACTCAGCACTGTGACTGTCACTGCCTAGTTGGAGATCTGTGAACTTTTCCTTTGAGAAGCTATGACTCAATTTCTTTTTTCGATTTGCCACATTTTTGTACATAGCAATCAGTTTTTACAAGTCACTGGTCCCATTTCCAAACTAAATAAATATTTAATAGGACCTAGAAGCCTTACCAGGGCAATTGTTAGGTAAGAGAGAATAAAAATGTGGAACAGCTCAGCTCTATGACAAACAAAATCGTCATTAAGGTTAAAGGGCCAATTGCAAGCTGGAGAAAGACCGTCCTAAATTATTCAGCTCTCCAAGGGCACTTATCCGTAATATGTAAAGTGCTCCTAAAAATCAACAACAACAACAAAAAAAAACTGAATGGTGACGAAGTGGGCAACTCAGAGAAGAGAAATCTGAATGCCCAATAAGCTTGACCTAGTTCACTGGTAATTGGGGGAAAATGCAAAATCATATGAAAATTGGACTCTTCCTGTTTTGTCTGTCGGATTAGAAAAAATTGAAGTCTGGTTTAAACGAGGTGAGGGGACAATAGGAACTCAGTAATCCTAAGATGGGGAGCTTTGTGGGAGGACCCACCACAAATCTGGAAGTGTGTCAAACTTTTGACTTAGAAATTCCATTTCACAGCAACTACTTAGAGCAATAATCTCATGAGCATTCATATTTTTCATACATTACATTTATTCTGTGCAATGTTGATAGTCTTTGCAGTAAGGAAAGCTGTCTTGTTCTATTGCTGAAACACAAAAAAAGTGAACTGTAGGAAAGTATACGCAATACTATGCCATTAGTTAAAGTGTATGGCGAGAAGTAGAAATTGTGTGAAAAAGATTCCCCAGAAAATTTCCCAGACAGGTTCCAGAGTAAAAGGAGATGAAAATGTTCCCTTTCATTTACATGCATCTGCATGTGGAATTAGCTTTAATGAGAAAGTACTTCCTCTGTATTTAAAACAGAAATGAATGGCTCTGGCAGTGTGACTCAGTTGGTTGGAACATCGTCCGATAGACCAA
Organism: Noctilio leporinus; assembly: GCA_004026585.1. Lineage (NCBI taxonomy): Eukaryota > Metazoa > Chordata > Mammalia > Chiroptera > Noctilionidae > Noctilio > Noctilio leporinus. The sequence goes on from PVIW01000241.1 coordinate 490,550, forward strand.
GAGGTCATGGGTTTGATTCCCCCTCAGGGCACATGCCTGGGTTATGGGTTTGGTCCCCTGCTGGGGTGAGTAGTGGAGGTGACTGACCAATGTTCCTCTCCCTTTTGCTAAAAATCAATAAGCATGTTCTTGGGTGAGGATGAAGAAAGAGAAGAAGGGAAATGAATGAATACTTCCCATGTGATGAATACCCCCATCTCCTCCTAACTGAGAGCAGCCAGGAGCCTGAGCCCCGCTCCCATAGCCAGCTGGACAATACTGGTGGACACAGACCAAGTAGAATCAGGCCCCTGCATGACGTTAAAACAGTTGATGGCCAGCGAGGCTCAGAGGCTGCATGGGGCAGGGGCAGCCTCATTGCTGGCTCAGCCAGGGAGACAGAGGGACAGAAATGTGCCAGGCGTGGCTGCTGACCCCCAGTTGCCCCCAAGTCTTCCCAGTCTCCTCACCCAACCAGCCCGGCCCATCCCCACCTAGCTTCTCTGCAGAGAGGGCCAGACCCTCCCTGGGTGACCTCGGGGCTGTTCACGGGTCCAGCCGGGTGGTGCTTCCCTTGACAGCTAATGTCATGGACTAGAGACTGGCCTCTGTGTCTTGCCCCTGCTGTGTCCAGTTGTAAGAACCCTCCTCACCCCCAGCAAGGAGTCGCCGGCCTATGGCAGGCAGGCGTGGCTTCTGTTGTCTACCTGGAGACAATTATTGTCACTATAGACCTATTTCAGACGTTGGTCAGCCCATCACCCAGGAGGTGGTTAATTTTTTTCAATTCTCACCGGAGGGTATGTTCATTGATTTGAGAAAGAGAGAGGAAAGGAGACACAGGGGGGTGGGGGGGGAGGGAGAGAGAGAAACATCAATGTAAGAGAGAAACATTGATCAACGTTGGGCCTCCCATACGTGGCCCAACCAGGGCTCCAGGTGCTGGAAGCGGCCAGGAGGGTGATGACCGCTTGGGCCATGTCCGGCCACATTGAGGTTTAACCTGGTCTATTTGTTATCCTGCAGGTTGGAAAGCTGGTTAAAGAAGCGGCTTCTCGCAGCAACCTGAAGAGGGTGACCTTGGAGCTCGGGGGGAAGAACCCCTGTATCATATGCGCCGATGCTGACCGTGAGTCTCCCTCTGCTGGGCTGGGCTGGGCTTTGGGGGAACGCAGTCGTCTCTCCACACTTCTTGGCTGAATTCAGAACCAACTGAAACATGCATGCCCACAATGGGGCGCTTTCCTACCTTGGGGCATCCTGCCATGCATAGATAGGATGAAACACCAGCTTTGTTGGAGATAGAAAGCACCCTGGAGGAAGATATGTCTTATGGGTCACCAGGGGGCTGCCTGCATGATTCTACCATTCAAGTTTAAGTTTCCCTTCCCATCCCAGTGGGCAAGGTCAGTTTCTTCTTGGAGGCCCCTGAGCAGGAAGGTGGGTTGGGGGATGGGGGCAAAGAAAGGAGAAACAGAGGCAATGGGTCCTGCTCACAACCATTAGTCCTCCTACCCGCGAAACCAGCCTTCCTCTAGCACTTTCAGTCTCTCCATACTCTTGAACTGGCCTCCACCACCTCTTCCCCGGGAAGAGCAGCCCCACCCAGCACTCAGTGTCAGATGTACCTGTCCCAGAGAATAGCCGCCCCCACCTGCCGTTTAGCGCCAGAAATTCCTTTCAGGAAGAACAAAGCCTTCCCATCCACACTCAGATAAGGTTGGAATGGCAAATAGCCCTGAGAAGGGTCACCCCAGCCCAGCCACTCAACACATTGGAGCCTGGCAGCCTTGTGTCCCCTTGAAGCTGGCTTTCGGGACAGAGGACTGTGAAAGCAGAGTGCGTGTTACTATTATTTTCTGCCTGGAAGCATCATGGTTTCTGGAACCACGGGGGTGTGGCCTCATGGGGACCCACATTTGGAGTCCTAAACTCCAAGCCTACAAAGAGCCAGAACTCCACTTTTGCTAAGTGCTGCCATACCTGGGGACCTCATCTGTACCTCTGCTCACCTTCCCCTCCCAGTGAAAAAACTACAGCTAAAACCCAAGGCTCCTTCGGGGTGATGGTTGGTGGGTGTAGCCAGCTCCCATCCATGTGGGCAGTGGTGGTGCACAAGAATAAATCCTGGCATCACTGGCATCTCAGGCATGATAACAGGCCACCAGCCCCGGCCACAGCAGCCAGCCACCACCCTGGCTCCCATCGGGGAAGGCATTAGTTAGTTTGGAGGAAGGGCATTTTTAAGTGGGCGTGTCAGATAGTGGGCAAGAGCCTTAGGAGGCCATCCTGCTGCCACACCGACTTAAAGAGAAGCCAGTTAGCAGTGGCCTGGCTCTCAAAGCCAAGGACAGCCTTGCATACAGTTACCCCAAGCGCAACTGTGGGTGCTGGGGAATAACCCGCCCGTGTGCAGAGGGTCCTCACTTACCTCCGTGCAAAGGAAAGTTGCGTTTATTCCCTAGTGTGTGTTTGGTACTGGGGGTCATATTCAGAAACCCCCCCCCCGAATGTAAAAGCCATCCCACTTATCATTTGTACCCATCAAGCAGGTCCCCAAAGATCTTCCTTAGGAAGCATCCCAGCTCGGGGTGTAGGGCAGTGCCAACTCTACCATTCAGATTCAGACCGTGTCCAGCAGAATCCATGCTTTCGCTCTCCCTCTTAACTCCTAGAAGCCATACCTGGTGTTATATTAACGTTATTAGACCCTTTCCACCCCACAAGGGGGGAGATGTGAGCCCCTTTAAAAGCCCTTGCCAATCAGCCTGCATCAGTACTTAGCAAAGGTTATTCTGAAGGACATCAGTCCTCCGAAAAGGCAGGGGCCCCTGAGCCAGGGAAATGGGGACGGCAGCAACTTCCTGGCCTGTTAGCATAGTGGGGACCTCTTGAACCCCAAACTCGGTGGACCCAAAAGTCCTTTTCCCAATCCTCTGGGTTTGGGAAGTGCCAAGAACGAAAATTAATTTCTGAAGTCCCGGAGCCTGTTTTCTCGAGTGGGCAATTAGAGTTGCAGCTGTGGCCGGTCCTGCCCTAACCACTTAATCGCTTCCTCTGGCCCGCCGCCCCTCCCTCCAGTGGACTTGGCCGTGGAGTGCGCCCATCAGGGAGTGTTCTTCAACCAAGGCCAGTGCTGCACCGCCGCCTCCAGGGTGTTTGTGGAAGAGCAGGTCTACGCGGAGTTTGTCCGGAGGAGTGTGGAGTTCGCCAAGAAGCGGCCTGTCGGAGACCCTTTCGACCTCAGGACTGAACAGGGGCCCCAGGTAATAACCTCCTGGTGTGTGGGAACCCGTGGTGCATGTCTGGGAGCTGAACCAGGCGGCCCCTCGGACCCTGTCCTGGGCCGCTCCAGTGCTCTGTGATTTCAGGGTCCCTCCCAAAGCCGAAGGGAGGCTGACTTGCCTTCCCACGGAAGGCTTCAGTTTAGATGCTGAAAACCAGTACAACGATGCTCTTCCCCATCGGGCCTCAGTGGGGTTTTGAAATGGGGCTGGGCACAAAGTGGTTTTGCTTTTCAGAGCATTTAGTGCCAGGCTCGGGGCCTCGCCAGGAGTGGGGGTCGCTCCCATTCCGTAAGGCCATGTGCCCGTACCCTCCGGCCACAAGACTGTCCCAAGACTGCCCCCTGCCTGAGCCACCAGGGTGCCCAGAAGAGAGCCGCGGGTAGAGGCCATCTTGCCTGGCTGGTCTCCCTGCAGGAGAGAGTTTGCCACCCTCGCAGAGGGGCAGCCGATCCAGGCAGGGCCAGTGCCTGAGCTGCTGGCTCAGTCTAGATACCCTCAAGCCCGTGTGCGTTATAGGACAAGGTGACCGGCAGAAACCACAGCAGGGCAGAGAGCCGGTGGGGCGGGGCCCTGGTCTGAGAAGCCAGTCACAGGATGAAAGTGATCATAACCACAAGGTTTTATAACCTCTTTAAAAGGGCACATCCTGTATCACTTTCTTACTAATTACACAGTCCAGCCTGTGGATAAATATTTAAAAGAGGGCAGCCTGACCATCCCATGCATTATTGAAATGGAGCTCGACTGCAGCCCCCTTGGCTTGTGGCCGACGTCCTGCCTCAGCCACCGAGTTTCAAATCACGTGTCAGGACCCCGCCACCCGCCGCTTACCCTCTGCGCTACGTGTTTCCACGGGAAGCTGCAGATGGGGGCCCACAGGGGGCTCCGTGACCATAGGAAAAGCCTCGTGCTCCTTCCAAACCTCAGTTTCCTTGACTAGAAAATGGGAGTAGGTGATCTCTATTTTGAACATTTCACACCACCCAGTCGGTAAGTGATTATCTTTGAGATAATCTTTAATCTTGACAGCGATGACTATCTGAGCAGGACTCCGGGCCATTTCAATCAGTTTTGCTGGGCCTGTGTGGGCGTCTGGCCACTGTGCCTACCCACCCTCACCATGCCCGATGCAGCGCCCACACTCGGTGGCTCCGATGCCATGTGACCCGAGTGGAGAGAAGTATCTCGGCTTGTGGTCAACCCTCCCCTCCCGGCCTGTGACACAAAAGTTGTCCAGCAGCCTTGGCTGGGTTTCAGATCTGAACCCGAACCTGGCCACAAGGCATGATCAAGTCCACTGTGATTGTAAAGCTGATCCAGAATCCCTGGGAAAATATGGGAGCCGATCCCGTGCTAAAGGAAACTCTTTTTCACCCCCTCATTATTCCTAAGTTTCTTTCCAAGGCTCCGCGCTTGCCTTTGGAAGCCAGAGAGCGAACCCTTCCAAGAGGGCAGATCCAAGCAGAACGGGTGTTGATTTCTTCAGCGCTTTTGATGCTTCCACCGAAACTCCTTTTGGAAACTTCCCTTAAGCTGTTCGACCTCAGCATATTATTTTAGGGTGCTGTTGGGTTTGTTTTTGAAATTTTTTTTTCTCCCCAAGTACTTTTTCATCTACAGTAATAAGATTTTACTCTGGAGGACTTACAGCTGTCTAAATAGTTTGGTCTGTCTCATGCCCGTAAAACAGTCCTGTGACCTAGATCCCTGTTCGCTGCAGGCAAACCGTGGGCTGGAACGCTCCAAAATCACTCAGGTTTATTTGGCAGCTCAGCTGTGAGGCATGTAAATATCACACAGGCCACCAGGTGGGGCTGGTCCGGTGTCCTTCCCAGGGGACCAAGGGCAGTCCTTGACTGGTCCTGCAGAGGCGGTATTTCTCTCACATGAACCCACCAGGGAGAGTCGAGCCTCGTTGTGTAGGCCCTTCATGGGGACCCAATGCTGCCTACAGGACACCCGGGCGTGGGGCCTGGGCATCCATGACCAGCATCCACCCAGAACCTGTAGTTAGATGAAGCCAGAAAAGCCTTCTGGGCCTCCCAGGAGGAGGTGAGAATCATATCCGCAACTGTTACCCCAAGACTTGTTGACGGAGAGGAAAATTGAGGAAACCCTGAGATCTACTGCGGCAGTTGCTTGAGTTATGTTTTTAAGTGGGGGTACATACACATGGGTCAATTCCCAGGTCTGGTTCTTTCCCTTCCCCCCATGGATACCCCACCTTCTTAGTTTCTCATGTATCCCTCTATAATTCTTTATGTGTAGGTAGGCACATAGGAATATGTGGTCTGATTTCCCCTGTTTCTTCTTGAAAGATGAGTGTGATATCTCTACTGTTTTGCAACGCAGTTTTTTGTCCCCTCCCAAGAACTGTGAAGGGCATTTGGTATCAGTCCATCGGGAACCTGCCTCACCCTTTGTCATACGTACATAGAGCTCTGCTGTATGAATCCACCACTGTGCAAGTGGCATGTTCCGATGAACGTGTGGGTTGTGTGCTTACCATGCCACCAAGTATGTCCTTTCGTACATGTGCCAGGGAGTCCGTGGGACAAATTCCCCGAGGGGAGTTGCTAAGTGAGAACACATCTGTCATTTCCACAAGCAGTGCCAAGGTGGCTGCCCAGGGAATGAGTCAGCACGTGCTCCTACCAGCTTTGTAGTAGCCTGTTTCTCCAGGCTCACTCACAGAATGTGGGCTTCTGCCCATCTGATAGTTAACAGTAGCATCTCGCTTGGCTTTAAAATGCGTGTCTCTGTGGCAGTGAGTAAGGTAGAACATCTTGTCACATCTTTGAAAGCCGTATTTCCTTTCCTTTCAGTCGTACACATGGTTTGCATATCGTGCTGTGGTATCGCTCGTCAGTGTTCTTATCATTTCTAGGAATTCTACGTGCTGAAGAGATCGGCTCTGCCTCTGTGATATGACTGGTGAACTGTTTCCAGTTTCTTTTGCCCTTTGACTTTGCTTGCGATGGTGTGGCCTTTATTTATTTAGTTAGTTTTAAATACTCAAACTTGTCAGGGTGGGGTTTTGTTTTTGTTTTTGTTTTTCCTGCTTCTGGATTTTGAGCTACAGAAATGCTGTCAGCTCGCCAACGTGAGAGAGGCTTTCTTGCCGGTGAGAGAATTTGAAAAGCTTTATGCTTTTATTGTCCATGGTTATGTCTTTGATCTATTTGGAGTTTATCCCGGTGCAAGGTGTGAGGTATGGATCCAGCTTGGTATTTGAACATGTGACCCACATTTCATGAGTGAATTGGTCAAGCAATGTGTATGGTTTATGCCCATTCCTTCTCATATAACCAACCTGTCCCTCAGTGGCAGTCAACCAAATGCACCATTGGGTTTGCTTATTATTTTTTTTTTTACTTAAATTTATTCAGATGGTCTTCTATCTAAAAATTTCAGCTATCGCAAACCTGTCAAAGCTCTATGTCAAAGAGGAAGGACTAAAAGCAGGTTCACGGTCAAGAACAGGCTTCCCACAGATTCAGGGGAAAAGGGCCAGTTGGGTGGGACAGCACTCCCCACCTTGATAGCCTCCCTAGCAGAATGCGTAGAGTTAGAAGAGCAAATAATAAGACCACTCAGGTCTTGTTTCACGCATGGATTTGCTCAGTAGTATGGAGGGGTCAGACGTATGAATAAACCCCACACATGGCAAGGATGAGTGAGCCTGCCTCCCAGCTCTTTCCTGCTCCAAAGAGATTAAAATTGTACACTAGAAGCAGGTGCCTCCAAGGCACGTTCATTCCACAAATGTACTTCTTGGCAAGACCATTTTGGGGCAAGGCAGCTGACCGTGTTGAAGGCCATTGGACACATAAGGCGTCAGCTACTGCCCAGAAGGAAGTCAGGCCTTCTTCCTGCTGTGTTTTGCAGATTGACCAACGCCAGTTTGACAAAATCCTCGACCTGATCGAGAGCGGGAAGAAGGAGGGAGCCAAGCTGGAATGTGGGGGCTCAGCCTTGCAAGAAAGGGGGCTCTACATCCAGCCCACTGTCTTCTCGGAAGTTACTGACACCATGCGGATTGCCAAAGAGGAGGTACTGGGTTGTGGAGGCAAAGCTGCAGCTGTCGGGCCTGGGGCTGAGCTGCTAGGTCGGGGTACATGGTGTCTTCTCTGGGGCTTAGCGATTCCAGATGTCTTCATGAGAGGAACATTTTTTTCTCTCTGGTGTGTCCTTTTTCCTTTCCATTGGGGCCCTTAGGGAAGCCATCCTGCCCTCCCCCACCCCCTGGCCCTGTAGAGAGGGTGCAGAGTCTCCCTAACTACCTGCTTACTCTCATCTCTCATCATCTCTAGAGAACAACAACCCCTCTCTGTCTTTCCGGAATGGAAGGTTATTGCCCCTTGTGTGTTTGACCAAGAATCATGGATTTAGGGCCCAAAGCTGCCTTCAGTCTCCCAGACTGAAGTTCAATGACGAGTATTTCTTCAAGCAATGAATCTATTCCAGATAACATTTTCTTTGAAATTTTCCATCGCGGGTGTCCATGGAAATGGTGAAAACTAAGGGGTCCCCATAGGAGCGGACCTTTTACATGGTCTTTCAGCCCCACCCTGCAGCTCGATGGAAACCAGTACCCACCCTAGTCCCAAGTTGTTGGACCCTGAGCTGAAAGCGTGAAGGCCTTCCTGGGCAGGCATTTTATAAGTTATCTTCTTGAGATTTTTGTGGATTACGAATACTCCCCAGGTGGTGTGAGACCCAGCTCTTGAAATCTCCCCACGGCAAGAGCTCCTTGGGGGTGTGCAAAGGTATTTGTCAAGTTGGCATCATCCTGCAGGGTTGCGATCATGCTGCATATTAAATCGATTCCAAGCTCCCTTCAAAACCACCTTTACATGCGCAGCCTTCAGCCCTTGTTTGCCTTTTCTTTGCTGTGTGGTTGGTGACCTCCCTCCCCTGGGGGTTTGATGGAAAGGTGTTGGGGCATCTTCGTTGGTGGAAACGCAACTCCAAGAGGCCAGGGCACATGGCCAGACAGCTGTGTCTGCAAACCCCTTTCAAGACAACTTCCCAAGAAAAATGTCCAAGGTTTTGTCTTTTGCACACCTGAACACACAGGGGCCACTCCAAAGCTCAACTCACTATCACGAGGGCTCTGAAGTCCAAGATACCTTGGGCTGTGCTTTCTTATTTCTGATCCATTTTAACCCTTCCCGTCAGGTTGCAACCAACAGGTAGCTAAAAATGTCCTTGGACATACTTTCTTGTCCAGTCACACTTTTCTGGGTGCATGAGCTCTTAGAGAATCAGGAAAGGCATGTAACCAGGAAACACCTGGTCAGGGCACATGTAGTTTACCGGCATGTAAAATTCTCGGGATCCATCCTAGATTTTTGGACCGGTGCAGCTAATACTGAAGTTCAAAACTATCGAAGAAGTGATCCAAAGAGCAAACAGCCTGGAATACGGGCTGGCAGCAGCTGTGTTCACCAAAAACCTTGACAAGGCCCTGAAGCTGGCCTCTGCGTTGGAGTCCGGCACCGTCTGGTGAGTAGAACACATCCCTGGCGGCTAGCTTGATAGCTTCCTGATTCAGCTGTTATCAGAGCTTCTAGTCATCCATTATGGGTCTTTGTTTGACTGGAGCTCCATGGGCATCGTCTGAGATAGGGGCTATTATTGTCTCCATTCTATGCGTGAGGAAATGGAGGTGCGGAGAGATGGAGTGACCTGCCCGGGGTCACACAGCGTCACACAGCTAGCATGTGGCAGAGTGCAGCTCAGAGCTGGCCACCCAGCTCTGGTACCCATGACCTTGAGCATCGCTGTTGCTGCCCCTGGAGCTTCACCCTTTCTGGCTTTACCTTTTTTATTTTGATTCTAAAAGCAACTCATGTTTCTGTGCAAAGTATGTATGAAAATCCCTGCTTCACCCGTCATCCTACAGATTCCAGTATCCTCATTTTAAAGAGAACATTAGATGATACAGGTGGGCTGGAGCTCATAGAGGCTGATAAGCCCCCAATCCAACAGACAAGAAGCAGGAGAACTTGGAGATCCAGTCTGTCCCATTTCAAAATGAATTCTTACTCCTCTGCACCACAACTTTCCTTTCCTTTCTTGTCATCCCCTTTCTATAAAGTGAAAGTTTTATGCGGAAGAATATTCACATCTCATTTTCCATGATTAAAATGATAACAAACGCTGGCTGGTAGCACAGTGAATAAGGCACCGGCCTGCGAACCCAAAGGTTGCTGGTTCGATTCCCAGCCAGGGCACATAACCAGGTTGCAAACCAGGTCTCCAGTCAGGTCTGTGGCTGAAGGTAGGTGAAAAGCAACCATACATTGATGTCTCTCTCCCTCTCTGCCTCTCTCCCTTCCCCTCTTTCTAAAAATAATGAAATAAAAAATCTTCAAAAAAAAAAAAAAAAGTGATGACAAAAAGTCATTCTTTCAGCAGTACTCAGCACTCAGCCCCCCACAGCTGGAATGCCCCAGGTTGAGGTGGGTTCCCTCTGATAACCACAAGTGTCTCCTCATTCTCTCTCTAGGATCAACTGCTACAATGCCATCTATGCACAGGCTCCATTTGGTGGCTTCAAAATGTCAGGAAATGGCAGAGAGCTGTAAGTGTTTCTGTCCCCCCACACCTGCTGGCAGGATTAATAAGAGATGCTCCAGCCTATCTCTGTGTGCCGCACTCTGGGCCAGCTGTGTCACCAAGGCTGGTGGTCCTCTCCCTCTGGGGCTGGTCCAGATCCCTCCCCCTCCAGCCCTTCCCCTTATGCTGTGCTTCCTCAGGCCCAGGACCAGCCTCCAGTCTTATGTGTCTCTAAACCACCGATGGCATGAGGACACACGTTCAGTAGATACTCATTGGACAAGGGCAAGGGCAAAACTGGAAACATGCACTTTTTGCCAGATGTAGGATGTAATTACTCACACAAAGCCGTGGCCCTCGGCAAGGAAAACAGGCTCTCCCCCAGTTTGGGCTCTGGCTCTATCTGTCATTAGCAGAGGCCCCAGAGACAGACCGTGGACGACTGGGCTCCTTCTTGGTACCTTGTTAGGAGGCCTATGTGACATCTCCTGCTGGGCCTCCTGGTTCCATCAGATCCACCGTGTCCTTCTTCCTGGTTCTTTTTAGTCTTGCCTATTGGGCACACGTGCTCATGGGTCTTCTCTGATCAGCTGCCTTCAACCAGTCAGGTGTGACAGCTGGGGGACCCAGAGCCCTCACAGTCCCAGAGCCCCAGCACAGATCTCCCGCAGTAAGAATTGCAGTCTACACAGTGGGTGTCTTTGGATGTGGAAGCTTAGGGAAGGGTGTGCGGGACCCACCTGAGTCCCAGTGTGTACCGAGTCACGTCACCTACCGCCTCCTGTCCTCACTAGAGTCATCTCTGTGTCTCTTCCCACAACCTCCCATCCCTGACAATGCTTCCAGACTCTTAGCACCAGGCATAGAGCAGGGCCGGGAGAGTATCGCTAAGCACGGCCCATGTTTCTGCTGATGAGCCACAGTTGGGACTTTTTCAAATGTCTGTTTTCCTGACCCTTGGCATGTATTTTCCCAAGGCTTTTGATAAAGTGTTTAACATAATTCACAAGGAGTCTGGAAACGGATTGAAAACCAGTGTCCATTTTCAGTTGTCTCTAGTTAATGTCTTCATGTTGCAATAAGTTCCCCTTTTTTCTGCTGGAACACTGGACGGTGGATTCCATGGTTTTCCCCACCCCCGGCCGCCCGGGCTGGGCTGGCGATTTGCCGCCCACCCACAGGCCCTCCGGGACCTATTCCTGAGCAGGTCTTGCGAGGAAGCCTGCAATTTCTCTTCCTTCAGGATGCTTTTCTTAGTTTTTGCTTTGCTTTGCAATAAAAGTAATACAGTTGCCAAAAAATCCACATAGTCCTTGGCTGGTGTCGCTTGGTTGGAACATTGTCCTGTAGACGAAGAGGTTGCCAGTTTGATTCCTGGTCAGGGCACATGCCCAGGTTGCAGGTTCAAGCCCCAGTCAGGGCGCATAAGAGAAGACAACCAATCAATCTCTCTCCCTCCCTCTTCTTCTCTTCCGAAAAGCAATGAAAAAAGGTGTCCTCAGGTGAGGATTTAAAACCAGGTTAAAGATCAGTGTACATTTTCTGTGCGCCCCGTGGATGCAGATATGGGCATTCTTTCCTGTTTCCAAATGAAATGGAAGCTAGCTACTTCTTTCTCTTAAGGACGAGCTTTCTATGGGATGGACTTTTGTGTTACTTCCAAGTGGTTTGGCTCTTACCAGCCATGCTGCTGTTCTCCCCAGGTGTGAATCTTGACCCACCTGTGGGAGATTGTGATACCTGGAAAGGGTCACTTGGGCCCTACCACACTGAAAGCAGTGGCACTGATCACGGATGCTAGCTCAAAGGCTGTGGCCACTCTTGTGTCCACTCTGTGTTGACACCTCCATTCCTTGCTGCTCATCTGGCCTTACCCTCCTTACAGCTGGTCCCCAGCTGCGTGATCCAAGGCCACCCCAAGTCCTCTGTGTCCCTCGCCCTTGTGAATCCTCTAGCCATAGCCCGGACCATGGCTTTGGGCTTCCGTCTCTTCTGTGTTTTCAGTGTCTTCAGCTAAAAATCATAAATCCAGAGTAATCCACCTCATTTTTTATTTTTAGTTCTTACCTGAGGATATATTTACTATTTTTTTTTGAGAGGGGGAGGGGGGAGGGGGAGGGGGAGAGAGAGAGGGGAACATCAAACATCAAAGTAAGAGGGAAACATGGATCCATTTTGTCCTGTGCACACCCTGACCAGACACCAAGGCTGCAACCCAGATATGTGCCCTGACTAGGAATCGGACCTGCACCTTATCAATATGTGGGGTCATGCGCCAATCAACAGAGTCACCTGGCCAGGGCCACCTCTTTCTTTTTAATCCCTTTCATTTTTTTAAAGGCAAACCCTAGTCCTTCTGAGTACTTTGAAAGCCTCACACACAAAAACCTTTATATTTAAACTAAATATCATGTCCAATCAATGTACACCTACACAAAGGGCACAGTCCTATTACTCTATTACTAGTTTTGGCATTTTGCATAAATTCCAAACCGCCCAGCAGATCCTCACAAATCCAGCATCAGAACACAGTTCCTGGGAAAGGGCTGAGTGACACCCTTATTTCGTATGTTCTTTTCTGTGGTCACAGAGGTGAATATGCTCTGGCCGAATACACCGAAGTGAAAACGGTCACCATCAAACTGGACCCCAAGAACCCCTGAAGGAAAGGCGGACACTTTCTTCCAACAGCCGACAGCTGACAGCTGAATGTGACCCATCCCACCTGCCCACGAAAAAGTGCTGTTTCTGATCTCCCTAGCCCACTTTTTTCTGTACCCCTTTCCACTGGATGGGAACGATTTTTCTTTTCCTCTTGCACTCCTGTTGGGGATGACATTGCAGTCCTGCTTTGGGGGTGGGGGTACTGTTGGGTATTTCCAGCTTCCTGTTTCAACGAGGTCCCCTGGGACATGAGGAGCTCAGGGTACTGCCAACAGGAAGTGGTATTTTGAAGTACCCAGCGATGGCTTAAAAATGCTTTGCTGACTCTACTCCAGGAAGAATTTGGCTAAAACTTCCTGTATGCTCTAGAAGCAGGGTCCCTCAGGGTTACCTGCCCACAGAACAAGCCCCTCCTACTGTTTAGCTGAAAAAGAATAGCACACGGATAAACAAACAAAATCAGAATTGGGAGAATCCAACGTGGGGCGCTCTAGGGAAGCAAGTACCGAGTAAGGTTACTGAAGGTCGTGGGTATGAATGGACATGGGTCTACCAGAACTACATCTTGGCCTTAACCTGGGGACCCGGTTTAAAATCAATACTGCCTTTGGAGTATGACTGGACCCTCCCTCCAAGAAGCTTATCTAAAGCCGTGTCCAGGTCTACCTTATCCAGGGCACATTCTTAGGCAGAAAGCGTTGCTAGTTTCCCTTATTGTCACTGCTAAACACCCAATGCCCGGACACTTACAACAGCAGAGGAGATCCTAGGATAATTAAGCCCTGCATTTTACAAACCAGAGCTGTAATTCTTTACAAATTATGCATTTCTGCTGCTTGGAGCCATGGTTTATAAACCTGTGTCATTCTCCTTTTCTCAGTAGAACGTATATAGCCAGGAACGCTGCTGTTATAATGCAGCCCTGCTTTTCTCCTGTCCTGTCTTGGTATGAACTCATGATTAGTCAGCAAATAACAACCAGACTCCATGGGGGAACTGGATCTCCTCCCTAAAGTGGCTTGATTTTTGCACCAACAGGTTGTGAGTTTTTCGTTTCCTCTTTACAATCACAGTTTTAACTTGGAAAACGGAAGGTGGTCCCACATGGCTTTCAAAAAACCAAACCAAACTGAGAATGGGTTCTGTTAAGAATCAAAAACAAGTTCTTCGACTGTTACTAACTCGTTCTTTTCTAATGGTGCTTATGTTTGAGAATTCAGCTGGGGAGGGACAAAATTTAAGTAGAGGTCTATGTCCAAACTGGTGTATGTGCAAAGTCAGATATGAAATATGCAGTGCATATCTCCTCCACTCATCATTTACACTGTCAGTAGCTTGTTAAATCAGGATTTGATTCATACACTGAATTTTCAGGATTTTATCCCAAGCAATTATAGACACTAACCTTGATAGTAATACATTAGAGGGTTCTTATTCTTTCATTGTACAATGATGCCTTTAATATGAAATAGCACATTATTTATAATGGGTATAGTTAATGTATCTTTTTATAGTTCTAAGTAAACAGAGGTGGTATATTTAACCTTCTATAATATACTGTATTTAGAAATGGAAATCTATATAGAATTAGATTTCGCTTCTTTGAAGGTTTACTCCTGTGGTACGGTTTAAAAATCTATTGGTCTGGGAATTCTGATCCTAACTGCAGATTGTGTGTCAATGCAACAAGGATAAAATAAAGCTGGATATTTGAGAAATGCTATATACGTATATTTGTTTCATTAAAGGTTCCAATTCATTTTAATCCTATGGCCGACGTTTCTCTTTCTTAGACCTTCTGTACCAAATGGCTTATGATAAGCGGAATCAATAACTTAAGAACAGAATTACATCGGCTCCATTGAGCAGGCCTAGACTTTAGCCTGAGTGTGAAATCTATTCCCAAGTTCTAGGGATTGACCAGGCAGTGAACTCAATCTCAGAGGCTCTGTGTCTTAGTTGGCAAAAGGGAAACTATCATCTAACCTGCCAGTCTCTTTTTATCATTAATTGATATGGATGTGAGTGTGGACAGTGGCAGGGAATATTCCATGGGGAGTTAGGGTATGCACAAGTTTCCATTTTTGTCCCCTTTCTCTGAGGGTTGAATATACATACCTTAAGTTTCTAAGGCTTCAAACGAAGCAGCCTCATCACCCAGTCATGCCCCCGATGCTGAGGTTGGACCAAGAACATTCCCTGTACTTGACAAGGCCCCCACGTTCAACCTATACTTTTGATGTTGAAGGTCCAGATCACTCTGGCCACACAGTGACAAAACACCACCCTTTAAGAGAGAATTTAAGGGACACCGGGATCAGATCCCTTGTATTATATGCACTTAGGGATATATTTATGTATTTAGAAACCCCCAATTTCTCTGTCTAAATGGGAACAGGAAATCCTAGGGAAATGACCTGTTCCGTCACCTGGGCATAATCCTCTGAAGGAAGCGGTTCTGGAGACACGGGCCAGCTGTCGTGTGTATACACGGGCATGTTCATACATGCAGTTGTGTGTCTGTGGCAGTGGGGCACAGGAGGCGGGCACGTTCTCTGAAAGCAGACCCTTCGCAATGCGCAGCGTCTCCTAATGATGAACGAAGCCATTTTAAATGTCCTTGCTCCTAGCATGTGACTAACCTGAGCATGAAGGTGGATAATGAGGGACGTTGAAGGCTGTCCCAAGGAGGAACGTCTGAGGAAACTGAGTACCCAGATGGCAAAAACCAAAACCAAACAAACAAAAAACCCAGGTGACTGGAAGACAAGGGGGCAAGTCAGCCGTGATGCTTTCAGAAGGCAGATGTGTTGGTCGGGGGTAGGAGGTAGCTTACAGCGGACCCCACCTTAGGTGGGGTTGTTTCAACAGGAGATACTGAGAATCCAGGCAGGGTGTGGAGCAGAAGTTAGAGACCATGACCTGTAACATCCTTCCCCAGGCAACTCTGTGACTAACTCATTGTAATGGATAAAGTGCTGGGATAGAACCAACTCGAAAGAGTCCACCTGTGTGTCGGGTATTCCCGCTGTTTTCTAAATTGGAGACACTCCTAGCCTATTCCCAAGTTCATATCAAAGGGGTGTTGAGTTGCTTGAATCCAGTGTCCGCCCCGGCCCCGGGCTGCGCTTCCTCACAGCGCCGCTAGATGGCGCGGCCTCGGCCCTGAACGCCGTGCACCAAGGTGACAGAGCTTACTCAGCACTGCCCGCACCACGCCCTGCAAATTATTAGACTCTTCCTTAGCACAGCTACCACACAGCTGTTCCTTTTGCATAATGGAATTAGGATTGCATTGGGGAGGACAGGGTTGCAAAATTGCACCCATTCTTCTGGAAGGGCGACCCGTGGCGGGACAGCGGAGAGCAGTTCAAAGCTGCCCGCACCATCGCCTTGCCCACAGGGGGCCCACGGAGCCTTTCAAGTGGGGCGTGTCCGCACGTTGCGTGGAGGCCCTGTAGCTACTCGACTTTTGTGAAATGACAGTGGTGGCGATTTGTCTCTGTGCCTTTCGCTAAATCCTGGAATGTCCCAGTCGTACACTGCGTGCGAGGAGCCTGGAGTGCTGTCCAAGCCGGTTTCTCTTCCTCCCTTGGGCACGAGCAGAATCCGACGCCTGCCTGCAGCCTGAACTGTGTTTGAATGATGGCCTCCATGGTATGATGAACGCGCCCATATCGGGTCGAAATAATAAATCGCCAACATTCCATGTTTCATCTACATTTCCCCCATAGAAGTCCGATTTAAATTCACCAAATACTGACATATTGGTACATATACATCCATAACTAAATAAATTCATGTAATGGAAGGGGAGCAGTTTGCAAATATGAAAGCTTTAAAAATACATATTCCTACATTGCCCTATAAAGAGTTGGGCACAAAGGAATGTTCCCTGTCTTTCTAGTGTTTACTGCCAGGGCAGGCGGCCAAGACACTGTACGCAACTTAGAAGTAGAAGTGAATCCGCGGGTTTTGCTGGGGAGCAGAGTGGAGGGACAGTGAAAGCTGGGGACCATTTTATCACCACGCCGGCCCGCATGCACCCAAACCTGGAGGGGACATCGCACTAGAAGGGCCTGTGGGCTCTGTTATCTCCCGGACAGGAGAGGTGAATTTGATAACCAATGGTGGGCATCTAGGGAAACTGAGGCGGGCAAGCGGGGGCGCACGCGACTCCTCGTGCGGGTTCCGGGAGAGCAGCTGGGGCCGACCTCGCCCAGCCCGCTCTTCGCGCCGCCCGCGCGCCGCCTCCCGCCCTCCCGCCCTGGTGGCCGCAGGATTGAGGAAGTGCGTCTGGGCCGGGCCTGGCCCCGAGCGCGGCCGGAGCGCAGGGGGCGGAGGGCAGTGGCACCGCCAGGCCCCGGCCGGCTCGAGTCCCCCTGCCCCGCGCGCCCAGCCGCATCGCCGTTGCTGCCGCTTCAGGTAAGCGCTGTCTCGCCCGCGCCCCGCGCCCCGCGCCCCACGCCCCGCGCCCGCGCCCCGCCGGGTCCCAGCTGCTGCCCGCAGCCGTCCGCGGGAGCCCTGGGCCTCGCTGTGGTGGCCGGCGCTCCCGGGCCACGGAGGGCGTGCGGCGACCCCGGCCTTCCGGCCCCGCTCAGAACCCAGGCAGCCCGCGGTGTGGGGGGCTGCGCGCGGCTCCGGAGCGGAACCCCGAAACCCAGCGCGGGACGGTGCCGGGGCGGGGTGGGGGGCGCAGAGCCAAGAACTCCAAGTAGGAAAACAACCGGGGTGTCTACACGTCTTCTCGGCGTTTAAGGAAAACCGCTTCCTTCAACTTGGAGCGCGGCCGGCCGAGTGAGCGCGCATGTGAGTGAAAGTGCGCGCGGGCTGGGAAGGGGCTCCAGGCGTCCGTCTCTGCCCCGCCGGCGGCCTGGTGACGCGAGCGCGCGCGGGAGGACGGAGTATGCTGTCCCCTTCCTCCAAGTCTGTGCTCCGCGCCCAAGCGTCCCTTCTCTGATCAGTGAAAACCACCATCTTTTGGAGGCTCCGTGAGCGACCTTCCCGGAGGTGAGGGCTGCTGGGGTGGGAAGGAGCGGGAGGAGCCAGGCAGCCAGGGAAGCCAGGAAAAAGACAGAGTCATGGAGAATATGGGGTCTCTGGGGATCAGAGGGAGACGGTGAATGAGAATTTGGGGACTTCTGCGGCCAGCTGCACCCGCCCCTTCACAGTTTGAGGCCACAAAGCTTTTCTCCCGCAAACACATCCCCACGTGGGTATCAGAGAGGCAGAGAGACAGGCGCCTCTCACGTGTTCTCCAAGTGCCCTGGACATTAAAAAGGGACTAGAATATGCACAGTTTTGGACAACGTTAACATCCAATGCCTTTTGTGATTTAACTTAATTACATTTGCTTATATCCTGGGAGAATAAAGAGGTTAAACTTAATAACAACAATTTTAAAAATTAAAAATATGTATTAAGAAAGAAATTAAATTTAAAACATACATCTGAAGCTAATACAAAATGCTGAATGCAATTGAAAAATAAAAATTTTTAAATCGTAAAAAAAGAAAAACAAAAAACAACAACCCATAAAACCCAAAAGGAGATCTTGGGGCCTGTGAAACCTTTCTGTTCCCCAGGTTTCCACATCTTGGGGGTGGCCCCAGCATCGATTCTTCGGCTCAGTTGCTAGGAGTTAGCCTCTGTCCCGTTCCCTTGTCCCTTGAATTTATCTGTTAGCAAGTCCTGTTGGAACGTGTCTAGATCCATGCCCTTCCTTCTCACAGCATCCTGTACTATTCTAATCCTCCCCATGGCCATTCCTTCTGTTTGACAGCCAGAATGATTTGTTGTTGTTTTTTTTTTTTTTTTTGGTTTTTTGGGGTTTTTTTTTTTTTTTTAGATTTTATTTATTATTTCCAGAGAGAAGGGAAGGGAAAGAGGCAGAGAAGGAGAGAAACATCAATATGTGGTTGCCTTTCACCTGCCTCCAGCCACAGACTTGGCTGGAGACCTGGCTTGCAACCTGCTTATGTGCCCTGGCTGGGGAATCGAACCAGCGACCTTTGGGTTTGCAGGCCGGCACCTTATCCACTGTGCTACCAGCCAGGGCCAGAATGATTTGTTTTTAATATGTGAAGCAGATAATGCCATTGCTGTGCTTGGAATCCTTCAATAGCTTTCCTCGTGTGTGGCATGATGTCCAGGAGGCCTTTGTGGTGCACGCCCAGCCAATCTGGTCTCTGCCACCTCAGACCAGCTGGTCATTGCCCCCGGCCAGCCTGCAGCCTCTCTCCCATGTCACTCTGTCTGTGTTCTTCCTGGGGTCTCTACTGAGTTCCCACATTATCTGTTAGACTTTAATTTCCTGGGGGTCTCCACTGGAGCTCCAAGGATCAGAGACTGTTCCTATCTACCTGCCAGGCTCACTGCTGCATCTAAACTTCCAGAACCATCCAGGAGGTGCCCAGGTCCTATGGACACAGTGACCAGTGGTGAATGGATAGCCTTAAATTATTGTGGCCTCATAACCCTGAAGGGCTTCTGTCCGCAAACCCCTGGGTATTTATTTGAGATTGGGACGTTCTCATTTCTTGGGTCTGCAGATGCATGATATTTTGAGGTCTGGAAATCTAACAAACACATTTTGTAGGCAAGTCAGGATTGATGGAAGGATGCTCATGGTACCAAGGGATGGCTAGGACCAGGGACCCACCATCTCCACCAGGCTTTTGATTTAAAAACAAGCTGGGTGATGTGAGCATTTCCAAGATGCTTAATTTCTAAGTGTCTTCCAACTTAGCCCTTGCTAAGCCTGCTGAAAAAAACAGGTGAGCGGGCCCAAAACCACTTGAGTTTCTGACTTAACTGGGCCCCTCTTGGCCGCTATGTGTTTCATGAATTCATGAAGTGCACTCTTCATGAAAGGCCCTAATTAAAAAAAATTGTAGAATGAATGTCAGGTTCCTTTTTATGTTTTCCTTTTTCATTAAGGATGTGGGCTGATTCACTAGGACAGTTATAGAGAATTAGCGGAAGAAAATTGGTGAGATTGAGGACAGCTCTAAGACACAGAGGCAAACACAGCTGCCTGTCAGGTTGAGGAGCCAGAGAACTATGGCTCATAAAAGGGAACAGATCAAGGTGCCAGGGGCTGAACTATGTGACGAAGAAATAGCCAACCTAACAGGTGAGGAGATAGCCAGCCTAACAGATGCACCGTTTAAAGCTGATGATAAAGATGCTCAGAGACTTGACAGACATGCTTAAGTATGGCAGATGCAGAAGGGAAGAAGTGAAGGCCATGCTAAGTGAAATGAAAAAAATTCACATGAACCAATGGTGAAGGGAAGGAAATCAACAATTGGGAACATAAGGAAGAAATAAACAGTCAGCCAGTACAGAAAAAAGAAACAATTGAAAAAAACAAAGAGAGGCTTAGGAACCTCTGGGTTGATTTTAAATGTGCCAACATTCAAATCATAGGGGTGCCAGAAGGAGAAGAGGAAGAGCGAGAAATTAAAAACCTGTGTGAAAAATTAATGAAGGAAAAGTTCCCAAATTTGGCAAAGGAAATAGATGTGTAAGTCCAGGAAGCAAAGAGAGTTCCAAACAAGCTAGACCACACCAAGACATATCATAATTAAAACACCAAAGTTTAAAGATAAAGAGGGACTTAAAAGCAGCAAGAGAAGAGTTACCTATAAAGGGATTACTAAAAGACTATCAGCTGATTTCTCAAAAGAAACTTTGCAGGCAAGAAGGGACTGGCAAGAAGTATTCACATTGATGAAAAGCAAGGACCTACAACCAAAATGACTCTATCCCGCAAAGCTATCATTTAGGATGGAAGGGCAGATAAAGTGCTTCCCAGACAAGGTAAAGCTAAAGAAATTCATCATCACCAAGCCATTATTATGTGAAATATTAGAGGGAGTTATAAAAGAAAAAGGATCAAAATCATGAACATTAAAAGGATAATAAACTCATAATGTACCAACAACAAAATCTTAAAAAATTAAAATAAAAACAAACAGCCAGAATAGGGCCAGAATCATAGGAATGGGGATCATTTTGGAGGGTTATCAGCTGGGAGTGGGGTGGGGGAGAAATGGGGAAATGGTGCAGGGGTTAGGGAACATAATTGGTGGGTACAAGACAGACAGGGAGAAGTTAAGAATAATAGAGGAAAAGGTGAAATCAGAGGACTTATACACATAACCCATGGACATGAACTAAGCGGGGTGGGACTACGGGTGGGAATGGGAGTCCTTGGGTAGAGGAGAGCAAAGAGAAAAGAATTTGTAACAACTGTAACAGCATAATCAATAAAATAAACTTGAAAAAAGAAGAACATTGGTGAGGTTTAAAGACTTGTTAAAATAATGATCATTGCAGAAAGCCCTTGAAGCCCTCTTTAGGATGTATGTACCATCAGGTAAAGAAAACATGTAATTTACAACCATAATTTGTTGAATTGGTCTGACCCTAAAAGAAGCAGTAAGAGGCAAAGATCCGTTTGATGGCATTGAGCAAAACCTGAGTTACTTCATCTTAAAACTACCTTAGTGTCTAAGCCAAAATACAGATTATAATTGAAAACTGCTCCAGGGGCAAAAGCCTCCACTGGTAAAGTGATTTTCAAAAGGAAACTGAAAATGAAAAGGGGAACAAAATGTACTGGGTGAGGGTTGGCCTAAACTATTTTAAAGGTGTTTTGTTTTTGTTTTTTTTTTTAATGTAAACACTTTATAGGGTAAGACTAGAGTTTTCAGACACAACATCTACCAGCATTGGATTTGGGGGGTGCGTTGGATATCTTGGGGAGCTGATTTCCAGAAGTCTTTAGAAGCAGACAGCAACTGCTTCCCTTTGTTTCTGAGTTACTGGAGCCTTTATTTTAAAGCAGAGGTTCTGTGTTGCTGCTTCTCCCTGTCCCCGCTCAAGTTTAAGTCCTGAACCTGCCCATTGGGGAGACACAGCCCTGTAGCACCCATCTGCTGAGCGTGTTCCTCATAGGCAGGGAGGTGGATGGCCCTGCTGGCCTCCCAGGCCCCTCCCCTCACCCAACCCCCACTGTTATTGTAAGAACCCTTCTGGCTCTGTTGTAGAAATGATAAAATCTCTGCAGCCCGGTAAGGTTGCCTGGGTGGGCAGGAGGGTGCGTGTCTATTTTTCATAGATGAGAAAACTGCAGTACATGTTTCACCTTGTGGTTACACAGTGTCGCATGACCGAGATCATTCAAGCCTTTGACCTTCATACCGTGCTTTTTTCTTTCCATATTGTCTTGGACATCATTTTTTTAAACTACATTATCACGCTCCATTTCGGAGAATGGCCGATAACCATCCTGTGCTCACAGGTGGTATAGAAAAGATACACACGCGTCACACATGGTAATGCCCTTTGGGTCACGCAGTGTACCCCAGGACTGAGCTGGGCCTGGGTCTTGCCCACCAGGCGCTTCTGGTCATTTCATCACCATGGCAGGGTGAGCACTTATGTTGGGGGATCCCTTAACCTCAGAGGGAAGAACAGCCTCCTTAGTCTTCATCTAACTCAGTTTCTCTTGATAATTCAAACCACGTGGGCTGGATCTTTCAGTGTGGCGAGCAGCAGCCCTGTGCATTGTAGGGGCAGAGTTCTGCCCACTAGGTGCCAGGTAGCACCTCACCCGCAGCTGTGACAGCCAAAAATGGCTTCAGACATTGCTGAATGTACCTGGGGGCGGGGGGCAGGGGACAGGTACCCTATATACGGCCCCTTCGCTTACCCCTGGGGCTCAGACTTGATCGGCGTCATAAGCAGCGCCCGTGCCTTCCAGAACTTTTCTCTTCGGGATTATTGCCTGATGGCCAACTTGGCATTGCGCCCCCTTCTGCGCTTCCAGAGGGGTCTGTCCTGGGCCGAGGTGTCTGCGGCACCCCAACTGGAGCGGGAACCCCTGCAGTCAGGAGTCTTGTTTCTTGTCTTGGTGTCACTGTGCATTGACAGTGACATGTGTCGATGGAACAATGACTGGACCCTTTTCCAGTAGATATTCTGCCATTGTTTGGGTTTTTTCCAGGTTCTTTTTAGGCAGACATGATTGGAGCCCAGCTGTCAAGCAGGGTGTGGGGTCGCTGTCCCTTCACTGTCCCCACCCGACCAGGTGTGTCTGTGTAGATGGACCGTGAAAAGGGATTCAACCCAGGAGAGGAAGAATACCAAGGAACCAATAGAAATATATGCAACTGTGCAGGAAGGGACCAGGCAATGATGAAACGCTTTCTGATTTTCTTTTTCTTTTTTTCCACCAGCACAAGTCGGCTTTCTGCTCAGCCATGACTGGGAGTTCGTGCCTCAGTCCTCCCCCCGGGCAGCAGTGACAGTGGCCATCGCCAGTACTGACCTGGGAGAGCAGCCACCCTGAGGGCTGATGGCTGGCATGTCAGAGCGACCACCCAGCATGTACTGGTGTGTGGGGCCGGAGGGGTCAGCCGTATGTCCAGAACTCGCCATGGACACGCAAAATGGTAAGGACAGGGCCAGCCAAGCCGGCCCGGCCTGACCCGTGGGGAGCCCAGCCACGTGAGATCAATGGGTTTTCAGCTAAAGGACCTAAAGTGTCAATTATTTGGTGAACGTTTTAGTATAAAATACATCTTGGGATTCTCACTTAAATTCTAAACGCTGAGCAATTGTGGGATGAAATTTCATGTGGACTCAAAGGTCGTAAGAGTCAGGGCAGCCCTTCATGTTGGTGAAAAAGATTGTTTTGAAAGGTGGGGGAATTTGATTTCCTGTTATAAAAATAAGATGTCTGTTAAAGAAAAATTGAAAAGCAACAGTCCATAGGAAAAAAGTCCCCCAGCGGCTCAGTGTCCCCAACACAAGCGCAGGTGAGCCTCCTGGTCCCTTCCCGTCCGCTGCTCTGGGCTGCGGGGAAGTTGTTATTTTTTTTGGCTTTATTTACACACACCCTGCTTTGTCACCTAACCTTGTATCAGTCACCTGACTCAGGGAGCAACTGCAACATCAGTTGGGAGCAGAGCACTATTGAAAATTGTTAACCTAATATCCACCCTCCTGTTGGTCGTTTTGGGTTGTTTCTAGTGTTGTTCCCGGTCGCCAGAAAGGCAAGCATTTCCACCTTGCTGAGATTGTTTCCAGAAAGTAGCTTTACGGAAACCTGCTTTCCTTTCCCCAGTCCAAGCCCTAGTCCCACCCCAGGAGAGGCTGGTCCCGCCCTGCCCAAGGAAAGCTGACCACCAGGAAAAAATCAGCGACGCTTCATGTAGAGACTGCGCTAGTCCTTTAAGAATACTTTGTAGCCCTGGCTGGTAGCACAGTGGTTGAGGCGCCGGCCTGCGAACCCAAAAGTCGCAGGTTCGATTCCCTAGCCAGGGCACATAACAAGGTTGCAAACCAGGTCTCCAATCAGGTCTGTGGCTGGAGGCAGGTGAAACGCAACCATACATGGATGTCTCTCTCCCTCTCTGCCTCTCTCCCTTCCCCTCTTTCTAAAAATAATGAAATAAAATCTTTAAAAAAAAAAAAAAAAAAAGAATACTTTGTAGCTAACATGCTTTAGACATGATCAGGGTCTTATAATACTTCCAGGTAGAGTTTGGCCAAGGATCTACATTTTAATAAGACCCATTTTTCACCTTTGGGGTTTGTGGTAAGGGGTGCGGGCCTGTGTGTGTGCCTACGTGTGCTAGGTGTGCTTTTTTACACGGCGGCCTGTTTTGACCTGTCTGTCTCCCTGCAGGCGTGCGGGTTTAGAAAGTTCATCCTTTCAGAGGCCATGAACCTGTGAGCGTTAGGTCTGTGTGTGTCCGTCCTGTCGCACACCCGTGTTCCAGGAAGGAATACGGCAAGCTTAGTAGCACCGTCTCCTGCCAGTGAGCCCGAGCCAGGGCTGCAGGGCTATTCGTTTTGACAAACAAGCCATTAGACATTCTTGCATCCCTCTGACACTGGTCAGAGTGGAAAAACCTGTCCTGCCACCTGAGGCGAGGCTCCCTGGAAAGTGGAGAGGTGAGGAGAATGTTGAGGTAGTTCAGGCCGAGAACCCTTAGTGAGGAGGCTCTTCTGGACATGGAGGATGAAGGGTGCTTGGACAGATGTCCCCGGGGTGACTCACACCCCCCACCTCAAGGAAAGAGATCCTAACTTCAGCCACCCACCTCCCAGAGCCCGGTCCTCCACCGGACTCAGCATGGACCAGAGCCGGAGAAGGAACATTCCAGAGGGTCTGCAAATCCCAGGTTTTTCATGGCTATTTTCAATGTTCTTTTCTTTCCTTCCTTTGGTGTTTTCACATCAGTGTTCAAAATAACGTCTTCATATGAGAGCCAAGTGGTTTGCTCAAGTGGGGGCTCTTCTTGCTTCCAGAAATAGAAGTAGGAAATAGGAGCAGGAAGTGTGGCTCGGGCGGTAGGAAGTCCCACATGGATGAGTGCTGCTCGGGGTCTGGCTGCCAGTCGCGTCTTTAGCACGTTCCTGAGGTCGTGTCCTACTCAGGCCTGCTGGGTGGTGTTCACGCCCTGGGGGCAAGGAGGGGTGGACAGGGCTTTCCTGTGGTCAGTCCGGTGCCCTCCGCCAACCTGGCCACAGGGTAAGGCATCCTTATTGAGCAGGTGAAGGGGAAGGAGGCTGATAAGGGACTGAGGGTGGGAGAAATGGCTGGGGGCCACTCTTGCTCGGGGACTGAAGTTAAGACAGCTGTGTTTCATGCCCACAAAGATGTGGCCAACTATGAAAGCTCTTGGCTTGATGGCACTTTTTCTTTAAGATTTTATTTATGTATTTTTTAAAATATTTTATTTATTATTTTTAGAGAAAGGGGAAGGGAGAGAGGGAGAGAAGCATCAATGTGTGGTTGCCTTTCACCTGCCTCCAGCTATAGACCTGGCTGGAAACCTGGCTTGCAACCTGGTTATGTGCCCTGGCTGGGAATCGAACCAGCAACCTTTGGGTTTGCAGACCAGCACCTTATCCACTGTGCCACCAGCTAGGGCTTAGTTATGTATTTTTAGAGAGAGGAGAAAGGAGGGAGAAAAAGAGGGAGAGAAGCATCAATGTGAGAGAGAAACATCAATTGATTGCCTCTCATATGCGCCCAGACTGGGCACTAAACCTGCAACCCAGGGTTGTGCCCTGACCTGGAATCTTAACCAGTGACCTTTCACTTTGCAGGATGACACCCGCCCAGCCCACTGAGCCACACCGGTCAGGGCTGGATGGGACTTTTAACCTTAATCAGCGGCTTAGATCCTCTCCTGATTATTTGTCCAGAATATGCTTGATTACCTCCAGCCATAGGTAGGGAGCCGACTAGCTCTCCAGTCGCAACAGCCTTTCTATGGGAAACTTAGGAAATGTAGGCTGCGGAAACCTGTCCTGCTCTCACTGAGCCTGCTCTCCTGGGCTGATCAGAACCCCTTCACCCCTTCCTTGACACGACTGAAAGCAGGTGGGTGCCTTGCCCTCCCTGTGGATTCCTGTTCAGCCTGATAAACCATCCTGCTACCTGCAAGCACAGCCAGCCCGCTGCTTCACATCTTCCCTTCCGGTATCACTGAGCTTGTGTTACTTAGTCTATGGACCAACCATTAGGCCGTGGCCACTTGGACCCAGGGGAACAGCTGCCTCCCATCTGCTCCCTCTACCCTGAGACATGCAGGCTCTCAGGAGCACCCCCATCCACCCACCCATTCTAAGTGGCCAGAGCCTGAGGGCCACCTGTGGGCTCGGCCCTCACCCACTGCCCACCTCCTCCTACCCCCCATTTGCCCCAAGCTCTCTTTATGAGGGGTGGGCAGGACACAATGGCTATGTCCCCACTGGCAGAAGCCCAGGCCCACCAGACAGGTAGGCACTCCATGGCCAGGAGGGACGTTCTTCCCAGCCAGGTGCTTTGTCCTGTGGAGAGGTCAGTGGTCTGTGAACAAGGAGGGCCTGCATGGATGTCCCAGGTCTCAGGACATCCTGAGGAGGGACAAGGATTATCTCCCACTGGCCTAATTTTCTGATCAATGGGAATCAGACCTTGCAGGAGCCATAAACAGGGACCTTTAGGACATTCTTTAATTCTCTGAGAATGGATCCCTCCCTCCCAATAACATGCACCTCCAAATTGTATCATAAGAATTTCACTTACATTTTTGGGAGTCCCAATGAATGAAAATAGGGACTTCCAGAGTCCCTTAGAAGTGCCAGTTATGCGTCCTTTTACCACCCTGGCAGTCCCTGTGTCCAGTTTGTCCAGATTCCACGTAACCATCTTGTTAATTATTCAGTGACATTTGTCCTAAAGAGAGAGAGAGAAACAGAAATATGCATAGTAAAGTCATAGAAGCCTTCTGAGCCCAAAACTCTGAAGTTATTTATAGCAGGAATACCACGTTGGTGAGACATTCTATTTTCCACTAAAAAATACTTTTGGGGATTACACTTTATCTTGCTCATTCTTGTCAGGGCTGTGCCTGGCAGCTTTTATCTCACCCATCCAGCCATTCAGGACATGTCAGCAAGTGTTGGTTTAAAATCTGCCTAACCTGGTCATTTCCAGAGGACCAAGAACAAAAGAACTCAATGTGGGCACTTGGAATTTTCAGAGACTTAAAGAGATTTCAAGCCATTGACAAGTTGTGGTTCATTATTTTGAGCATAGACCCAGGCAATGATGCAAATTTGAGGTTAGTTTTGAATACAAAAGGAAAAGAATGAGGCTCTCCAAGTTCCTTTCAGTAGCTCAGTTTGGCCCTGTGATAGCCAAGTGAGCTGTTAGAGACCTGTGGGCCACAGGTAGCCCACACTTGTGGGAGTCAGAGGTGGAGGGAGTCCGAAGTGGAGAGAGTCAGCCCCTCAGGCTGCCAACCCCACCCCAGCTGTCAAGATCAAGGACATTCCGGTGGACAGTTGCTGGGTTCTCTGCAAACATCATCAGCAGTTCTAGGTTCAAAAGCAAACAGCAAGCTCATAGCCCTGGCCGGGTTGCTCTGTTGGTTGGGGAGCATCACCCACCCCTGCACCAAAGGTTGTGGGTTCGATTCCCTGTCAGGTCACAAACCTAGGTTGCAGGTTCGGTTCCCAGATGGGGTGTTGGCCAGAGGCAACCTTTCGATGTTTCTCTCACATATATCTTTCTCTCTCTGTCTGCTTTCCTGTGTCTCTAAAATCAATAAGCACATTCTCAGGTGAGGATTTTTTTTTAAAGTAAGCAAACAGCCCAAACACTGCTAACAGTGGGCAGGGAGCTCCCTAAAATTTAGTTATTTGTGTGAAATTACACACATTCTTGTAAAACACTCCAACAATACAGATAAAGTGGTCAAGGAGTCACCTTTCCGTCCTGCCCAGATCCCTGTTAGCTGAGCGTGTTCCCTTCTCAACGCATGAGCACACGCGGTTCTCCCTGCATATTTCTGGTTTTACATGCATGATAATCCGTCAGACACATGTTCTGCAACTGTTTGCACTTGAGTTATGTCTTGGAGTTTTGTTCGTGTGTACCAGATTTGACAGCATGAATACCACCATGTTCATTTAACCAATCCCCTAGCAAAGTGCCTTTTAGTGTCTTTCTATATTTTGCTTATTATCATGAGTTGAATGTCACTGCCTATGCAGGATCAATGAATAAGCACATTAAAATTTATCAGGCCCTGGCCGTGTAGCTCAGTTGATTCGAGTGGCATCTCTGTGCCACCATTGTGGGTTCCACCCCTGGTCAGGGCACATATGAGAATCAAGCAATAAATGTGTACATAAGTGCAAAGACAAATCCATCGTTCTCTACTATAAAATCAATAAATAAAAATTAAAATCCATATTTTAAAAATTATCAAAGTGTGCCCTGGCGGGGTGGCCCAGTTAGTGGAAGACTCATCCAAAATTTGATGGGCTCGATCCCTGGTGCAAGGAAACCAATTAATGATCTCTCTCCCTCCCTGCCCCCAACCCCATACCTATCTCTCTAAAATCAATAAACATATTCTCAGGCAAGGCTTTCAAAAATTGTCCAAGTAATAATACCCGTGTAAAGAAGCGAATGGTACAGCTGTAAGGCCAAGCCCCAGTCCCAAAGGGGACTGTTTGCTGTTCCTGGTTCTGATCATTCAGGTCACTGACATTTCTCTGCATAAAGAGCTCACCCAGGCAGCTTTCCTGCACTATCTGAGGAGACAGTGCGTGTTGCCTGCCTGTCGTGATCAGTGGCCATTTCCTACAGCCCTGTGCATCTTCCTGTTCCTCCCTCCACATTGAGCTCTATCAGTGTTCCCTCCCTGGGTGTAGCTGTGACATTGGACAACAGGTTCCCATCGAGGTGACTTAGCCTGGGGACTCAATGTTTTGTGGGACCCAGGAGGTAAGCACCTCCTTTCTTCTTTTTACCTCCATTCCCCTTCTCGTCACCTACTCAGAACCTGTGCTTTGAGCCCTTGTGTATCCCAAGCGCTTTCTCAGGACAACTGCTAAGAAAGGTTGCAGAGACACCAAAGAGATGGGATGTTGGTGGAAGCTTGTTCCCTTCACCTCCTGTACGATCCCAGTTGGAAATCATCCACCTTCTGAATTTGAAAGAGGCTTCTCTGGGCTCCTTTGATGTGGTTTAGCGGGTGACCTGTTTTTTTCACCCTGGAAGCTTTTAGAATCTTCCCTTGTATACTCGTCTTCTGCAATTTCCTAACAGAAGACTGGGTAAGGGTCTTTTTTCACTGGTGCTGCTGGACGCAGGGGAAGGCCTTTGAAAAGACCTTCGAAAAGTCCTTGGCGTTGGCTTTGATAGTCATTTCCTCCTCTGCTTTTTTGCTTTTTTTGGTTGTTATTTAGTTTGTCTTGTTTTTCTGGAACTCCTGTTAGTTAAGATACAGGTTGTTTGTCTTTTCTGTCATGTTTTCCAACTCTTTTTCTCTCCAAGTTTGGAAGATGGCCTGGACTTGACCTCCCATTGAATGTTGTATTTTTGTCGTTCATTTTTCATTTTTAGAGACTCTTTCCTATTCTTGTTTCTTTTCATAGCATTCCGTCCATGTTTTATTTACACAGCCAGTGCCTTCTTGTTCTTCTGAGGATCCTAATTGGCACTTTTAAAGTTTGAAATAATTCTTATGATCTTCTCGGTTAACTTTAAATTTGATCTCTTTAAATTTGATCAAGTTCGTTGATTAAAATCAACATTTTTTTTTTTACTGTGAATTCCAGATCAACTAATCATTGCATGATTCAGAGCATTCTTTGGGAAATTTGCAATCAGTTGACTTTGTAAGCAGAGCATGGTCATAAAGTTCATAGGAAGCAACTTCCCACGATGCTAAAGGAAGTCAAGAAAATGCTGGCGGAAAAGTATTTTCTCGTTGGCACTTATTTTTGAAGTTCTTTTTAATGCCCTGCATTACCTATGCATCTTTTTTTAATTAATTGTTATTGATTTGAGAGAGAGAGAGCTAAAAGAAACATCAACATATTGTTTCACTTGCTGATGTACCCATTGGTTGCTTCTGGTATGTGCCCTCACAGGGCATTGAACCACAACCTTGATGTATTGAAACAACACTACCCAACTGAGCTACTCAGCCAGGACCTACGTATGCTTCTTCCAAGGCCTGGCTTTTTGTCTGGCTTTATTAATTCAGTATTATTAATTCAGTATTATTACTTCAAAAATGATCAAGCATCTGTTTATTGGACACACTGGTCTACGTTCCAAGGACATAGTTGGACCCTGACCTCTGCTCGCATGGGGCTTATAATTCCAGCAGGAAAAATTGGCGATGAAGAGCAGAGGAAAAGCCAGAGACGGATGCTTGGGGAAGTTAGCCTTAAAGAAAGGTGATGTGCTCAAGAGACACCACACGGCTATTTTTAATTCTATTAATGGGTAAGAACGCTTTGAGGAAGTGACATTGGCTCCCAGATGGGTTGGGTTGACCAGAAGGAAGGAGCCACAGGAGGCCGGGAAGAGGTGTGTGTTCCAAACACACTGAAAACAACGAAGAAGCTCAGCCCACCTTCCTGTGCTCACGATCCACCCCATGATATTCACCAGAGCCTGCGACAAGCTGGTCCCTGGGGAGCCAGAAAAACGTCGCCAGGGAACCACAGGCAGCACACACATGTTCCACTATCAGGAAGTGAAAGAGGCCACCGAGAAAATCAGGGTTGGCGAGTAATGTGCAAAGGGCACAACTTCGACCAGAAATTGGGGAGGGCGTCCAGGGACAGCGTGTGAGCAGAGTCCCGTGAATAGAGTGAGGACGGCAGTCCCCTGGAGAGCTGGGATGTGGCGTGCCTGGCAATGTCACCAGCGAGTGCACGCGCGGTGAAGTGGCGATGAGTTTGGGATGCCTGAGGAGTGGAGCTGGAGTGGTGGCCGTCAGGCAGGCCAGGGCAGGGCTCCGCTTTTATTCCTAGAGCGATGGGAGGTCTAGTACGCAGCACGGTCTGACCTCAGGAGCTAAAAGAGAAGGTTCGGGTGTAACTGAGGATGCAGGAACAGGGAAGGAAGACTAGGGTGGCCTGGGAATCTGTTTTGAAGAGAAGACTGTCGGGACCTATTGAGGCATTGTTAATGCAACAAACCACCACAGAACTCACGGGCTTAAAACAGCCGTAAAATTTGCCCTCACAGGTGTGGTTCAATTGGTTGGAGCATTGTCCCGAACACCGAAAGGTTGTGGGTTCGATCCTTGGTCAGGCCTGGTCCGGGTCTGGTCAGGGCATGTGCAGAAAGCAACTGATCAATGTCTGTCTGTCTCTCTCTCTCTCTCTTTCTTTCTCTCTCTGTTTCTCCCTTCCTCTCTCTCTAAATCAAGTGCAGACTGGGAAAAAAAAAGAACCAATCAAATTTATAACTTCCCAGGCTTCTACGGGTCAGGCATGGGTAGGGCTCAGCGGGGTGCACCTTCTTAGAGCAGCTCTTAGGCCCTATGCATCAGTGCCCCTCCCTCCACATGGCCTCTTTCTGGCCAGGTGCCTCCTCACCCTACAGATGTCCGGCCTCTTTGCAGCATGGCAGTTGATTTGCCAGAATTCAGAAACAGAGACTCCTAGGCCTTAGGAAGACAAAGGTCTGGAACTGTCTCCTTGTGACTCCTGCTGCCCCCTGTTGGTTAAATCAGGCCGAAAGGCAGGACTGGAATAGATTCCACCGCCCACAAGGAAGATGAGCAAAAGGTCGGTGGTGACCTTGAATACGCCATGTATATGCACCATGAGGAGTAAGAGGAAGAAGAATCAAGGATGTCCTTGCCCCTGGCTTAACTGGTGTTAATATTTAGCCATTTGGACTTCAAAAAATAGTTTAAGAAGTAAACACGCAAGTGTGGGTTCAAAAGCCCTTTTTGAGTCTCCCTCTGACTTCTGCTGTCCGTCAGCTCCCAGTTAATTAAGATTTTCAAATGTATCTTCATAAAGTTCATCATGGCTTCAGGTTTAAAATAGAATTTTAGGTTGGTTTATTCACTATTCATAGATCAATCTGATGCTTGATGTAAGATGCAAAAGTACAAAAGAAAATGCAGTGGAAAGTATTCCCTGATCCCCTGCGCCCTAGTCTTTCTGTTCCCCTCTCTTCTAAAGAATCAGAAAAAAATAATTAGTTCCCTTTCTCTTTTTTCCCCTCAAAATCAGTTTCTTAGGCCTCCATTCAAAATGGCTTTTTTTTTAAACATAAATCTTTTTTAAGTTATGATCCAGAAATTTTTTAAAGTATGGCTTATTGATTATGCTATTACAAGTGTCCCAATTTTTCCACTGTTGTCTGGTACCCCACTTCCCTCCAGCAGTTCCCCTTCCTTAGTTCATGTCCATGGGTCATGCATATAGATTCCTTGATCCAGAAATTTTATTTTCAGTTGTTTTTCTTCTAAAATATTTTTCTATTACAGTTGACATTCACTATTATATTAGTTTCAGGTGTACAACCTAGTGACTAGAGGTCTATGTAATTTATGAAGTGATCACCTCAATAAGTCTGGTACATAGTTATTACAATATTGTTGACTGTATTCTCTGTGCTATACAACATTCCTGGGACTTTTTATAACTGGCCATTTCTACTTCTTTTCTAAAAACAGACCCTTGATTTATTGTTATGATTTTTATGATTTTTTTAATCCTTACCCAAAGACATGCCTATTGATTTTAAAGAGAGGGGAAGAGAGACATTAATGTGAGAGAGAAACATGGATTGGTTCCGACTTCTCAAGGAGTAGCTTCTCACTTCAGGGAACTCATTTTTTTCAACTTGATCATTTTTCTTACTTATCTGAGTACATAGCTCTGCAATTCTTATTAGACATATTTGGAAGAGCTTCAAACATCATCTTCTATGTCTCTTCGTTTGTTTTTAGATTAAAAAAAAATTCTCGCCCAAGGGCATATTTATTGATTTTTAGAGAGAAGGGAAGGGAAAGAGAGCAAGGGTGAGAATCATTGATGTGGAAGAGAAACATTGATTAAGTTGCCTCTTGTATGTG
The DNA here is from genome assembly GCA_004026585.1 of Noctilio leporinus. Classification (NCBI taxonomy): domain Eukaryota; kingdom Metazoa; phylum Chordata; class Mammalia; order Chiroptera; family Noctilionidae; genus Noctilio; species Noctilio leporinus. The sequence goes on from PVIW01000241.1 coordinate 523,461, forward strand.
CCAAACCAGGGGACCAAACCTGCAATCCAGGCATGGGAAATGGAACTGGTGACCTTTTGGTTCCTGTGATGATGCCCAACTTAACTGAGCCGTCCTGGCCAGGGCTGTCTCTTAATTTTTTATCTGTACTTTCAAGTCCTTTGTGCCTTCACTCAGCACCCTAGTTATGTTGGCCTATAATTAGATGCCTTCCAGATTACTGATTTGTCCTTCAACTCTATCTAGTCTGGTCTACTGTCCTACTACTGTGTTTCATGGTTCAGTTCTTCTAGTTTCAATTTCCAGGCTTCTTAGTCGATTCTTGCTCATGGATGCCATGTCCTGTATCTCTCCAAGAGATGCTTATTCTGGGGTCTTGTTCCTGCTTTTGCTAACACTGGTTGTGAGAGGAGATGGACCCCTGAGATGCTGGCAGCCAGAGCCTGGGGTCCTGCTTAGGTAGCTCAGGCACTGACTCCATCTTTTCCTCTCAGATGAAGGTGGTGGTTGCTGACATCAAGTTTAATCATGAAACCAGAGAGTCCAAAGTTTGCCTCATCTCCCTTATTTCAATGACTGGGTTATTCAGTCATTGAAGGCTCTGCCTTCCCCTGGGGTGCAGCAAGAAATGCAGGTTCTCAGGTCTGACGAGACCCTGCCCAGCACAGATTTTGTCACTTTTAATGCTCACTTCCCCTTGAGGACTCTGAGACCACATCTTCTCCTGCCCTGGATGGGCAACATGCTTTCAATGGTCCTGAGTCTTTCACTACATAAGCAGGAGACTGGCTGTAGTTTTTCGTGCGTTCTGTTGGGTAGAGGTGAAGTGAGGAATGCATCTCTTCCTGCTGGTCCATCACCGGCCCTGCTCTCTGGCTGGGCTGGTGGAGTTGGATGGTTCTCCTCTATGGTATTCATCTTCCTCAAAAGTTAGCGGGTATGTGCTGGTGTTGGAATTCCCCAGGGCTGTCTGTAGTCACCACAGCCTGCACAGAGAGGGGAAGGGAGACTGCAGTAGGTTGCCCTGGGGGTGCACCTGGACTATTTACAGTGGGTGGGTTTCTCCACATGCCCCTGGCTGTTACCCATCGCCTGAGGTTTCTTGCTTCCTCTCCAGCATACAAGAAGCAGAATCCGCGCTCTCTCACTGCCTGGCACGCTATGGGTACCCCTCCCCATAGTCCCCAGCTGGTGGCCTTGGGAGCCTCCTGCCTTCTGTATCCACTCCAGGCAGCTGCAGAGCACTGCCTGTTGGCAGAATGCTAAGTGCCGCGATAGGCATGTGAGATACATAGCCTTCAAATAAATAATCAATTCTTTCTCTTTCCCGGCTGGGCCAGTTACGTGGCCTCCCCTGGAGCCCATTTGTGTTAGTGAAAAGGATCATGATGTTACGGTCAAAAGGGCAGTTTCTGGAAAATGGGTACCCTTTGATTTTATCTGGCTGTAAACCATTGAAAGCGTGGAATTTAAAACTTGGTTGAGGCTCATTTTTAAATCTGTGTACAGCTGCAAAGGGATGACCCCAAATGGAATCACAATTATTCAGTTAAAATTTTAATCACAGGTATTTCATTTAAGTGAAGGCCTTTCTTTGCCTTTAAAATGCTTTGGGCATTTTACAACATCCACGTGTGTCCTGGAAGAAAGCTCCTGGTAAAACTTGAAAGTTCTGATATTCATGAAGATCTCTTCAAAGCTCAGCCCTGAGCCGTCCGTCCGTAGGGAATCTGGTCCCGGGGAGACATTCTTGAGATGTCTGTGGTTCCCAAGGAATTGAGGAGCATCTTGCTTTAATAACCAGAAAATCACTTATGAAAACAAAGAGCCATCCTGTTGTCCAGCCAGGGTTCGGGCTCAGCTAGAATAATTTTGTGCCGCGCGAGTGGGCATTTCCATACAGGAAATACAGCTGTGAATGTGGCAGGCGCAGAACAGTGCGCGTGCAACTCGCTGGAAACCCGCAGCTGAGAGCGGCAGGGCCAGGGATGTCAGTTGTGTCTCGGACGGAAGATCTCGGAGTCTTGGTCTTAGGACAAAGGGGCAGAGAGCCGGTCTCTTCTCTTACGCGTACTTTTTTTGCACGGATATATATGTGGCAGTTGCTTTTAGCATTTCAGAGCCCATGTGGGACTCACCCATTGGGTTTCCCTCCAATCCGCATGTTAAGTACATTAACGTGCAAGTCTGCAGTGCAAGCTACTGCGGATTCCTAATCTGGGCCTTTTTGCTCGCTTCGTGTGCCTGCTTTCAGATCTGGAAGGCAGATGGCCGCCGCGGTACTGAGGCTAATCTGCTAGGGTCAGTTTTTGTTGTTGGATTTGAGGGTGCGTAGCTCCGTCTGAAGACATGCCGAGGCAAAGGAAGAGAAAATTGCTTCACGTGCTTCCTTGCCAAGATTTTAAAACATTAGTTGTTTGAATAAGGTCACTTGGTTGAAAGACTGTAAGTTTCTATCTGTAATTCTTTGATTCTTACATCCTTCCAGCATATATACATATATGTACATATATATGTACATATATGTATATGTATATACATATATACATATGTATGTGTGTATATATATATATAAAATCTTTGAATGCAATAAGTAGAAATGTTTTGTTTTCATTTTGACTTAATTATTAACTTTATATAAATCGAGTATAAACTCGCTAGGGGAAATAAGAATAAATATACAGAGCCCATCTGAAGAAAACAGTAAACCTTGGACAGAAAAAATATTTTAGTAAATAAAATGGCACTATCTTACTCTTATATGGGAAGACTTATACACATATATATATACACACACACACACATTGACTCAATACTCTTGTATATACATGTATGTGTGTGTGTGTGTGTGTGCAAGACAAATATAGATTGTTATTTCTCCCTCTTTTATACAGACTGTGGCTGGTAATGCACACTGTTCTGTCCCCTGCCAATTTCTTTTTCATACTTGTACATCAATGCTCTCATCATCATCACCATCATCACCACCGTCATCATCATTATCATCATCACTGTCATTATCATCATTACCACCACCATCACTGTCACCGTCATCCTCACCACCGCCATTATCATTCTCTTTGGCAGCTGCATGGCATGTCATTATATAGATACACCTCAGAGTATTAAGCAGCCTCCTCCTAATAGGCATTTGGGCTGATATTTTGTTGTAACAAACAATAATGCTGTAATATCTTTTCACATGTGAACAAGCGTGCTGGTACAATAAATTTCCAAAGTGATGGGTCACACAGCATATGCTTCTAAAACTCTGCCATATATCACCCAACACCTTCCATTGAGTTTTCCTATTTACCACCATCTTCCACACGCCTGACCTTGCCTGCTTCCCCGTAGCCCTGGCAACGATGTCTGTCATCAACCTTCTGCTTTTTCTTAATCTGATATGTTAAAAACTGGTGTTTGGGTACGATTTTATGTGTTTCTCTTGTGATAAGTGAGGTTTGGCATGCTTTAGCATGTGCAAGACCGACTGTATTTCCTTTTTTAACTTTCCTCCCCCTCCCTTGCTTAGCATTCTCTTAGAAGCTCTTTGGTCTTTCCTTATCAGTACCTGGGTTCTCTGTGGGTTGGCATAGCATCTAGTGGGTGTTAGCACAGAATTAGATGCCCTATCAAAGTCCACTTACAAACTCAGAAAACTGAAATTTAAATCTTTGAATGCAATGAGTAGAAATGTTTTGTTTTCATTTTGACTTAATTAACTTAATATAAATTGAGTATAAACTCGCTAGAGGAAATAAGAATAAATAGGCAGGGCCCATCGGAGGAAAACAATAAACCTTGGATAGAAAAAATATTTTAGTAAATAAAATGGCATATCTTACTCTTATATGGGAAGACTTAACCTTGTAAATATGTTAATTCTGTAATTCAGTGCAGTAGTAATTAAAAAATAAAGAGAATTTCTTTTTGGCACCTAAATGTAAGAGCTAAACTTACAAAGCTCTTAGAAGAAAACATAGGGTTAAATCGTCATGACCTTGGATTAAGCAATGGTATCTTAAATTTGATACCAAAAACACAATGACAGGCCTTGACAGGTGAGGCTCAGTTGTTTGGGTGTCATCTTGCAAAGCGACAGGTCACTGGTTCAATTCCCGATCAGGGCACATGCCTGGGTTGCGGGTCAGGTCCCTGGTTGGTGCACGCTTGAGAGGCAACTGATCAATGTTTCTCTCCCTCTCTTTCTGTCTCCCTTCCCCCTCTCTAAAAATAAACACAATCTTTTTAAGAAGTAAAACAGCGACAAGAGGAAAAATAAATTTGATTTCATCCATTTCATCAAAATAAAAGGTTTTGTGCATGAAAGACATCATCAAGGGAGTTAAAAGATGATTCACAGAATGGGAGCAAATATCTGCAAATCGTATCTCTGATAGATGGTTCGTGTCCAAATTAAATAAAGAACTCTTACAAGCCAGCAACAAAAAGAACTAAATGAGGAAAGAATCTAACAGGCCTCTATTGGAGAAGATATAGAATGGCCGATGGGCACATGAAAAGATGCCCAACTTCTTTAGTGATCAGTGAAATGCAAATCAACGCCACAATGAGGTACCACTTCACACCCCCTAGAGGTGTGGCCACCCCAGGGGAAATGCCTGGCTACCTCAGGCCCCAAATCTTGGAATGCGAAATCAGGGCACCATGACCTTTGCACTCAGCCTAAAGCAACCCTGTGCCCCAAAGAACTGCTTGGAAAGATAACAAGAAAGCGGCTGCTATGACTACGGGGCCTGATGGAACCACACTGAGAATTTACAACATTGGAATTAGCACCACTATGTTAGCTAATCTGCACCAGTAGAAATGCCTCCCTTCCATTGCTGTGATTATTCATGCCTTCCATTTCTCATAAATACCCCTTGCCTTTGCCTCCTGTTGGGGAGGGTGTTTGGGTTTCTGCCAAAATCAGTGCTTCTAAAATAGCAATTCTTTCGGATCTCAAATAAATGCTCGTTGCCTCTCGCTTTTGCCTTTTATTTGTACATTAAACCCCTGAGCCAAGCTCAGTGAATAAGATTCAGAAACCCACCAACTTGTGCGTTTAGATTGACATAATTTATCTCAGATGCCTGAGGGGTACAATGAGCACTGCAAGGTTCATAGATTTTAGACACAGACCAAATTTCTAACTTTATTTCAAATAGTAGTTCATAAGCTCTAGCTTTTATCCACAGCCCACAAAGGGTCAGGCTGCATGGTAAGCCCTTGCCATGCTTTCCTTCGTTTGAATGTCACAGTCTCCCCTGTAAGCTGGGCGCTGCACAGGGGGCGCTGTGAACATGTGTGCCCAACTAGGTGTGGCGGAGGTGACATGTCTGTCACCACCCTCTGCTCTTTCCCATGGTGCTCTGTGGTCTGGGGCCTCCTTCTCTGGCAGTATGTGCAACTAAGTCCTGGGATACTTTTATGAATCGGAAAGCCCCAGAGTGTTACCGTGAGACGGTCTAGACTCTGACCTGACATGAACCCTACCACTATTGCGCTGATGTGGCCAGACTCCAGAGCAGGTGGTGTGGAGAAGGGGCCATGGGGCCATCGTGAAGCTGTTCCCCCAAAGCTAAATACAGATGCGCAAGAGAATCCTCTTAGCAAGAGAATTCTGCACCCGTTGGCCATTCTGAAGGACACTACAGATGGACGGGATCATAGATGACCCTCATGTTGTCACAGCTCCATTTCCGTCACCCTGTGTTTTAGCACCGATCATGGTTCTCGGTAAAATACACTACTGGAAAAATCTGGGACCTTCACCCTAAATTTCCCTCTGAATTGAGAGACTTTCTTCCTTCCCCTGTGCCCTACTTTGCCGATGGCATTCAGTTAGAAATGTTGCTTTGTTCGCCTGGAAAGTAGACATATTTAAAAAATACGATTTCTCCATTATAGTAATGACAGAGAAATAACTAGAAAGCTGAGGAAAGGGGCAAAGATCCCCTTCAAATTCTGTCACATAAGAAAAACTAACATTAGCACATTGGGGTCTTTCCTCCTTGTTAGTTTCCCTGTAGTGTACGGTCTCTCTGTGTGCTCAAAGTGGGAAACATTTTAATGCATTTGATAATCATCATGAATAACCAGCATTTTTGCTACACTAAACAATATTGCCATCAACATCTTTACGCACGCATATTGTTGGCTTTTTGGTTTTTTGCATTGTGCTTTTTCAATGTGGGGAGCCAGTTCCCCGGAAGCAGGCTGGCCTACCCCTCAGTGTTCATAACCCTGTCACCTCCCTGAAGATCAGGGCACAACTGACTTTTTTGTCATCTTCAGATTGTACCATTTTATATTATGTGAGGGAGTATTGAATAAGGGAACCGTCTTACTTCTGTGGTTTTTATTTCCCCAGCAGATGGTTCCCCTTTTCATTCCAGGCCAGCGTTGGTCTGTTGACCATCCCCAGCCCCTCGAGCATGGTTTCTGTGGCAGGTGTTTGTTAAGAGTAAAATCTGGGAAGAATAGAGCAGCACCCCTTGCTCTTCCTGCTTAGCTCCTCCAGCTGCATCCCCAGGGTCTAGATCAGCACACAGTAGGCATTAAATGTTTGTAGAATTCATGAGCAGTAAGTAAATGAAATTCTGGAAGAGGAACTAAGCCTAGGAAAGGATCCACCATGTTTCTGTTTCTCTTTTGTTGCTGTTGCCTTCTCTTAAATTTTCCGTCTAATGACACAGGACCATCCCACCTTTCAGTCCCCAGAAATTCACCAAGAATATTACATTTTGAATAGGTGTCCCGTGTTCGCTTGGGCAGTGGAGGGCCGGTGTTGACAGCAGGAGCTGGGAGTCCAGGTCCCAGCTGTACTGTTCAGAGCTGGGTGGGGGATGCTTCTCGAACTACCCGGAATACTGGTCGCATCATGGAAAGTGGTGACAAAGGACCCTGCCTAGCACAGGTGTGGAGGCAGAAGTGGACTTCTCATAGCATCAGGAGCACTCAGTGAAGAGACCATTTCATTTTGCCTTTTGAAGTCAGGGGCACCTTTGCTAATTATCGACCCAGGAACGTCTCTTGGCTTCATGTCTTTTTTTTCCAGATTAGCTGAGCCAAGACTTGGTCTACCCAAGAGCGAAGAGTCACTTCAGTTCAGTGGTTGCCATCAAAGAACTAATGTATTAAGTCAGGTTGCAAGTAGTCGATTTTGTGCTGAATGCACTTCCTCTTTTACTTTTTTGTCTTAATTTCAAAATCAATACGAGCTTGGTGGAGAAAAAAAAAAAACATACAAATTGGAAAGCACAGGAAAACACAAATAGACAAAATCTCCACTCGTTTCACCTGCTGAAGACAAGTGCTGCTCGCATGTACGCACATCCTTGGGTTTTACTTTCCAAACAGGGAGACAGACTAAATTTTTATAAACAAAAATAATCAACTCTACTCATTCAAAACTGTTTTTTCAAAGCATTTTATGATACGTAATCTACCAACCTGGAATGAATTCTTTCATGTTGCCTATTTTCAAGTCATGTCAGCCAGTGCACTGGTGGTGGTGAATTTTCTTCCCTGACATTTCATAGTCCCTGTCTCAGATTCCACTCTTGTAGCTTAATATTATGTAAGTATCTTCCATACCTTTCCTTAGTCTTCTTTATCATTGGTTTTAATGTCTGCATAGTAGTTCCTGATATTGACGTACCTTGTTATGGTTACTGCTATAGTAAGTGGCCACAGGCTGGGTAGCTTAAATAAAATACACTTAACTTCTCACATTTCTGGAGATTGGAAAGTCCAAGATCAAGGTTCTGGATGAATCTGTTCTTGGTGAGGGCCCAATTCATAGATTTCAGACCACCACCCTCTCCTTGGATCCTCACAGGGCACTAATTCCATTATGGGGGCCCCACCCTCATGACCTAATCACCTCCCCAAACTCCCACCTCCTAACATCATCAAAATGTACAAACTTGAAGGGATACAAGCATGTAGCCCATAATAAGCACTAAATTGGAAAGTGGAATCCTGGAGATTTCGGGGTCCCTGAGTCAGAAAGACCGGCTTCTACTCTTTCCCCTGCTCATCACCAGCTCTGTTACTGTGAACAATGTGTTCATGTTAGTCTCTGCATCTATAACAGGACAGCATGGTCTCCACTCGTCACAGCACTGCTGTGAAATTTAATTCAGTGACACAAATTGAGCACCAGTCAGCATCTTGGTATTCTCTTTACTCTAAGCCATTCCCTGACCTTGGCCATGTACCTGGTTGGCAGGTTCCTCCCTCCACTGTCACAAGTAATTTTGCAGGGCAACCATGGCACAGTGAATTAGCTTAGGAATTTTATTTTGTTTTGTTTTGGGTTTTTTTGTTGTTGTTGTTGTTGTTGTTTTTTTTTGTCAGTGCCACATTATTCCTGTAGGTAAATTTCTAGGAGAAAAAACCATGGGTGAACTGGCACAATCTCTCTCTGAATCTTGCAAGGCCTCCCACAATGACACATGGACCCATTTCACCACACCCTGGCCTGCCATGGATGTTAGAAGTTGCTACATTTCTCACTCCACCCGGTGGACATAACATAGCATCCTACATTTGATTGTATTTTTTTTTTTTTTTTAAGATTTTATTCGTTGTTTCCAGAGAGAGAGGAAGGGAGAGCGGCAGAGAGGGAGAAAAACATCAGCATATGGTTGCCTTTCACCTGCCTCCAGCCACAGACCTGGCTGGAGACCTGGCTTGCAACCTGGTTATATGCCCTGGCTGGGAATCGAACCAGCGGCCTTTGGATGCGCAGGCCGGCGCCCCATCCACTGTGCTACCAGCCAGGGCTGACTGTATTTTCTATTTCTGGAGAAACTAGCAGTCTTGTGTATGATGTAACCTTGCATGATTTGTTTATAGATATAGGGGTGAGAAAAAGTAGGTTAATAATAATAAATGATACAATCATTTATAAATAAGTTACAATCCAAGAATAAACTGTGCTGCATGCACTTACAACTCTAAGTTGCCCGTCCTGTATAATCCCTCCTCCCTGTCCCCTTTTATTACAGTAAATCCATTTCCAGTGTGAGGTGCGGTGCCCGCAGAGAAAGCGTGCATCTGTGCTGGGAGGATTTGCCGGTCTGAGCACAGCCGGGCCTCCGTTGCTAGACTGCTGTTCTGTGGGAGACTGAGCCAGGCCCTGGTCAAGGCCACGGCTGCCTGCGCTTCCTTTCCTGACGCTGGCCCATCCAAGCAGCCCAGCGTGATGGGGCTGAGCACCAGCCATCTGGAGGTGGTGAGGGATTACCACTGAGGGTCACCCTGGGGGTCATGTGGCCCTCCACACCTCCCAGCTTCTGCATCTTGCCCGAAGAAATAAAAGGGTTGGATTTCACCGTAATCTGACCCAGAGATGAAAACTGCTGTCAGGGCTAAACCTCTAGAGCCACGCTGGCCAAGACAGAAGCATCCTTTGAGCTGAAGGCTGGGGAATCTGGCCTACAGTGGGCGAGCCCCCAGTGAGGGTGGAACCGGCAGGAAGGACAGTCCCTGCCCTGATGCTTTGGCCACATGGGGACTCTGTGGACGATGTCAGGGGAAGGTCATTAAGCAATTATGACCAGGTCAGTAGCATCGTAAAGTTTATGTATGTGTGTTCCGCTGTAAGCTGTGGGGTTGATAGATGTATATTTTTACTTTTTCCTGTTCTACCGGTGAAGATGAATGTAATTTTTAAAATGTCATGGATGTACACTAAAATGTTAGTGTCTTTTCTAGGATGCACAGAGGATGCCACAGATTTTGAATTGAGAGACAGTATTCATTTATGTTTTCTTTGGTGGGAATGAGAGAATTATATATATACCTATATATTTATAAAACTATACGTGTATACATGTATTTATAGACTATATGTATATATAGGTCAACACTTACAACTTACAGAATGAAAGACACTTTTGTATTAGCTCTCCATGGTTGTAGGGGGAAACACAGTGGAGGGAAAATTTTATTCTGATTATTTGGTCAGGAGGGATCGTTTGACAAGTATTGTTTCAGAAGAAAAACTTAGCATGTCTTCCTAGCGTATCAGGACAGAGCAGACTCCAAATCAGCAGACAAAGGCCTCTCTTCATGGTGGGAAGCCCACAGGGACCTGTAGGTCTAAGTGACATGGCTTTACAGATGGACGTCACCCTGTAACACTCATGGGATTCTGTTTTATTACTTTACCTGATGAAATCGAAGAATAATTTTCATGAGTTTTCCTGCTGTTGGAATCATTTGTTTTTCTCAAGCCTGAATTGCAGGAATGACATTTAGAGGTTGAATTATTGGCAACCAAAATATTTCTCCTAGAAACAGCTAAGGATATGAAACATCCACTGTGCCTGAAAGTATTTCTTTATAAATAGGTGATTAAATTGACGGTGATTGTCAACGACTGAATGTTCTGGTTCTAGCGGTTTTGAAATAATTTTTTAACCAAACGCTTCTTCACATGATGAACTTTAATTTACTGTCCATGTCTAGCACATTTGAATAGCAAGCTGTATAGTAATTACTATTTACCTCAACCAGGAAGATATCCATGTACCATCTCACAGCTTATTGGAATGTTTCTTGTTTTCTTGAATAACTAGAGTCCAGGTACTGAATCTTTCCACTGCATTTATAGTCTCTGCTCACTTGTTCCCCCTTCTAACTGACCTGCTCCTAAAATCAAACAAGAAACACCAACCAAAATTTAATATATATATTAAAATTATATATATGTAATATACATACACACATATATATACTACACATATATGTGTGTGTATATGAAATTTTTATTGCTAATTGCAAAATAATGACACATTGTAATAGAGAACGAAAACCGAATTCTTTTTTTATTTGAAACTGAATCATTCTAGTGTTTTACCATTACTTTCCTACTAGTTATAGTGACTTATTTCATATATTGATTAAACTGGAAAAAGCTTGGAGGGTTATATTTTTAATATGAATTTTAAGTCTGTATGAGGAAAATATTTAGAGCTGATGGTTTACTGTATAAGAGAACAGGATTATGGACAATTGTTGACTAATAGGTACAAATAACTGAATAATCACAAATAGTATAAATAAATATGTTACCCTCGTTTCAGCTTAAGCCAGAGGTCACCAATTTTCAAATATAAAGGTAGTATCTTGGGGAAAAATTACTACAAAAGTAAATATTTACTTCTAAGAAAAGGTGTCTAGTGGTGAGGAGAGGAACCTCTGCCTCTTATGCAATGTATTTTTGTATTACTTAGGGTTTTTTCAATGAGAGTGTGTTCTTGTTATATCTTCAAAGTTTTAAATAAAACAGACATATAATTCCATAACAGGGAGCTTGGGAAATAAAAAATATTTTAAAAAAATTTTATCACCAAATCCCTCCCAATCCATTATTAGTACTACTCATCATTAGCATTTTAATTTTTTTAATTAAAATATACATAACCATTCTTCTTATAATTTCAGGCAAGTAAATGAAGTTGAAAGATTCAATTAAGTGCATATTCATGAACTGATGTTTTTCCCATAATGTTCATCCATCAGTTTGGACCAGACCCCCAGCTGTCCGGTCCATGGACAAGTAGCATCCATGCAACTTAAGAAAATGAAATTCAAAACTGAAAACATCACCACCTCAAAAAACTAATAACAATATAAATAGAACGGAGTAGAGTCTTAGTTCAGATTGCACCATTTAGTCAAGATACACATACTCTTGAAAAACCAAGTTAAAGTAAAATCACCCTTTTTATTTCAGACGCACCCTCTGCCGTAGGCACCCCTCCTCCTGTTGGGGAATGTGGGCTCCAAGGTCAACTCTTTCTGTTTCTGTTCCTAATGGGAATAGAAGAGGCTACTTTGTACCTGCTCGGACACACACATACAAGCACAGGCACACACATGCACACACAGGCACACGTGTGCACGAGTCTTTTACAAGATAAGGGAGATCGTTGCTTAATTCTGAAAGGGGGCCAATGACATAATTAAGTGTCCCTTGTGATGGGTGAGGCTGCCAGTGGCCGTTCCCCCTCCAGCCCTCTCAGATGTCTCTGGGTTTCTGGCTGTAAATAATTAATGGAAATTGTTTTATGTGATAGGAAACAAAGCTGCCTTCTTCCCATCTACAACCACTTACACCCAAAGTCCTTTTCTTTTTTAAAGATTTTATTTATTACTTTTAAAGAGAGGGGAAGGGAGAGAAGCAGAGAGGGAGAGAGACATCAATGTATGGTTGCCTTTCACCTGCCTCCAGCTGTGGACCTGCCTGGAGACCTGGTTTGCAACCTGGTTATGTGCCCTGGCTGGGATTCGAACCAGCGACCTTTGGGTTCACAGGCTCTTCGCTTTTCTTCAGAGCAGGGTTTCCTGTGCTGCCATTGCTGAGAGCTCAGACCATATGGCAAATGTCAGGTCCTGCATTTAGGGTGACTATTTTGATTGACTTCTCCCCACATTCTGTTATGAAAAATATCAAACATACAGTAAAGTTGAAAGAAATCAAAGCACGTTCACCCATATACCCATCACTTAGATTCTATTAACATTTTCTAAAATTACTCTCTCACATGTCTATTTATTCCTTTATCTACCCATCATCAACCATTATTTCTAATGCATTTCAAAATTGGAAACACCTGTACACTTTATCCTCAAGTACTTTAGCATTCATACTATTGACTGCTGTTCAATATTTTTCTAGTTTTTTTAAGGTAAAGTTTATATAAAATAAAAGGTACGTCTCTTCATTGGCCTATTTGATACGTTTTTGAAACAAGACCAGTGTAATGAAATCATCATAAAGATTTAGAAACATTGCCCTGGCTGGTGTGGCTCAGCTGATTGGAGGGTTGTCCTGTAAACTGAAAGGTCACAGGTTCGATTCCTATTAAGGGCACGTACTTGGGTTGTGGGTTCAATCCCCAGTTAAGGTATATACAGAAGGCAACCAATTGATGTTTCTCTCACACAACAATGTTTCTCTCTACCCTTTCCTCTCTGTCTAAAAGCAATGAAAAAAAAAAATGTCCTCAGGTGAGAATTAAAAAAAAAAAAAGATTTAGAATCATCACCCAGACAATCTGCTCATGCCCGTTCCTTGGTAAACTCCATGCCTGCCCTTACCCCCACTAACCGCTCAATCTTCTAAATTTTTCACCCCTAGATGAGAATCATTTTGTGTGATCATTCGTCCACTCAGCATTATGTTTTCAGATTTCCACCTGTTATTTCATGACTCAGTAGTTGAAACCCTTTTCACTGCTGTGTAGTTTCCAACTGTATAGCCAGCTGTTTACCCATTTTGTTGATGGATACCTGCATTATTTGCAATTTAAAAGTATTATGAATGGGGCGGTTGTGAACGTTCTTGGATACAATTTTTAGACGTATTTGCCTTGGGTAGATACCTAAGCATAGAATTGTGGGTTATGGGGTAGGTGTATTTTTAGTTTTATAAGAAACCCCCAGACTTGTTTGCAAAGCAGTTGTGCTATTTAATGACCCCTGTTCTCGACAAGGCTTTCTGAATCTTAGCAATCTGCTGGGAGCAGTGTCCCTTGGTGGTTTCCATTTGCACTTTCCTGATGACTAATGACATTGAGTCCTTTGACTGTCTCCTAGCTGTTCCAGTCTTTGCCCGTTTTCAATTGGGTTGTTTGTCCTTTATAATTGAGCTATAGTTCTTTTTATATTCTAGATGCCATTGCTTTTTTGGATCTGTTTTGCAAATAGTTTCCTTTTATATATAATTTCCTGTTCATTTTTTTACCTTCTTTTTTTAAAGATTTTATTTATTATTCTCAGAGAGAGCGGAAGGGAGAGAGGCTGAGAGGGAGAGAGACATCAATGTATGGTTGCCTTTTACCTGCCTCCAGCTACAGATCTGACTGGAGACTTGGCTTGCAACCTGGTTATGTGCCCTGACTGGGAATCGAACCAGCGACCTTTGGGTTCCCAGGCCGACACCTTATCCACTGTGCCACCAGCCAGGGCTGATATGCTTTTGTGAAAGGAAAATGTGGAAGCTAACCTTGCTCAGAATTTACCATTTTCAAAAAGCACTTAAAACCTGTTTTTGTTGTTGTTATTATTGTTTTTCATCCCTCCCAGGAGGCAGTGGGGAGATGAGGTGGGTTTGGCTGGGGGACCAAACATAGCCCTCATTTGCCTCTTCCTGGCAAACAGGGGCTGTGAACGTGGCCAAAAACGGTAGAATTTACTCCTCTTTCTTTGCATTCCTTTCAAATAATACCTATAGAGAGAAAACTTTGACCTCCACTTTACTAGTACATTTGCAAATCTGGTGGAGGCCTTGGATTTTTCTCCCTGAAATATAGACACACACCCGTGCGCACACATCAAGTTTTACGTGTCGCTATGAGGAATGCAGGAAACCTCTGAAGCCTGTTGACCAGCCTTTCGGGGTTCGCAGACCTTGTAATCATGAGCCCCTGTTCTAGAGTCAGGGCTTTGCGTGTGTGGGGGCTGACTTCTGTCCTTCTGCTCCTTCTGTACCCAGCACGGGGACAGTGAAGCTCATTCCAAGTCCCACATCACGTGTGTGGCTTTCTAGACAGAGAAGGTATAGAGCCCCACACCCCCAGGGTTTGCTCCTTCTCCCTCCACTGGAAACATTGCAGAGAGACAATTTGAATAGGCCACCAGCCGTCCCACAAAAGCCCCTGCTTCTCTGTTGCTCTCAGTGACACCCACCTAGAAATTCCGGGCCAGGCAGCTGCCCCAGGTGACGTTCTCGCTGCAGGATCTGCACTGGCTGTGCACAGCTGCCGGGCACCTTTGCAGTCAACCAATCTCAGTGCCAGCCCTACTAGGAAGTCGCTCCAGCAGAGTGCAGGTCCCAGGGTCTGCTGTGCTTGGTGACATGGGCAGCATTTCAGGGCGACCTCTTTCTCTTCTTAAAGCCCCAGATATATGTTCACAGACAGCACCTTTCTAACAATCACCAGGAGCCAGCAGTGACAGTGACACTATGAACTTCTGTCTACGCAGGGGCCGGGGACATGGGAGGCAAACTGTCCATACCAGGCAGCGACCCCATGGCACAGTGTCCTGGAACAGAAGACATCCACACCGCGTACAAGCAGGGAGACCCCAGCAGAGCCCGCCACCTGCTCATAGAAGCCTGTGACAGCAGTTCGTCCCAGCAGGAAAAGGTAAGGCCAGGGCCAAGGCCCCGGCCAGAACTGGGGATGAAGGACGCTACTCTGATGTTCTCATTATTGTCAAATTCATAATGGGGAGTTTTAATTTTTTTTTTTAATTTTTATTATTTTTCAGAGAGAGGGGAAGGGAGAGAGGCAGAGAGGGAGAGAAGTATCAATGTATGGTTGCCTTTCACCTGCATCCAGCCACAGACCTGGCTAGAGACCTGGCTGGCAACCTGGTTATGTGCCCTGGCTGGGAATCGAACCAGCAACCTTCGGGTTCACAGGCTGGTGCCTTTTATTGTGTTTTGGAAATACCTTGTTTCATTTGTACACTTATGGGTGCCAGTTCTTCCCAGGTGACTTCTCAACCTGTCATCACCCAGGGTCACCATCACCACCTTCCCAGGAGACAAAGGAATAACTGACGTGTAAAAGCAAAAATGCTGGTCTGAAGCTTTAGTCTCCGGCACTCTTTCACACTTCTTTCATGATAAAAATAGCACATTCACCAAAAAGAGAATTTCGAAAGATGTCAAAGCTGAGACAAAAATAAGTAAAAATATTCCTAATCCATCCCAACATTCCACTCAGCAGTTGTAGTAATCTTCTCCCAGCCTGCTGATCCAAGCTATTTCTAATATAGATACAGCCTAGTGTGCCGAGCCTTCGGTGCTGCTTTTTCTCACGTAATATTATGTCGGCAGCTTGCTGTGGGATTGTAAATGCCTTCGATGCAGCTCTCTGGTGAGCATCGGACTTGAAACCTCTAACTGGCTAACGTCTAGACGGCGGCTGGTGTGTGCAGTGAGTCACTGAATCGATCCTGTGGCCTTTCTCCCTAATGCAAGTGTTTTCCTGGAATGCCCTGGGCAAAGGGGGAGGCTGTAGGTTTTTCTTCTCTGGGCATAGTGAATGTGTGACTCCACTGTCCTCCAAGTACACTGTCCCTTGTCAAGTCTTGTCAGGCATAGCTTGCAACGCCTGCCCGTTCTCTTCACTTCCAGGGTCCCGAGTTTCCCTCCAAGTCCTGCATTTCCCAGGACATCTGGGAAGGAGAGGAGCTGCACAGACTCCAGTTGAAATCCTGGAGAGTGCTGCTACCTTATAAACTCCCACCTCGTGGGCAAGTCTTCATTTCGCCTTCCATAGATGCAAGATGTAAATACAGCCCTGGCTGGGTCGCTCAGCGGGTTAACGCATCATCCTATATACCAAGGTTGTGGGTTCAATTCCTGATCAGGGCACCTACAGGAATCAACCAATGAATGCATAAAAACGTGGAACAACACATCTCTCTCTCCCTCTCTTAAGATCAATGACAAATAAATAAATAAACCAAGCTACCTTTCAAGGAATATATTTTAAATTTTAAACGATGCAAATACAGATACCTTCCTGCTATCAGGATTAAATGTGAACACAGAAAATAAAGCATTCCATGTAGCATCTGACACGTGGTAAGAGCTTGATAAATATCAGTTCCCACCCTCCGGGCTCCCTTGACCTGTTTCTGCCCCTCTCACCCTAAACTGCTCTCCAAAGACGCTGGTTGGCTACTATTCAGCAAGAAACATAGGCTTGCTTGTGGCTGTGTTAGGGGAAGTCGTGACTCAAACAGAATGCTAAACTCACGGCGGCCAGGAACCACTGCTGGATTTTTAGCCTAAGCCTAGCACGCAGTAAGCCCTCGGGAAATGTTTGCATCACGCCACCCGCCTCATTTCCAGCCTGGGTTCAACATCTGCCTCCCTAACTATGCTGACGTCCAGGTTCTGGAAAGTGCCGGGAGGACTTACGGTTTCACTGATACGACCCACCACAGCACACACACACACCTGGCATCTCTCTGAGCATCCTTTTTGCAGGGCCAGGGAGCCCATGACAAGTTGGAGCCAGTTTTACAGTCCGTCTGTGACAGCCCCCTTATGAGCTGTGTGATCTTGGACAAGTTACGCAACCTTGCTGAATCTGTATGTCCTTGTTCATGTATCTATATACTGCCTGGCCCTGGCCGGTGTGGCTCAGTTGGTTGGAGTGTCGTCCTGTAACTAAAAGGTTGTGGGTTCGATTCCCAATCCGAGCGCATGCAACCCCTGGTCAGGGCATATGCAAGAGCAACCTGTCAATGCTTCTCTCTGTCATCCATGTTTCTCTCTCTCTTCCTCTTTTTCTAAAAAGCAATGAACAAAAAGAAATGTTCTCTGATAAGGATAAAAAAAAAAACTTAAAAAAATGTTCTCGGGGGAGGGAGAGGTAGAGGCAAAGAAGGGGAGCAGCTTAGACAAGAACCTAGAATAAAGGAACCATGGACATGGACAACAGGTGGGATTGACTTTGGGGGGAATGGGTGGGGGGGGACAGAGGGGAGCAAAAAGGGGATGGATGTAATACAACAACAATAAAATTAAAAAAAAAAATATTCTGAACATTCTAAAAAAAAAAAAAAAATGTTCTGCCTGCCCCATAGGTCCAATTTCTACCCTATCCTTTTCCTCTGGGCCACCAAGAGTCCCCCTGCATGTGGCTGGAGGATCTTCATCCATGATTTCAGGCCCAAGTCCCGCCACCTGTCATGTCCATGCATGAGTAACGTGTAGGGGGTCCTCCTGAGAGCCTGGCTACCTTCTTGTTCTGAGGTCCATGCAGCATGTGTCAGATGGTTCCTGAGTTCTAGCTGGGCACCATGTGGGGATACTCAAGCAAGCCCATTCTCCTCAAGCTGTGTCCCAAAGAAATACAATGCCAGCCACTTACAGCACCCAGCTTTCTAGCAGTTACATTGAAAAATAAACAGAGGCCCTGGCTGGTGGCACAGTAGGTAAAGCACCAGTCTGCGAACCCAAAGGTCGCTGGTTCGATTCCCCAGCCAGGGCACAGAACCAGGCTGCAAGCCAGGTCTCCAGCCAGGTCCTTGGCTGGAGGCAGGTGAAAGGCAACCATACATTGATGTGTCTCTCCCTCTCTGCTTTCCTCCCTTCCTATCTCTCTAAAAATAATAAAATAAAAATAAAGTTTTAAATAAATAAATAAAGATGGGTGAAATTTTAATCATCTATTTTATTTATCCTGAAAAGATTAAAGATCATCATTTCACCCTGGCTGGGTGGCTCAGTTGATTAAAGCACCATCCTGTACCCCCAAAGGTTGCAGGTTCGATTCCTGGTCAGGGCACGTACCTAGGTTGCAGGTTCCATCCCCAGTTGGGGTGGGTACAGGAGGCAACTGATTGAGGTTTCTCTCTCCTATTAATGCTTCTCTTGTTTTCTCTCTCTCCCTCCTTCCTCCTTCCTTCCCTTCCTTTTGTTCTAAAACCAAAACACATATCCTCAGCTGAGAAGTTTTTTAAAAGATCATTATTCCAACAGGTAATCAACATAAATATTATGGATGGGACAGCTTCCCTTTGAGACCCCGTGTGATTTCACACCTTCAGTGCCTCTGGTTTTGCACGGGCTGCCCTTCAAGTCCTCAGCGGCCACGTGCAGCCGGTGGGACTGGGCAGCTCAGCTCTGGTTTTGCCCGTGGATTTCATAAAGCACGTGGGCATGAACCTCTTGGCAATTTCCAGCAGCACGACTCTCACTAGAGTCCCGCCCCTGTTCTGTGTCGACCAGGGTCAGCTCCTGAGCATCTCAGTGGCCTATGGAGACCTGGAGACCGTCCAGTACCTCCTCACGAAGAGGCAGGTGGAGCTGCCGATGGAGCCCACCGATGACAATCCAGCCGTGGTGGCGGCGCATTTTGGGCACACGGACATCGTGCATGAATTACTCGAGTCTTTACCAGGTAAATCCCAGCGCTTTGCCGCCACTCGTGGGCCCCTCTTCGGGATCAGACAGGCACCTGGGGGGCTGCGCCCCAAAAGGCTTGCTTCTTCACACTTGCACCAATCATGAGCTCCAGCGGCAACACTGCATGCCACATCTAACTCCCCGACACTCGTGACAGAAATTCACTCACACTGTGTTTGGTCAAGAACAGGATCTAACAACAAGCAAAACAGAACCAAGTGTATGAATACAAGGAATAGGCCTGCAGTTGTTAGGGGGAAAGGGATTGGGGGGAGGGGGGAGGCAGAGGCAAAGAAGGGGAGCAGCTTAGACAAGAACCTAGTATAAAGGAACCATGGACATGGACAACAGGTGGGATTGACTTTGGGGGGAAAGGGTGGGTGGGGAGGGGGACAGAGGGGAGTAAAAAAGGGATGGATGTAATACAACAACAATAAAATTAAAAAAAAAAAAAAAAAAAAGAACAGGATCTAAGTTCCTTTCTTTGACATTTAATAGACTCTATTTTTTAAAGCAGTGTTGGGTTTATAGAAACATTAGTTGGGGGAGTCCAGAGAATTCCCATATCCCACCCCCACAGTTTCCGCATTGCATTTTGTATGAATGTGGTACAATTGTTATCATTGCCGAACCAATGTTGACACAATATTGCTAACTCAAGTCCATCGTGTCCTTTAGGGTTGTATAGTCTACAGGTTAGGACAAATGTGTGGTAACATGTGCCCACCATTACAACGTCATACAGAATAGTCCGAATGCCCTAAAAATCCTCTGTGTCCCACCTATTCATCTTCCCTCCCCACCTCCAACCCCCGGCAACCCTGATCCTTTTGCTATCTCTATAGTTTCGCCTTTTCTAGAACGTCAGGTAGTTGGTATCATCTAGTACGTAACCTTTTCAGATTGACTTCTTTCACCCGGCCCTAAGCATTTCCGTTTTCTCCAGATCTTCTTGTGTCGTCACGACTCAATTCTTTTTATTGCTGAAAATTACTACGTGGTTTGGATGTGCCTTTTCGGGTACAAGTCATTTTTTTCTCTTGGTATTACCATGATGGCCTTGGATCTGCAATATTGTACAAGTTCAGTCATTGCTACAATTATAGGCTGAAGCATTGCCTGAACAGCCGTCATTGGGAATTAGGGCTTTGCTTGGGTGAAGAGCAGGCCACACAGGGTGTAGCACTTAAATGAGCCCCACACTTGCTTTAACAGCCTACAGTCACCATCTTGACATTTTTGATAATTTTTCAACAAAGGACCCCGCGAATTATGCCATGGTCCTGTTAGGGGCTATAGAACTATGCACTTTGAAATTCATTTGCAGTCAGAGTTAGTTCTGGGATGGTGCCCTCTGGTGGCTGGAGGGAGAATGAGGTGATAGGGAGAGAAATCAGAGGGCCCATGGGTGCAGATTGCGTCAAGCAGGGAAGAGCTGAGCACCCCGGGGAGCCAAGGGCTCACTCCCTGTCTTGGGGGATCCCCAAGAGTAGCTCTGGCTTAGCCCCAAAGAGTCCACACCAGCTGACTCACTCGCCTGGTTGCTCAGCTTACGGATTTTGAGCGTTTGCCAAGCATTGGACATTCTGCCGAACTTCAGAGACCCAAGGGATTTTTTCAAAAAAGGTAGTCCCAGCCATTTAGTAGCTTTTGGGCCAACGGAAGGTTAAGAAATGTGTCATCCACTATTACACAGCTAAATTTTAACCCTAAACGGCCTGTCTCCCAAGTCCATTCCCCTGTGTGTCATTCTGCCCTAGGGCAGAGGTCAGGGCTGTGTTGGGGGGAGAGGGGTGTTCAGAATCCCCCTGCCCAGAGATGGCACAGGGTTGGTTCCTTCTAATCTTACCTCCACACATTCTGCGTTCCGGTAAGATCACACTGTTTTCTATTTGGCATCATGCGACGGATGCGCAGGTGGGTGTAGGCCGATGTGGGGAGATGTAATATGCTGTTCAGAGGGACTAGACCAGAAAACACAATCCGTTGAGCCCTGTTGTCTGCCGCCAGGTCCCTGCAGCCACCAGCGGCTGCTGAACTGGATGCTGGCCCTGGCTTGTCATCGAGGCCACCTGGAGCTGGTGAAGCTCCTCGTCCTGACACACGGGGCCGACCCCGAGAGCTACGCTGTCAGGAAGAATGAATTCCCTGTCATCGTGCGCTTACCCCTCTACGCGGCCATCAAGTCAGGTGGGTCCCCCAGTCACTCCGCCCGTGAGAGCTGTCATGGTTTTGAGAGATGGGACAGTGTCACCCCCTTTACCCCTGGCTCTCCATCACCTGCGTGGACACATTTGCAGCTCCTGCTATTTGTTTCTTTTTCACAATGTCTGCATCCTCTCTTACCCCCCCCCACCCCGTCCCACCCCTTCGAGGAGATGTCAGGGACCAGCTGCATCCAATGGCCTGTTGTAGGCAGCGCTGCAAAGGGCAGGGTCCCACCCAAACTCACACTGACAGGGACTTGCCGTGTCAAGGGCAGTAATGGGCGAGTTCGACCCGCGTGAGAACCTTTGTTGTTTCATGTTGCACATTAGCGTCTGCCATCTTGGACAGGTGCAACGCGCCCCTGGTTGGAAACCCCCTGAGCTTTCCGTGTCTGCCCTCTAGGGAATGAAGACATCGCGATATTCCTGCTTCGCCACGGGGCCTTCTTCTGCTCCTACATCTTACTGGACAGTCCTGACCCCAGCAAACACCTGCTCAGAAAGTACTTCATCGAAGTTAGCACCTCGCCCAGCAGCTGTTCGGGGAAAACGGTGAGTAGTCACTGCGATGGCCGAATGGGCAAAGAAGGACTAGGGTCTGTTGTACCATGGGATGTTTTTACACCATGAGGAAAAAGGTATTGTCCTGCTGTTTGCGACAGCATGGATGGACTCGGAGGGTGTTACGCTAAGAGAAGTAAACCAGACAGAGAAGGACCAATAGCGTTTGATCTCACTTGTACGTAGAATCTAAAAAAGACAAACGCACCCTGGCTGGTGGCACTATGGATAAGGTACCAGCCTCTGAACCCAAAGGTCGCTGGTTCGATTCCCAGCCAGGGCACGTAACCAGGTTGCAAGCACTTCTCCAGCCAGGTCCGTAGCTGGAGGCAGGTAAAAGGCAACCACACACTGATGTCTCTCCCCTTCTCTGCCTCTCTCCCTTCCCCTCTATCTGGAAAAAATAAAATCTTTTAAAAATCTAAATAAATAAATAAATAAATAAATAAAACAAATGCATAGAAACAGACAGTAAAGTGGTGGTTTTCAGGGACTCGGGGTGGGGAATTGGGGAGATGTTGGTCAAAGAGTACAAACTTTATTTAAAAAATGAAAACGTTCTGGCCCTGGCCGGTGTGCCTCAGTTGGTAGGAACATTGTCCCACAGGCCAAAAGGTCTCGGGTTTGATTCCTGGTCAGGGCATTTGCCTAGGCTGCAGGTTCAGCCCGGAGGCCAGGACATGCGCAAGAGGCCAACAATCAATGATTTTCTTTCTCTGTCTCTCACTCTCTTTCCCCCCACCTTCTTCTCTCTCTAAAAGCAATGGGAAAAAGTCCTCAGGTGAGGATTAATGATAATAATAATAATAACAATAAAAGATGAATAAGTTCTGGAGGTCTAATGCACAGCATTGTGATTATAGTTTATAATACTACGTGGTGTACTTGAAATTTTCTAAGAGAATAGATCTTAAATGTTCTTACCACCGAAAAGGAATAGCAATTAGGTGACGTGAGACAGGCACTGGCTAACACTGCGGTGGTGACTATTTGACAATAGATAAGTGTATCAAATCAACACATTGTGCACCTTGAACTTACAGAAGATTAGATGTCAATTGCATCGCGGTAAAACTGGGAAAATCATATACGGGGTTTAGTTTTAATTTTCCATTTGAATAACAAAAATAGTATTGCATTACCTACGTTCATCTTCAACTTGGCTTTTTAAATTCAGCATTCTGTTATGGCCTAGGTCAGTGTCTAGGTCAGTGACTGTGACTACAAGTCTGTCCTTCAAGCACGTGTCTTTAATCAGCGGACTGAATGTAGCTGAGTTGTCTCAGTGTTTCTCCTATTGGTGGACATTTGGATTATTTCTAGATTTGGATAACCTGATTTTCTAGCATATTCGCTTACCAGGGAAACCCCCTCCCCCTTAAAAATGATTTACAGAAAAATGTGTATCTATTCTTACATGTTCACACTTCAGTCACCTTCAAAGTCCTCTCCAATGGATGCAACACACCCATTGAGATGTGTTTCCCGCTGCTCAAAACAGTTAATGAATTTGTCCGTTTTGATGCCTTTTAGTGCTTCTGCCGTTTTTTTGTTTCACTTCTTCCACGTTCAGCAAAACATTTCCTTTTGAAGACCTTTTTCATGCTGGGAAACAAAAAACAAATCGTTCAGGGCGAGATCAACAGGGAGGGTGGGGGATGGGGGTCATGCTCTGTTTGGTCAAAACCTGCTGACCACTCAGCACAGTATGGGCAGGTGTGCTCATGAATCACCCATTGAAATGGGCAAATGCGTTGAAAGAGTCTTCAAACAAAATTCATTGAAGCTGAACGCAGCCTCTCACAACACCACCAGCTGGTGCACTGACGCAGATGGGTTCCTAGAACACTCACCAAGTGGGGAAGCTGTACCGCAAGGGGCCTGCCCTCTAGGAGATAATTCCAGTTTTGCAGGTTCCCCCTCCTACAGGGATCGAAGTTGTAAGTCAAAGTGGACTACTTTGGAATCACTTCCCCAAAAAGCTGTGGGATTCACACCTTCACCAGAAATATATGGGAGTTTCCTGTCCCCTTGCCTCAGCCAGCACGAGGTATTAAGAAACCTTTACATGTTTCTCATTCTTTTTTTTAAAGATTTTTAATTTATTATTTTTAGAGAGAGGGGAAGGGAGAGAGAGAGAGAAAGAGAGAGACATCAATGTATAGTTGCCTTTCACCTGCCTCTAGCTGTGGACCTGGCTGGAGACCTGGCTTGCAACCTGGTTATGTGCCCTGGCTGGGAATCGAACCAGCGACCTTTGGGTTCGCAGGCCGGTGCCTTATCCACTGTGCCACCAGCCAGGGCTGTTTCTCATTCTGATGGGTGAAAAGGACATCTTGTTTGGCTATCCATATTTGTAATTAATAACATTGAACTTCTTTTCCTATGTTCATGAACTATTTGTATTTCCCCTTACTAGTGTTGTTGCCTACTACTGTTTGTTGGTTGTTTTCCTAAAGGGTTGTTTGTTCTAGTTGTCTCACTTGGGAGGGGCTTTATGTACATTAGAGATTTTAAACCTTTGTTTCTCATACATGCTGCCACTACTTTTGCCATCCTTTTTCTTCTTTTCTGTTACCTTTTGCAATAACTAAGATGTAAGAATACATTATCAGTGATGTCTACCTTTTTTTAACGCTTTCTCATTATAGAAAAAGGCCATTTACACCTCAATTTTATAGAAATATTCTTTTAGAGGCTCATAATATTTTTATTTTATTTTTTACATTGTAAGCTTTCATTTCTCTGTGATTTGTGTACCTGGTATGAGGGAGAGCCTAGCTTTCATCTCTTCTAGATAGTTGAGCAGTTCCAGCACAATTAGTAACATTAAGCTTCCCTTTTCCTCTGATTTGAAATGCAACTCTGTCACTCTCCCCAAGGCACACCTATTTACCTTGTGGGGTTTTCTGTACTGGTCCCCCAGCCTATTCATCTGTTTCTGGGCACACGACATACTGTTTTTGATTACAACCTATTAATGCAAGTTTTCTACTCATTTTTTTCCCACAAATATCTTGATTGCTATTAGATACTTGTCTTCCATTCTGTGCATTCCCCATGGTGACTCTTAGTGCTCATTTATGTTCTTCAGTGACACCGTGTCATTTTCCCCATGAAGGTCATTGACCCGTTTTGGTTATTTGTGTCTTCTTTATTGTTTTTGGCACTATTTGAGTGGAATTATATATCATTCTTTACTATTTCCCATTCCAACGCAATGTTACTAGGCTGGAGAAAAGCTCTTTTGTTTAATTATGTTTTATCTAGTCCCCTTACCAGCTTCTCTTATTAATTCTCATAGTATTAGAAGAATTCCTTGAGACTTTTAGGTAAATGACCAGGTCATCTGTAAATTCAAAACAGGTTTCCCTCCTCTTTCCTAACATTTATATAACTTATTTTATTTCATATCTTATTATGCATAACTGAAAGTTTCAAAGGTTAAATAATCTGGGAACCCAAAAGTCACTGGTTCGATTACCCAGTCAGGGCACATAACCAGGTTGCAAGCCAGGTCTCCAGCCAGGTCCGTAGCTGGAGGCAAGTGAAAGGCAACCATACATTGATGTCTCTCTCCCTCTCTGCCTCTCTCCCATCCCCTCTCTCTGAAAATAATGAATGAAATCTTTTAATAAATAAATAGGCCATATATTTTTTAAAATAATAGTAATCATGATAATAGCAGATTTATCTCTTTTGTTCCTGATTTTAGAAGTCCTGGCCTCAGCAACATATGAGTGTTTGCTGTAGATTTTGTGGTAAATAGATTATTGTTATAGTTAGTTTGTGTGTATTTCTTTTTGCTTAGCGTTTTTATTAGAAAAGGTTTCCGAAGTTTGTCAAATCCCTTTTTGGTAGCTTATTTATGTAAGCTTTCCTACTTTATTAATATAATGAATGATAATGGTAGATGTTGACTCTTTAATTTCTGTAATTAAAGCTAATTGGCTTGGTTTTGCTGCTGGATCTGATCTACTGATACTTTACAATTTTTGCATCTATATTTGTAGCTGAATTGATCTATAACTTGGGATATTTATTGTTTTTATGAGATTTTTTCATGTAAGGCTATGCTAGTTTTACAAAATGACTTGGGGAATTTTCTATCTTATTTTGATCTGGAGAAGTTGCATAGGAATTTTTATTGTTAAAGATAAATAAAACAGGTCTTTATTTTCTGACTTTTGAAAATGTCATTGGTCAATTCAGATTGTCTGCTTTCCCTTTTTATAGTTCATGAGATTGAATTTTTGTACAAAATTATCCATTTCTTTTAGATTTTTGAATTTGTCATCATGATGTATAGCATTTACATTTTACTTATATTTTTTCTTTTTCTCTATCTGCAGTTGTAGTTCTCTTTTCATTTATGACGTTGAACTGTTTTACTTTGTTTCTTTTGAACTTCATTAGACCAGCCAGGGATTTATATATTTTAGTGACCAATTAGCAATTTAATGTACTTGCTAGATTTTATTTATTTTTTAAAAGATTTCTTTTAGCCCTGGCTGATGTGGCTCTGTTGGCTAGAGTATTAGCCTGTCATGATGCTCTAATCAGCAAAGGCCATGGGTTCGATTCTTGGTCAGGACACAAGTCTAGGTTGTGGGTTCGATCCCTGGTAAGGCCACATAGATGCAAGCGGAAGGCAGCCAACTGATGCTTCTCTTTCCCATTTCTGTCTCTCCCTTCCTCTCCCCCTCTCTCCCTAGAAGCAATTTCTAGAAGAAAAACATAAGTCCTTGGGTATGGATTAAAAAACTGAAAGAATGCTGATATTGTACTTTCTGTACCTTGTTACCTTTCTGAGTGATAAAACAGAGATAATTACAGTATTTATCACAGAGACTAGGAATGCATTTAGCATGGGGCCTGGCACGTAGTACGTGCTCAATAAATATTAGTTAAATATTAGCCTCATGCCCCGGCTGGCTCAGTGGATTGAGTACCAGTGTGTAAACCCAAATGTCGCTGGTTTAATTCCTGGTCAGGGCACATGCCTGGTTGTAGACCAGGTCCCCAGGTAGAGGTCCTCAAGAGGCAACCACAAATTAATGTTTCTCTCCCTCTCTTTCTCCCTCCCTTTCCCTCTCTCTAAAAATAAATAAATAAAATCTTTTTTTTTTTTTTTTAAATAAATAAATATTAGCCTCACATTGCAAAAGAAAATAGTGGTCCCCTAACCCTCCCACTTACAAGTGCTCGGTGTTTTTCCCAGCATTTTCTTATCACCTTAGCAAGAACTTCAGAGAATGGAATCTGTTTTATAGATGAAAGTATTGTGGTTTAGAGACCTTTCTTACTTGTCCAAGGACAGCAAATACTAACAGTGACTCTCAGACCAGAGCCTGGGTCTCCTGAACTCGGGATTTTCCCATTTCATGGTTCCAGAACTGTACCTTCCAGCTCTTTCCCACACATCGGTGGGGCTCATGATTTTCTGTTCCTTGGAGCTCCTGGGCACTTTTTAAAATTCCAATAGTCAGGCCACACCCTAACTAACCCAAATCTCTGGGGTGGCCCCTGTAGCCCCAGTGTTTAAAAAATTCCCCAGGTGATTCCAAGGTGCTCCCAGGGTTGAGACCTGGTGCCTATAATTTTCTTGGCTTACGGTTAAAAAGAGAAGTAGCTGACATCTATCCATGATCTTTTCTATGAGCTAAACTGCTGCTACATTTGCCAAGAAAGGCACAGAGCATGGAAGTGACTATTACGTCTTGTGAATAAGAAGATGAAGAAACACAAGGTTGCTTTTCTTCTCCTTGGCCCCTTGGGGTAGAATCAAAAGAGAAAATGAAATTACAGTGCAGCCTGAGTCATAAGGATTCCTTGGGCTTCCCCAAAGCGGCAGGTACTGTTTAAAAACTTATTCAAGTCCATTTAAAGGCAAGTGCCTGGCAGGGGCTGTGTGCGGCTGGCTGCTGTCATCTCTCACCTGGGACAGCCCATTCCTGCTGCCCTGCTGGTGGGAGAGAGGGGCCCAGTGATGGCTCAGAAACCAGAGGTAAGTATTCCTAGCTTTCCAGGTGTCTGGGGAAAGTGAACCGGTGTTTTTGGTTCAGAATCTGAGACAAGGGCAGGTATGAGAAGGTGCTCTGTTGTGGCGTACTCATATTCAGGTGGCCTGAGCACACCCTCGGCTTGGCTGGCATTCTGGGCAGCAGCCGTGCTGAAGTAGCCATCCTGTTTCTGTGTGTATTTGTGGTCTGCCTCCCCTCGCCAGCTCATTGGTGTTGATTTTTTATTGTAATTGCTGCACTGTGTGTCCTATCAGGCTGCTAGGACCTGCCTCTGACAGCCATTGGGGGTCTGCAGAGAAACCCACTTGCTTTCCCACTGTCTGTGTAGGTTTGGTCAGTATTTGCTAAGGGATGACCAGGCTCCCACGCCACGTGGTCCTGGACACACTTTGAAAAGAGCAGATGCAAAGCCACTGGGGCCTGGCCAACGCCGTTCCCTGGCCTGGCTCACAGACGCCCCTGTTGAAAGCCACCAAACTCTTGCCTGAATGTTTAATGAGACGGCCTCTGTTCATGGTGAAAGCCCTGTCCATGTTTACTTTCTTGCCATGAGAAATAAGCGGACTTGTACACTGGGGCGCCCTGAAGGAGCGGGAAAACTGGGCAGTGCCAGGAGTAACCCTGTTTGCCCCCACCGCGCCGGGAGAGGGCCAGGCCTCGGGCTCCCTGGGGCCGGGTTGCGAGTTGGAAGGAGGCAAGAGCTGAAATTAATGTTGAAACAACCCCATGGGGCAAGGATTGCTCTCTATCGAAAAGTCTCTAATGATTTCAAATCCAGCAGCGCATGCTGCATTATTGTTGTTGCTGCTGTCACTTTGGAGATCAGCTCTGGCTCAGGGGCCTTATTATTTCCTGCTGACTTGCTGTTCCAATGATTGTATCTGTGCCCTGGTAGCCCGTTTTCAGAGCCGAGCCGGCCTCTTCCATCTGCGTGGTGGTGGATGTGTGAGTCGTGTCTGCAGGGGCCCTGAAAGGGAAGTGTGGCCTCTCAGTCGGAACTGGGGCCCATAGGAGTGGCGGACCGTTGATACAATTACAGATCAGCTGGTGATTGCATTACCTATTTATAGATCACCTGCTACACACTCGGGACTCCAAAGCGACCCGGTCAGAACCCTACCTTTGCACGCACATTGCTCACCAGTGGCCCTGGGTGGGAAGCACAGAGAAATGAGCAATTCGTTTTCATATAAGAAAATAGACGGTAAATCACAGCATGGACACATGTACGACCATGGTGGTGATTGCAGAAATTCGAATGAAAACAGCTCGGAAAGTGCGGTCCCATACCAATTAAGCTAGCAAAAATAAATAGAATTGCTGAGTAAGACACTTGGCAGGGTCACAGGGGGACGGGCACACCCTGGCCTTGCCTCTGACGCTGCCAATGGCTTCCATGTGTGGGGAAAGGAGTTGGCATCGTGGGACAAACACTCTAAAACTCTTCTCCCAGCGAACTGTTCTGAATTTGCTATTTCCTTTCCAAAATATACCTCTAGGACATAATTCAACAGAATAAAAATACAAGCAGCTGCCGCAACTGTGGTCACAGCACTGCTGTTTGTAATAAGAGGAAACCAGGGGAAAGAAGCCAGAATGTCCAGCAATGGGGACACCGCAGAGCCTGGAGGTGTCAGCCCACCATGGCTCCGTGACCACAGGCCACCCTCCAATTCTTACTCCTCCACGGCATCCCCAGAAAGGCCTACCTTAACCAAGAGGCCTGGCCAGATCTCCCTTGTATCTCTTTCACCTTCCTGTTCTTTGTCTTCATAGCACATAACAAAGCTTGGGGTCGTCTGTGCATTCTGCATTAATACGAATGGCCCTGATGTCACTGGAAGCTTCTCCAAAGCAGAGAACTTACACAGTTTTGCTCACTTGAGTTTGCTCTTCAGTATTGGGCCTGAAACAGGATGAATAGGTGTGTGGATGGACAGATGGTTGGATGGATGGACAGATGGATGGGTAGATACATGTATGCATGGATGGATGGGTAAATAGATGGATTCACAGATGGATGGATGGATACATGGTTGGATGGATGAATGGTGAATGGTTGCAATTTCGTATATGCAGTAACCTCCCTTCCATGTACATAGGTCTTAATAGGTAATAAAGGACTTTGCCAGACATTCTACTTTAATCTCCTACACAATCCTGTGGGGGTAGAAATGTTTGTCTTTATTTAAAAGTTGAAGCCCTGGCTGGTAGTGCAGTGGA
Source organism: Noctilio leporinus (assembly GCA_004026585.1). Classification (NCBI taxonomy): domain Eukaryota; kingdom Metazoa; phylum Chordata; class Mammalia; order Chiroptera; family Noctilionidae; genus Noctilio; species Noctilio leporinus. The sequence goes on from PVIW01000241.1 coordinate 553,415, forward strand.
TAAAGTGCCAGCCTGCGAACCCAAAGGTCGCTGGTTCAATCCCCAGCCAGGGCACATAACCAGGCTGCAAGCCAGATCTCCAGCCAGGTCCATGGCTGGAGGCAGGTGAAAGGCAACCATACATTGATGTCTTTCTCCCTCTCTGCCTCTCTCCTTTCCTCTCTATCTGGAAATAATAAATAAAATCTTTTTTAAAATTAAGAAATAAAAGTTGAAGAGAGAGTTCTGTCAACAATAAGTCAAGTAGTTTAGTTAACTACAGAGATAGTATTTGCATTTCTTGCTTTTCTCTCTAACAGCTATTGGCAACATTTTTAAGTTGGAACTAGCAACGGGAGAGTTCTTGTCAGCTTCCTGTTTTTGAAAGCAACGACTGAAATACTGCAGGGGGAAAAAGCACAGTGGTATTTATTTTCTTAAAACATGCTTGCCTAATTTTCAACAATTGCAGTGAAGAATAAAGGATACATTAAACACTTTCTGGCATGTGGCAGACTGATGGAGTCAGCCGAAGATTTTCCCTAAGTAACCACCATGATTTTGTCTTGGTGTGGGCCCTACCTGGAGTTCAACTGCAGAATTCTGTTCAAGAAGATTTCGTTATAGTTCCTGCATGTGCCTGAATTAAATGGCTCTTTGCAAAGTAGCAGGCTTTGACTCACAAAATGAAGTGAGGCCCCTGTTACAGAATCATTTATGTAACACAGAGACTTTTGGTTGTTGTCGTTGAAAGATTTGATTGGAAAAAGTATGTATTGAATTAAGAACCTTTGACAGTGATTCTTGGTTATTTTCCTTATTTGCCCCTATCTACATTATATTGTTTTGTTTTGTTTTTTCTCTCACATTCTGAACTTTGAGACTTGGGACTTTCGTAAGCACATCTTACATCTCAACATTGTTAGTTTGTCAGCGCCGGTTGGGGACATAAACCCTGATTTTCCATTGGTTTTTAATTGTCATTTCTATGCCCATATGGTTAGGGCATTTTCTTTTACTTTTAATTCAGTCCATTGATTATCAACTTTACTATGTTTCCCAAGACCCTCGAATTGCTTTCATTTGTCTCCTTCCTGTTTTGACTTCATTATGGTTTTTCTCATCTGAGTCTAATTGCTTTCATTTCCCTGCTTTCTTTGAGCTTTTCTTGCTAAGTGGGGCAGGACCGGTTATCATGTTCCACTTTTTCTGTTTTGGAATTGGGTGGTCCGAGCCACGCATGCTTCCCATTGCTTATGATGCTGTCTGTTCTAATAGACATATTCTGCTGTTGTCGCTTGATGTTTCTCTCCTACCCATGCATTATTTGAAAGGTCATTTTAACTCTCCCAATAATCGGATAACTTTCAATCCAGCTTTCATCCTCAGTTTCTGCCATTACTTTGCCCTTGTCTAAAAATAAACGATGTAGGAGGCTTCTTTTTTTGTTCCTCCCTTTTTCCCTTTTCCTTTTTCCTATTTACTTTCCTTCCTACTCAGAAGTTAATCCGTTTACGTGCAAGTTCGTATCTATTTGAAAACAATGGATTACCTTGCGCCCTACCATTCGGTGATTTCATCAGTATTATTGCAGTGGGCAACTCTATAATTCTTCTATTCGCTTTTGGCTTATTTGATCTACTATATTTGGCTCACACTTTCCTGGAATTTTCATTAGTGTTGCTTGTCCATATTTTGTCCCGGGGTTGGAACTTAAAGGTTGAGCATGGTTGCATGCGAGGGTTGTACGAGTATGGTCTTACCTTGGTTATCTCCCCTAGCACCTTTGAACTTGGCTGTGGTCTGCCCATCCATGGCTGTGTGAACACGGGAGGGACCAGGCAGCATCAGGCACCCGGTTGCAAGCCCGGTCCCATCGCCTTTGACCAGGTCAGCTCTCTGAGGCTCTTTCTGTGCAAACTATGCCCAACTTCACCGGGTTACAGGAGGGTCAGTCAGACACGTGAGCGTGAAGAGTCCCATCACCAGGAAGGTGTTATCATGCGGTCACAGCTCAATTTCTGGACCACAATCTGAGTGGGACCCTCAGGGGCAACAGATCATCCCATGTTGACTGAAATGCCATCACAGGCTGTCTTGCGAGGTAGTTTTAAACTTCCGTTTCTTGTAGAGCTTATTTCTCCTGTAACATGTGCTTGTGTTCATTTGTTTTCAATGACATCGGAGGGCCCTTCCCTCTGCATGGGTCCCCCTCTGTGTCTCAATTTCCCCTTGTCGTAAGGCTGTGAGCCCACCCCAGTGACCTCACACTCACTGATCAGCTCTGCCAAGACCCTATTTCTCATTCAGCCCCCATTCGAAGGTCCTGGGGGTTAGGACTTCAACACAGCTTTAGCAGGGAGAGGGGAAAATTCAGCCGGTAACACCATCTTTCTAGGTGTCTCCCTATTGCCTTCAGCCTGGGTCCAGCCCCTGTGGTTGTTTTACAGGCCCAGGCACGTGGCTGGACAAGGTCCTATCCCCTTCCATTTGAAACGCCCCCTCTGTGTGAGGCCTGCAGGGACTTGAACTTCACCACCCGGGGCAAGGACTGTGAGCTCAGTCAGTTCCTGTTTGTCATGTGGGCAGTGACACGTCCTCACCTCCAGCTTGCTGATTCTCTGTCCAGCGGAGTCCTGTCCCCTGGGAACCTGTGGGTTCCCAGAGCACCCCCCAGCTTGTCAGCCCCTGTCCATAGACCCTCTCCCGCAGCCTTGCCCTCTGCTGTCCTTGCTCCCACTCAGGTGGGCCCCCCGCAGTGCTCTGAGCATCTCTGCTGTAGGGTCTTCCTGTGGCTTGTTCCCCAGGCCTTTCCATGGGTCTGTCTTGTTCTCCACTGGCCAAAGACTCACAAATACGTTTTCGGTCCGTACATTCCCTCCACCCCGTTTTAGCATGTGTGTCTTCACTGAACAGCCGAACTCCTTTGACTGCCTTTGCTGTGTCACACCCCCAGTCAGTGAGCTCCAGCCTGTCCCCTGAAGGGCGTCACAGTCTCCACTGAGGAACATTCTTGCATAATTAGCCATAGGTCACAGGTCATGTGCTTGACGGGAACAATGAACTGGGGACATGAGAAGAGGTACGAATTCTGCTCTGTGGGGGGAGGTGACATCAATGCCCCCCATACAATCCCTGAGGCCTGTCCCCATCATTTGAGCAGAGGATTGACCCCTCTCCGGGCCTGTGGGGGCCTGGTTGCCAGCCCACAGCTGCCAAAGTGAAAACCCAGATCACAGCCCTGTAGACGCAACTCTTCATGGAACAATTACTGTTTTCTTCCACGGATGAAGGTTGCGCGCTGATCTGAAAGCAGCAGGTGTCATGGTGGCCCTGCAGCTCACTCACGGTGACAGTTTATGCCCAGTGGCTTCAGGAAGCGTTGTGGCAAGGTGGGTGACGGGCCTCCAGCACTGCAGCCCCCCATCACGGGACAAGGAGACCTTTCTCATGCAGAAGCACCCCCAAACCTCACTGTCCGTAATGAGCCAAATGCCCGTAAGTACATCCAGTCCTTCAACCAGTCCCACTCGCTGCCAGGGCCTTGGAAAACAAGTTTTATAAGTCATCACACCAAGCTTTTTGGAAGAGGACTTCCTTCTCTTTGGCCCCAAACTTGAAAGGCTGGGGCCCGAGGGCAAACACGCGCATTCTCCGTGAGTTGGGGCTGGCGAGGGTGCCCTAGCCACACCCTTGTTCTGGTGGGCTCCCCGTATCCAGCTGGCTCTGATTCTGTAGTTCAGCCTGCATGGATTTAATTATGCAGTTGCTGGCTTCCCTCCCTCACAACCTTGTTTATTGTGATCCTGCCCGGACTCCACGCAAATAAGTAACGAGGGCTTCGGAGCTTGCCCAGCTAGGTTTCCATGTCAAGTGTGCTGCCTTCTTCCTAACGGTGGGTTCCTTCTTCCTCTCGGCCCTGCGTAAATGCTTGGGCACTCTGTCATGTCTGTGCACCAAAAGGAAGATAAATATTTTTTATCTTCGCCCAAGGAATATTTTCATTGCTTTTAGAGAGAGAAGAAGGGGGAGAGACAGAGACAGAGACAGAGAGGAAGAGAGAGAGAGAGAAAATGGTATGAAAGAGAAACGTCTATCAGCTGCCTTCTCAGAGGTGCCCTAACTAGAGACTGAACCTGCAACCCGGGTCTATGCCCTGACCAGGAATTGAACCCGTGATCTTCTAGTCCACAGGACAGTGCTCCAACCCATTGAGCCACACTGGCCAGGCAGGGGTATAACTTTGTCAATTAAAGTTTTCACACTCACCCAAGAGCAGATAGAAATCTTACACATTTTTCTCTACTCCATCCAGCCCAGAAATCTTTTCCTCAGCTTTTCCTTTTCGTGTCTAATTAATTGAGTGTTGTCATGTTTGCAGGCTTCTCTGAGTACACCCATCCCCTGATTCCGTCTACATAAAACACATTACTAACCCCACAAGCCATCTGCCAACAGGAACGCAAGGGATGGGGGGTGGACAGAGGGCACGGCAGAGACTGTGAGACACAACCTTGGAGCACGGTTGGGACACGTTGTGCTGGTGTGGGGCTGACTATAGAAGTCTGGATATTCGGCTGAAGGCAGGCTGAGGGCGGGGAAAAGGTGAAGGATTTTGAGCAGACCTGGATATTTTTAGAATGTTCGATCTAGTGAGAGGTACGAACGGATGGATGGCGGGACTCAGTGGCTTGTGTCCCAATGCACACATGTTTGCTTGGCATCTGCTACGTGCTAGGTGGACTGTGGAGCTTTGGAGGTGCATGCAGTCCAGGTCCTGGAAGGCCACCCCACTTGCTGGGACAGGGGAGACAAGCCTTGGACTGAGCTGGTGCAGCCTGAAATTTTCGAACAGGTTCACGTAAGTCCGCTCGAGCTGCAGAGCCTGGAAAGGTTCTCAGCTTTACCGAGACTTGACCGAGGTCCCCGTGGCCTCAGTTAAGGGCTAAGGCTGGGTCCCCTCTGCTTGTGCAGCTCAGAGGACACGGAGGAGATGCGAGACGGAGAGTGTCGTTGTTGGGACAGCAGCATCTAAGCTGACCCTCCAAGGATGTTTAGGTCTTTTGCACCATACTTGGCTCATGTCATAGTAACAGTCCAATTCTTTTCTGTTGTTTTATTTATTTTTGGTGGTCCTGCAGATTTATTTGTAAGAATTTTTATAGCCCTGGACAGTGTGGCTCATTAGGTTGAAGCATCGTCCCTTAGACTGAAGGGTTGTGGGTTCGATCCCCAGTCAGGGCACATACCCAGGCTGTGGGTTTGATCCCCAGTTGGGGCGCACAGGAGGAGGCAACTGATTGACGTTTCTTGCATTGATATTCATTCTCTCTCCTCCCTTCCCCCACCCCTTCCTCTCTCTCTAAAATCAGTGAGAAAAATATCCTTGGGTGAGGATTTAAAAAAAAAAACAGAAGGCTTTTCATAGATACCCAAGATTTGTTGTTTAAAATCAGGAGTAAACCCAGCCTCCTTTGCACCTTGCACTTGGCTGCCTTTTCAGATCCGGCCCAATCCATTTAACCTTGAATGGCCTTACAGGGCGAGTGGAGGATCAGGCTGCAAACTAGACACCTTGGCCTCTTGTGCAGCTGCCTGGCCTTGGGCTGAGGACTGGCTGCATCTCTGAGAACCCAGGGAAGGATGGGGGCCGGACCCTGGGAGGGCCTTCCTGAACTTGGCTTTGCAAGGACCAGCATGTTGCCCTTCCTCTCCCCTGCTCCTTGATTCGCTGTCATGCTTTCCCATGAGAGGCCACTGTCCTTGAAAAGACCACAAGCCGAAAAGAATCCTAGGTATAGAAGTGACCTGGATAGACATTGTCATCTGGCCCAAACTGCTTATTTAACAGATTGAAGCCACCAACAATGACGCGAAGGGTGATACAGTGGTGAATTATAGGAAGAAGCCCACGAGGCTGGATTTGAGCTGGCGGCATGAGCGTGCCCTCATGTCACATACAGAGTTGTGTTCAGTCAGTGGGCCAGGAAGCAGTGACACCCCAGTAGCAGTGAGCACACCGACCACCCAGATCTGGTTTCTTACTACTGTTTTCTGCTGAAGGGAACCAGGGCTGATTCCAGGGCTGGGCTTGGAAAGTAGCAGAGACTGGAACCCCTTGTTTTCCCAGAAAGCAAGGGAGCACTCCAAGCTGATAGGGGAATATTGAAGAAACAAAAGCCCCCTGATTGGGGCTCCCACTGGCCTAATTATGCACTACCCGAGCATAAATAATAATAATAATAATAATAGTGGCAATAATAAATTATAATACTTAGAATTTTTTAAAAGAATCAGTGAGGCCATAGTAATGCTTAAAAGTCATTAAGAGGGCACTTCTGCACAGAAGAATGCCAAGTAATAAGTGTTGAAGGAATGGTAGTTTTTTGTTTTTTTTTAATGACCACTTTGCGACCAATGCACTGATGGATTTAGGCCAGGGTCAACCTTGATGCTAAAACCTCTGGGTGGAATGATGTAAGAACACAAGATACTCACTCATCTCAGACTATCACCCTCCAGGCTGCTTCCTCATCACAAAGTGAAATGTGCTTTTACAAAGAGGGGATCTGACAGAGGGCACCTAAATGAAAAGATCAGACTTGGTATCACCAACAGTGGAATAACCAGCCATCAGGTGCCCCCTACTGGTTGCAAAGAGAAGGACTCGATATTGTCTGATGTTTGCCCAAAACACCTAACTAGAATCTAAACTTTAAGAAACACAATTGAGTACATTCCGATTATGGGGCATTCTACAAGGCCACTAGAATGACTTGAAAATGTGTAAGGGCCAAGTTGAAAAAGATGTAAGCCAGGTTATAAAAAAAGTGACGTGACAACTAAGCACAAATGATTTTTGGTGGACTCCAGAGATAGGCTGAATTATTTAGGAATGAGAGGCCATGATGCCTACAATGGACTTGCAAGTGATTCAGCAAATAATGAAAAGGGTGTGTGTTTCCACGGGGGAGTAGAGAGGAAAATAAAAACGGCAATCTATTAACAATTAAAGAACCTAGGTGATGGGCATAGGTATTCATTGTGTCCCAGTTCGACTTTTCTGCAATTTTGAAATTTTTCGAAATAAAATATTGCAACGACTCTATTGCAATGACTCGGCAAAAAAAAAAGAGAGACTTAAATTCTATTCTCTTGATCCCAAATCCAGTTTGCTATCATCTGTCCCTCTTTGTCCAGGCGAATGGGGACAGAGACAGACAGAAACAGGGTTCCTTATTCTCGATTCAAAGACCAGAGCTTTGAGAGCTATAAGAAAGAAATCTAGACTTTTAAACTCTACTTCGCGAAGGAGAGGAAGACAGGCACGCTTCGCCACCTAGTGGCCAGATTGGGAAGTCCGCCTACTGCAACCACTTTGAAAAGCAGACTCCCACCACTTCACTGGTGGTATCTTTCCCACAGTCAGCCGGGTTGTGACATTTTCCCATTTACAAAATACCAGTGTTTGGCCCTCTAATCCTGATACACATTTCCAGTTGCTTTGGAGGAACAAACCAAAAAGACAATTTCCGCTCCCCAGAAACCTAATGGAGCCAAAAAATCCTTCGATAATCCGAAAGGAAGAGACATAGCCTGTTTGTGTGTATTTGGATGTCTTACCGTCACCCACCAGCAAACCGCTGGCCTTTCTGAATCCCTCTTGTGGAAATGAACAAAAGCCAACCAGACGAGGAAAGCAAAGGCGATTTATTCAGATTTATTCAGCCAGTCCCTTGAGTTTTGGCAGAGATGCAAAGGCAGGCAGAAGGGTGGCGAAGGTTTAGGGGGGCAGAGGGAAGGCTCAGGGGGTGCCCTGACTGTCAGCTGTTGCTGGGGAAGCTGTAGGTGGCCAGCTAGAAGAGGGGTGCCCTACGTGGTTGGTTGGGGTGCCTGATTGACTTTTCTGGTTAATCTAAATTGGAATTAGGGACGAAGAGTAAGGAAGCTGTCAGTTACTCTAGTCCCAGATGTTGGGGCTAATTGTTACAAATGTTATTATTTATTTCTGGGCCTGTGTGGCTCAGCGGGTTGAGCACTGATCCGTAAACGGAAAGGTTGCAGGTTTGATTCCTAGTCAGGGCACATGCCTGAGTTGCAGGTTCAATCCTAGCCAGGAAGCCTGCAAGAGGCAAGCAGTGGATGTTTCTTTCTCACATCGATGTTCTTCTCCCTGTCTCTCTCCCTCTCTTCCCCTCCCTCCGAAATCAATGAATAAAAAGTTCTTACTTCGCTTCTGGGATTGTTACTAGATAGCACACTGGCTTCCCAGGGTATTTATTATAGATAAGGGGCCTAGTTTCCTGGACAGGTTGCTGCAGATTGGGATGGGGGGTGTCAAAGTTCCATTTTTATTGATGGTCTGGCCATTATCCCTTTGTGTGTTTAGTTTCTCGCTCTGGAAGCAGCGCCCAGGGTGACAACAGCAGTGCTCATGCCAAGGTAGAGAACCCTGAAGAGAGGTCAGGAGACCGAGGTTTGGTCCTCAGCCTTCTTCCCAGTGCGGGAAAGGCCCCTGGAGCTTGGGTGGCCTCCTCTGGGCAGAGCTGCCACCATTTCTGCTTCACTCCCCACGGCTCTGTGACATGGAGCCCGTGTGGTCCCTCTAGAGGCTGCAGAGAGGACCTGCCCAGTGGGAATAGGGACCTACTGGGTCAACCCAGGCCCCAAGACGAGGCTGACTCACCCGTGAATAAATCATTGCTTTATCCCAGGCCGGCACCTGCCCTGCGCTCACCACCCACGGGTGCTCATCCCCTTTCTCCCACACCCAGGCTCTTCGCGTGAAATGGTCCCACCTCAAGCTGCCCTGGGTGGATATCGACTGGCTCATAGACATCTCCTGCCAGATCACGGAGCTGGACCTCTCGGCCAACTGCCTGTCCTCCCTCCCGTCGGTCATCCCCTGGGGCCTCATCAACCTCCGGAAGCTGAACCTCTCGGACAACCATCTGGCCGAGCTGCCCGGCGTGCAGTGCTCAGACGAGATCATCTGTTCCAGGTGGGCCCTTATCCCAGGTGCTGGGGGTGAGCAGTGGGGGCACCTCCCCAGCCTCCCACCCTCCCCCCGCCCATGCTCCCTGATGGCAGGCTTCCAGCCAAGATGAGAGAAGGGGGATCTGCCTCCCTGATGCAAACTCCCTCCTGGGCACCAGGCCCTGCCTCCCACCCCCATGAACACAGACTGAGGTGGTCTGTGTGCCCCCAAGTGCACGCTGCTTACCACAGCCTGCGGTCCTGCTTGCCATGATCCAGTCTCAGTCCTGCACATGGAAATCAGGGGGTGGCGGGGGCTGGTGGAAGCAGTGAGGCCCAGACACCGCAGCTTGGGCCTTGGGAAGCGACGGCTCTGACTGAAGTAAGAGAGAAGAAAGAATGTTGGGAGGAGCTTAGGGTCATCGGTAACCTGCAGTGGGGGAAACCTGCACACAAAAATCGGAAGAACAAGTGTCATCCAAGCAGGGCGCCTGCAGGGGTCCTTCCATGGGGCCAAACTCAAGAGCCCAGAAGGTTGAAGGCGCTTCCCAGCCACCAGGTCATGGTGCTGCTATCCCATCTATGCGAAAGGCCACTGAGACCAGGACCCCGAAAGAGAGCGTTGATGGCCTTTCCTCCATAGGACATGGTGCCAGTTAATGCAATGAATAAAAATTACATCGCTATGTTTTCTTTTTTATTGGTTTAAACATTTTATTTATTTACTTTTAGAGAGAGGGGATAGGAGGGAGAAGGAGAGGGCGAGAAACATCCATCAGCTGCTACTAACGCACCCCCAACAGGTGACCTGGCCTGAAACCCCGGCACGTGCCCTAACCGGGAATTGAACCTGCGGCCTTTTGGTCCACAGGCCAGTACGCATGAGCCATGCCAGCCAGGGCTATCACTGTGTTTTCGGTGGCCATTCTCTCTGCCTTGCGCAAGGAGCCAAAGGAAAGTGTGCCTTTGTGTTTACAGAAATAGGCGACAGGGGAGGTTGACCTGTTTCTTCTGACAATTTGGCGTCCTTCTTTTCCAACCACAGGCTCCTTGAAATTGACATTTCCAACAACAAGCTGTTACACCTCCCCCCGGGCTTCCTGCACCTCTCCAGGCTCCAAAAACTGACCGCCTCAAAAAATTACTTGGAAAAATTGTTCGAAGAAGAAAGTGGTATGTATGCTCTACCATTGGTAACCTGGCAGGATTCCTCATTTTCTTCTTGATACGGATCTTTTCACCAGTTCATACATTTTTTTTTTTTCCCCTCTTCCCTAGCCACTAACTGGATTGGTTTGCGGAAGCTGCAGGAACTGGATATTTCTGACAATAAACTGACGGACCTCCCTGCGGTTTTCCTTCATTCTTTCAAGTCACTCAGTTACCTGAATGTCTCCAGAAATAAACTGAAGATGTTCCCAGATGCCTGGGCCTGTCCTTTGGTTAGTATTCCACTGGAGCTCACAGAGGGCTCGGGGCCTCTCACCTGCTCCTCTTTGGTGGCCACGCTGGGTAGGGGGAGTGTTGATCCCATGTTATAGACCAGAAGTGTCTCAGGCAGGCACCACACCTGAAAGCCAGCCCACATCGCCCTGGGCTTGAGATGTGCCCCGTGAGACCCGCAGGCCTTCCCACATTTACAGCTTGTGCACCCAGCCCAGGATGACTTCCGCCTGAAAAAGTGGGGGCCGGGGTGGTGGTTCCTTTCAGCAGCTCTACGCTAAGAGTAAAGAAGGAATCGTCTGCTTCATCACACGACCAATGAAATGGTGTTCTTGGGTCTGGAGAAGCGGGCTCGTGAAAGCAGGCGGCACAGCGTCCAGAGTGGTGGTGTTTTCTTGCTGTTGCTTTTATCCCGGGAGATTGCCCATCCCTCGTATTAGCATTTCCATCTTAAACAGACGCGTGTGGGAAGCCGGCTTCTCTCTGGAGCCTGAACCTGAGTTGTTCCGTTATCTCCAAGGACAGTACACCAGGTGTCCTGGGAGGGAGGGAAAAGGTTGTGAGCCACCATTGTCCTCCCCCCCGACAATCCTGGAAAATGGGACAGCCTCCATGTGCAGCCTCTGAATTAACTGAGTCACATTTATGACAGAGCCGCGGTGCCCAGGTCTTGTTTTTAAATGAAATTGGGCCAGCCTTTCTCCTCGGCACCACCGCATTTAAAAAGCTGTTTCCTCCCTCATTCTCTTTCTCCTCCGATGGCCAGAAATGCTGCAAGGCCTCTCACAACGCCCTGGAGTACCTGCCAGACCGGATGGCGGTCTTCTGGAAGAACCACCTGAAGGATGTGGATTTCTCAGAAAACACCCTCAAGGAGGTTCCTCCAGGACTTTTCCAGCTCGAGGTAAGTCTGTAGCACCTTCAGCTCCCACGTTTGGCTTTCACAAGAAAATCAGTCCACACCGCGGGGAAATCCGTGTCCTTCTGGGCATCGGAGACCAAAAAGCAAGCACTGAAGGAAAAGTCCAATGGTGAAAAAATATGTGTGATTACCAGCACAGATTGATAGGAAATGTGCAAAGTGACAACAGCCCTGCGAGGCAGGGGCAGGATTATGGGTTTTTACCCTCCAGGACTTTCTTTAATGTTGAAAACGGTGAGCACAGCCCAGCAGCGTGTCTGCCTGGCCTCCTCCAGTTCTGTCCCTTCTCTGGTGACACAGAGCTCTGCTGCTGCAGGAGGCCCAAAGCCAGGGACCTCCTTGTCCCTGCCCCCCTCCCAAAATGTGGCAGTTATGGGAGCTGCTTTGGGTGTGAATTCAGGAAAGTGCCTTTTTCCAAAACCCTGTGTGTCCCTGTGCCCCTCCCTGCCCACAGGGGGCTCCTTTCTCACTTTATTTTTTTATCCTTACTGATCCTAGAGAGAGAGGAAGGGAGGGAAGGAAGAAGAGAGAGAGAGACAGAGAGAGAGACAGAGAGGGAGAGAGACATCAATGTGAGAGAAATAGTGATCAGTTGCCTTTTGTACAAACTCTACTGAGGATGGGACCTGTAACCTAGGTATGTGCCCCGACTGGGAATCGAACCTGCAACCTTTCTGGTGCATAGAACGATGCTACAACCAACTGATCCACCTGACCAGGCCGAGCCAGGGCCCCCTTCCCATGTTAGGTTGTTGCAGGCTCGTCTTGGTTTCCCCGCACACTCAGATAAGAACCCTGTAAGGCAAAGTATAGATCCTATTCAGCACTTGACCTTGGACCCCTGAAAGGGGCCTGATAAGTATTTGCTGAAGGCAGCCCTGGGTGTCATGCATAGGCCCTAGCTCCCACAGGCCCTCCTCCAAGCCCTGGGAAGGCTCCCCATGTTCAGGGATCCCCAGAAGGCAGCAGGGGTCCTTCCAGCAGGCATGTTCTCAGGACAAGGGTCAAGAGCCCCAGCGTGTGTCTGCTGTGAGGAGAGGGCTGGTGGGTGAGGACACAGGTCACTACTACCCACAGGGGCACCCCTGATCACAAGGTTACATCCACTGGGAAGCCCCTTGGCCGGTCCCCTGTTCTGAGTCTGTTACCTCATACGTCACACCAACAACTGGCTTGGTTTTCTGGTACCCACGGCAGTCAGAAAAGGAGGGAGAGACCCTCATCCAGCCCTTCACCACTCAGCCCATGGGAATCCTGTCTGTCCTCCAGATTGGGGGCTGGGAGGGCCCCAGTCCCCATACGTATCGGCAGACAGGCTGGCTGATTCTAATGGCGGGGAGTGATGTGGACCCCCTTCCAGCAGGGAGGGGACAAAGTTCACAGATGAAGGCATCCTGTGCCCCCTTTGGTTAACAGACTAGTTAGCGTCCAGGAGGCCCATCCTCTCATGAAAGTGAAACTTGTCCCAAGTCCAAGGGCAGAAGCTAAGTCCTTGGTGACTGATTTGCCGGCCGGGTCTGCAGTGGTGGGTGGGCGTCAGGGCACACGGTGGCCTTAGGCTCCTGGCCAGTGCGGCTGGGCCACTGGAATGGTCACCCTCAGGGTCACCGCTACCACCTGCCTCTATCCAGGGTGTCACTTAGGTGGGCCCAAAGGGGCCTCATGATGTGCGCCCCTCCTGGGGTAACACCATGGTGCCCAGGACCTTCAGTGTCAGCCTTGTCCCCAAGATGGGCCCATTAATAACCACCACTAGTAAGAGGCTCGTATGAAACTCATATGAAGCCTCAGCTCTGAGAAGTGCCTTAGACTCCCCCTCATTCTGGAATCATTGGCTCCCATTGACCTGGGGCGGGGAGGGGTCTTCTATAAAGTGTCCCATCTGTTTGGTACCATTTCTTGAGTCTTAAGATACTCTTGAGCCCATATTATGGAACCTTGGTCAAGGTAAGCTGGTTGTGATCATTTGGCTTCACCTTTCCAGGGCACTGGCTTTTCTCTTCAGTTCCTCCTCCCCTTTGTCATTTAATGGCATCTCCATCTCTCCCTCTCTGTCCCCAGGCCCTCGCATCCTTGAAGTTACAGGGAAACCAGCTGATGGCTGTGCCACCTCCAGAGAAGTGGACCTGCAGGCACCTGAAAACCCTGGATCTCTCCAAAAACCAGTTTGGCAAGTAAGCAAGTCTGTCCCAGGCAAGTTCTGAAATGTGCAGGACATAGTTGAGCTGTCCCTCAGGGTGTGTCTCTCCTAGTTTGTTAGGGCAGTGATAACAAAGTACCCCAGGCTGGAGGACATTTATGTGTCACAGTTCTGGAGGCTAGAAGTCCAAGATCAAGGTGTCAGCAGGGTTGATTGCTTCTGAGGCCTTTCTTGGCTTGCAGATGGCTGTCTTCTCTCTGTCCCCATGTGGTCTTCCCTCTGGGCCCGGTATCCTGTGAAGACCCCTACTACTCACAGGGGTACCCCTGGCCATAAGGTCACACCCACTGGGGAACCCCTTGGCCAGTTCCCTGTTCTAAATCTGTTACCTCATACATCATACCAACAACTGGCTTGGTTTTCTGGTTTAATGCCCATTCCTGTGGCCTCATGTTAACTTAATCACCTCTTCTAACACCTCATCTTTAAATAAGGCCACATTTGGAATGCTGGGAGTTAGGACTCCAACATCTGAATTTGGAAGAGGGGAGATACAGGTTAGCCCATAACAGTGTCCCCTGTATTTCTAATTTTTAAAGGCTCTTGGAAACTCTTCTCCCTTTAGCTCGTTCAAAAGTTTTTGCCAATCACTAAGCCATATGTATATTGATTGAATAGAAAGTACCCCCAATTGCTAACCAATATGTACATATTTGGTTTGTACAGAAGATATCCAGCCATGTGGTATGAAAAATAAAGACGTTTATTGAAGAAAACACTGTACACAGGACAATGATTCCTCACTCCCCTTCAAAGTAGATACCTTGGGACTCACAGTTCTCCCAGTCGCCGTCAGCTGCCCCATTGTATTTTCCTGAATCTTATTGACAGTCTGAAATCTCTTCCCTTTCAAAGGTGATTTTAGTTTTGGGAAAATTCAGAAGTCACAGGGCACCAAATCTGGTCTGTAGGGAGGATGAGTCACCTGCATAATTTGATGTTTTGCCAGAAAAACTCTGCACAAGACATGATGCACGAACAGACATGTTGTGGTGAAGCTGCCCGTCACCAGTTGCCCATAACTGTGGCCTTCTGAATCATCTGAATGGTTTCCAGAGGAATGTTCAAGCTTAATGCAAAATGTGATGCAGATTCATTACTTGCTCAGTCATTTTGAATGCAACAACCACACAGTACACATGCTCATTCAGCAGCATCTACCACCCCCACTCACGAGTAGTACAGTGAAGTCGTCATTGTTCACTCGTGCACATTCCGATCCACTCTCCTTGGCTGCCAGGTTACACCAATGTTGCACAAACTGTTCTTGTTACATTAACAATGGCTGGACTTTCCCCAGACAGACTTCAGATGTGTTAAATAAAAAGAACCCCCCCTCTCCAAGATTGAATAAAAAGGTGAAAATCTGGGTGTGAGCCCAGGTGGCCCTTGGGGCCCTAGAGACCAACCCCCTGCGTTCAGTTGCTGATGGTCACTTCTGGAGTTCTCAGTAGAGTGTACACCCCAAAGAGAACTCCCTGGGGAGCAGCCTAAAAAGTCACATCCACTGGAACGGGCATTCCTGCCAGGCCTGGAGATGCTCACACCTGCCTGAAATGGAAAAGAGCGAGAATGGAAACCACCAGTCACGCCTGCCTTACATCACCTTCTCTAGATGTGTCTTCCCAGAGACTTGACCTGCCGGCGCTCACGTGCCAGCTGCAGGGGGCCCAACGCTCTGCTGACGGAATTTTCTCCCCTCCCCCTGCATGCTTTGGCATGACAGAGTCACACCCAAAATAGTAAGGTCGTTGTCCTGCTTTCCTCAAATTTTGACCTTTTTTTTTCCCTCCCAACAGAAATGAAGATGGACTTAAAACAAAGCGCATTTCCTTTTTCACCACCAGAGGGCGCCAGCGCTCAGGGACAGAGACAGGTGTGTGTGTAGGTGCCGGGAGATGTGGACTCAGGGCAGGTGGTTCCT
The DNA here is from genome assembly GCA_004026585.1 of Noctilio leporinus. NCBI lineage: Eukaryota > Metazoa > Chordata > Mammalia > Chiroptera > Noctilionidae > Noctilio > Noctilio leporinus. Next base: position 568,859 of record PVIW01000241.1, read on the forward strand.
TGCTACCCTTCCATAGGGCGTTACCGGCAACGCCCTGTAGAAATGCCAGAGATGTTCGCCTTGGACTGGAAAGCCTGGACGTGAACCCTGCATACGGCCGGCCTATCCCTGTTTGCTCCCCGATGAGATTAGTAGCTACTCTGTGTGGACAGCCTGCTGCATGCAAGGCGCATTACGTATGTTAGCCTTTCTTGACCCCTCGCAGTGTAGGGGGGGGATTGCGCTTTCCCACTTCACAGATGAGGAAGCTGAGGCTCCCCGAGTATTTTAGTCAGCTTGGGCTTCCATACAAAGCATGCGAGACCGGGTGGCCTCAGCAACAGAAAGGCATTTGCTCACAGCTCTGGAGGCTGGAACTCTGAGGTCGGGGTACCTGTGTGGTTTGTTCCTCGTGAGAGCAGTCCTCCTTGATTGTAGGTGGCTGCCTTCTTGCTGTGTCTTCACACGTCAGGGAGAGAGAGAGAGCCACCTTGCATCTCTTTATATAAGGGCACCAAATGCGGCACGGAGCACCCCCCACCCATGGCCTCATCGAACCTCATCACCCCCCAAAGGCTCCCACCTCAGGGGGACACAGTTCAGTCTGTGGCACCAGGGTTGACTGATGTGGTCACATTGCTGCTTGGCGGCAGAGCCAGGTTCCAACCCAGCCCCGGGGAAGGGGGCACTGTGACACTCTTACAGCCACACAACAGGATCATGTGGAGGCACCTGGGAACACAGCCACCCCTCGGTCCCACAGACTGTCCTGGCTAGGCTGTGATTTCAGGGGGGCTTGGGGTCGTCCCCCAAACCCATCAGAAATAGTACTTTTCCTAGAATGTTTGTACTGGTCACACAACAAGGCCAGTTCAACGGAGAATATTTCTAGGGAACCAAGTTCTTGTTCGTTACCTTCTGTGAGGTGAGGTGGGGAAGCATGGGTCTGTCGCTGGCATTAAACAGCCCTGCCTTTTCACCTGAAAGCTAAGACTTCTAAAGCCAGTGATGCTCATAGAAATGTTCCTCAAGATGCTGTCCAATAGAACAGGAACCAATATTTAGTTGATTTTAAATATAACTTTGGTCTTCAACTTAACAGATCTATGTTGACAAATATTCTTTAAGTACAGGTGGTGTGAGGTGGGCATAAGAAACCCCACAGAGTCCCAGACGTATTTTCAGGAGGTGAAAAAAATAGTCCATCCACCTGTTGTATTCTTGATGAACTAGTATGCTTGTATGTATACATGTGATATATGTAATCAGTCATGTATGAATGTGTTTACATGGTTGAAAATGTAACACATCATCAGGGAAACAGATAAGACTCCTAAAAATAGGCCTAAGTTCCTCAAAATAGGAATTTAATATATGACAAAAGTATTGTTTCATTTTCATGGAAAAAGAATGTTTTATTGTTTAATAAATAGTATTGGTATAACTGCTGTCCAGATAGAAAGGGAAAGTTACAACCTTGGACTTCCAACCCTAAGACAACTATAAAATTTCCTCGTGGATTTCAGATATAAGAATAAAAGAAAATAATAACATTTAAAAGAATATATGTATAATTAGGGGGGTGGGGAAGACCTTTCAAAGCTAGGCGGGAAATCCAGAAATCATTTTTTTAAGAGCTAAAATCTTGGGCTTTGGGAAAACAGACTTGGAAGAAATATTTGCAACGCAAGTTGTTGCAACAGAAATTGGCTTAAGTCCCTAATGTACAAAGACTGCTTACAAATTGATTTAAAAAAAAAAAAAAAAAAAGACAGCCCAATAGGCCAAAAACAGGCAACGGATGTAAGCAGAAAAGAAGTTCAAGGTGGCCCAGAAACAAACGTAAAGGTGCTGAACCACACTAATAGGGATATACAGTTAGGAATTTCATAACTGCCCCTTTTTAAAACAAAGGGCCTTAAGACTGTGGAAATTGAGTCCAGACGTAGGGATTTCACTTGGGAGGAAAAGAGAAATAAACACTTTCATCCCATTGAAGCCAAAATGGGGTGATGGGTGTGATGAACATCGCCAGTACGGATCACAGTCCTGTTCCCACAGCTATGCCCAGAGCTTCTTAAATTTGGCTTGATTAGTGGGAGGTCTCCAGTTTACAAACGCAGACCATGCACAGGTGTGTAACAAGGTGGACCCAGCACCCAGTGGGACTACCTACCCCCTTGTAAAGTCCCCAGAAGACAAGGGCAAAGGCACACAATGCAAAGCATCATCGGAACATGTACCAATGTTCTGGAAAGAAACAGCTGGTGGCCTGAGGGAGCATGTCTGTGGGGCTAGGTGGCATTGGCCCATGACAAAGGCTCTTGAGTCTTCTTTTTTCATCTAGAAAGTTGAGGCCCACACCTGGGTGAAGAGAAGGAGGCTGCTCGAGAATGCTTTTCCTCAGTAGGCTGATTCTCTCTGGGCTGTGGGGCCTTGGGTGAGGAATTATCTATGAAAGATAACTTGTTTGCAGAGGGACAGTCGAATTCCAAGTGAATTTATGTGCATTCATGTAGTCATATTTGTGCAGCGGCCTCATCCAAAAATAATTTGGATGGCCGTTTTTACGGTAACATTCAGGCCAGCAGAGTCATAAATAACTTATGAATAAATAATTACAGTTCATAAATACCTCTCGCTGTGCTCTCCCCTGCCTAGTCTTCATAGTTTCCACCCTGGGCCGGGCTATCTAGGACAGGTGTTGCCCCCATCTGGAATGAAAGTTCCTTCTCCCATCCACCCGTTATTTAAAGAGGCTTCATAAACACCAGATTGAAACTTGAAAGTTGGACAGCAGCAAGGCCAGGGGTTCAGATGTGTTCTCTGGGAAGAAAGATCGCCTTTCTTATTGATGGTTTTCGGTGTGAGTGCAGGCAGGCTAAAGCTGATCATTCTTTTTCACTGAGGCAAAAAAAGACGCCCCTTTGAACATTTTCTTAGGGAGCAGGGTCAAGAACAAAGCCACCTTTAAGAGTCGGTTGCATGTTTCATTCCACAGGGGCCGCCGCTTTGAGTCTCATTCAATGCTGCGGCGAAGGAAGCAGATTTCTAGGCACTGATGCCGGTGTTGTTATCACCTCCCCAGAGCCTTCTCTGCTGCCCACTCCCCCGTTACCATTGACGATGCAGCTCCCTGTGTGAAGAAAAGCCGGAGTTAAAGGAGGGGGGTATCCTGGTCAAAGGCAGCGGTGCATCGTTTCAGCCCTGCTAGAGGTTCTGCTTCCCGTTCTCGCTGTCTGGCAGAGAACGAGGAGAGAGGGCTGCGAGCTGTCTCCTCGTCTTTGACCCCTGACCCCTCTAAGGGGCCCCTCTCCTGAGCCCCCTGCCTGACCTCAGAGGTGGGATAAGGCACTTCAGAGGTGCTGCTGAAATCCGCAGCTTTGCTTCCCACCAGCGTGTGTTTCTAGGCTCCCAGCCATGCGCTTTCTCAGCGCACACACTCTGGGGCCCATGAAAATAGCAGATTGGATGCAATTTTAATGGTAGTGTCATCATTAGCCTAATTAATGAAGTGACTTAACTGCTAGAGCGTTGGCTTGGTTTTTACAGAAGGCCCTCTTAGGATGCATACAAACCAAGCCCCCGTAGTGTTGTATTTTTGTTAATGAGCTTCTTTAAATTGAAGAAGTAATCCGTGGATGTGGTCAACGAAATTTTTGAGCCGGACCAAAGGGCATGGAGGGAATATTCAGCCTCCAAATAATTTTTTCCCCAGAGACAACTATGCAATTTCATGTGTCTCTGGTAACAACTGTGTGTCTGACATAAGTGTGTGATATATATATATATATATATATATATATATATATATATATATATAGTGGAGTGTATAACTGTTATATGTTCCTATGTGTGTTTCTGGTGTACATGCATGTAGATAACACTATACAGAACACATATGTGCATTGTGGTACGTGCACACACACACGTAAATGCTTGGGGGGGTGGTTTTGCTTGCATGTCTGCACACGTTTTGTGGTTCACCAATGGAGCCTTCAGATACTTGTTCCACGCCTTGTTTCTTCAGTCCAGCGTGCTGTAGCCATGCCTGCTCTGTGATAGCTGTACGTCACCCCTTTGCCCCCTACGGGCGGGCAGCGAAGCTGTCTTCCATCTCAATGTGCCACTGAGCACCTTGTTCTCACAACCTTGCCCATGTGCAAGGGTGTCTGCTGGACCCTCCGCTGCATTAGCATCCCTAGACCCACGAGGTGCGCGTCTCACTCTGAGGTGACACCTGTGCCTCCGGCCCCTTGGCCTCCACGCCGTGACGGTTCGTACAGTCAGCTTTGCCGTTTCTTTACAGCGTACGTGCTGGAGTTTCCAGCCTTCCTAAGCGAGTCTTTGGAAGTCCTCTGTCTGAACGACAATCATCTGGATGCAGTCCCTCCCACTGTGTGCTTCCTGAAGAGCTTATCAGAACTCTACCTGGGAAAGTAAGTACCCAGCCCAGGGAGGCAGCAAACCATCCGAGGACGCAGACAGGACAGGGGTAGCTATCTACGTACCCAGGGGCAGTGGTGGGATTTTCAGAGCCAAGCCTAGTGGCTCTAAGCCGGTGGGGAAGGCAGGGATAACAATACTCTGAGTCTCTGCCACTCTGCTATGTCACAATGAGAAGAAGGCTTTGAGCCTTTCATGAGAATATGAAATAGTTCCAGCTACACTGCCTTTTCCAGAAAAGGTAGGGATAACCCTTTTTTTTTTTTTTTTTTTTTTAAATCCTCACCTGAGGATATATATGTTTATTGATTTGGGAGAGGAGGGAGAAGGAAAGAGAGGGAAACATCAATGTGAGAAAAACAATGATCAGCTGCCCTTGTATGCACCCTGACCGGGGATCGAACCCACAACCTTTTGGGGTGTGGGACGATGCTCCAACCAACCAAGCCACCTGGCCAGGACGATGGTGATTATCTTTAAGGTGGTGTAATTAGTAGACCAGATGAGAAAGTTGGCAGAAAGAACCCACGGCCAAAGACAAACCTGCCATTTATACCCCTGACTACCCAAAGAGGAAGGCTTTGAAGTCAGTATTTAAATGGAATGGTTGAAATCGGGGCCCAAGAGGTTGGGCTTGGAGTGCAGGTTCTCGGCAGCCCCTGCAGGCCTCAGAGGCTGACCGGCGGCTGCGTGTGTGTCCTGCGTGTCCCCAGCAACCCTGGCCTGCGAGAGCTGCCCCCTGAGCTGGGGCAGCTGGGCAACCTCTGGCAACTGGACATTGAAGACCTCAACATCAGCAACGTGCCTGCAGAGATCAGAAAAGAAGGTAGGCCTCCCTTAGCATCCCCTCCTTGGAAAGACAACTCAATTCCAGCTGTCCAGGGCCTGGGGTGGACACAGCTGGGTGACCCATAAAGCCCAACTTCAGCTCCCGTGTTGGCGACGATGCTGTGAAATGACCCAGAAAGCGTTAGTCACTGAGGGTGATTGTATTGCATTGACCGTGTGATAACACTACCTACGCCACGGGCCCCAAGGATATTGTCTTAAGTCATTGACTTTAGACCTCACTTGTTGGGTAACAGGTATCCTGTCTCCCCTCCCGCTGAGCTCACCCTAATAGGACACTCAGAAAGGGCTCCTCCCAGACAGGGTTCCATTTCCTCAGAGATGTGAGTGTGTCCCCATCCGCATGTCCGCAGCGGCGTCTACCTCCCCGCTCTGTGGTTCCGTGCAGGCCCCAAAGCAATGTTGTCCTACCTGCGTGCTCAGCTGCGGAAAGCGGAGAAGTGCAAGCTGATGAAGATGATCGTCGTGGGGCCACCGCGCCAGGGCAAGTCCACCCTCCTGGAGATCTTACAGACGGGGAGGGCCCCCCAGGTGATGCACGGCGAGGCCACCATCAGGACCACCAAGTGGGAGCTGCAGAGGCCAGCTGGCTCCAGAGCCAAGGTCAAGGATGGTCAGCGTGCAGAGTCCCTGTGGGTGGAAGGGAGCTTCCCTGGGCCCCTCTCCCACCTCATCAGGAGGGCCGGACTCCTTCAGCCGGGGTCAGAGGCCCAGGAAGTTTGCAGGGGCTGTTCCAGTCCTGCTCCTGCCAAGGGCAGTGAATTTCTTCACGTGACTTTATAGCTTTTCTGTGAGAGCCAAGTTGAGGCTCTGGGCCAACGACTCTTCATCCTGGCTGCCAGTTTGATTTCTTTCATTAGCTTTTTAAAGACAGTAGTGCCCAGGCTTCACCACCCCAGGCCCAAAGGTTGCAATTCAAATGGCCTGGGGTTGAGAAAGAACAACTGCTATCCAGGCAGTGAGACACGCCAGCACCTGTACTTAACAGGGAGGCGGAGAAAGCACCCCGAATATGATGCACTGTCCTGCCTGGTGCCTGAAAAGTCTGCTTTTTAAGCCCTATTTATTTTTTAAAATATTTTATTATTTTTTAGAGAGAGGAGGAGGGAGAGAGACATCAATGTATGGTTGCCTTTCACCTGCCTCCAAGCCACTGACCTGGCTGGAGACCTGGCTTGCAACCTGGTTATGTGCCCTGACTGGGAATCGAAATAGCGACCTTTGGGTTCGCAGGCCAGCACCCACCCACTGTGCCACCATCCAGGGCTTAAGCCCTATTTAAAATGAATCCTTTGGTGAACCTAGTTACCCTGCTTTCCCGTCAGTGTGAGACAGATGAAAATGGAAGTTGTTTTACATTCGAATCCGAGGGAGAAGCCCGTGAAGTAGCAGTGGGTGGAATGCAGCACGAGGCCGGAGGCATGAACACACTCGGATTGTGCCTCCCTCACCTGTGGCCAGATTTGCGGTTCCACGGAGCCACACCCAGGTGCAAAGAGGCTGCTTGTGGGAAACCGAGGGGCTCTGGGGCCAGAGGCGGCATGATTTTTCCCACAGTCCCCAACCCAGCCTTTCACATAAAATCACTGCCTAAGTCATGGAGATCCAGTTCATGTCCTGAGGCATTTAAGCCGATTGTATAATTTTTAGCATGGACTCAGAAAATGATCTTCTAAACAACTGAATCTGCCTGTTGGGGACAGGACAATCACATAGTCAACATCTCCTCGCCCAGAACAGCCCAGGAGTGAGTCCTGCTAACTCATGTCCGAAGGTTCTCTAAAGTGACCAGGACCTCTGGGTTCACTCCTGCTTTTTAAAGCAGCTACTCAGTGTAACTTTTCTTCCAGCTGTTCTTCGGCAAGGACTTGTCCGAGGCTGAGGGGTGAATGACTATTTCGATTTTTGTCTCTCCTTTTGGGCATCGTTAAAGTCCCCACCCCTACCCCCCGCCTTTTTTCTTTTCACCAAAAGACAGCCACCTCATCTGTTGAGTGCTGAGCCCTCCAGCTGCTGAGAACAGCTGTTCGTTTCATCCTTCTGCGTGAGCGGGTCTCGGAGGCCAACCGGCAGCATCGTGGGAATGGTTCTTTGCTCCAGAAAACCACAGCCCTTAGCTGCTGGGGCCAGACTCTTACCTCACAGGGCAAGAGAGAAACCACCGTTTACACAGCCTTTCCCGGCAGCCCAACAACGAAGCTTTTGTTTAATTCCCACGTCAGGGCAGTTTTCCTGCATCCTTGGTGGGCGCCGCCCTCTGACCCACACAAGCTCCGAGGCCCGTCGCCGGGCCCTTGGCCTCCATCGGAGGGAGGTTCACCCTCTGCTGACGGCCGGGGCTTCCTCCAGCGGGATGTGTCTTAACCGTCAGCAGCCCGGACAGAGGCAGGACAATCCCCCCTGGTGTCCCACAGACGCAGCGCCCAGGGCCTGGCCCCCTGCTCCAGGAGCAGGACACAGAAGCTGCTGGAAGGCCCCCCTCAGCACCCTGGCTCCCTTTCCCGCACTCGGATGACTGACACAAGTAGCAAGTCAGGCCAAGCTGGGTCCTGACGCGTCCAGGGCGCGAACACAGGGTGCGAGGCACTCGGCCGTCTTGAGCGGACGGGCTAAAACCTTGGTTTGTAAAACACCTCCCTCTGTTGCCACCTTCCTGCTCAAGTAGGTTGAGTCGGTGGAATTCAACGTCTGGGACATCGGCGGCCCTGCCAGCATGGCGACTGTCAACCAGTGCTTCTTCACGGACAAGGCCCTGTACGTGGTGGTCTGGAACCTGGCGCTGGGGGAGGAGGCCGTGGCCAGCCTCCAGTTCTGGCTGCTCAACATCGAGGTGAGAAGACAGCAGCCGTTCCATCCTGGGAGCGTCTCAGGGGGCAGGCCACTCCCCAGAAGCACCCCTCTTTCCCAGAGGGGAAAAAAAGGAAAGGCAAGAAAACGTTAGGAAGAAATGCTTTGCATTTTGGCAGCCATGCGCCAACTGGGGGCCCCTGAACCGTGGGCCACCGGGAAGCACTTGAAACCTCCTCAGCCCTGTGGTTCGTGGTGTCCTCACTTCCTGCCACCTTAATTTCAAAGCCCCTCGCCATCGGGTAAAAGGGGAGCAGGGCTCCCCTCTCAGGTGTAAAGGTGAGGCTGGCTGGAGGTAGCAACTGCACTATCTGGTGGAATCAGAAATCCAGCCCCTGTGGGAAGTCGTGGGGATGCTCACACACCCCTCAGTCAGTGCCTAATGACTGAGGTGTACAGACAGGAGTGGGGGCGGGGCCCTGGGACAGGCTCAGAGCCGGCAGGTGTCCAGGGTGGGCACCCCTGCACCCCTGGGAGCCGTTTCCCTTCCCTCAGCTTCCCGGAATTCTCTGTCACAGGCCAAGGCCCCAAACGCCGTGGTGCTGGTGGTCGGGACACACCTGGACTTAATCGAAAGCAAATTCCGCGTGGAGAGGATCGCAACGCTGCGGGCCTATGTGCTGGCGCTCTGCCGCTCGCCCTCTGGATCCAGGGCCACCGGCTTCCCCGACATCACTTTCAAACACTTGCAGTGAGTGTCCCTGGGGCCCCCTGCTCTCTCTGATCTCACCTGTGGCTGGGGCTGCCGGTGCCTTTCTTGTCTGGGACCTGCTGGCTGAGGGCTCCTAACCAGGGGCTGGCTCTTCTGGCATGAAGGGTGGCAGCATGACCCTCAGAGCAGACACGACCCTGGGGAGGGCAAGAAGCCGCTAGAGATGTGACAGGGTAGGACTCAGTGACACCCTCTCTGTGTGCCCTCCCTGCATCCCACCCCCACCCCTGTGGCCAGTACTGAGCATGCACAGCCCATGACATCTGTCAATCACCCATCAAGAACAGACCCCTGGTCCTCACATTGGATCTGAGTGGTCCAGAAGGAGCTGGGATGAGGGGTGGGGCAGTACAGGCCAGCACCCATAGGGCCAGCCCTCTGGGTTTTCCCCTTCTTCCACCTTCCACCCTCGGATACTGACAACAGCCCTGCAGGGTCTGTGTTGTACCCACTTTGCAGATGTTGAAACTGAGGCTCAGCCAGTGAAGTAACCATCCTCTGATGGGAAAAATGTGTGTGTCGCTATGGCTGCACTAGTGGCATCTGGGTTCCCTCACTGTGAGTTAGAGTCCCACGGACAAGGGTACACAGCCTGGGGACACATCTGCCCTGCTCAGAAGGCAGAGTCCTGGGGTCAGTGACAATAGGAGGTCCCACCCAAGTCTGCTCCTTTGAAGCTTGTGTCCTTGAGGGTCACTTCATTTTCTTTGTCTGTAAAATGGGTACGTTTCTGACTAAAGCAACACATCACAAAATTCTCAGTATCAAATATGACCTCGAAAAACTGCTCTGCATCCCTGTTCCATGAGTTCTCTCTCCACTTGTCTGGGGCAACATGGGAAAGCAGACGCAGCCGTGCTCATCAAAGCGGGAGGGTTGGACAATAAGGGTGGATCTTTGTTCTGCACTCACAGTGAGATCTCCTGCAAGAGCCTGGAAGGCCAGGAGGGGCTGCGGCAGCTGATTTTCCACATCACGTGCAGCATGCGGGACGTGGGCAGCACCATTGGCTGCCAGCGGCTTGTGGGGAGGCTGGTGGGTACCTCACCCATCCAAGTGGAACGGAGGTGCCTGCTTCCCATGCGTGGGGCGTCTGCATGTTCCCCTCTCTCGGCTGTATCCTCAGGCAGCCTGACCCCAGGGGGAGCAGTTTCTTGGGGGAAGGGGAGGGACGGGCGGCGAAGCACTGCACCCACTGAGGCCGGCGGGCCGTGCTGTCCCCCAGATCCCCAGAAGCTACCTGAGCCTCCAGCATGCCGTGCTGGCGGAGCACCAGCGGCGCAGCCTGGGCGATGAGGTGCAGTACCTGACAGACAGGCAGCTAGATCAGCTAATGGAGCAGACCCCGGGCAATGACATCAACGACTACGAGGACCTGCAGTCCGGTGAGTGGGCAGGAGCGGAGGTTGGAGGGAGACAGGTGGACAGCAGAGGGCACCATCCCAGAGAAGGGCAACTTGAAGTTGCCACCTCCCTGTGCATGATTTCAGGGGGTCACAAGTTTTTAACAAGTAAGCAGATTTGCAAGGACAGAACCTGTGAATGACGGAGATCAGTCCACTAGCTCTCTGCGCGGGCCGTGAGACCAGCCAACTGATCTGAAGGGCCCACGACCTGATTGCTTCAGGAAGAATTTGTGACCTGGCCCGCATGAGAGCCGGTCACCCCAGAGCCCCTTTTTCCTCTCTCTGATGCAGTTCCCTCCTCCCTATCCTCTGCACAGCCATCAGCTTCCTCATCGAGACTGGCACCCTGCTTCACTTCCCGGACACCAGCCACGGCCTGAGGAACCTCTACTTCCTCGACCCCATCTGGTTGTCTGAATGTCTGCAGAGGATCTTCAACATCAAAGGCTCCCGGTCGGTGGCCAAGAACGGGGTGATCCGGGCGGAGGACCTCAGGTTGCTGCTGGTCGGGACCGGCTTCACGCAGCAGACAGAGGAACAGTATTTCCAGTTCTTAGCCAAGTTTGAGATCGCCCTGCCCGTCGCCAACGACAGGTGAGTGAGTCTGCAGACCGGGCCGTGCCGGCCGCTCCGGGGAGGAATGGGACTGGGGCCATGTGGGTCTGACCTCATGATGCTCCGAGCTACGCCAGCTGGTCTTTGCTCTAATTTCGGTGTCAGGCACTTCCTGGGTCTGATGCTGATGCTGCCCAGTATCCAGGACCCCCAGTCCACAGACCTTTCATATGCTCCTACCATACACCGTGTTACCACCCTGCCTCCTACCCCAAGAGCTCTGGGAGACTCCTGGGGAGCTGGCTTGGACCTTGTGCATTCAGCCCAGAGGCTGTCAGCCATGACAGGATGACAGGTCCTCCCTCCCACAAACCAGCCCTGGGCCACCTTTGCCTGGGTCTCCACCCAGATTTTCACTCAGCCTTGTAACTATGGGAGGGGCCCTCAGTCCATCTTGCTGATTCAGCCCCATGGGGACCATGAGTCAGCCCTAAAAAGAAACTGCAAAGCAGAACTCACAACCCACACGCTCCCTTACACCATGGCCCAGGGTGTTCTTGACTTTGGTCCTGAAAGTGCACAAGGTCAGGAGGCCTTATGAGTTTATAAACGTTGTTGGGATCTGACATTTGTCTGGTTGTTTTATCCACACTCCGTAAAAGCGAGTCAGTTGTACATTTATGTATGACTACTTGAACAGTAAAATCAGCCAGCTCAGTTGTAGTACAGTGGTTAGAATGTGGAGCAAGGAAGCCTGAGTATGAGTCCCAACTGCCTTTCTTTTCCCATCTGTAAAATGGGAATAACATATGAAGGGAGAGGCACTGCATCTGGGGTGGTGGATAAGGGCCTCCCACCCAATGTCAGAGATGTCCGAGGACTAAAACATCATCACCCGCCCTCTCTGGGTCTCACCTGCGGAGGCCTGTCCATCTGTCCTTCACCAGCCCCACAAGCTGGGCATCCTCTCCGTTCCCAGGCCAGGGAAGTAGGGTCGGATGGAGGTGAAACCACGGAGCCAAAACTGATGCCGGGCTGATACCGAATTTCCCTCCTACAGTGTTTTTCGGAGTCTCTTCCAGAAAGTTCTAAAGACATTTTATTGGACCCAAACTGAGTTTTGTTTTGTTTTTTTTATTAATTTGAAGAGGACATTGATTTGTTGTTCCACTTGTTCATGCCTTCACTGGTTGATTCTTATACGTGCCCTGACCTGGGATCGAACCCGCAACCTGGGTGCATCAGGACGAAGCTCTGGCCACCTGAGCTACCAGGCCAGGACTTAATATTTAAGATGATTAGGGGTTCTGAAGGCAAAGCCTTTGTTAAGAAAGGGACACACCCAAGACTCCATCCACCCTGAGCCTGCCCCCAGGGACACTCTTGGAGGGACCTCCCCTTTCCGCTGTTGTCAAATGACGGCAGCCAGGAACAACTCTGGGATGGATGACTTAGCACTTTTACGAGGAGCCGGAGTGCTCATAAAACATCCCTCTTTTGTACAAACAGCATCATGCTAAGTTTAAAGGCAATTGTGTAGTCTCAGCTAGCCAAGAACAATAAATAGTTCTGAAAGCCAAAAATGTTATTCTGACCCCAATATCTACGTTGTCCTCGGAGCCGCGCAACTCTTGTTTGTTTTTCCTTCTCCGTCCCAAGTTCATTTTACGCTATTCCCCAGTCACTGCCCAGTTCACGGAGAATCCACTGTGATTTGCTCTGTTCGATGCCCTTAGGACCACAGACGGTTTCGTGTCTTTTTTTCAACATGAGTCTTAGGGACCTTGATAAATACATTCCCAGGGCCCAGCTTCATTTTCTGTTGGAACATTCACTCGTAGCCTGGAAACTGCTCTAAAAACAAAATTCCAAAGCCCTGGGGAGAAGGCACCTGGGCTGTCTGCCGGGGTCAGGGAACTGGGATGCGAGGGTCACAGTCCCCTTTGATGGTTTCAGCTACCTCCTGCCACACCTCCTGCCGTCCAAACCTGGCCTGGACACCAACAGCCTGCGGTACCCCACAGCCAACACCATCCAGAGGGTGTTTAAGATGAGCTTCGTTCCTGTCGGCTTCTGGCAAAGGTTTATTGCACGGATGCTGATCAGCTTGGCGGAGATGGACCTCCAGGTAGCAGCAGTTTCTCCGTGATGTTGGGGGTGGGGGTGCAGGTGAGGCACCTGCGGCTATGCCCTCGGGAGAGGGAGACACCCTTTGCCAAAGGGACTTAATTTAAGAGCCTTGTCCTGCAGCAAACCTGCTCGCTCAGGCCTAGGAGGCAAGCTCAGCATGGCTACCTTCTCCCTGTTGGGCCAACGGACCCATTTGCACCACCTTATGAGCATCAAATCGGTACCTGACTCGTGTAAGAGCCATGGTTAACCCACAGGCAAATCCCTGGAGGGCTGGACACCACTCAGGGGTTCTCATTCAGTGGGTGTGGACTGGGGTCCAAGAATTGGCATCTCTGACCATTGTCCCAGGTGATGCTTGGGCTAGGGGACCACACTTGGAGAACCCTGAGTTGGCCACCGAGTCTGTGCCCTAGACCAGGGGCCCCCAATCCCTGGGGACATGGATGGTACCAGTTCTTGGCCTGTTAGGAACCGGGTCGCACAGCAGGAGGTGAGAAGTGAGTGAAGCTTCGCTCACTTTACCACCTGAGCTCTGCCTCCTGTGTCCAACACCCCAGCCCCAGCCCATGGAAAAGTTGTCTTACAGGAAACTGGTCCCTGGTGCCGAAACAGTTGGGGACTGCTGCCCTAGACTCACCTGGGGAGCTTCCGACGGGCACAGACCAGACCCCGGACCATCTAAATCAGAATATTTCGGCTAACGTCTGTGGCACTCGGACATTAGCTCCCCGTGGGTTCCCCTGTGCAGCCCCGCTTGAGACCCGCTGGCATAGAACTTGAACTTGGTCTTGAGGCAAAGACAACCTAACCCGAGGAGTTATTTTCTGTGGGTTCACCTGGGGTTCTTGAATGGACTCCCAGCCGTCCATCCGTATTCATTTCACGCAGGACAATGACATGAAGCAGAGTGTTGGTTCTCTCAGTGGGGCTCCCGGACCAGCAGAACCAGCCTCACCTGGGAACTGGCTAGAAACGCAAACCCTTGGGCCGCCCAGACCCCATGCATCAGAAACTCCAGCATGGAGCCCAGGCCTCCGTTTTTCATACGCCTTCCCGAAGATTCTGACCCACTGTGTAGAATGAGAATCCCTGGCCCAAACCTGACAGTTATGCAGCCGACATGCAGTTCAGCACACGTTTACTGTCGCCACAGCCTAAGTGAAGGCCCGTAGGGAATGGCAACTTCTTGGCTGAATCCAAGCATTTTTAGATTTTTGCATTTTACTGAAATGTTAAAAAAGAAAGCCAGAGGCTGAACACTGTTACTGTCCTATCTTGGTCGATGTTAGCAGGAAGAGTGGGCTGATGGAAGGGGTGGGTACAGCAGCTGGCTCTCCGATGGTCCCCATTTGGTGACTGGGTCACTCTGTCCTCCCTTTGAACTCCTCCTCCCACCACGTTCTATGTGGGAGGCCACAGTGCACCATCGTCCTGTGAGGCCTGGGCTCCCAGTGGGCTCCCAGCGGGGGGTTGAGGGACCCCCAGGCTTGCAGGCAGGCACCCTGCCCAGTATCATCCCTCACTCAGAATGAGGAAAGAAGCCCCATTGAAATTCAGATGAGGAAAAGAAGGGAGCTTAGTCTTCCCAGTCATCAGAGAGAAGCATGCGAATTCAAGCCAGCTGAGGTGCCACTTTTCAGGGATCACATCAGCAGAGGGACACGGCCACAGTGTAGTGGGCCCCAGGATCATGGCGTGTCCACACACCATGGGTTGTGTGGCTACAGCTCGATTGTTTGGAAAAGGATCCCTCACCCCAAAACGTTCAGACCCCGTCCGGTAATCCTGCTGCTAAAAATCTGAACTAAGGAAATTCTTGGAAATCAGAGAAAGCTCTGCGCTTCTTTACGTCCATCTGACTTGTTGGGGAGGAGCAGAAAGTTGGAACCCATCTCAACATCCAAAGAGGATCAGGAAATCACTGCACTTAATGCTGAGCTTTGGGGAAATGAATCTCACCAAAGTTTTTAAAGGCACCGCTCAAGGGTAACTTTTCAAAGCATACAGAGTTAGAAATACAAATTTAGGCATTTTAGAACATTGGAGATACTAATTTAGAAAAGATGGCCCCAGCTGTTTTACAAACTTACATAGAGATAGAGAAAAAATTCTGGAATAAAATACACCAAAATCTTCCTCCCCTCTTTCCTTGATAATAGATTTTCCACTGAGATATTTTTCTAGTCCCCTGGGAATTGAGACATTGTGAAACCATATTTCTAACACGTAGTTGTCCAGGGCGTGTAGGTATTCCAACTGATGGCTGCCAGTTGAATGTGCAATTACACCAACACCTTCATAATCTCTTTGCTTGGTAGAGTTGGTGTTTTATTTCCTCGCGTACCTTTTCCTGTATTCTCCTCAAGTCTTGCCGTACATTTTTGCTTGTAAAATCAGGGAGGGACGAATTTGAGAAAGAAAAGCCTGTTTTCAATCTTGCTGGGGAGAATGTTCCCAGGGTACCCGGGAGAAAGGTCTGATCACACAGCATTTAATTCAGCCGCTGAGTGAGGCGTGGGAGGACGGGCCGGGGGGAGACACCATGGTCATTTATCACCACGGGGTCTGATCGGCCTCCCCAGAGCTCTGCCCAGGGCCGGCGAGGAGCCCAGAATCCTTAAGCAGGGTCTTTTCTCTATCTTTTCAGCTTTTCGAAACCAAAAAGAATACGAAGAGCAGACACCGGAAAGTCACCATTTACAGTTTTGCTGGAAACCAGAGGAACCGTTGCAGCACATTCCGAGTGAAGAGGAATCAGACCATCTATTGGCAGGAAGGCCTCCTGGTCACTTTTGATGGGGGCTACCTCAGGTAGGAGTACCTGACGGGCATCCTCATGGTGCCTCCGCCCGGGAATATCCACTTGGTGTCCAGTTCTGCTCCCGAGCGGCTCATTGTGGCAGCTGGCTTGAAATAGGAGACACCCCCAAAATGCTCCCCATCTCTTCTCCGCTCCTGTCTCCCCTTGTAGGGCACAAAACCCCAGTACTGGAGGGATGTGGGTGGCCACTGAGCTCTGGCACTCCCATGGTCACTTAGGTGGCACGCTATCCTCTGACCTGTGACCTGTCCAAGATGATGTCACTGGTCCCAAGTGAGACATAAGTTACCTACCTTGGCTTTTCCGTTTTCTTTTCTTTTCTTTTTTGAGAGAGAGATAGACATCAAGTTTAACAAAAGAGTTTAATCCTGTTCAATTAACACCCAAGATCATTTAATATTCACAACGCATTTTTCGAAATATTCTTCAGCTCTGTGAGAAAAGAAGGGAAAAGGGGACAGCTGCTTTGTTTCAAGGCCCGATTTGGGCCACTCTTGGTGCCCGATGCTTTCACGTAGATGGTTACACTTCGATATCACGGTTGACACTGGTTGATGAAAACCCCTGTGAGGCAGAGAAGAAAGAACCTCCCCTGGAGGTTAGGTCCTTGCCCTGCAATGGCCTGATCACAGCAAACTCCCTTCTGCCTCTGCCTGGTAGCGTGGAATCCTCGGACGTGAACTGGAAGAAGAAGAAAAGCGGAGGAATCAAAATCATTTGCCAGTCTGAAGTGAGGGACTTCTCAGCCATGGCATTTATCACAGACCACGTCAATTCCTTGATCGATCAGTGGTTTCCTGGTAAGAGGATATTCTTGAATCCAGCCTGTGCCCGTGTGAATGCAACTGACCCTTAAAAATCATGGGTTTGAATGGTGAGGTCCACTTACCTATGGATTTAAAAAATATACAGTTGGCCTCTGCATCCGCAGACTCGACCAACAGTGGCTTAAAACAGTGCTGGGAGCTGACAGGATGTATCATTCTACACTGTTTTACATAAGGGGTTTGAGCATCCCTGGATTTGGGTATCTGTATTGGGTATTCTGCAGCCAATCCACCATGGATACCGAGGGGCCACTGCAGTTAACTTTTGAGAAGTCAAAACTTACACTCAGATTTTCAACTGCGCAGGGTCAGTGCCCCTGATTCCCGCATCGTTTAAGGGTCAATTATCTTTCTTTATAAACCTGGAGGCTCCTTATTTGGGGAACAGAAATCCCACTGCTGTTCAGCCCAAGGGAATCAGAATGTTCCTAAGGGCCCTGGGGTGCAGTCTGACCCTGAGGGAGTCCAGCTGTGGGCATGCGTGGGGGCACCGGGGGAAAGACATGGGCCCAGACCCCATAGGGCAAGTGCCTGTCCCCCTGGCTGCCCACAGTGTGTAAGGAAGGACAATGACCTTGGACGAGTGGTCCAAGGAGAGCCTGAGTGTGAGTCTCCCAGTCTAGTTTGCCCAGGGAGAACGGGGCTGCTGGAATCTGGGGGAGCCTGCAGGTGGAGCTTAACCCCGGTGCAGGGGTGGGGAGGGAAGGGAGCCACCCTGCCAAGGGCCTCATTATCCTCCCTGCCTGCTCCCCTAGGGCTCCTCCTCCCACACAGCCCTTTTCCGACCCTTTGACAGTCCACCCAAAGAAAATACTCTTTGAAGTGAAGCTGTTCAGGCCCTCTGTTTGTTTTGCCACCGGAGAAGAGACAGACCCGCAGGGCATTCTGTAGGGGGAGGCCGTTGAGTGGGGGCAAAACCCGGCAGCCTCTCCCCTGTGAGCCCTCCACCTCTGATGGCCGGTGGACCAGCAAGCAGAGAGGTGTCTGGAATCCAGACACTGCCACCAGCCTGCTAGCCAGTCCTCTAGCCTTCCTGCGCTGCCACCAACACGCCATCCCTGCGTCCCAGGAGCGCATCCAAGGAGATGCTGAAGGACAGTGGCAGGGGCGTGCTGTAGGAGTCACAGAGAACAGGGCCAGGGTCCTCCCGGTGTTGACGAGAAGGTGGCCTACATGGGAGAAGTTTTAGAGAGGGGCCCCAGAGAAGGCGGCTCAGTGAGAGAGCTGTAGTGTTTGGGAGTGGGGTGCTTGGCCGTCCTGGGGGGTCTCTAGGCCCATATGAACCCTCCCAGACCTTTTGTGTCTCCCCACCAACCAGGGGTCCCATGGCAGGTGACCCTGGGGTTTGACTGGGGCTGGGGGACAGTCCCATTAGACAGGAAGAACTGGGCTGAGGGCCTGAGATGGAGCTGTCTGGAGACACCAGCGCCGACCCATTGGCAGGATGTTTTACACACAGCCTCAGATAGCAGGTGTGCCCAGAAAGTCCTAGAAGTCCACCCCTGGCCCTCACCCACCCTGAGGGTATTTCCATGGATGCTTCATACCCCTCCTTTCAGAGGCATGTGTGCCTCCAGCCCTGGGGAACTCATGTAAAATGACTAACTTCTGTCTCATATAACATGTACGCATTTCTCCACTGGCATCACTGGCTTTTCTACAAAGAATTGTGGCAATTGCAAGCTTTGTTTCTGATTTTGACAGAACCTTGTCGTTGGTGGTGGCTTGGTCATTGGAGCCGGGCTCAGGCCAGACCCAGTTGCAGTGCCACCTGTGCAAGAGGGCTGCCCAGACCCTGGGCCCCTCCTCAGCCCGTTGCCCAGGGCACCCTGTCCCCTTCCTGGGCACAGCTTTGAAAAAGGAGCCCAAGCGCAGGGGGGTGTTGCAGCCACCTCATGGGGGCCAGGCGAGACCAGAGACCTCCTGGGACAGGCTCACCCTGTGGGTTTCCAGGGCGCTGCTCAGGGACCCAGCTGCAGCCACCCATGGGTGAGCTGTCTCCCACTCTGTCCCCACTCAGCCCTGACAGCCACAGAGAGCGATGGGACACCACTCATGGAACAGTATGTGCCCTGCCCTGTCTGCGAGACCTCCTGGGCCCAGCACGCCGGCCCCAGTGAGAAATCGGAGGACGTGCAGTACTTCGACATGGAAGACTGCGTGCTGACAGCCATCGAGAGGGACTTCATCACCTGCCCCCAGCACCCTGACGTCCCCGTGCCACTCCAGGAGCTGGTTCCTGAGCTGTTCATGACCGACTTCCCCGCCAGGTAGGCCGCACGGTGGCCACTGCTTCCACCCTGTCTCAGGTGACTCTCAGGGTCCTGGCCTAGGCTGCCTGAAGGAAACCAGGCTGTAGGTTTTCCATGGGGGGCCCCGCTGGGCTGAGCACTCGAGGGGAGAAGTCCCTGCAGGACCCCACACAGGCACTCCTTTCCACTGAGCTGGCCCCTTCTGAATAGGATCCACACTTGGATCCTGAAAACTTGTCTGAAAACCTGGGCCGCGGCCCAGCCCTGGCCCGGGAGCATCACGCCGCCTCCTGCGTGCTGACCTGCGCTGCATTTCCGCAGGCTCTTCCTGGAGAACAGCAGGCTGGAGCACAGCGAGGATGAGGACAGCATCCTGGGCCAGGGCGGCAGCGGCACCATCATCTACCGGGCCCGGTACCAAGGCCAGCCCGTGGCTGTGAAGCGGTTCCAGATCAAGAAGTTCAAGAACTTTGCCAACGCCCCAGCAGGTAAGCACGGCCCCACCTCATTTCTTTTCAGAGGCTCCCTGGGAGCAGACCACATGCCAGAGGCCCCAAGCCCGTGGTGTGAGGAGGAGGGCAGGCCAGGCCAGAGGAGACCCCGGGGACAGCCCTGTCTTGTGCCTGGTAAAACATGGGGCAGGCCCAAGGACCAGGCTGAGTGAGGCCTGGAATTTGCTTTTGGAGATTATTCTCTTGTTTAGACATGAGCATCCAAGAACACAAGCCAGCCTTACTGTTTCCATCTGCTCCATGTTTGGCACAGGCCTGGCATGTGGGGGGCCGCACAGTCGGACTTCAGGTGGACCCCTCAGCCTGCAGGAGCCTGTCACAGGCCTCCACTAGAGAAAGGTGGGCCCTCCAGGTGGATCGATTGGGAAGCCAGCATGGGGTCCCCCACGAAGGCCTACATGTTGTGTACAGTTCACAGATGGTCTCCACCCATCCCCGTTTAACACCCTGTGCGGGTGCTGGGAGGCAGCCTCACTCTAGCCAGCTCCCCAGGGTCATTGTTACGATCCTCCCAGGAATTTACGCTCTTGGTGGAAAAACTAGAATCGTGAGCCAATAGAAAGAAAGCGGATCAGAAAGGAAGAAACAATATTGTAATGATGCAAAGAGAATGCAACTTTCTGCATAAAAATCTAAGAGACTGTTGACAAGTATCAGTTGTTTACAGAGTTTTGTAAAATGTGTGTGTGTGTGTGTGTGTGTGTGTGTGTGTGTGAAACTGGACTGACTATAAAATGTATATGAAAGGACAAAAGCCCGGGAATAGCCACACTGGGCACATTCTGTACACTTATAAGTGCACAGGCCTCACAGTGGCCTTTTCCCGGCGACCCACAGGTGTCTAGAGCACAGGGACAGTGTGATGTGGAAGGGAAGCTGGCGGACAACAGAGGTGACACCGTGAGTGGAGGGAAAGGCTGACTTGTCCCTTATTTGGGGTGGAGACATGAGTCAGACGTCACACCACAGTCAAAAAAGAATTCTTCATGGCTTAAAGACCGGACGTGAACAACAGAACGTTCACAGTTATAAAAAGCACATCTGGCTGGCCTACCCATACATTTGACACAATGAATGTCCTTTTGAATTGCCAAATTTTTGTTCATGCTATTTGAACCTCCGTGTCCAATGATCTCCGATTTTAAAATCCGTACGTAGCGGGGTGCACAGATCCGGACACAAGAACTCAAGCCTGGAGGCTCCTGCTCTGAGGCCTCAGGGCTGGCACTGCCAAGGGGGGTGCATCCTGCCCCTCTAATGTCCGGCCGGTGGCCTCTGCAGAGGGTGCATTCCAGGGGCGTTGGGAGAAGGGTACAGTGCAGGGCTGAGATCACACCACTGCCCACACACCTTTCTCCTTCGGCCTGAGATGGCATGCCTCAGGCCTGCAGCTGCCCCTCAGTTTCATCTCTGACCAAGAGGCTGGTGGTCCTTTGGTGACCCTGGCCCTGGGTGGGGAATAAAGTGGGCAGCAGAGACCAAACACTCAGCATCCTTGCAGGTGAGCAGTCAGGAGCCTGGTTAACCTGTGTCGCCTGAGCCAGGCTCCAGGTAGGTCTCAGGGTGCAGAATTGGAACAAGATACAACTGTGACCCTCAGGTGGCCAGCATCAGGGTGGGGCAAGGGTGACTTCTAGGGGGTACCAGGGTGAGGACATGCCCACCCCTCCACCGACGAGGCAGGAACTGCCAGGGGGGACAGGAACAAATTTAGCACCTGAGTAGGACGGGTTTGCCTCAGCCTGGAAAGCCTCAGGAATGCCACACTTGGGGCTGAATTCTGAGTGACAGCATCGCACCCCCTGACACGTTGCATGCCTTGACATCTAAGTCCTGGCCCCGCCAGCAATTTGAGTACAGTGTGGCCAGAACCCTCACCCAGGTGGCCCCAGGTGGGCTCCCCGGGCGGCCAGTGCAGGGCCCAGCAAAGCAGGCAGTTCCTTGTCCCTGGTGACCCCCACCCCCAGGCCGTGCTGATGGCCCTGCTGTCCCCTGCAGATACCATGCTGAGGCACCTGCGGGCCACTGACGCCATGAAGAACTTCTCGGAGTTCCGGCAGGAGGCCAGCATGCTGCACGCCCTGCAGCACCCCTGCATCGTGTCTCTGATCGGCATCAGCATCCACCCCCTCTGCTTTGCCCTGGAGCTCGCCCCGCTGGGCAGCCTCAACACCGTGCTGTCTGAAAACGCCAAAGGTACCCGCTGCTGGGAGAGCCTTCCGCAGGGGGTGGCCGGATGCTCCTAGGAGGCTTGAGGGCCCCTGGCTGTCAGGAGAGCCTGGGCACCCCTGCAGCCTGGCCTGGCTGTCTGGGCCAGGACACAGATGCCCTCAGCCCACCTGACCACCTGCCTGGGGTGATGAACAGCCCCCCACCAGGTCTAAGCCTGTGGTGGGGTCTGCAAGGCTGCAGGGGCTCACGCTTTGGATCAAAGAGAAGCAGGTTCAAGGCCTGTTCTCAGAAGTTACTTAACTTACTCCCCTGTAAGAGGGGAATGACCACAGCCACGCCAGGAGTTCAGTCAGGCCTCAAATGGGGTAGCTGGGGAGGCCAGACATAAGCCCCCAGCCACGAAAATTTCTCCGTTAACTGCCGTGGGTCATGCCTGTTCGCTGCTGGTAAAACACCGAGACCCTGGGGTCAGTTTTATCTGCAGTTATTTTCTTAACAAAAATTTTAAGTAACTTACCTTAAGGCCCTGGCCAGGCAGCTCAGCTGGTTAGAGCATCATCTCAATATGCCAAGGTTGTGGGTTCGATTCCTAGTTAGGGCATAAACAAGAATCAACCAATGAGTGCATGAAGAAGCGGAATAACAGATCTCTCTGTCTCCTCTCTCTCTCTCTCTCTCTCCTCTTTTTTTCTCTCTCTCTCCCTTTCCCTCCTACTTCCTCTCTGTCTAAAAGTCAATAAGAAAAAATAAGTTAAATAACTTAGCTTGAGAAGTAGATAACTAAATTCCAAAGAGCCGATAGAGGGAGACAGGGAACTGTCTTTTGACTCAGGAAAAAGAAATGTAGTTAAAATCAATTATTTATGCCTCACTGGAAGACATTTCTTTCTTTTCTTTTTTTTAACAAAGCTCTTACTGGGTGCAAGCCATGAAGTGACAATAACTTTGCATCTTGTTAATTTTGAAAAACTGTTTCTAAACTTATGATTTAACATCATTGTTTCACACATAAAGTATTAAATTCTGAGAGCAACCGTGATGTCCAGGGAATACGATGTTAGAGCAACCATCATTTCTGGACTGCATGCAGGGCCAACTGCTAAGGAAATTGCAGACTTCAATAACATCCATCCCTTTGTGTACAGTTGACAACGTGAAGAAGGTGTATGATGCAGATTATGATGTCACCACACCAACAAGGAAAACACATAAGGTACGCAAGGATCGCACAAGTCCAGATATTTTACACAGAATCCAAGAGATCATCAATGAAGATCCAGGAAAGCCAACGTGCTCCATAGCAAGAGAACTGCAGATGTCAGATGCAACAGTTCCCAAGATTATTGCTGAAGGTACCAGATACATAAATAGATGGTATGTTCTTAGAAGAGGCCGGTTTATGACACAGCAGACAAAGGAAAGGTGCTTTGAAAAAGCAAGGAAACTGCTATCAACATTGAAAAATCCCAAAGAAAAAATCCCTCTGATTTTCTTCTTCAATGAAAAGAATTCTTAGCAGGACCAAATCGTCAACAGAAGAAACAACAGGTGGGTCTGTGAGAATCTGAATGAAGTCCCAATTGTCATGAAAATAAAATTTCCTGCTACAGTGATGGTGTTAGGTGTTGTCAGCACTGAAGGAGAAATCATGACCCTGCATTTGTGTCCACAAGGCTTGAAGGTGACCACTGATGTTCACCTTGATGTTTTGAGAAAAGTAGTTGTACCATGGATGAAGCAAGTTGCAAATGGATGTCATTTTCTCTTCCAAAAAGATGTTGCACCAGCACATAATGCCAAAAAGGTGCAAGAATGTCTCAGTGTCAACGTTCCTGAATTCTGGTCAAAGGAAATCTGGCCGCCTAGTTCACCATATGCAAATCCTTTAGACTATCATGTATGCAGCATTTGTGAGAGAGAAGTTAATAAACAACCTCATTCCAATAAAGAAGCTGTTAAAGCTAAGATTGAAAACATGATGATGTCAACGGATAAAGAAAAGCTCATAAAAGCGTACTCAAGGTTCCGAAGTTGAATTGGGTCTATTATTGCAGCAAATGGAGACTTTTTTGAACAATTTAAAAAATAATGACTATGTTCATGTATTTACATATAAGAATACATTTATTTTGAAACATAACACTTTGTGGTATGTTGTTTATTTTATTAAAATTTTGCCCATTTATTGCGCACACCCTGTATACCTGCAACTTGCCCCCTGACAGTGGAGCAACCTTGACCTGAGATTTTGAATACTCGCAGTTTTAGTAAGAACACCAATTCCTGGCCTTCGAGACTGTGAATAAAGCTCTAATGGCAGGCTAATTTTTGTCTAAGTAAATTTTACTTAGAAAGGTCCTTCTCCATTTCCTCTGGCACCCAGCATGGGAGATCATGAGAATGTGTCAGTGGAATATAAATTATTTTGGGAGACAGGAGCTAAGAAAAAAGCACAACTATTACCATGACAGTTTGATATGTTTTGTTTTTTTTTTTCTTTGCAAAGATTCTTCCTTTATGCCCCTGGGACATATGCTCACCCAGAAAATAGCTTACCAGATCGCCTCCGGCCTGGCCTACCTGCACAAGAAGAACATCATCTTCTGTGACCTGAAGTCCGACAACATTCTGGTCTGGTCCCTGGACATCAAGGAGCACATCAACATCAAGCTGTCCGACTATGGGATTTCAAGGCAGTCCTTTCATGAGGGTGCCCTGGGCGTGGAGGGCACCCCAGGCTACCAGGCCCCCGAGATCAGGCCTCGCATCGTGTATGATGAGAAGGTACCCACCCCAGCTCACTGCCACCCCCTGGCCCGGCCCAGCCCCACAACTCAGGAGCCCAGGCCAGCCAGGTAGACCTAGTCACACCTGTCGCTGCTGAGCTCTGTGCCCGTCCCCCACCCCAAGGGGCTAGATCCTTGAATAATTGCTTCAAGAATGACCTAAGTGTGTGAGGGTCAACTCCGCACCTATAGCTGTTAAGGAAGACAGAAAGGGCAAATCAGAGTGAGAAAAATAAGAGCTTCTTGTAGTAGGGGACAGACCATGTATCTCAAAACCAAAATTATAACAGGAAGCTTCACAGTGATGGATGGATGGATGGACAGGATGGACGGCGGGGTGGATGGGTGGATGGGTGGATGGATGGATGGGTGGATGACTGGACAGGCAGGAAGATGAATCAATAAATATGCAGAAGAATGGGTGATTAGGAGGGTAGAAAGAAGGGAGAAATGAAGGACAGACTGAAAGAGGGAGGGATAAAGGAACAGAATGATGGGTGGTCAGGTGGCCACAGGGTGTTTGGACAGGAAGAGAGAGATGGATGGATTGGTGGGTGGAGTTATGCGTGCCTCCCTTTGGACAAGGTCCATGTTTTCCTGGCCTAAGGGTATCTCCCTGCTCCCCCCCTCTCGGGGCCCAGGCGGGGGGCCTGACCTGGCTTGCCTCTCTGCCCAGGTAGACATGTTCTCCTACGGAATGGTGCTCTATGAGTTGCTGTCGGGACAGCGGCCTGCACTGGGCCACCACCAGCTTCAGATTGCCAAGAAGCTGTCCAAGGGCATCCGCCCAATTCTGGGGCAGCCGGAGGAAGTTCAGTTCCATCGGCTCCAGGCGCTCATGATGGAATGCTGGGACACGAAGCCTGAGAAGGTAGCCGGGGACACAGAACCTGGGGCCTGGCACCTTCGGCCCCTGTGGTAGAGGCCATAGGTCTCCAGAGCCCACATATACAGCGGCCTGCCCGCCCCTCACAAACGGTCTAGAGCAAATAGGGCCTCTCTTCTCCGCGCACCTGTTCTAGAAAGACGTATCTACAACTCCTGATGCACCCAGATCGTGGTGGTTGCGTGCGTATCACTATCAGGACAAATGCACTTTCTTTTCCTCCCTGACTTTTGTGTTACATCACCGTGCAAGCAAAGCAGGCCAGCCCCTTGGTAGCAAAACAGTTCTGACGCAGGAGCAGAGAGCCTAGATGTCTTTTTGTTGGAAAGCAATGGGAAGAAGGCTTGCTCGTGAGAAACTTGAAAATTATCATTTGAAAGCTAGTTGGTTTTGGAAAAGGCCAGTGGTTTCGGGTCAAAACTCATGTATCACTTTAGACGGTGCTAGTTGAACGTATGGGGAGCAAATGAGGTCTGAGAAAACTTCTTTACAAGATGGTACACCCCTGGGCACGAGGGCTGGAAAATACAGGGCACAGGGCAACCGAACCTCGTCCCCTGAGTTTGAGGTGCCACCAAAAACAACGGCCCAGACTCCCGGAAGGGTCTGTTTCTGGCGGCCGTTTCGCCTCTTGTCCCAGCTGGGTCTTGAATGAAGAGATTCCACTGGCTCCTTCCTCCCTGGCTGAAGATCGTTGGTTTTGTGGGGCAGAGGGGGCATCAGTCTGGTTGTAAGGGATGCCAACTCACAGCCCTGGCGGCCTCTCTCCCTCAGCGACCGCTGGCCCTGTCGGTGGTGAGCCAGATGAAGGACCCGACCTTTGCGACCTTCATGTACCAGCTGCCCTGTGGCAAACAGAGCAGCTTCTTCTCGTCCCAGGGCCAGGAGTACACAGTAGTGTTCTGGGATGGGAAAGAAGAGTCCAGGTAACGTCCAAAGGCTTTCCATGCCCTGCTGGTATCAGGGTGGGAGCAACCTTGGAATTGGGGGACAGTCTGGGGTGACGATGGCGGGAAACATAGGATACACAGTGGGCTGAAAGGCTGGTGGGCCCGCTAAGGAGAGAAAGCTGAGTCCTTCCGTGTAGACATACACGTGTGCGTTTGTGATTAGGAGAAGCAAAGCAGAGGTGGCATCTGCAGGGGTGTCGGGGGCAGGGGTCCAGGGAGGGCTTTGTTTTAAGATGGAAGCGTCTTCAGCTTGGTGGTAGAGGGGTAAGTGATTCTGGGATTAGGGAGGGAGGACAGTTCCTGGGCTGGAGTTGCTGAGCGGTGAGAGGGGGAGGAGGGAGTCCTCCTTTCTTCCCAGTGGGACTGGCCTTTGTCTGACTGAACTGTCACGCGCTACCAGGCAGGCAGAGCCCAGCTCTGCCCAGGCCACGGGTAATCCTCGAGTCCCCCAGAACACGAGCAATTCAACCCTGGGCTCAAGGGGGAGGGTAAGGCTCACCGCTGGCGTTCCTCCTCCAAGGCTGCTCCGGGCCAGGCTGGGACGAGGCAAGTGCCCCCCCGCCCCGCTTCACCCCCACACACTCGCTGCCCATTGTAGGAACTACACGGTGGTGAACACGGAGAAGGGGCTGCTGGAGGTGCAGAGGATGGGCTGCGCAGGCATGAAGCTGAGCTGCCAACTCAAGGTCCAGAACTCTCTGTGGACGGCCACTGAGGTAACCAGCCCCCACCCCAACCTGTGCAGGGCTCTTGTCATGGTGGGCGATACCGGGAGCCAGACCGAACAACTGAAAATACAGGCCACCAGGATCGTTGGAATTTCTGGCAACCCCAGCCCATGCCTGTGAGACCCCCCAGAGCAGGGCCAATAGCCCTGAGACCCAGCAGCAGCTCAGCGTGCCTCATCCAGAGCTGGTGACAGGGACTCAGCCGCAATGAGTGTCAGGGGCAGGGTCTCAGCAGGAGAACCCCAGTCACTCAGTGGGCTGGTGGCGTGACTGGGTTTCTTACAACATTGCCAGGTCAACCCAGCAAATCCATCCAGCTCGGAAGCCTTATGCCTTCATGTCATGGGCTGGGGAGGCTCAGTTGCTCGGAGTGTCATCTCATTACCTAAGGGTTGTGGGTTCAATTCCCAGTCAGGACACATACCTGGGTTGCAGGTTCAATTTTCCATCAGGGCATGGATGACCCTGGTCCAGGCATGTGAGGGAGGCAACCAATCAGTGTTTCTCTCTATTTCTCTCTCTCCTTTTCTCTCTTTCTATCTCTCTAAAAAGCAATGAAAAAAAAAAAAAAAGGTGTTCTCGGGTGAAGCTTGAAAAAGAAAAAAAGGCAGCAGAAGACCCAAGGTGCTGTCTTCTGAGAAGTCGGAAATGCCCCAAAACAGGCATCCTGATCCTACGAGGGTGGCTGGGTGGGATTGTAAATGGGTACAGCCTTCCTAAAAGGCAGCTGGGACACGTGGTTCAGAAATGCACCCAAGATCTCTTTACACCACAGAAGCCTCAAAATTTCGGTCTTAAGAACTTGCTCTAAGAAAATAACCCAGACGTACATAGAGACGGGCAAATGTGTCTGTAAGAATGCTCATCCCAGAATAAGGCACAGTAGTGAAGACTTGGAAACAGACTCAGCATCCGGGCAACAGATGAACCAAATGGGGGTGCATACGAGTGTAGTCAGTGAAGAGGGCTCATGCACTGCCCCCATGGGGACTCCTAGATGAAGGACTGCTGGCAGTGTGTGTCATCAGGGGAAAAAAAGAAGTGTGACAGTGGCAGGAACAGGACATACGCACACACAAACCACCCACAGAAACTGAAAGTCCATGCCCCGAACCCCAAAGGTGGTTTTCCCCTGGGCAGCAGATGATGGGCAATTTCGTTTTTCTTCTTTAGACAGTCCTGTAGTTTTCCATTTCTGCAAAGAACAGAAATTCAAAAACCATCAGCCAGGAGGCTTCCATGCCTGTTACTTCCTAAGGCCTGAAGCAAGTCCCAGACCACGGGGTCCGTAGGAAACATGGGCAGGTCTCAGCCCAGGTCTGACACTGACTCCCCTGCCTTGCAGGACCAGAAGATCTACATCTACAGCCTCAAGGGCATGTGTCCCTTAAACATGCCACAGCGGGCTTTGGACACCCCGGCTGTCGTCACCTGCTTCTTGGCGGTGCCTGTTTTAAAAAAGGTGAGGTACGGGGAAGGTAAGCCCACATGTGACCCATTCTCCCTTCTTAGTTCTCTTAGGGGTGGGGATCAAAGCCACACCTTCTTGCGCCACTATGCCAAGGTCACCATCAGCCCTAGAGTCCCAGGGGACCTGGGCCACCATTAGTGCCTTCTGGTTTGGGAGAACCTGCAGGGCCAGTACAAGCGGAAAGCTTGTGTTCCTCACAAGCCCCGGATTTCGGTGAAATGCTTTCCTGGTGAACATGGTACGAAGGAGCCATCCCATGGGTGCGCCTCCCCTTCTGGTGGCAGCACCTGCCCGTGGCCCTGGCAGACGCTGTCACCACCCCTGTGGGGCAGCCAGCTCACTTGACCCTTCATCTCCACCTCCTCTGGAGCATCCACTGTCAGTCCCAGACTTGTCCCTCTTTGACCCCTATGGGACCCTAAGGTGGCCCTATCCCCAGCCCAGGTCCTGGGCAGTTGTGCATGGTTCCCAAAACTCCCCCTTACACCCCAACCCACCCAGCACCACACTCTGAGGGGGCCCTTCCCACCAGGAATTCAGGCTGCACCCACCTTTTCCAGCCTATTTCCCTTCAGTTCTCAAGGTCAAGGCCAGAGCCCCAGCTCTGAGAAGCTGCCCCCACCCTCACCCGCAGCCCTCAGCGGCCTTCTTGGGCTTCTCTGGCTTCTTGAATCTGGGCAACACTAGCTCCCTTTTTCTGCCCTGAGACCCCTGACCAAAGCTCCTCAATCACAGCCCCTGAGCAAAGTGTTGTTATGGGTGTTGCTTTGTGAAAATGTGTTGGCCCTCAGCATCCCACTTCAGTTTCCCCATCTGTAAAATGGGGATGAAGAGAGCTTGTGAAAAAGAATCTCTAAGCATTACTTTTTAGGTACATACCCAAAGCTCCAGGCTGTAGTGCTAGGTACACATGAGCCTTATTATGACTTTCCGAGGGTCCCGAAATATATGCACTCTCCCCTCCACTCTACCACAGTTTCATTTCATTACAAAAAAAAAAGCCTGAAGTCAACCTTAGAGTCATTTATGACTGTGGCCCCACGGGTGAGGCCCGGCAGCTCGGGACCCGGTCTGCACCAGCGCACAGGAGAGCATGACACAAAGCGTTATTTGAGGCCACGGCTGGCCGGAGCCTCCGAGCCAGGGCACCGCCGCCCGCACCACCAGAGGGAATAAAGCCGGCTCTGTGCAGAGAGCTCCCTGCCAGCGTACCTGCCCCTTGAGGCCGTGGATGGCAGACCCCTGCATTCTTGCACGCGCACGTTCACACCCAGCCAGGCCGTGGAGGCGCTCACGGCCCGGCCTGGGGCCTGGGCCAGCACTCGGGTAGAGACACAGCTCCTGTTTGCCCGGGCGGCCTTCTTTCCCAA
Organism: Noctilio leporinus; assembly: GCA_004026585.1. Lineage (NCBI taxonomy): Eukaryota > Metazoa > Chordata > Mammalia > Chiroptera > Noctilionidae > Noctilio > Noctilio leporinus. The sequence continues at coordinate 598,561 of PVIW01000241.1, forward strand.
AATCCTGAAGATGGATTTTGATACATGTTCTTAGGGCTTACTGACCTTGCTCTTGCGCTGCAGGCTGGTTTGCTCTTTACCTTTCAGCTCAACCTCCTGAGTCCCTCCAGCTCCCAGCAAGGGGGCCCTCTGCCGCTCCCCACTCCCCCTCGCTGGCACCAGGCCTGGATCGAGCTCATCCTGGCCCTGACTGTGGTCTCCTGAACTCCCCCCTCCCCAGCCCCAGCCCCGCCAGGTGGCAGGGCTACGAAGTTATGTCTTGACCCCAGCCCCCAGCTTCACACTGATGGTCTGGGCAGACTAGCATTCAGCCAGGTCCTGCAACCTTGGCCTCTTCGTGGTGACCTCTAGTGGCTGTACAGTAGAGGTCACGGTGGCATCAGGACACCCTGAGGACAATCTGGACCAACCTGGGGCATTTCCAAGAGGATATGGGAAGCTAGGAGTGTGTGGGCACAGCAGCTGGGGACGCTTTCAGGGGGCACTTTCACGGGATGGTTGAGTTGGAAGCAGTTTCTGTAAGAATGGGTTCAGTTGGCACCTGTTGTGTTCTGGAGCAGAAAACCAGGCGGGGCCACAGAGGTGAACGGGGCTCAGCCCTTCCCTGTGCCAGACCGGCAGCCAGGCACGCAAGTGGGCTGGTGGGAAGTGCAGGCCACCGGGGGGTCTGAGTGAGGCTGGGTCTGGCCCGCAGGAGGAGAAAGGGTGTCACATGTCCCTGTCCTCTCCCAGCAGAATTGCTACCTGGTGCTGGCAGGCATGGCTGACGGGCTCGTGGCAGTTTTTCCCGTGGTGCGGGGCACCCCAGACGACAGCAGCTCCTACCTGTGCTCGCACACGGCCAACAGGGCCAAGTTCAGCATCCCAGATGAAGACGTGCGGCAGAACCCCTACCCCGTGAAGGCCATGGAGGTGGTCAACAGCGGGTCCGAGGTCTGGTACAGCAACGGGCCAGGCCTGCTGGTCATCGACTGTGCCACCCTGGACATCAGCAGACGGCTGGAGCCCTACACCGCCCCTTCGGTGGTCACCTCGGTCGTGTGCAGCTCGGAGTGCAGGGGCGAGGAGGTGGTCTGGTGCCTGGATGACAAAGCCAACTCCTTGGTCATGTACCATTCGGCCACCTACCAGCTGTGCGCCCGGTACTTCTGCGGGGACCCCAACCCCCTTAGGGACACGTTCCCTGTGCACCCGTCAGGCCTGGAGCCGCTGGACAGCAACGTGGCCAGCCTGAAGGAGCCCGAGGGGGACTCCATTGCCGACGTGAGCATCATGTATAGCAAGGAACTGGGCATGCAGATCCTGACCCACCAGGACTCGCTGACCGACTACTGCTCCATGTCCTCCTACTCCTCGTCCCCTCCCTACCGGGTCCCCTCGTCCCCCCTGAGCCTGCCCTGCTCTCCGGCAAGCTCCTCCAGCGCGCCCTTCTCCAACGGCGAGCGCTCGGACGGGCTGCCGGAGCCCACGGCCGGTGCCAGCAGGTCCGAGCCCGAGCTGACCCCCATGGACGGGGAGGCCTTCAGCCAGCACCTGCAAGCCGTGAAGGTCCTCGCCGTGAAGGACGTCATCTGGGTCCCCAGGTAGGTCTCCCAGCGTTGGGGTGCGACCTTGCGGGTGTCCACTGCTTTTACTTTTGGGGGGGAGTGAAGGAAGCCTCGAGGTCCTGTCAGGATCTGCCCATCCATGGGGAACTGCTCCCTTGGTTCTGAAATCTGGAGGGGGCTCTTCAGCAGATCTGCAAAGGGCTAAAGCTCATCCGCCCGCCGGGAGCCTAGGGCACCAAGGAGGAGAGCCACGGTCAAGTGCGATCCGGTTTCCTACTGGGAAAGTGCTCATGTGCCCGGCTTCGGTGCCCCCTCTGCAACTCAATCCAGGAGCAGAAACTGCGCGCTGGTCGCCCAGCCTTTCTGCACGCCGGCCCCGTTTCCCCCGGAGAGCGCAGCCCTGGACAAAGCGCTTCCCCTTCTGGGTTCTGGTTTCACAGGCGTGGCGGAGATACGATCGTCATCGGCCTGGAGAAAGACGCAGGCGCTCAGCGGGGCCGAGTCATCGCTGTCTTGAAAGCACGAGAGCTGACTCCGTGGGGGTAAGGCCGAGGGGCAGCCCTTCGGACCCGGGCTGTGGCCTGCGGAGCCCAGGCCCCCCTGCCACGCCCTGCGCGGTGGCCACCCGCCCACCTGTCCTCCACCAATAAACAGCACATCCACCCACGAGGCCTTAAGGCAGGCGAGGAGCAGGGTGGGGTCCGCGCCTGGGAGGCCAGCAGATACCGGCTGAACCAGGCATCAGTCACTGGTTACGGCCACCTGCTTCAGGGGGACCTAGCGTACCTGGTGACCAAGTGCCTGGCCTGGGGTGCATCTCCAGGACCCAAGGGCAGCTGCAACGGAAGTGGGGATCCAGGTGACTTACTGTCCTTCCCACCAAGCAGGAGAACCCTTACCAAGGTGTCCCACCTGCCCAGACAGCACCAGGCAGGGCTTTGTAGCCATCTGCTGGTGGGCAGGGGGGTCCCGCCATGCTGGGCAGGATAGACTGTCCAGACCTGGCCTGTCTGGCTAGGGAGATAGGAGGCTGGCACCAGCAGTGTCCCCATCATCTTTGCACCCCTCCCCTTGTCTCCCAAACCCCACACTGTAAATCTCCGTCATAGAGAAATCCCATCCGACCTGTTTCCCCCAGAGCAGGACGATGGGGAAATGTCCATGACAGCTCTTCTCCCACCACCACACACACACCCCAACCATGTCCAGTTCTCTCAGTGAGTCACCAGGGCCAATGACTCTTGCCCTGTGAGTGATTCCAGAAACAAGATCTGGGTTTGCTACTGAGTGCGGAGTGCAGGCTGCAGCTTTGGACCGAGGTTGTTCCCAGATCTGGGGGGCTGGTGTGTCTGTAGAGGCCAGGGCTCTCGACCTCAGAGAGCCTGCTGTCGGTGTGACTCAGTTTTCCCCACTTATCCCCCCAAAGCAGGCTTACCAAGAGCCAGGCACGCTCACTGGCTGTGGGGAGAAAGCGGCTCAGACCGCCAGCCAAAAGGAGGATGGGAGCCTGAGCCTGTCAGCTCTTGTAGATGCATCGAGACATTAATTCCCTCAGCAGATAGCTAGCGAGTGCCTGCAACGTGCAAAGTCCCGAAGGAGCTGGGGCCCTGGGCTTCCTAGTCCCTGTGCTGGCCTCAGTGCCAGGCAGGGTGCACTGGGCATGGGGGGAGGAGGTGGGCTGCACAGCTGGATGAGGGCCCAGAGGAAACTGCAAGTCCAGAGCCCTCGGAACAATCTACAGCCACTTAACGCAGGGTTCCTGCCTCATCTGTGACCCTGCATTTGCTAAACACATGGAAGCTTAGGATGGGAAAAAGACTTGTGCAGGAGGCAAGAGCATTGAGTCAAAGTCAGAATTCTTCATGGGCCATCAACAAGCGGAAGTCAGAGCTCATGGTATTTCCTGGACACAGTGACTTCTCTGATGATATCAGTGCCCTACCAAGGGCAGTCCCCTGAGACTCTGAACTGATGCCCTTGGCCTCTCTTTTTCTTTTTAAAGATTTTATTTATTTACTTTTAGAGAGAGGGGAAGGGAGGGAGAAAGAGAGGGAAAGAAACATTGATATGCAAGAGATACATCAGTTGGTTGCCTCTCACGCACCTCAGCTGGGGACCTGGCCCACAACCCAGGCATGTGCCCTGACTGGGAACCGAACCGGTAACCTTCGTGTTTGCAGGCTGGCACTCAATCCACTAAGCCACACCAGCCATGGCAATTGGCCCCTCTTAATATGTTAGAAAGCCTCTAACATATTAGAGGCTAGACCACCAGGGAGAAGCAGGTCATCAGAGCACATGGGTGGGGCCTAACTGGGATGCACAGATGTCCCCGTTAGCCATGCTCCGTCCTGAGGAGGTGCAGGGCAAGGGTCCCATCCCCAACCATGTGGGGACCACCAGGCGGTACCTCAGACTGCTCCCCCTCTCTGCAGGGTGCTCATGGATGCAGCTGTGGTGGCCAAGGACACGGTGGTGTGTGGCTTTGAGAATGAAGACATGGAGTGGCGCCTGGCTGTCTGGAGGGGCTGGGGCACCAGGGAGTTTGATGTTTTCTACCAGTCCTACGAGGAGCTGGGCCGGCTGGAGGCTTGCCCTCGGAAGAGAAGGTAATGCCTGTGGAATGACCATCAATTGGACCTGGCTGGCCCAGGCCAGCGGGCTGGACCCACCTGCAGCCTGCCACCCTCCGAGAACTGGTGTGGCCCATGACCCACCGGCTGCTACCAAGTGCTGAGAAGTCCCCGCCCCTGGCAGTGGTTTCGGGACTCTCTGGTTCTCCAGGGCAGAGTTACCCACCCTGCCCCCTCCCAGTGCTGACTTTGCAGCCCATGTGGGGCTGGACTCCCCCTGCCTCCTCCATACACTTCCAGGAGCGGGGAGGGGGACCCCGTTTTGGGCTGGGACACAAGGCATGGGGGGCTGGGCCTTCCCGGTATCCAGGGCCTGCCCATTTTCCTCCCCGGGTCTGGGATGAAATTACACTAACCGCTCTCACTCTCCGCTGGAGAGCAGTTCCAGGCAGGGAGGGAGGAGGCCCTTGACCCCTGCCCCTTCCCCTGGTGGCTCCCCGGTTCTCAGCACATTTCACAAGCTCCTGAGTCCCCGGGGCCCGGGGCCCTACTTGGGGAAGCTGAGATCGTATGTCTCCAGCTCGGGAAAGTCTCCGTGTGAGAAACCCCCAGAAGGACCCTCAGCGGGAGGAGCACGGCCCAACCTGGTGGAGGGGGGTGGTGAATGAGTTCCTTTAAGTAATGGCCGGAAAGCCAAGAGTTCGCCCAGTGCCAGCGCATCCTTTACATTCTTCCGCTGACAAAAGGAAGGAGACACTCAACCAGCGGGACTTAAGAAAGGGCCTTGTGTTTATAGCTTTGTCAAATAAACTTGGACGCAGCTGGAGCACAAGCCCTGTTTGTTTGCACATAATCATCGTGTGCACCACTTTAACCAATTAAGGGCTGTCGCAGCCGTTAGACCCTGGTTGGGAAATTACATCCGATGGGGCTTAGAGCAAAATGATGTGTTTGCTAAACATCAATACACACGCGCGCAGCAGAGTAGAAACCGGGTAGTTGTGGACAAGGGCTTCAGGGGGACAACAGGGAGAGTTTTATTAAGTCCCACGTGCCCACGTGGTTTCCAAGAGCAACTGTCCGAGGCTGCTGAACCCAGGATGGGGGCTCGAATGTAGAATCATCCCCCAGTTCACGCTGCTAACCGTCTCCCAACATTAAATCATACAAAGCAAACTTAAGATTGGCTGGGATGTGCGGACAAATGTGACTCCTTTTATCTGAAAATAAACAGACTCTCAAGAATGAAGTCATGCTCTCCGTCCGTAATAGCCTGACAAGCTGCTCCCACCCAGACCCACTCCCTGCCCGGGGCTGAACGGGCGGCCTCCGTGCCGGCTGCCCCATAGCAGTTTCCGTGGGCAGAGGGCCAACCTGCCAGTCTCCCCACTTCCTTCACTGGCCTGGCCGCTGAGTCCCGGAGCGGCTGAGGATCGGTGCCTTCTGCCCCATTCCCTGCCATTCTCCTGCCCCAGCCCCTCAGCAGGGCCTTGGCGGTCACCGCTCTCCACACTCCAGGACCCCACAGCTGCCCAGTCCACCTCCCAAGTGCAAACTGGGGCCTGGGGCCTGATCTTCCCTGGCCCCAGACCTGCAGTTCATATCACCTGCAGCAGACTGTTCTGCCCACAGCACCTCTGCAGTCTAGTTGCAGCTGCCTTTCCGACCAGGCTTCCTCCTGCTCCTGTCCCTAACTCTAATCCTACCCACCCCGGGCCAAGCTGCCGTGAAGGACGGCCCCACAGAGCCAGCGGGGAACACTTCACCGTGCAAGTTAGAAACCGTGCAGGAAATGGTTAATGAGCTTGACGATAAAAATTAGATGCAAATGGAAAAATGATCTCAAAGTCAACGCATGGACAGTCAGCAGGGAAAAACATACTTGCAACGAGTGAGAGTTTGTACCCATCAACAAGAAGGAAAACCCAAAAAGCAAGCAGGTAGACGAGAAACTGACTGACAGGCCCATCAAAATCAATGCTCAATATCAGCCAACAGGAAGGAAAACTCTTGAAAACAGCAACAAATTGCCCTTTACCATCCTCAGGTTGGCAAAGGTTAGCCAGAAATTACCTCTTGAACACTTACTAAGTACCAGGCACTATCCTAGGACACTGATCATCTAACAGACAAGAATCTCTGATTTTAGGGAGATGACAGAGAGCAGCAGTCCCCAACCTTTTTGGCACCAGGGACTGGTTCTGAGGAAAACAGTTTCTTCCTGGACCAGGACAGTGGGGGAGAGTTAGGGATAATCAAGCGCATTACATTCAAGCTCACCTCCTGCTCTGCGACCCGGTCTCTTAACAGGCACAGACCAGTGCCGGTCTGTGGCATGGGCCTGGGGACCCCTGACAATGATATCACAGAGTCGGGAGACCAAAAACTCAGGAAATTGGGAGCTGATGACCAAGGGGCTGCTACATTGAACTGGACAAGGCCTGCAGGAGAAGGTACCATCTGAGGACAGGTGAAGAGCAGGAGGCATGTAAAGATCAGAAGGGCCCCATGTGCAAAGGCCCTGCGGTAGGAATGAGCTGCTGTATTGGTCGGACCAATCCAAATCTTCAGCATTCTGAAGAAGATGTAGCTTGGAGGCCAATTAAACAATGGCATAATAACAGGTACTGGATGGTCTGATTATTTCACTTTTTTTTTAGATTTTATTTGTTGATTTTTAGACAGAGGGGAACGGAGGGGAAATGAGAGGGAGAGGAACAGCATTGTGAGCAATATCAATTGGTTGCCTCTTACACTAGCCCTGATCAGGGACCAAACTTACAACCCAGACGTATGCCCTGACTGGGGATCAAACCAGTGACCTTTCACATTGTGAGATAATGCCCAACCCACTGAGCCACAATGGTTGGGGGCACAATCTGATTATCTTTAAAAGTCACTTTGCTGAGTGGAAAGATGGACCTAACGGGAGGGCATCTACATCGGATCCCTGTTCATCACAATTTCAAATGCAAATATGCTTTGATTTCTGCATTTGCTCCTGAAATATCTGTCCAAAGACACAGAACAAGGATGCTACAGCAGCATCACTTACAGTAACTCCCAATCAATACATCACTTGAATCTGTCCAGAGGGAAGTTATTAGATGCACACGGAGCAGTGCCACTCTCTGCGGCCTTTCCCAGAAGGGGCCAAGCCCGTAAGCTGGTCTGAAATGTTCTCCCAGGTATAATAAACACATTGTTTTTCTGAAAAGCAACGTGCGGTATGGCGTGTATAGAGTTACTATTTGTGTGACACACGTTGCGTATCGAGCTGCATGTGCGTGCCCAGGGAAAATATCCTGAACGATGGCTGGGGGCCTGGCGGATATTGGCTGCCACTGGAAAAGAAGCTGAGGGCCGGCAAGGAGGAGCAGCCCCTCCTTTTCACTTTCTACCTCCCTCTCTGCACGGCTGGCATTGCAAGCAGGGCCCTTTATGAAGGTGAGCCAGGCTGGGGGGGACTTGTCCCCTGAATCTCAGGAAGGATGTACCTGGCCTATAGCATTCTCACAGTCACATGCTGTATAGGTGTGCAGCCCAGGAGCTGTAGGCTGGCCCGTACAGCTAAGTATGTAGGAGTCTGTGCCATTGACGTGTGTAGGTGCGCTCTGTGATATTTACACAATGACAAACTCACTAAGAATGCATTTCTCAGAATCTGGCTCTGTCATTAAGTGGCACATGACTGTAATGTGTTCCCTGGACCCAGGGTTGCATCTTAGTCACCCAGAGGTCAGCTCGGATGCCCTGCGATTTCCAGCCCGCAACCCTGGGCAAGCAACCCTTCCTGTGGCCCTGATTTCTTCTCCATGAAATGGCAAGGACGACCCTCACCCCATCAGGAGCAGTGCAGGAGCAAAAGCAGCCATGTATGCGACAGCCCCAGCCAGGTCCCTCTCCTGAGCCAGGACTCCATCCCTCCCATCTACTCCCCATCCTGTCCACCCTTACCCCCTGCCTGGGAAGGGCCCCGCTCAGGGGAAACACACGCGATTCAGTTTCTGTCAAATAGCCCAACTCCAAAAATAAACTCCTCCTGTTCTTATTTTTGAAATATCAGGAAGAGTTGAACTAACACCTTTACCTGAGAGTTGTGTCCTGGGTGCACAGAGAACCGTCCACGGAAACCTCTATAGTACGTAGTGTTGATATAAGAAGACAATAAGAACGTTACAGAGTCCTGTTTTGGAACACGTGTTTAAAAAATGAAACGGAGCCCTGGCTGGTGGCACGGTGGTTAAGGCGCCGGCCTGCGAACCCAAAGGTCGCAGGTTCGATTCCCCAGCCAGGGCAGGTAACCAGGTTGCAAACCAGGTCTCCAGTCAGGTCTGTGGCTGGAGGCAGGTGAAACGCAACCATACGTTGATGTCTCTCTCCCTCTCTGCCTCTCTCCCTTCCCCACTTTCTAAAAAATAATGAAATCTTTAAAAAAAAAAAAAAAGAAAGAAACAGGAGTAGTAGGTGCACAAATCTTTACCCACCGTGGTCTGTATCATCAGCGTCCGGAGGTTGTCACCAGTGGTCCCACTCTTGGTGTCCATATCACACACACACGCACACACACACACACACCCCTCTCCACGTTGGCACCATCAGGGCCAAGGGCTGTCAGCCCTGGTGAGAGAGTCCGTCTGTCCTTCCACTTCTGCTCAATCCAGGGAGGAGACCTGGCACAGAGGGTGGCCAGAGGCATGCTTCTCTTCAGCTCCCACACATGACTTAACCTGTCTCAGGGGCTGGGACTATGGGCCCAATTCCCCAGACAACAGGAGTGCCCATCGCTCACAGCAGGGCTAGCTGTGGACAAACTCAGACAGGACACCCCTCCTTATCCCCCTTGGTCCTGAGAAAGGGCTTACATTGAGGCCAGAGGCCAGGCTGGAGGACCTATGGGTTAAAGGGACACATGAGGGTGGAACCTGAGCTAGGGGAATGTGGAGGTTGGGGTGCAGAGGTTTCCCCAGCACCCCCAGAAAAGGTGGTACTCCTTAACGTGGCCCCTCTCAGAAGGTCAGCCTGCCCTGGCTTCTTTGGCCCTGGTCGGTGGTGGTGGCACCCTTGGGTGAGGCCTGGGGCTGGGTCCTGCTGTCCCACAGTGGAGAAAGGACTCGGCCAATCCTGGTGGCCAGCAGCTGGGGGCTTGATTTAAAAAGAAGACATTCTGCTTCCAAACATGCAAGAGCTCCTCTCCCTCCCTGGAGTCCAAGGGAAGAGAAGAGTTGAAGGGGGGTCTCTCCACCCCTATTCCTGACCGCTGCCACCCCTACCCCTGCTTTCACTAGGCTCTCGGCAGCAGTTCCCTCACCTGCGGCCAGGGGGCGCCCCTGCCCTCCTGCCTGTCTGCCTGGCCCAGCCTGGACAAGACCTTCAAGAAATGCATCCCCTGGGCATTTGCCCTCCAGGAAGAGTTTGTGGGCTTCATGAGTTCACTTTATGGAGTATCCCCAAGTGTGACCCCATCTGGGGAAGAAGCAGCCCTTGTGGCTGAGTGGGGACATATGTAAACAATAACCCCAAGCTGCTGGGGCAGGCAGAGGCCCCGAGGAGCCTGAGGTGGCACTGGTGGCTGAAAGCTGGTCATTGTCACCAGCTGAGCTCCAGGGCAGGGGGTGCTCCGTGCTTCTGAGCCTCACGGGTGACTGGAGACTGGATTCACGGTTACAACAGCAACCCAGCCCTCGCAAGGGGCCGAAAGCGAACCACTGCCTCTGTGCAATGGTGACCTTGGAGCGCGCACAGGCTTTCTGCCTTTCCTCCTCACTGTCGGCTACTCTGACTGCGGGTGGATGGAGGTTTCCAGGAAAGGGGAGAAGGGTGGCAGGTCCCTGCGGCTGTAGAGGTGGGGCTGGGCAACAGACTGGGAACCCCGACAAGTGCTCACAGCTGCCGTCATTGGGACTGGGAGCCTTCAGTCCAATGAAGGCAGCTGTGAAGGTGGCTGGCTGCCCTTCTTGGCCATCTGAGGATCTGTTCCCAGGCCAGAGACCCGGAGAGCCCCACAACTGGGACGCGTTTTCCTCCTGCTGTGATGCGGGCCAGGGGGGACTAAACAGCAAGGGAGAAGCCCCCGAGATGTGGGTCTGGCTTCCCAGAATGTGCCGCAGGATATGACCTTGACCTTCTCCCACCCTGGTTGCGCACAGGGGAAACAAAGGCCCAAAGGAGCAGCCAACCCAGAGTGAGTTGTCACCAGGGGCAACGTGGCCGACCGCAGCCCTTGCTGGCTCCCAAGCCTGGGAAAATCGTGTTGTTCCTCGCAGCGGGGGTGGGTGTCTGTTTTGTTCTGTTTTTTTTTTTTTTTTTAAAGCCTGAACCAAATCAGCTTTTTAAAATGCTGCTCCAGGCCAGGACACCCCTCGCACACGGCCTGAAAAGGCAGGTCCAGGCGGAGAGTCGACACATTCCAACAGAGACCCTTGCAGGTTCCCAGACACTGCGCCCGGCACCCGCCTGAGACCGGCGCATCCGGCCGGTGTTTTGGTCTGCTTCCTTCAGTCAGCACCTTCCGTGGAAACGTGAAGTCCAAAGGCCGCGTTCTTAGCCATGTTTTCTCTTCTCTAAGAAGATGGATGTCTCAATGTGGAAGAGGTTGTTTGTCATGATTTCATGTTGTCCCACACATTCAATTAGTGGTCCCATTAGGCCCCGAAGCGGAACTAATCCAGCTGCGTGGGACAAGCCTCTAGGCTTCCCGGTGAGGAATGGAGATGAGAATGGCAGGATCCCAGCTGCCCTTGTTCCGTAGGCGAGCAAGTCAACCTGGGCCCGGCCGGAGGTTCCGTCCCCCTCAGTCTGTCCTGAGCAGCTCGCTGGGCACACGTCGGGGCTGGCGGAGCTGACCAGGGGTTGATGCCTTCTTGGGACCCCCAAGCTCCCACCGTGGCCCTCGGGGCTGTGCTACCCTCCTTCCAATGCACGTGCTCTGAGACCAACCGTTTCAAGTATTCGTACTTTTCTCTAAAGTATTTGTTAAAAGCACGGCATGTGTAATAAAAAAGAGAGACTTTTAAGAATTGGATATGAGCCTGGCCAGGGGGCTCAGTTGGTTAGAGCATCGTCCCGATATGCCAAGGTTACAGGTTCAACCCCTGGTCAGAACATGTACAAGAATCGACCAGTGAATGCACCAATAAGTGGAGCACTGAACCCACGTTTTCCTCTGTGTGTGTGTGTGTGTCTCTCTTCCTCTCTCTCTATAATCAACAAATAACAAACAAAATGAACAGGATAAGGGTTTTAAAAGTTCAGAGGCATAAAACCACATCCTGTAGGATGGCTATTATATATATGTTTATATATATGTGTATACACACTTTTTTAAGTAAAAATAACCAGTGTTAGTGAGGCCGTGTAGAAACTGGAGCCCTTGTGCATGTTGGTGGGAATGTAAATGGTGCAGCCGCTGTGGAAAGTCCTCAGAAAAATTAAACGTGAAGTTTCCATATGACCCAACAATTCTGCTTCTGGTATTAGACCCAAAAGAATTAGAAGCAGGAACTCAGATATATCTGTGCCCACGTTCATAGCCCAGTTTGTTAAAAGGTGAAAACCACCAAAGCATCCATGGGCAGATTAATCGATACATAACACACATACAGTGAAACATTACTCAGCCTTACAAAAGAGAAATTCTGAGACATGCTGCAACAGGGATGAACCTTGAAGATCTGGCACTGAATGAAATAAGCCAGTCACAAAAGGATACACACTGAATGAGACCATTTATATGAGGTACCTAAAGTGAGCAAATCCGTAAAGATAGAAACGGCCTAGAGATTACCAGAGCCTAGAGGGAGGGAGGATGGGAAATCAATGCTGATTTATTTACCTTGGGGTTGGGAGAGGAGTTACACTTACTTCAGTTAAATGGATAAATGGTCATTTTCGTGTCATGTATATTTTCCCATAATAAAAATACATTTTTTCCCCCTAAGTTACAAGGCAACCTTACTATTGTAAATTAACTTTCTGGGAATGCAAAAGGAAGTCAGAACAAAATCGTGTGGTTTTGTCAGTCCCCCTCCCTAGGGCCAATGCTGAGGGATCCTGGAGCCGGTGACTTCAGACCACCCCACCCAGAACATTCTCCGCAGTGGAACACAAAGGAGTTGAATTCCAGGGCCATAACCCCCATCTCCACAAATTGCACCCGAACGTTCGAAAGATCCTCCGATAGAGTTCAAGCCTACATTGCCATCACTCTCCAAAAGAGGCCCGAAATAGAAAATCCAGGCCGATTATGCCAGAACAGGGGGTTTTGCTTGGAAATGGCTGTCTGCTAGGAACGCTAATTAGAAACTTGATTTCTCGCCAGCATTGGGGAATTGTTGAAGCTCTTTTCAAAGTCCCGCATGCTAATAGGAACTGAGAAGGCACACTCAGTCAGTTCCAAATTACAGGCAACTTCATTTCCAGGTCCATTTGGAGTTGCCAAGTAATCAAGGTCAAAGTCGAACGAGAAGGCGGGGACCGGGCCAGCACTTCGCTGCGCGGAATGCCTTTTCCGAGTTTTAGGTAACAAACCTCGCAGTTGTCATAAAGATGGGAGGGAGCGTGCAGGTACCCCGAACTTTTTCAAGCACATGTTTTTTTGTTTGTTTTTCTCTTAGAATCCAGAAGGCCTGGGTCATCCATCCACCCTCCGGCTTAATTTACAGAGTCTATCTGCCCAAGGGCCTGATGGCCAAGCACAGACTTACCTCCCTCCTGGGTACAGAGTGTTAAGAAAATTCTCATTCAGAAAGACCATTCATGGCAAATGGCAACTGTCATTAATGAGAGATGGCAAAATCTTTGTTCTGAGGTTCACATTAAGTCAGGCTAACCTAGCAGCACAAATTAAGGTGTCCACGGGCACTGATGTGTAAAACGGTTCATTGAATGAGCTCAAATATATGTGTCACTGTGTGTGTGTGTGTGTGTGTGTGTGGTGCACATGAGGGGGGAGGAAGTGGGGGAAAGAGAGAGGTTGGGGAGAGAGAGGGAGAGAGGTTTTTGGAACAATTTGCAAATAGAAATATCTGATGTGTGAAATTCAAATCAAACATTTGGGGGATGCCCCACCTCCTGCAGCCTGAAGTCTCTGTATTTGCCAAACCTTCCCCTCCTCCTAACTCATCCTCCCTCTCCCAGCCTGCCTCTCCCTGTTGAAGTGCTGACCCATGTCAGACTGACAGACAGCCCCGGAGTTCTCTTCCATGTTCCACCTTCCCCTTGTTTGCAGATTGTACTCACTTCATGTTCCAGAGTTATATTAGTTTCCTTGGGCTGCTGCAATAAACGACCATAAACTTGGTGACTTACAGCAACAGAAATTTATTCTGTAACAGTTTTGGAGCCAGAAGTCCCTACCTAAGGGGTTACAGGGCCATGCTCATATTCCAACAGGAGAATAAAAGGTCACATGCATGGAGATGTTCATTGTGAGGTTCGCCGCACCTGGTACTTGTCTAGCGTTTAGTGATTGGAGACAGTTAAGTGGCATTTGCACCCAACACAGGCCCCATAGCAAGTAACAGGGTGCACGAAAGATCCAGAAAGGGAGGTGCCACCAGGCAAGTTTAATGGCACAATGTTCGCTTCTTTCATTTGACCTCCCGCTATGTCGGTGGCTCTGCATTTCTGCTGCCCTGATTTGTAGCCTGGACCTTCTTCTGCAGCTTGAATTTGCCCCAAGCAATTTCATGAGGCCTCGAGTCAAACCAAGAGAGTTTGACACCTGGAGTGTGTCCACGCAGCCCTCAGGTAGAGCTGGGGCTGCTGACCAGCTCAGAGTTGGGGGCTTCCCAAGTCCCCCCCACGGAATGCAGCTTTGTGTCTGTGCAAACTTTCCAGCTGTGGAAATCCTGGCCCGGCTGTAACGATTAATGGCATTTCTTGGCAACGGATGGGGAAGGCAAACTTGTCTACCACACAGGGATTAAGTCTTAGACGAGAAGCGACCTGTCCCCAGACTCTGCAGGGAGGTTATCTCCCGGAAAACATTCAGGATGTTTCCCAAAAGTCCCACAGGGCTGCAGCCGGCGTTCTCCAGTTAGGAAGATACGGCCCTTCCAGACAGGCGCCGAGCGGTGCTAAATTTCTTCTCTTGTCTCTCTCTCTGACCCTAGTCCACTCGCCTGCAGGAGAAGCACACGCATACCAAGTCAATATCTCCCCAGAAAGAATGGGCAGAGCCGGGAAGCAGACTAAAGGGACGTGAAGAACATTCTAGAACACCGTGTCGTCAGCTCCGCTAGGATCTGGGCCAGAACATACCCCATAATCACTCGCCTTTCCTGCGTTTGGCTGGAAATGCTGCAAATGGAAGGAAATATCGAGCGACATTAATTAGCTAATGAGGACCTTAAATAGCAGCATTAGTAATAAAGCAAAGTTTTATTGGGTTATTAGAGGTTAAGTGGTAATATTAGTAAAACGGTCATTATGGATTTTCTTCTTTGAAGGCAATGAACAGGGCATTTGAAAAGGATGGCTTATTATAACTCCCTCCTCAGCGCTCACTGCTTCTTAAAAGAGGTCTACCTAAAGGTTTTTTAAAAAATTATTACCACTTTTTGCAGCCCCTCACCCTCATCTTTAATTACGCCATTCCAGGGAACTCTGTCAGTCTGTTCAATGGCTTGTTGCCAACAGACAACTGAGGTATGTACTAAGGGCTTCCAAGAAATTGCTGCATATTACATGAAAGGTTATACCTCAAACAGGCGTTCAACATATTAGCCACAGAAAGAAACGGAACATGTGTGGAAACAGATTGCAACGGGTGAGAGAAGGTTCAGTAATGCTGGTAGAGATAAGTTTTAATTACGTGTCATGGAGCATGAGAGGCATGAAAACAGGACATCAGATGATGTGCTTTTTGACCAAATTTCTGGATGTCACTCTAGAATCCCTGACGAGGAACTTTTAACATGATATAGTGCAGAGACCCCTGTAGAGATGAGGCAATAGGTCTGAGTGACTATGCAACTTGTCCAAGTGGGACTGCCTTAGTGTAGGAGGAAGACTGGAACCCAGGCTCTGTGTCCTGATCCAGCCCAGGACCCTCTTGGGTGGCGTGGCTGCCATGAGGAGTCCCCATCACCAAACTGTAGCTTGGGGGTTTCCTTACACGTCTGTCTGATTATGGTGAAGGACACTCCTTTGTGAAATGGGAAAAATGGCCCCTGGCTCCATCAATTTAACAGAGGGAGCTCCTACGACAGTGAAATGAGAAATTTTTCTTTCCTGGATTTACTGAGGTGGCACACCTAGGAAATCAACTCGACATTTTCTCACCATTAAAAATAAATTAAGGAGAGGGCCGCATGGGCAGTGAGGAGCCGCCCTGGTCACCAGGAGGCTGTGGATACGGGCATGCGAGTGCATGGGGGAGA
The DNA here is from genome assembly GCA_004026585.1 of Noctilio leporinus. Lineage (NCBI taxonomy): Eukaryota > Metazoa > Chordata > Mammalia > Chiroptera > Noctilionidae > Noctilio > Noctilio leporinus. The sequence goes on from PVIW01000241.1 coordinate 614,065, forward strand.
GGGCTGGCATCCTCCCCGGATCCTGGCCAACATTGGCTATGCAGGGGCTGGTGGGGGTCTCCAAACTGGGCTTATAAGTCCCCTTGGGCCTCTGGCTGTCCCTGAACTCCTTGGTTCCAGGCCTTTGCCTCTGGCTCTGGAATCCCCACCCAGGGCAGCTCTGTCTCCTGATCCTGGCCTCCTTAGGGACCCTCACTGGGACACTTTTGGGTTCCTCCCCAGGATATCTGCCTCAACTTGACCATCCAGCTGCTGTGCTGGAGTTACCCCTCTCTTTCAGGCTACACTTGCTATGCTCCAGTGTGAAGGCTCCTGGTGCCTCTGGTCCAATTTTTTTTAAGTGTATTTCATTGATTATGCTTTTATAGTTATCCCAATTTTTTCCCTTTGCCCCTTCTGCCTGGTAACCCCACTTCCCTCTAACAATCTCCACTTAGTTCATGTCATGTAAGTTCTTTGGTGTCTCCATTTCCTTTATGATTCTTAACATTCCCCTATTTTGTACCTACCAATTGTGCTTAATCCCTGCCACATTTCCCTATTTTTCCCCTTTCCCCTTCCCAGCTAATAACCCTCCCAATGATCCCCATACCTATGATTCTGTTCCTTTCTGATTGTTTGTTAAGTTTTTGGGTTTTTTTAGATTCAGTTGTTGATCGTTGTGAGCTTGTTGTCATCTTAATGTTCATAGTTTTTATTTCCTTTTTCTTAAACAAGTACCTTAACATTTCATATAATAATGACTTGGTAATGATGAAGTTCTTTAGCTTTCCCTTGTGTGGGAAGCACTTTATCTGCCCTTCCATTCTGAATGATAGCTTTGCTGGCTAGAGTCATGTTGGTTGTAGGTCCTTGCTTTTCATCACAGTGACTACTTCTTGCCAGGACCTTCTTGCCTGCAAAGTTTCTTTTGAGAAATCAGCTGACAGTCTAATAGGAACCCCTTTGTAGGTTCTCTGCTTTTCTCTTGCGGCTTTTAAAATTCTCTCTTTATCTTTAACCTTTGGCTGGCCCACCCTTCCCTGGCCTGGCATTCCTCTGCTTTTTCCTATATTGTAGCTTCCTCGTTCTAGGTGCCCTGAACCTTCAGGCTCCATCCTCTTTGAACTACAAAGGAAACTCCCCCACTGGGGCTGCAGGTTGGGCAGGTGAGGTTGTTGACCTAGGGACAGCCAGGAACCAGAGAACTGAGAAGGACAAAACATTAAGCCTCGCTGAAATGCTAATTCCCATCACAACACTAATGTACTTTTCATTGGGTTTTAGTCTAGAGGAAGAAGAAATATACAGAAGTTGAAAGCAGGTTAGACTATTGAAATCACTAAATATATGACAAAATTGAACATCTGTATCTTATGGAAATCATTGTGGATTATGGGAGTGTTGCTGAATTTGGGGGATCTGGTGACTAGTCAGTATTTGTGGCTTATGGTCTTACTAAAAACCCACTTAGATAATTTTTAAGTCTCTATTTCATGTGTTCTGTATTTTTCCCGGTACCCCTGCCAGGATCCTGTATTCAACAACATAATGAGTCATTTCAGATGTGGACCACCTCTTGGGGAGAGTAAGGGACTATTTTTGACATAAATCACAATTGCTAAAGAAAGTGGTGTTTTCCAAAGAATGGCAAACAAGAGTGACCGCCATGCAACTACAGAAATGGAGAATCTTCCAAACTGAGCACTTCACATTGTGTAATAGTTCATTTGATCATACTAACAATGAAGAATGATCCAAGGATTATGCCCAGCATGCTTATTTTCTGTCTCTAAATCCCAGGGAAAATATTTTGGTCTCTAGTAGAAGTTTCATTAGAAAACCCCAAAATATTGGCAATTAAGTAACAAGACTAACACCGGGTGGGAAAAAGTATTTACAGTTGTTCTTAGGGAAAGTAATACAATAATTAAATAGTAACACAAGAATGAACTGTAAACCTACTTTTGCCCCACATTGTATTTACTCTATACAGCTTTTGTTGCCCTGGCTCAGGTTTTTTGTTTTGTCTTAAGAAGAAATGTATACGATTTTTAAAATAAGAGTTTACTTATTTTTAGAGAGAAGGGAAGGGAAGGAGAAAGAGGGAGGGAAACGTTGCCTCGTGTGCGCCCCCAACTGGGGACCTGGCCGGCAACCCGGGCACGTGCCCTGACTGGGAATCGAACCTACGGGGATCCTTTCCGGCTCTCAGGCCAGCGCTCAATCCACTGAGCCACACCAGCCAGGGCTTAAAATTCAAAACCTATCTTTAGAACTCCACGTTACATTTCTGGACGGACCCCGTTAAAATGTTGACAAAGATTCAGGCTGGGGAGCTAGCCCACTATCTGCCCACACCGAATGCAAATAAAAGGACATCACACCCAAGCATGAACATCACCTACCATTTCTTCCATATCCTTTAAATGCTAGTACTGTTAAGAGCTTGGACATTAAACACGCTTGCTTTATTTTAAGCCGAGGAACTAGGGTCGGGGAACAAGGTAACTGAATTCACGGTTCACCCCCCAAGCGTGCACGTCTCAACGGCTCCGGGGCTGTTTACTCCATACGTGCTCGTCCTGCCCACAGGATGGCGGGAACAAAGGGACAGTGTGGACCTGACTACGCGGGGCAGGGACGGTGAGGTCCGCCCAGCTGCAGGGTCGGGCGTGGACAGCGGGTTTATCCGAGGACAGTCTCTGCAGGGCGAACCTGCAGTTCCGGGAGTCTGGGGACCAAGAAGCCCCTTCTTCAAAAATCCCTCCTCCGAGTCACGTTAGCCACGCAGCTGGCAAGAACGGGGCCGCCCGCGGCGCGGGAGCGCCGGCCGGCGGGGGCGTGGTCGCTGCGCGGATAACCCGATGATCCCGCGCTCCGGTGCTGGGACCCGGCCGGCGCCGAGCCCGGCCCCACGCCCACTCCGCCCGGCGAAACCGCAGCAGACCGGGCGGGCGGGGCGGGGCGCGCGCCGGGAGGATTTTTTTTTTTTTTGGTCAAACTTTGGCCACGTGAACCGCCCCCCATTCACTTTTGCACCAATCAGACGGCGCGGACGGATCCCGAGAGGGGCCACGACTCCTAGCGCCCGGCGGCTTCATAAACGCGCCGTGCGTGACGTGAGGGGCTCCTGTTGCAATGGCGAGCTAAGCCGGAGGATGTGCAGCTGCAGCGGCGGCGCCGGTCACGAAGAGGACAGAGACGGGCGAAGCGCGATCGGAGCCGAGCCGGCCTGGGGACGCGGGTGGGGCGGGAAAGGGGCCCGGACTCGGCTGCTGCTGCTGCAGGCACCGTTGCGCTGGCTCCGCGCCGCGGCGCGAGAGCAGGAGGAGCCGCCTCTGCCGCCGCCGCCGCTTTGCGCCCCAGCCGCTGCCGGCGCGCGCCGGACATGGTCCCCTCTTAAAGGCGCAGGCCGCGGCGGTGGGCGTGCGGAACAAAGCGCCGGCGTGGGGCCTGCGGGCGGCTCGGGGGCCGCGATGGGCGCGGTGGGCCCGCGGCGGCCGCGGCGCTGCCCGGGCCGAGCCTCGCGGCGCTAGGGCGGGCTGGCCTCCGCGGGCGGGGGCGGCAAGCTGAGGGCGCGCAGAGCCTGCGGCGGCGGCCCGGCGGGCGGAGCGGAGCAGCGCGGATATGGCCGCGCGCGGCCGGCGCGCCTGGCTGAGCGTGCTGCTGGGGCTCGTCCTGGGTTTCGTGCTGGCGTCGCGGCTCGTCCTGCCCCGCGCCTCCGAGCTGAAGCGAGCGGGCCCGCGGCGCCGCGCCAGCCCCGAGGGCTGCCGGCCCGGGCAGGCGGCCGCGGCTTCCCAGGCCGGCGGGGCGCGTGGCGATGCGCGCGGGGCGCAGCTCTGGCCGCACGGCGCGGCCCCGGAGGGCAGCCCGCGCGACAAGAACTTTCTCTTCGTGGGAGTCATGACCGCCCAGAAATACCTGCAGACCCGAGCCGTAGCCGTGTACAGGTGAGCCCCCGATCCGCCGGCACCTCCTGCGTCCAGCATCCTGGTGGGCGGTCCCGCAGATCCTCCCAAAGGCTCTGCCTGGTTCCCAGAACCGAAGCCCCTAGGGTGGCCCTCGGGCGATGCCAAGCGTTGGCCGCAGAGGTCAGAGCAGGATGCGGAGCGCCGCGCTCGAGAGCATGGGCCTCGGGGTCAGAAGGACCAGGGTGGCCCCCCTGGGTGTGGTCTTCACCCGGACTCTGCGGGAAGCACTTCAGCTTTCCACGTTCCAGCCTTCTCCTTTGTTAAGTGGATCTGACTGCACGCACGTCTCTTGTAAGGGTGTTAGGAAAACTCTTACCTGGGCCAGTGGTGGTGGTTATTCGCTTCTCTGAAATCCAGCCCTGTGCCCTTGCCGAACCGAGCCGGTGTGAGTGAACCTGGTTAGACCCCTTCCCGTGGCGTGCGTGTGGCTTTCACTGTTGGCAGCGCTCCTGTTCGTGAAAGGGGTGCTCACTGCACACGGAGCCCACCAGTCTGTTCAGTAAATGGAAGAGGAACCTTTGAGAAAAGCGATTCCTGGCCCATGGTAGATTTGGTGCGAACCGGCCCAGTTTAGTGATGTTATCCGGCGCCCCGAGCCCTTGCTCGCCAGATGAGTCATAAAAGTGGTTGGAATCATGTTCAGGATTAGCAAAGGGATTAGCCAAAGTCGTCTTTAGAAGGAAGATGATTTACGAATGGCGGGTTTGTATTGGGGTGAATTTGAGATAGATGGGAGAGGGGTGTAGATGCATAAAAAGGATTTCACGAAAACCTTGCATGTGTGAAGTACAGAAATGCGAAAGAACAAGTCAGTACTGGGAGGGCATCTGGAGAGGAACTTTTCCAGCACTCAGCTGAGCAAAGCCAAGCTGGCTGGTTCTTAATTTTCAACCAATACCTTTATAACTTCAGCTTATAAATCTAGCCCCGATCTGAATTTCCAGACATTTGGATGTTGCAAGGGGAAAAGCTTCTATGGATCCCCGTTCCTCTAAGGGAGAATGTGTAGGGTTGAAAGGGGATAAAAGAGCAGCAGCAAAGTCTGCCCTTTCAGTGCCTTGAGTCCTGTGTTCCCAGTAGGATCTTGTCTAAATTCAGAGCTCAGGTTCTGCTGGGAAAGGTCCTGAGGGACTGAAAAGCTTAGAATGCCCATAATGTAACTTTAGGCTAAATTCACTATTTGAGAACCTGCCGTGAAGGCCTTTTCCTCCAGATTCACCGTGAATTAACCCAAATTTTATACAATTGTGGTTTTTGACAGCAGAGATTGAGGATGAGCTACATACAATCTTTACAGCATGGTTTGAAAAGTACATTCACATGACTGCAATTTCGTGACAAGCCCTGTGAATGTACATCATTGGGGACAACTACCAAAATAGTTTGTTCCAATTGTACCAGGGGTTACTCCATGCCCCCCACCTCCCACCCCCAGGCAAATATGTTTTTATGGTTACAAAATCAGTATACACACACCAGTGGGGTTCTGTTATACCAGCAATACTCAGAAAAATGCAATGCAGCCTGAACCTAGTGTTTTACCCTTGGAGGTGATCTTCCCCCCCGAAGCCCTTGCTTGACCTCTTTTGGCCTCCTTCCAAATCTCCTACCTCTTCTCTTTGAGATGTAGGTTATATCCCATTGTTTGTTTTCTTTGGGGAAGTTGGGAGAAGGTAGAAAAAACAGTGTACCTTCTGTTTCCCCTTTCTCCCCTTCCTTTGTGACAACTGCCTTTCTGATAAAGGACAGCCCTTACCAGAAACATTGTAGCCTGTCTCCCTTCTTTGTGATAACTCTCTGCTTCCCTTATAAAGGAAAACTCTTAAGGGAGGAAACAGTGTATCCTATCTAGTCATTCTGTCACCTCTCCAACCCAGCTTTTCTTTTATCTCTCTGATCTTAAGAAGTTACAGTTACTTGGAGCCTGGGGAGTGAACCTGCCCCGCCTGTTAAGGTCCACTGGTTCTCACTGTCAACCCTGTGTTTAGACTGGCTGCAAAGAGATGGCACAGGATGATTTTAGCCCTAAGGAACTTTTGAGGCAGGCCTGAGTTGGGATAGAGGGTGTAGGGTGTAACTTATGATTATGACTTTGCTGTGCTTTGCAACCTGGGCCAGAAGTCCATGCTCAGCTCTGGAAACTGGAAAATTTCACGCACAGTTCAGTATAAAAGTCAGCGTGAATCTTGTAGCACAAGGCAGAACTCCAGTTTGATGCTGGCATTATGGTGTACTTTTATGATAGGATATTGAAAAGGTCAGAGTGTAGGTCTAGGGACTAGTAATTGCCTGAGGTCTAGGATGGAACTTAAAATAACCTTTGAAAGCCTCCGGGTGATAAGCTTGTCTGCACTGAAGCTAGTGCAGTTGATAGTGGGACAGCCCTATCACTACCAGTTTTGATTTTTCAGACCTACCATATGCTTGAAGTAGGGCAAGGGGCCCCACCGAGAGATGTTAGCAAAGCAGTAATAGCCGACAGCAGGTGAGAAACCGATTTTTAAAAACAGGCAAGACCTGGCTGGTGGCACAGTGGATAGGCACCAGCCTGCAAACCCAAAGGTCGCTGGTTCGATTCCCAGCCAGGGCACATAACCAGGTTGCAAGCCAGGTCTCCAGCCAGGTCTCCAACCAGGTCCATGGCTGGAGGCAGGTGAAAAGCAACCATACATTGATGTCTCTCTCCTTCTCTGTCTCTCTCCCTTCCCCTCTCTCTAAAAATAATAAATAGAACCTTTTAAAAAATAAAAATAAATAAAAAGAACAGGCAAGAACAAAACTCACAAAGTGTAGCTGAGGATGAGCTCCATAAATTTTTTATAGCATGGTTTTAAAAGTACATTCACATGATTGCAACTTGGTGACAAGCCCTATGAATGTACAACATTGGTGACAATTACCAAAATCATTTGTTCCAGTTGTATAGATAAAAAATCTGTATACTCAAACTCAAGTGAAAGGAGGGCTCACCCACGGCCGACTTCTTTCAGAGGCCCCGAGCAGATAGCTGTGGAAGCCACCGAAGTGATCCTGATTCGTCAGAATGTTCAAATACATATGTTTAGGATTTGTACCTTTGCTCAGTAAGGATGTGCACAGCTCCCCTGATTCCAAACCCCGAGTCTTGGGGACACAGAGTGGAGGTGCGTGTTGTCATGGAGCAGCTGCTGTTTTGGTGGGAGGGACAGACACCAAAAAGAGGGTTTCTGCTAGTTAGTGATGGGCACTGTGGAGAAAATAGAACAGGGGAAGGGCAGGGTGGGGTGGTTGGGGACGCCCTCAGAGAATGTGGTGTTTGGGCTGAGATCTGATGAGGAACTGGTTGTGAATATCATTGACTTTCCAGTCAGAGGGAAGAGCTAGTAAATTACAAGGCAGGAAGCAGCTTGGAAAGGAACCTAGACAGAAAGAGGATGGAGGCCTGACAGTCAAGGCCTGCTAGCGCTCCGTCTTGTGGGATTTTGTTCTAAGTGAATTCGAAAGCTCCTGGAGGGGTTAGGCAGGAAAGGGAGGCGATTGCATTGTGTTCTGAGAAGTTAACAGTACCTAGTGTGTGGAGGATGGACTGTCGGGAAGAAAAGTGCCAGGAGGGCGTCTGGGCAGAGTAAGGGTGGCTGGCTCTGTGGTGTGACAGCAGGGGAAGTAAAAGTGGACAGTTCATGGGTATGCGCTGGATGGAGCCCCTGCTAGAGGTCTGCTGACAGATGCTCCTGGGGTAGGGGGTAGGCAAAGAGGAATTAGCCGGACCTCTAGGACTTTGCCTTGGAAGGCAGGGTGGGTGGGTGTAACCCTGAGATGGGGAAAAGCTAGAGGGACAATAGGCTTTAGTGGAAGGAGGTGAGTCAACCTAGAGCTGGCTTTGCACAGGAAGAGCTTTAAGAAAGCGGTTAGATCCGCAGGTGGGTGTATCCTTAGCTTCATCTAAAAAGAAACTGAGAGGTAGGTTTCTGCAGTGGTCTGTGCTGGAGCTCTGAATCCATCTCAAACTAAGATTCCTTGAAGGCGCTGGGTCACGGGAGTTCTACTAATAAACAAAAATGTTTTTTGACTCATCGTTGAAGTATTTATATTCTCGGTAATTTCACTTTAAAATGGTACCACGGGACTTTGGTAGTGAGTTCTTGTGCTGGTTACTAACGGGTGATCATCAGAGCTCCCGGGTTCCTTGTGACTCTCGTTGCTAGCTGCAATTTGTAGCTTTTTCTTTTCCTTTCTTTTTTTTTGGTTGATGTTGTTTGATACAGATGTTGAATCTCCATGGAGTTCACTCTTTTCCTTTTTGATTTTAGGGGTTTTTTGTTTTGTCATGTTTTGGTTTGGTTTGGTTTTTCCTAAGGTTAGAAACTTAATGCCCAGGAGAGACTTTTTAAAGTCACATTTTTTTTTTTTTCTAATTCTAGAAGGGATAGAAACGTCTGGACCTCGTATTTTCCCCAGCTCGTTTATGGTCTCAGCAGCATCTGTTGAATAAGCCCCCGTTTCCTGACCAGTCAAATCGCCACCTCCATCGTACTCGGAATTCCTGGCTAGGTGCTAGGACTTCCTATTTTGCTCCATTGATCCCGCTGTCTGTTCTCATGCCAGCACCACCCACGGAAATGATTGGAGGTTGAATAATATTTTCATATCCGGTAGACAAGTGCCCCTTTGTTACTCTTCTGTTGCAGACATTCTTGGCTACCCTTCACCTGTTCTTCCTGGGAGGGTTTTGATGCTATTTAGATTTTAATGATAATAATAACAACAATAATAAGTGTGGTTTAAAAAAAAAAGCATATATATGAAGCTTTTTCATCCATTTTTATGCCCAGAGCATGCAGCTAACCTGACACCTTTTATTGGTCTTGGTTCTTAGCTACCCTGGGCTGAAGATGGTATATGGTTTTGTTCTTTTTCTGCTAGCTTGGAAGGAAGAGGAAGGTGGTTTCCCCTCTTTGCCCTTGAGTGATCAGGGGCACCGGGAGGGAGTAGCATCAGTCTGTAGGGAGCTGTGGGGAGGAAGTTTAAGAAACACGAGCTCTCAGTATGGGGACCTTAGCGCCAGACGTTATACCAGTTAACAGCCTCTTCCTCTCAGTGAAGGCAGGTGAGCAGTCTGCTAACTGCTAACCTTCGTGAGCAGTCTCCAGATTCCTTTGCGTATTCCTTGAACTCAGGAAACCTTGTTTATCTTGACATGCTGTAGAGCAATACTTGCTGTCTCAGTTCAGTTCGGCAAAAATTTACCAAAAGCCTCCTGTAGGCTGAACAATCAAGCTGTGAGTGAACGTGAGAGCACGGGCCACTTCACACTGTGAATTAACCTGCGTAAGAGGACGGGTGGAAAACGTGGGTCTGACCGTGAGTTTCACTTCACGTCATACAGTTGCACCAGCCCAAGGATCGCCGTGGCTGCGCATTGAAGATTAGACGCGACTGTGTTCCCTTCACATTGGCAGGTTTGCTTTACCCGTCCATGAAGGAAGCCGCTATTTATTGAAAATAGATGACTGCTCCTATCCCTGCGCAGCTCATCGATAAGGGAAGGAAACTGATGATAATAGCAGGTGATAGGGGCGCACAGGATGCCTAGACTAATGACTGGAAGGGGTAACAGAAGAAAGACCTGCTCTGCTATATGATAAGAGGATCAAGAAAGGTCAGACCCCCGCCCCTACCCCTCTTTCTCCTGCTTTGTCTGGAAGGCTGAGTGGGAGTGTCTGAGGTAGAGACAACAGGTCCCTAGAAACACGGGGCAGCAGGCAGAGTTGAAGAAGGCATGATGAGAAACCACAGTTCATTGCGACTGGGATCTGAGATGGAGCGGTTCCTCTAGAAGTGTTTCCAAAGGATTTCAGGCTGTCCCCGGAGAAGTAGAAATTTCACGCAGCTTTGGTGTCCGAGAGTGGGCGCCCGGGACTGGAATGGGTTTCACTGGTTGAGCCATGCCATGGTCCACTTCTCAGCCATAAGAAATTGTGTGGCTGACATAGTGAAATTCAGAGAGGGCCACAGCATATTTAAGTGAGAGCAGGTGATAAAATCGTGTGCTCAGCATGAGGCCCTTTTTGTTTAAAGTCAAACAGTCAACTTACGTGTTTGTGCCACACAGAAGAAGAGAAAGTGTAAGAGTATACACAGCCTAAGGTGACTGATTTTCATATTCTCCTTAGCACTTTCCTCTGTTTCTGAGTTTTTCTACAATAGTTAGGGGATGGAGGGGGGGTGACAGAGCCTGGGATGTGAGCACAGTTTGTGCTCAGTTGCAGACAGCTGCAGGGCCGCTGGGCACAGAGGGCATGCTGGCGCCTGGCTCCCCGGGACTTGTCTGGGGGTCCCTCTTGCTTCTGTGACAGTTAATCCTGCCCGGAAACGCAGGGCTCAACACATTTATTTGGTTGTTGTAATTATATTTTCCTTGGTTACTGTAATATCACAGCTTCTAGCTGACATTTGGGAGAATCAGGTGATGGTGTTTTTAAGAGGGGCCCCAGCTCCCGTGTATTAATATTAAGAACTCAGTGCTCCCACCTATTGCCAGTGTTGCTTGGGCTTCTGATTCTGGGTGGCACAGGGGGAACAAAAATTTAGTTATGATATAAAAGTAGTGGAGTCCTGGCTGGTGGCACAATGGATAAGGCACCGGCCTGCGAACCCCAAAGATTGCTGGTTCGATTCCCAGCCAGGGCACATAACCAGGTTGCAAGCCAGGTCTCCAGCCAGGTCCGTAGCTGGAGGCAGGTGAAAGGCAACCATACATTGATGTCTCTCTCTCCCTTCCTCTCTCTCTACAAATAATAAATAAAATCTTTTTTTTAAATAAGTAAATAAAAGTAGTGGAGCTGTCCATCCAGTTTTTTCTTTTAATTTATTTTTAGAGAAGGGGAAGGGAGGAAGATAAAGAAACATCAATGTGTGGTTGCCTCTCACGCGCCCCCAACTGGGGACCTGGCCCGAAACCAGGCATGTATGTGCCTGACTGGGAATTGAACCGGTGACCTTGTGGTTCACAGGCCAGCGCTCAGTCCACTGTGCCCCACCAGCTAGGGAAGAAGCTGCCCATCTTTTCGCTTAAGTCCTTGTCACTTCTGAAGCAGCTATTGCTATCGCATTTATTCTGTAGCTGAGTACAGTTGTTTGTAGATGATCAAAAAGGAGCTATAGTTGGTTCCAATTGAACGTCTCTGGCCTTACAAACCTGAAACCTGAGGATTATTGAAAATGTAGATAATAATGTCTTTTAAATGATTGTTTTGTAAGTTGAGACTAGATGCAAAGACCGATTTTGTGTTAAACTTTCTTCTGCGTGTTTCCAACCCAGTGCAGGGATGAGGATGGTGCAGATTTAGATTAGAGTAGCAAAGGGAACCAAACAGAGAACGAAGGTTTCAGAAGCTCACGTTCCTTTCCCGTCTCCTGGCCTTCGGTTAAATGTGGCCCCAGCTCTGGAGGGGTGTGCTTGGCAGGCCGGTGTCGGCTGCAAGTGGCTGAAGTGGATGGAGGGCCAATCTGCTTATCAGCACAAGTGTTTCCTCAGCCTTATCAGCAAAGGAAGGACCGCGAGAGAAATACCGGTGATCTGATCGCCTGGGAACCAGTGGAGGACAAAATGGGCAAGAGGCGGGACCCGTGTGAGTCCTGGCTTTGGCATTTTTGAGCTTTCTGATCTTGGGCACATGACTTGCCGGGCCCGGAACCTCAGCGTGCTTATCTGTGCAATGTGGATGAGGACCCTCGCAGACCTCCACAGTCATAAGGTTGAGTGCCTGGTGCCCTCTGCACAGCGCAGGGCACATAATTGCTCAGTAAGGCGACTGTCAGCTGTGGAGCAGGCTGGATGCCAAGGAGTGTCTTAGTGGAGGAAGACAGTCTTGTAGAGGGGTTGGCCCAAACTAGATCCAGGGTAATTTTATTGTTTGCCTAAAATAATATATATATATATTTTGTTGCTGAACATTAGATTTGAAAATGGCTTGTGCTCATGCACGGTGAAGACATAATTGCATGCTGACACTGCTGAGGGTGCAGCAGCAAAATGAAAACTGGAAAAGGTAGCTCTCCAACCCTTGAAGCTTTGGGAACATATCATGAGATCAGAATTTGCTTTCTGTCCTCAGACTCCAAATTTTAATTCTTGCCTTTCAAAGAGGGCATATTTGTGGTCACTGCTGATGAGTAGTGCCATTGTTTGTGTGAACCCGGGCTCCTAGGACAGGGTGCTGTTAGCTCTCGGTACCTTGGGGCTGCCTCCTGGGCCAGTGCCCAGAGTTGTTCAGGTGGGAAGCTGAAATCCATCCGCCAACGGCTTTGTTGAAGAGCCAAAGAAAAAGGTAACGGTAAGGAGTATAATGTGATTTCTCTTTATAAAAGTTTTCCCCACCGTTTTACCTACTTTAAAAAGAATTTGAGATTGCTCACATCATAAGGTCATCCACAGTGAGTCAGTGAAAGATTTTAAAAGAGGAAACCACATATGCGGAAACCGCGCACACGGACAGAGAAACCTGCACCAAGAACCCCGGCTGCAGAGCTCCCCGCACTGAGCCGGGACAGGTGGTGCCTGAGCTGTGCCCGTCTCGTCCTGCCGCAGCATGTTGCTGGGGCGCCAGGCAAGGCCTCCAGGCATCGTTGGGTGGCCTTGGAAGACCAACCTCAGGGCTTTCCCAAGGGCCTGATCACATCCAAGTTCCCGGTAGCTGGGCCTGGCACCCGTGTGCAGTGTGGGGAGGATGTGCTCAGATGGCCTCCGTCACCCTGCGCTTCCTGTGAGGCCTGTCACTGCCCTGGCCCTGCTTTCTCTACCCTCAACCCGCCCTCCGCTGCCGTGGGGGACTTTCAGCCCTTAGCGTCTAATAGATTCTCTCACTTCAACCAAACTGTGGGACACAGCTGTGGGTTTCTCCCGAGTGCCTGCTAGAAGACCGGTACCTGAATTTGGCCCACCCTGAGCAGACGTGGGGGTCTCGTGACGGCAAGTGGGGCGCCCCCCGGCGGTGTCAGTTGCGCTCCAGCTGGGTCAGTGTAGAGCCCCCGGCAGCACCACCACGACTTTGTCTTCCGGCCACAGGGGCCACCTCCACACCTTGCCCCTACTTTCACACTGTTGATTTTTTTTTTTTTTTGACCTCATTTTCTTGCTTATTTTTTCCATCATGCATGCATTGTGGTTATCTTAAGTTTTTTCTTTACCAGGGGAGAAGGTAAATAGACTATACACTTAGTTTCTATTATCTATCAGTTCCACGGGCTAAAGCTATAGTCTCCCTTTATTGACTTCAGCTTCTGAGGTGACTTGATCATATGAGTTCTTTCAAATGTACCCCTGTAATGAACCATCAGGCAACATGTGTGTCATGGTGATCTGGAGGAACGAACAGAAAATCTCCCCTTTTTACTTATAAAAATGAGTATAACCAAATGTTTAGAAAATTGTGAAAGAAAATACTCAGTCTTAATCCTTTTTTTTTTTTTTTTTTTTTTTTTAGTTTTTGTCCATGGGATGGAATAAAAAATATTTCCATTATGCAAGTAAATTTTTCTGTTTAATTATTTTTTTCCCCTTTGGATGCTTTTTAGCTTAAAGCATTCCCTTCCCTGGATAGAAATGTTCTTTCAAACTCTGACAACACCTGTTGCAGAAAATTTAGAAAATGTAGAAAACACAAAGAAGAGAATTAAATCCTTTCTGACCCTCTATCCAGAAACAACCAGAGTAAACACTTCAGGGTGGAGTTGATTCCATACATTATTTTATTTGGTGGTTCCCTTCAGAATCCACATCACAAGTCTCTGCTACTGTCTGCTGTGTAAACTTGCCCGTTATTACCAGTGTGTGCCCAGGGCAAGAGTCATGCCGTAGATTCAGTTTTGTACATAAGTGTATTCATACTGTTTTCTTTAAAACGATGCCGGATAGAAATGGAGCCTGTTCCTAAGTGCTGACCGAGCAAAGGCTTTCCCTGGAGATGCCGACACTGCCGGGCTGTACTGCCGAACTGCGATTGGGTGCGGTGTCAGGACAGGATTCAGAAACCCGGTGGTGTGGAAGACTGCTTGGCGCGCTCCGATTTCAGCTGTCTTATCTGCACTCCAGCAAGAGTCGATGATCAGGCTGCTGGAAACGGAGCTGGCTGGCAGGGCCTTTGCAGATGCTCTATGGTTTCAATTAAGGGAGGGCTCTTTGCTCCTGGTGACAGGCGTGTTGGTGACAAGGTTGATGTTTGCTTATGAAAGCTAAGGAGGTGACCTGTTTGGTCACAGGAGGGTCAGCACAGTTCCTTCATTTCTTTCCCATTATCAATGCACGTCCCTTCTCCCCCCAGGATGGTGAACCATGGTGCAAGTTTAGAGCCTTCTGACTTGTTGGGGCTGTTTAAACTACAGGTATCCTGAAGGAAAAGATCCTAATTCCCTAAGACTGGAGGACTTACACAAACTTCCCATTAGGAGATTTCCCTCAAACCACCAGTCGTTTAAGAACAGAACAGGGCAACCAGAGGTCTTTCGCTGGGTTCCCTAAAAAGGAAAAGAGAGTTGGGTGGAGTTCACCATAAAACTGCAGAGAGGCTTTGAGGATGATTTGAGGTCAGAGCGTCTGCTTCTGAAATTAATTGGTCTCTCTTCCTGGGCAATGACGTCATTCCAAGTCATAGGTTAGGCATTGCCTGGGTCAGTATTTAGAGTGCTTCCATCACCCTATTCTGTCTGGTGGGCACTTGCGGGCGGGGTCAGGCGAGCATGGGTTTCAACCCTCAGTTTAACAGGAAAGATTCTGGTGTTCCAACCTTGTCTGAGATGGATAGGAACAGAATTCTAACATAGAGCCCAAGTGTCAGGTTTTTAGGCAGAAACAGGAGGGGAGGGGTTTTCCTAACACCTTCGCTAAAGACCCACCAACCCCCTGGTCAGCCCACCGTTTCCCACCTCCCTCATGTTGTATCCCACTCCCTCACCCTCTTACTTAGTTTACCAGCTCCTTTGCGAATAAGGCGCGCGTACGTAATGCCTACTACGTGCCAGGCTGACTTCTAAGCATGTCACCCTCAGAGCCCTGTGAGGCAGGAGCTCCTCTCACCCCGGCAACAGGAGAGAAGAGAGGCCCAGGGTGGTTTGCTCAGTGTGAGGCAGGTTCCTCACCCCGGCCACTGTCTCACACTCGGCTCTCCACTGTCACACCCTGTGACTACCTGTGCAGGAAGCTTTTCCTTCGAAGGCAGCACTGTCTTTCTTACTTTCTCCCCGACCCAGGTAATGTCATGGTGCCTTAGTATTTTGAGACTTTAGGTCGATTTTTGTTTGCTATCCTTTAAAAATCAATTGTATGATAACATGAACTATTTACCTTTAAACTGCATTTCAGAAGTACCATGAATGGTAGTTTATTTCAACCCCAGCGTGCCTGTGAAGTTTATCTAATGGTTTTCTGCTTATGGTTTGCTCGTTGGTTTATTTCTTCATGTAGGAATGGTAGGAAAAATTGGTCTGGTTGATGGAAAGTGATGAGACGCTCACCTAGAGATTTATCAAAGATAGAGACAGAAATGGTCCGCCCTTCGGTGTGTGAGCTCACACACTCAAACGCACACCACCCTTCAGTCACATCACATGAGTAGCAGGATTTACTGGCCTCTCTTTGGTGCCAAGCACAGAAATGGTTTCTGTTTTCAAAGAATTGTGTGTCTGCTGAACAAAAATCAGGCCCATGGAAAGGGAGGAGACAGAGGCTCCTGGACTTGGATAGATGGCTTCTCAGCACCTTCTGTCACCACCGACTTCCTGCGGTGGGGACGCTGCCTCCCTCCAACGTCACCACATCAGAAGACTGCATTTAGCTTCATATACATTCTAGGGAGGTTGCGGTTCATTCTCATTTTTATTTTCCTGCTTTTACTTTTACTAGTATTGATTTTGCGCGGAACTTAGTCCTGGGCCATCAGTTCGTGTCCTGTTTCTCCGGGGATGCTTTTCCTCCTGTGCGGAAACCCCTCTCGTGCTTTAGGACCAAGGTCTCCAGTTCATCGGGACCATCCCCGTGTGGCAGGGAGACCCCGTGCGTGGGTGAATCCGCCCGCGAGCTCTGTACAGTCTCCCTGCATCTTGGGAGCTCCGTTCGCCTGGCCAGGCTCAATGACCAGAGAATCTAATCTAGACCCCTAAGGTCGGCCTCCCTCTCTGCACTTTTAAGCCTTTGCCACAAATGCTCAGCATCTGTTCGGGCCACTGGCCCTGCATCCAGCCCCACGGTTTGTGGCCACACCTGCCAACGCTACCACTGTTACGACGGAAAGATACACGTTGCTTCTGTCAAGTGCCACCCTTCAGTCCACTTTTTGGATACGCACGCCCTTGACAGTCTGGGCAGTTTCACAACTGTTCTTCAAGTGAACACGAAGATTTGAACCTTCTGATTTACATGATTTTGTGGGGATTTTGGGGTCAAGTGAACATTTTCAGAGGTCACCACTGGCCACTTTGACGAAGAATTCATTCTCTTTTTTAAATGGACTTGTCTTTCTATGGGAGGGCTAAGTTTCTTTTTAACTTAATTGCTCATCCCTGCTTTGTTGGTTTTACAGCTTTTTCTTTTTCAGGGGCATATTCTTTGTGAAAATGCAGAAAATGCAGATGCTGTGGCATCTGTAGTCCCATCAGGCTCCATGTGTGCCGGATCCTTTGTTAGGATGCTGGGCAAGTGACATAAGGCTACATTTAAAGCCCACAGGCATGAAGGGAAAGCATTACCACTACTGGATTACATCCGTTCTGAGACACTTTTTTTCTTCGCATTTCGTCCTCTCTGATGCCTGTTACAAATGCTGGCCTCATGTGGTTGTGATTGGTACATAAAACAGTGGCGCATCTCATAATTGACACCCCAGATTTGATGAAGAATAATATATATTTAATCCTTGACATTTTGAGACACACGTTGGACATAAAGTTCGGTCCCATTGATTTTTTTTTTTCCCCTCTGGGTTAGGTAACTTAAAAGCCAGTAGTAGATTCCTTCCTTGTAGATTGTTTTTAAAAACTACAAAAGTAATATGTACGCTTTAGAAATTCAGTTTTGCAAGATGAAGAAACTCTGGAGTATGGATGATAGTGATGGTTACAGAATAACGTGAATGCACATAATGCCACTGAACTTTATGCTTGAAAATGGTTAAAATGGTAAACTTCAAGTTTTGTGTATCTTACCACAATTAAATTTCTTCCCAAGAAAGTAATAAGCTTGTAACAATTGTACTGACTATAGAGACAAACAGAATACAAAGTGAAAGTCATATTACCCCTGACCTCCCTCATTCCCCACTTCGCATGTGTTCACCAGAGGATGGGTGTATCTTTTCCAATAGTCTCTCCTCAGACTTTCCATTAGCCATACGTGTGGTCTTGATCCTGCAAGCCACTTCTCACTATAATAAACCCAATCATAAGTAAGCTAGAAATGTATTGGAAAGGACATAGTCTGGGAGCCATGATTCTTTGATCTCATCGAGGCTAAATTTACTAATTGCCTCATCCTCTATGAGATGGTTTTCCTGGAACTCATCTATATAAATGCATTATTGTAGTTAGACTACTTTAGCTCTTTATACACAGCATAAAGGAAGTATAAGGAAAATTGGAACTTGATGGCCCTCAATCTGCTCAGGATTCTGTTTTCCTCTTCTTCTTTTTTTTTTTTTTTTTAAGAGACCTTTTTCTTTAAAGGTTTTATTTACTATTTTTAGAGAGAGGGGAAGGGAGACAGGCAGAGAGGGAGCAAGACATCAATGTATTGTTGCCTTTCACCTGCCTCCCACTATGGTGTTTTCTTCTAACTGGTCATGAATTTTTCCTCTGTCAGTGGGATGGACAGTTCCCCCATGAAATTTTTGTCTGGGCTCCTGGCTCTTCTCCTGCCTGGAGGCCAGCTCTGGGGGTTCAGACACATAGTCCTTTATCTCCCTTCTGTTTCAAGGCAAGAAAGCCCTGTCAGTCACTCAGGAGTTGATAGGCATGCAGGCTGCCCCTGTCCCGCCTCCTGACACCCTTGCGCTGCACTCTGCTCTGTCTGTCCAGGTTGTGCTCTGTTGCTGCCCTTCAGCCCTGTGAGCCTTTCTTTCAGAGCCTAATCTTAGCTGATGGCAGTATGTATGCTCACAAGCCTGGTTTTTTTGTTTGCTTGCTTTAAGAGTTTATTATTTTTAGAGAGAGGGGAAGGGAGAAAAGCAGAGAGGGAGAGAGACATCAATGTATGGTTGCCTTTCACCAGCCTCCAGCCACAGACCTGGCTGGAGACCTGGCTTGCAACCTGGTTATGTGCCCTGACTGGGAATCGAACCAGCAGCCTTGGGGTTCGGCAGGCCAGCGCCTTATCCACTGTGCCACCAGCCAGGGCTTTCACAAGCCTGTTTTGATGAGTGTCTGTCTCTCCTCATGTCAGCTTCAGGGGCTGCACCACATTGCTCTGGCCTAGCACATCCTTGGCACACGGTGAGCACTCAAAATTTATTGAGCAAGTGATTTCATTGCTCTATTTTATAGAGCGGAGGGGTGTGTGACTAGGGCATGGACAGTATCAGAATAGCAACCAGAATATTTAGACCTCGGTGGCCTGGCAACTGGGTTTTTAGCCGTAGCTGAAACGTGGTTGTCCTGGAACCGTTTGAACACTCCATCCTTCTTTTTGGTTGGGATTCTTTTGGAGCTGAATGTGGACTTTGGAATACCCAGTAGCGTGGGCTTCCAGTAAGGGGAAGCCGGCTGATAAGAGCTTCTTATCAGAGTCCTTTGAATGCACAGTGGTTTCTTTGAATGCTCGGTGATTCACCAGGAGCCGATACGTGAGTTTTGGGAAATGAGACGCTTGACCTAAACTGCTCTCTCACTGATAACTGTTTCCTTTCCAGAACGTGGTCCAAGACAATTCCTGGGAAAGTCGAATTCTTCTCCAGCGAGGGTTCGGATACGTCCATACCAATCCCCATAGTGCCGCTGCGGGGCGTGGACGACTCCTACCCGCCCCAGAAGAAGTCTTTCATGATGCTCAAGTACATGCATGACCACTACTTGGACAAGTACGAATGGTTTATGAGGGCAGACGATGACGTTTACATCAAAGGAGACCGCCTGGAGAATTTCCTGAGGAGTTTGAACAGCAGCGAGCCCCTCTTTCTTGGGCAGACGGGCCTGGGCACCACAGAAGAAATGGGGAAACTGGCCCTGGAGCCGGGGGAGAACTTCTGCATGGGGGGCCCCGGGGTGATCATGAGCCGGGAGGTGCTGCGCAGGATGGTGCCGCACATCGGCAAGTGTCTCCGGGAGATGTACACCACCCACGAGGACGTCGAGGTCGGGAGATGCGTCCGGAGGTTTGCGGGCGTGCAGTGTGTCTGGTCTTATGAGGTAAGAACCAGGACAGCTCTGTTGCTGTTGTTCTGAACTAATCATTAGGAAGCTAGAGGTAATGCCCTCCTTAAGGCTCACTTTGGTATTTATTTTTATATCTTTACTTCTTTTTTTTCACATTTGAATTCCCTCCTGTTACTACCTTTGTTTTTATTTTTTATTTTATTTCATTTTATTTTTAAGGTTTGATCAATTATTTTCAGAGAGAGGGGAAGGGAAAGAGGCAGGGAAGGAGAGAGACATCAATATATGGTTGCCTTTGCCCTGCCTCCAGCTACGGACCTGGCTGGAGACCTGGCTTGCAGCCTGGTTATGTGCCCTGGCTGGGAATCGAACCAGCAACCTTTGGGTTCGCAGGCTGTCTCTTGGTTTTTAGAACCTACCTTCTGGACTTTTGTCCTGATTCCTTAGTTAATAAATAGGTGGCATTTGGGACCCAAAGAGAAGATGGTTTGCTGCAGCTATGATATTTTTCTGATTATCCAGAAAATCAGTTCAGTCCTTTCTGCTGATGCCACAAATGGGACCACGATAGCAGGGGGTATTTCCCAGGCCCTGTCCTCCCGGAAGCCTGGCTGGGCTCCCCTGGTCATGTTGACCCACACAGTTTAGAAGCTTCCCTGTTGCGAGCTCTTAAAAAAAAGAGTAATGATGTAAAGAAGCCAATAGCATTGAGCTTCACATTTTTTTCAAGCCTCGACTCTGTAGACAGCTACTGTAACCTGGACATTTACGATCCAGTTGCTCCTTGCAGAATAGGTGGCAGGCGATCACTGGGTTCTGGTGACACATGGATGGAATTATTTGAAGGCAGCCTCCTTGGAGATGCTTTCTCTTTAGCAGTTCTAGCGAGTATGAGTTCGCTTTCCCTTTTCTCTGTTTTTATTGGCAAACGGACACCCTGGCTTATGGTCCCAGGGTCTGATCCTAGTCATGGAAAAATTAAGTTGTGTTGTGTTTACATCAATAAACTGCTGATAGTTGTGAGGAGCAGAAGGAGTTGCTAGACCTTTTGTCCAAGAAAAAGGAACCCACTTTCTGATGTAAGTTGTTAGCTTTTCTTCTGAGTGAGTTTTCCAAAGTGCTTGTGTGAAGAAAAGCATTCTTGCCTGTACTTGTCCTCCCCCCAGACTTGCTTTCAAATGTCTCCTCATCACTCCTTCTCCCTTTTGAGCTTTTAAGGAAGTAGACATTTTTAAGTACATGGACTTTGTGTAATTTTAGTTATAAAAGATACATTTTCAATCCCAAATGTGTCCTGAACGAGCCCTCTAACCTCACTCAGTCTTCCCGCTGCGCAGGCGACGGGTGGCTTGCTGGATCCAGGGGACCTGTGAGCCTTTGCACGGGGATGCTGTTGGGGTGTTGGTGCAGTTGTGAGCCGAGTGCCACTGGCAGTGCTTTGGCATGTTCCCCGTCCTTGACGAGGGAGTTATAACCTCAGCATGTTTCATTATGGTTAAACTATGTAATGCCATGTGTATTTTGGACTGCTTTCTGCAGCCCCTGCCCTGAGAAGCTGGCCCTCCTGCCGAAACAGTGGAGGACAGGCCCGCCTTTGACAGAAGAACGTTGCCATGTTCTTCTGTCTCATGTGTGGCCGGAGAGGCAGCAGCAGAGCCGGTGTCCTGAGTACATCAAAAATTGACCCGGCTTAGCGCCCACACCTCACTCACAAGCATCATCCCAGGGGGGCAGAGGTTGGGAGGCTGTTTGAGGCGGTTTTCCTGTCCTCATGATGTAATCACTGAAATGTTCAGTCATCCTGTCTGGACACTTGGAGCCGCCTCTAGATGTGATGCATCTGCTAAGTGACCTTCTTACCTACAGGGTTCTGGGGGGCAGGAAGCCCCCGCCCTGCCCTGGGTATTCCCTGTCCCCACCTCCGGTGTCCTGGGAATGTGGGCCATCACTCCCCTGGTGTCCTGCTGCTCGCCCTGTGTTCAGTGCCTGGTGACAACAGAGCTTCCCCAGATAATGGGCTTGCTTTCCAGGGGGCTTGTACCAGGCAGCCCTCCTGTGGGACAGTGTCTTCTTCCAGAATGTGGCTTGTCTTTCCACTCCAAATGTAGTATTTTTATTATATGCAGATTGCGAATTTAGTTTCATCTAATTTATCATTCTTTCCCTCTATGGTTTGTGCTTTTTGTGTCTCAGCTAGGAAATCTTTCCCTTTCTTGGGTCACAGAAATTTTCCCCTGTTTTTCTGTCAATTTAAAGTTTTGCCTTTCACACGTACTTCTTCATCATTATGTTGAAGAATTCTGTCTCTTAGGGCATTAACCATTCCATTAGACCTCTGATTTTTTTTTTTTAATTAATGGGGCTTTTAAGTGCTTCTAACCGAAGTCATTATTAGGATGTGTCATTGTGTTCACCAGTCAGTCAAGACTAATATGTCACATGAATGAGGAACTTGTATTAAACTTCCTAAAATCAACTTCCTCCATGAAGACTCACATTAAGAGAAATTACTGGGGTGGAGTCTTATGTTGAAGGCAACTAAGTTAAGCTTTGGGCCTTGAAGTGGCTGCCTTAGCCCTAAACCCAGCCAGAAGGCGTGGTTTTTTTTTTTTGTTTTTGTTTTTTTTTTTTGCAAGCTGCAGTCATGCCTTGGGATTGCACTTCCATAATTAAAATGGCTCTTCACTGTCATCATCAAAATCCAGATTCATTTCTAAGGTGGTTCTGATTATATTTCATGGTTATTTATTAACACAGTTTTTTAAACACTTTATTTGGAAATCATTATGATTTCACAGAAATCATCCATACACCCCACACCCAGATTACCCTGTTAACATTTCCTGCCATTTGCAGTATCATCTGCTGTGTCCCTGAGGGCCCCTCCCCCACCCCCACCCCGGTTTTGTGGGAGGTAGAGACCACCCTTCCACCAGTGGAAGGAGGAAGTTACATTGTGGCCCTTTTACTTAAAAAAATGTCCGTGCATTTTGACTAAGAGCAGAGAAATCTTTTCTATAACCACTGCTTGTCAATTTAACATGGATACTTTAGCCCTCTGTTTGCATTGTGATTAGTCTGTTGACCCAGGAAGGTCCCACGTGACAGTTGCTCTTTCTCCACGGCAGGACTTATCCTAGGCTCCCGTCCTGCATTTGCCTGTCACGTCTCTTGAGCCTCTTTCTCTGTCTTTTATGACCGTGGCATTTTCTATAAGTGGCTTTAAATACTTTATTTTCATAATGAAAAAGCTGTGAATGCTGTAGAGTGGACCGTACAGCAGTTTTTAGTGATGCTTCTCAAGGCTTATTGAAAACGCCCCCCGGGATGACCCAACAGCAGTGAGGGGACAGTTGGAGGACGGGCCAGCCCGGGCCCCTGTCACAGAGTCCCCATGATAACTCAGGTTAGATTGTTTTTCAGAAATGTTATCAAAAAGATTGAAACAACCTTTTAATTAGGCAAATATATGAAACACTCCTATTCATTTTACTTTTAACTTTTTATTGAAGTATATCATGCCTGTGGGAAAGTGCACATGTGATACATGCAGAGCTCAGTGGATTTTCACAAAATGAACACAGCTGGGTAATCATCCTCCAGGTCTTTTATTATTTTTAACTCCACATTTGACTAGAAATGAAGGTGTTTTGGGTAGAAAGTAATCATTGTTACTGAAAGCTGGAAATAGGTACAGATAGATTTGGCAACTTAAAAAACACTTGTCTTTTTTGGTAGCTAATGCTGTCACATGGTTCAAACATCAGAACACAAAGGGTCTACAAGGACAAGTCTTCCCACCTCTATCTCCCACCACTGGGTTCCTCTCATGAGCCAACCACCATGGGGCATCCTTACAGATAAGCCGCCCGCATGCATGTGTGTGGCGTGTGTGTGTGTGTGTGTGTGTGTGTGTGTGCTATTATTTTTTAAATGCTTTTCTTTTTAAAGATTTTATTTATTTATTTTTAAAGAGGGGAAGGGAGGGAGAAAGAGAGGGAGAGAAACATCAATGTGTGGTTGCCTCCTGCATGAGCCTGACTGGGGACCTGGCCTGCAACCCAGGCGTGTGCCCTGACTGGGAATGAAACTCGCAACCCTTTGGTTCGCAGGCCAATGGTCAATCCACTGAGCCACGCCAGCCAGGGCTATACTGTTTGTTATTTTATATATCTTCCCCACTGTGAAATGAGTGGCAGCATGTCCACTCGGCAAGACTGTGTACCTGCTGTTGAGTGGATGCCCGTAGCTGCCTGCCGGTCTGCTTGTGTGCGCACGTCAGTCTCCGCTCTGCCCAGGGGTCTTGGGCCGGGTTGCCACATGCTCAGAGGGAGCCCGCCTGCAAGAGCGTTGCTCGAGGTGTTGGTGACGGAGCACGTGCCAGGCCCCAGCCCGGAACCAGGCTCTTGGCAGGTGGAGCTCAGGGACCTGCACTGTTTTACGGGCTTCTCTAGTGAGGTCTTCTAGTGGCTCTTGTTCGCGGAACCATCCGCGCTGTTTATACGCTGACAACATTTCCTGCGGTCCGGTGATGTTTTCAGTAGAGACCGGGGTTATGTTTTAGTGAGTTGGCATCACCCAGGCGCCTGCCCTTCGGAGGTTGCTGCTGCACTCGGGGAAGACAGGAGAAACGACTCCGAGTCCAGCTGTAGGGGGGCCGGATGTGCCCCCGGTGGCCCTTATCAAAGTGTTTGACGGGTTGTGCTTGATGTATTCGTTTCCTGCCTCCCTCCCCTGAGCCACGCCAGCTGCAGGGACGAGGAGCCAGGCAAAGTCAGTGGGGATGAGCCCTGGACGGCAGCAGGTCCTTAGTCAGGACTGCGGAAGGGGCTCTGGGACGCGGCAACAGAAACAAATAAGTGCTGCCGGAGATTAAACTGACAAACAGTTGAAAGCTAAAACTAAGCGCTATTTTAAGTATATTTTTGTCTCTGCAATTATTCTACAAATGCCTGGTTTATGTGGTTTGGTTATAAATCTTGCTCAAGCTTCAGCTGTTTGGGGTTGTTTTTTTTTTTCTTTTTTTAAGTCTCAGCTTTTGTTAGTTGCCACAAATGATAACTAGAAATTTGCTTATCAACAGATTTCAATTTGAAGGAAAAAAAAAACCAAACCAAAGTAGTTAGAATGTACTAATGACTGTGGTGCCTTTAACATTCACACTTTTTTTTTTTATAATCTTTCCTCCTTCAGGGGAGCTTAATTCCGCCCCCACCTCCCCGCACCCTGCCCCCCTTGCCCGTGGGCTGGACTCGTGAGTCATGTTTAATGAGTGGAGCAGGGAACGGGAAAAAGACTACCTTTCCAGTTTGAAAAGCCGGCAGGCCCCACCTTAATTAACATTGGCAATTTGTGATAGGGTTAGAGGGCTCCTAACCTGTGCACTTACCGCCCTCGAAGCCTTACATCCTGTTTAGTCAGAAAAACACTTCAGACAAAGCCAAGTTGGGAGACAATCTACAAATTACCCAGCCTGAGTCCTTTCAGAGTGCCAAGGTCATGACAAGTAAGAGAAGACTGAGGACCTATCCCAGATTGGAAGAGACCAAGGAGACGTGGCAACGAAATGCACGCAGGGTCTTGGGTTGGAAGAGAAGGAAAGTTGGTGGGAAACCTGCTGAATTCTGAATAAAGCCTCTAGGTCAGTTCATCATGTTGTGAGGAGGCTAATTTCATAGTTTTGATACGGGCAGTGTAGTTGCATAAAATGTGAATGTTAGCGGGGGCAGGGTGAAGAGATGGGACCTCTGCGGGCTTCGTAGCTCTGCTGTGAATCTGAAATTATTCCAAAATCAAAAGGAGTTGGAACCCAGAGAGGCTCTGTTTGGACGCAGAAGTGCAGTTGCTGTGTCTGCCACTGTGTCGCGCTTCCTGCTCTGTGCCCTGGGGCCGGGGTGAAGCCCCAGAAGACTGGCCCTTCTGTGTGTCCAAGTGGGTATTGTGCAGGATGTGATTTTTAGCTTATTGACTTCTAGGAAATCTGAGACAGAGAGGGCTTTGTGTGAGAGGGCTGCAGACTTCGAACCCTCATAAAGAGCTTATCATTTGAGTAGGCTTATAATGTACCGTGTTATTACTGTAAGAATTTGTAATGGCTCCATTACAGCACAACTTTTCCCTGGCTACAAAGCGTCTTTCAGCATTCTCTCGTGGTCCAGTGCCAGCGCTGTGGATAACGTCACCACGGTTAACCCTGTGTGGCTGTTTCTGGTTTCTCTCACAGACACTTGCAGGGACCAAGAGACCGGCACCAAGTTTCTTTCTTTTGTGCCTGACACTTACTTTCAAAGATTTTTCTAATGAAGAATACTGGAGCTTGCCCTGGCCAGTGTGGCTCAGTGGGTTGGAGCTTCGTCCTGTAACTGAAAGGCTGAGGGTTCGATTCCTGGTTAGGACACCTACCCACCCAGGTTTCCGATTCAATTCCTGGTATGATCCCCGATCTGGGTGTATATGGGAGGTAACCAGTCCATGTTCCTTACTCTGAAAAGTAATGAAAAATGTCCTCACGTGAAAATTTTTAAAAGATGAAGAAGAAAGAAAAATCCTGGAGGTCCTACTTTTTCTTTCATGTGTTAACATCTGTGCATTCCCCTGCAATAGCAACACTCATCTGAAAAACATAAGCCTCGGTTTTATTCATAATGATGCGGTTTTCTTAAGGTAGAGAATTCTTTTGTACCACCCAAAGAATGCCTGTTTGTTTGCTTTTTAATCTTTTATAAATTGATTCTGTGATTGTTCAGAATTCGTGTAATTTTTTATTAGGGTAGCATGAGTATGGATATTGAAATATCCCACATGATAAAATTTTGAAGCAAACATGCTTCAATTTTTAAATGGTGACTTCATTTACGAAAGCTATCCGTGTGCCTACCTGCAGTGTGACAGGCCCCATTCTAGACCCTGGGGCTGCAGCCAATAGCACAGCAAAGCCGGTGCTCAGGACACATTTGCTTCTCAGTGGGGACGTCAAAGAATAGGAGCCACGTCCTTAACGGCTGGACACAAGCAGGATGAGGAGACAAGTGATGGAGGGACGGGGCTGCTATGCAGCTGAGAGAGGAGAGGTGAACCTTGTATGCGGTATGTCCTCTGGTATAGCCGCCGGTATATCCCGGAAGACCATCTCCAGCAGAGGGAACCTGTGCAAAGGCCCAGGGGCAGGGAGCACACTGGTGGTGGGGGTGTGATTAGGGCAGCCAGGAGGCCAGGAGGCCAGGAGGCTGGAGGTGAGGGAGAGGGCCGGACCCTGGAAGGCCTGTCCTGATAGGGCTCTGGGTTCTGTGCTGGGTAAGCTGCGAAGGCAGGGAGGGGATGCTGGGGCAGAAGAGGGCAAGGAGCTACTGTTTCACCAAGTTGCCTCTGGTCTGTGGCTGGAGAGGGAACTGCAGCAAGCAGGGAGATCAGAGGCAGGCTCGACAGTCCGGCCCTGGAACTGTGTGGCCTGAGGAAAAGTCCTTTCTCTTGAAACCTCTCACTTCCCTGCGGTCAGGGTGGTAAAACCTTTCTCTCAGGTATGTTGTGGTGAGTGCGCAGGAGGTACTTCGTAGTGGCCACTCCTATGGCGTAGTTTGTCTAAAGCAGCGATTCTCAAGGTGTGGTTCTGAACCTGCACCTGAGTGAGTAACATGTGGGCCTACGTCCTACTGCTTCCTGCGTCAGAGCTCGGAACTCAAGACCCAAGGTGCCTGCTGGCTTTTTAGAACACAGGTCGCTAAGGCTGCAGGGTTCCTCCGTGCCTCTTTGTGGCTTGATGGCGCCTTTCTTTTTGTTCCATTGTGTGATGGGCCACAGTTTATCTATTCAGCTATTGAAGGACATCATGATTCTTTTTAATTTTTGGCGGTCATGCTCTAAGAATGTGCATGCATGATTTTGTGTGGACATAAGATTTTACATCAGTTGGGAAAGTTGGGAGTTTGTGATTGTCAGATTGGGTGGGAAGATTATGTTTGGTGTTGTAAGAGGCTGCCCAGCTGTGCCCCAGGTGGCCACGCCATGTGGAGGTCCCACCTGCCAGGCCTGCGCGGGCACACCTGCTGCTCCCCCACCACGGCTGGGCTCGTCAGCACCACCGTTCTGATCGTGCATCTCACTGCGGGCTTAGGAAAAGCTTCGAATGTCCTATTTATAGTCTCGGCTGAGGCACTTTTATTTGGTCCTGTGTTTGCAACTGTGTATAATTTGGGCAGGTGGCTCTTTTCCATTTTCGTGTGTCAGTAATAGTAAGTTTGGACAGGTTTCTGCTTGTCAATAATGAGGCTATGGAAACTTATTGAATTGATCTACCCTGAGGTTGGGTTGGGTTTTCTTTCCCCGTTCTTTTCATGCTTGTTCATGTGCCTCAGGCGTCTAGAGTATTAATACTGAGCACTTAAAAGTAATGGCAAAAGTCCCCAGGACAAGTCAGGACAGGTACAGAGGTAATCACATTCCACCTGTCCTGCGTCCTGCCCGGGTGAATATGAATGAGACAAGAACAATTTTGAAGAGACACACATGAATTGTTCCCCATGTGTCTTACTAAACACCTGCCATGAGGTAGTGGTGCTCCATGGCAGGGTAGTAGGTGAGTAACCTGGTCTCATCCCTGCCCCTGTGGGCTTTTTCTAGCGGGAGAGGCAACAAGGTGTGAACGTCCGTGATTTATTCCATGCCCAGCCTCGCCGGCAGTCATCAGATACCCGTGCGCCGGCCCTGAGCCTGGAGCTGCGGCCAGGCGCTGGCAAGGGTGTCCCCAAGAGGTTGCTCTCCCGTCAGTCCCAGGGCGGGTGCTCCCGTGAAGACACAGTAGGAGAGCTGTGCGCACAAAGAGCAGGCGGCCCCAGTGGGGCTCATGGGACAGGTGGCCTCCCGGATGTGGTGCCCTAAGGATGCAGGTGGGATCAGTAGGTTTGGGTTGGGAGGAGAGGACAGGGTGTGGGACCCGCGGCCCAGTGGGAGGCAGTCAGAGGCAGAGCCTGGGAATGTGCTGTAATCAGCTCGCTCTGGTGCCCGCCCAGCAGCCCGTTTTTGTGGGTCCCTCTCCACCCCGCCCCCGTCACAGGTGAATGAGGCACCTCCGGTATAACTGAAGGCACTTTTCTTGCAGAGGCTGGACTTTATTAGGTGACAGTTTTACTATCCAGTAGAAATAGTACAGATTGCTATAAGAGCAAAGAGCATTCCTCTCCTGTCAGCCAGCCAGAGGACCAGAGGTGAACATGAGACAAGACTCCTACTCTGAAGAAGCCCAGCATTCGCAGGGGAGTGTAATAGTCTCACACTCCGGGTGGACTCGGGGCAGGGCGCAGGGCGCAGGCAGTGGACTAGTGGGCAGTGGGGAGCAGCCTACAAGGGCTACCCACTCAAGAGGTTACCCTTGAGTATGGTCAAGAGGATGGTCCCAACCCCAAGGGCGGGGCATCCTGTCAAAAGGAACGGTAAGGAAGGAGTCACGGGGATACGGGACCATCTGACCTGTTGTGAAACCCACTCGTGGCTCAGTGTGACCAGAGGGGCAGGAAGGAAAGACTGGAAAGATGGATGAACTGGACTGGTTTGAACTTATTCTGGAGCACGAGGGCATCCTTCATGCAGCCAGCTCTATGCAGGCTGCCCTGATGTTTTAACAGGAAAACCTTTTACCTGGTTAGCTCTCAAGTGACTAGTAGACCTTTGATAGAAAAGTTGCACTTCCGGTAACATAAGGTGATTACGATGAGGAGAGTCAAGATCCCCACAGTTTATTTGTTCCAGGGCAGATGTTTGTGCCCACTGTATGCGGCCTGACTCACCCACGGGACGCCATACAGGTCAGAATTGCTCCCTGTGGTAGAGTGAGACCCATGGACACTCTTGATGATCTGGACGGCCACCAAGCAACGCCAGAGTCGGTCAGACTCAAGTGTCTGTTAGTGCCGTCGCCGGGCTGCGTGTGGAGTCTTACCAAAGATGCTACTTCTGCTCAAAAATGGGTGAACCCTGAAATCTATCTCTTAACCACTCCCTCCCCTCAGACAAGAGAATCACAAAATTATTTTTCCTCTGAGGCCGAAACTTGAAAAAGCTATGAAAAGCAAGTAAATTTATGATTTGTTCAGCAAAGTGTAAGAATTCAGACTCCGAGCACGTTGAATTGAGCAGTTGGCTCCTGGGAGTGGGAACTTACCTATGTGTGTGTGGTTCGGAGCCGCCATCCTTTGCAAGACCCGCCACTGTACTGTGGACCATGGAGAAAGATACAGAGCCCCCTGGACACCGCTGCAGGGGCTTTCGCACCAGTAACCAGTCAGTCCCGGTGTCAGAGATGTTAGGACGAGAGAAACTTGGATGGATGCAGAATAGCGTTTCCTACTGCTAACTGGCCTGTTGGAATGTGAGTGTGAAGAGTCCTAAGAGTTAGAATTGACTGTCAAGTCCAAGTTTTGTTCCCCAGGCCCTCAAGTCTTAGTACAGAGCCTCCTACATAGTCTGATAATTGAGTGAATACAAGATGGATGGGCAGAGAGATGGACAGATAACTATATATAAATGAGCTGTCCTGGAAACTTAATACAGAAAATATAGAAAGATTGATTTTTACTGTCTTTTCCTCTCCTTCATTGACTTGATACAAACATCTCTATTGTTGCATAGCAACTGATTTTGTATTTGTGAGTTTTAATGTTGTTTTTTCTTGTGGAACATTGAATTTGTGTAACAATGGCCCAACTCTTAAGCGTGACTGATGAAGGTTTTTAACTTCCTTCCCTTTTCCCTTAAAACAGAAAAGGCTACGTAGCATACAAGTTTGCATCTCTGTTCTTTGTTTATATATAAATCTGTGTGACTGGAAGTTTTATTAAAATAGGTGGAGTTTTAAAAGTTTGGAGTGTTACATTTCTTTAGCCATCTTCAATCTGCAATAGGTCCTCTGTCTTTCCTTGATTTTTAGACCTGCCCTTTGGGCAGTGGCAGGCTGGTGGAATGTCCACCAGTTAGGGTTTGTTTCTCATTTCCTCAGGGTTAGATCCGGGTTGTACATTTGGGGCAGGAACAGGGCAGAAGTGATGTTGTGTTCTTGTTTCTAACGGTTCACAATTTTGATTAGTTGTTGGTGTATTGACCTTGATCATGTGACTAAGTGCCTATTCCTTCTAGAAGCTAATGTAGCACATAAATGCTTGATAAAATCACATGTCTAGGGAGGGATTATAATAAAGGTGCCCTGAGATTTAAGTAAAATTTCTGCTAACGTTGACGTAGACTAGTATATTAAGTACTAGAGTGCATAGCAGTTGAGCTAGCTAGAATCACAAGTTGTACTCTAAAAGATGGAATGAGTAATTTTTAAATACAGTTGTTGGCTGTATTATCGAGAAGCACTTGGGGATGCTAATTCCTCCCATTCTGCAGTTTTATATGGGTGTAACTCTTTCCTCTTCTTCCAGCCAAAGATTTTTTTGTTGTTTCCAAAAATGAAGTATAGAAGAAAAGCTTTTTATTCCCATTTTAGGTAGTGATTGGTTTCTTTCTCTTTTTGACTATAAATGCTACTTTAATATTAAAAAGTTTGTCAGGTGGGGACTAATTCTGAGAAACAGACAAGATTTGCTTAGGGATTTTTCCCCTTTAGGTTTGTTTCTTTGCTTTTAGTTTTGCTTTCTTTTGTCGGGAATTAGTTCTCTTAAGTAACATTTTTATCTTGGAACAAGGTCACTGCCAAAGGGTATCCAGGTGTAGACTGATATGCCAGGGTGGTACTGAGTCACCTCCCAGTCCCAGAACGGCTCTTCCACATCAAGTTGGAGAGAGGAAGAGACGTTTCTACACTGGGACAAACACGAGTATCGTAGAATCCAGTGCAAATCTGTGTAGCCTTTTGGGATTGCAGATGAGGAAAGAACTGGAATATATCAGAGAACTGCTTTAGTCAGCGCCCCTCATACTGTGGAGATGGCCCCTCATTCTTCTCTGTCAGGGGTACGTCTGGGTGAAAAACCCGACAAAACCCCAAATGTTTTCTCATGGGTGCTAAGATGTATTTAGTCCCGTTTCTGTAGCCAGTCTGCTGGTGAGGCCTAGCTCCACCCTCTCTCCCGCCTCCCTAGCTTTCGTGGTTGGCTCACTCTCCATTGAGCACCATGTTCTTCAGGTGATGTTTTGGGGTGTGAGCATTTATTCTCAGCAGTCACTTGTATGAAGCCTGCCCACATGAAGTGTTTCTCCATTCCAAACCTTAGGAAACCAGTCCCAGCTGCCACCATAGCACTTAGCACACCGCCTTGGTCAGAGTCCAGTGAGCGGGTGAATTAGCTGGGTTTATAACTAACACAGAGACCCTCCATGCACGCCCACCCTACCCCTTCAGCGAACTCTCAGGAGTGGGTTCTCCTGATTTGAGACCTGAAGTTCGCCAGGGCCGGGCGGGCCAGCGTAGCCTCAGGCGGTTCCCAGGCCTCTGCTCAGGGACTGCCCGCGGGAGGACGGGACCGCTGGCCTGGGGTTGGTTTTGAAACCAGACCTCTCATGTAGTCGGGCAAATGCCGTGCAACTTACCTCAGAAATCCAATGCCCTCGCGTACTGTTATTCTAAGCGTAGCGCATGTTACCAGCTATAGGTACTTGAAATGGAAAATAGTGCTGCTGTACCAGAGGCATGGGGCGTTGAGCATGTTCCTAAACCATCTTCAAAATTGAGTGAAAAAACTTTGAGTAAAATAAACACATCGGTGTTTGTGCGACCCGATGCCAGATAGCTAATGCTGGTAAGTCAGCCATGGAAGTGTCAGCTAGCAGGCTGGTTATCACGGCACCCTTGAGGTTGGCCCGTGTGTCTTTTATCAAATAGCTGGAAAATGGGTAGAGCGGCCAGGAAGCTTTGTAGGCTCCATGTAGCTTGATGGCTACTTCGTTTGTAATAAGGGGAAATACAAGGACCAGGCTTTTTTTAAGGACTGGCCTGTCTGCCCCTGAATCATCGATCGGTGCGTCAAGTGATTTAGCGACTCGGGCGCTTGGTAAACGACGGGTTAGAACAGGTTGGTGTCTTGCCCAGCACAGCAGGCGAAAAGGGTGAATTAGAGGCAGGAATAGGAACAGGGTTTTACCCAGGAAAACCTCAGAGAATGTAATGAGGGATTGCCATGTTGATTACTTTAATAAAAAAAAGGAACAAAATCCAAAAGATAAAATATTGAAACCTTAGCTTTCATTAAACAGGCTTCAGAGTGAAAGCTCCTGGCTTTCTGCTGCCAGAAATCGGCTTGAACAGCTAAAGAGCCTTTAGGAGATCCCTTACCATAACTTCATGGTGCGTTTGTTGGTCGGGGAGTCGGGAGTATTTCCAAACAGCCATTTCTGTCGCTTTAACCACTTCGGGGGTAATTTTTTATTTTAAAATAATTTTAGACTTAGAACAGTTTCAAGAATATTACCTTGCACTCCCGTCTACCCTTCGCCCAGATCTCCCATTTGGTAACACTAACAGTGTCGGCTTTATCATTTTTGTCTGTTGTGTTTTCCATGAGCCATTTGAGAGAGTTGCAGGCACAGTGCCCCTTTTTGCCCCTAAGTCCTTGTGTGTATTTCCTAAGAACAAGAACTTTTGCTTACATAAACACAGTGTGAAAATTAATATTGACATATTATCTAATCTATAGAGCGTTTATTTATATTTCCTAGCTCCTAATAATGTCCTTCATAGCAAAAACAGAGAGAGAGAATTCAAGTGTTCTGGGGTGTAGTCCAAATCACACACAGGGCTTAGTTGAAAATCTCCTAAGTGTCCTTTAACTTTGACCTTGTGTTTACCACTCATGACCTTGGTATTGTCAAAAAGTGCCGGCCAGTTTTTTTTCAGGGTCCCTCACTTGGGTTTATCTGCTACATCCCTGGTCAAGTGATGGATGTCCTTCTTCATGTGTTGCAGCAGGAGGCACGTGATGTCTGTGTGACCTCCGTGGGCAGGATTAACCTTGACTACCAAGTCTTCACTGTAAAATTGCTATTTTTTCCCCTTTGCAATCAATACATGCTTCATAGGGACATGTTGGAGACCAGGGGCTCCCCTGTTCCTCCTCTCACTGGCATCCGCTGCTTTCAGCATCTCCTGGTGACTCTTACCCAGGTCACTCTGATGCTGGTCCAGCGGCGGTTTACAGTCTCACCAGACGGGAATATCATCCTGGAGTTTGGACGCCTGGCTTGGAGCTGTGCCGTGGGCGGCCCGTGGGCCCCTGGTGTCTGCTGTGCCGTGTGTTACCCTAGGTTCTGTGTCGCCCCGCCCCTCTCTCCAGGGCTGGTGGGGACCCAGCACGTTCCACTTTAAAGCTTGGATTTAGGTGTAAACAGTTCTTACTAAAATCAGCCTGACGGATTTTTGTTTGTTCCCGTTATATGAAAATAGCCATTACTGAATCCTGTTACTGCATGCTTTTTATTGTTGCATGTTAACCAATGCTGATAAAAGGGGATTTTTAAGAAACATTGAATCTATGTCTATGCACACTATAAACGCAAAGGCCCTGGTATTTCTCCCCAAATTACTGCTGGTTCATGCTGGTAGGGAAAAAGGCTGTCTAAACACAAAAACAATTCATCTTACTAAGACACTGGCTATATTTATTTCTTGCTTGATCTTGGGTAAATAGAGCCTTTTAAATTATTGGTCCTTATTTTGACATCTTAACCACTTCTCCAAAATACCGAAACATGCAAGCTACTGTTTTTTTTTTTTTAAGTTGTTTATAAATCAACTTAAAAAAAAAAAAAAGTGCAACCGCATCTGACATTGGGCTGCATGAGTACTGCTGGGGTCACAAATGCCCTGGTCCTCAGATCCCACGGCCCCTGCCGTGGCCCTGTCCCCCCGCCACCCCGGCCGGTGGGCAGAGGAGCGCCCGTCAGAGCAGCCACTGGCGGAGCTGCTCAAGTTCCAGGGACAGGCCCGCCGGTCGCATGAGCTCAGCCTGGGAGCCAAGTGCTGGCGGAAGTCTGCGGTGCGTCCTTGGCTGTGGAGGCAGCCCTTGGTTGGCATGCCACTGATTTGAGATCATTTCTGACCCCTCCTGTCACCGCTGGGAGGGCACAAAGGCAGCCAGCAGTTCTCCTTTGGGCTCCAGTGAGGAGAGGTAGAAGGTGACCATCTTTCTTCCTTTTTGTCCGGCTGGCCCGATGTCTCGGAGAAGGGCAGCCCCTGCCAGCCCCAGGCCACCGGAGCTGCCAGGCAGCGCCCCTCTCCTCACCGCTGGTTCTGCTGAACTCTTGCCACCTCCCGGCACAGCGGCTCACAGCTGGGCCCTCCGTGACGCCCGCTCCGTCACATGCCTCCCTGCCTGGCTCTGCCCGGCACCCGCACCCTGCTGGGAAGGAGCCTCCTTCTCACCCAGGAAGTGCACCCGATCAGCCCCAGGGCACACTGCGGAGTGAGGGCGGGACTGAGGTCCCTTTCTCCAGACACCAGCCTCACGATACTCTGTACGCAGTGGGTTTTCAGGGGCTCAGCATCATGTCTTTGTTGGACATTGCTGCTCTGTAAGGAGAATTAGGGGAAATTTATCTTCACTCTCCCTTTCTACCTCCCCCAACACACACACACACACCTGCTCCTGTGGGCACACCCTGGGGGATCCTGTGAGGGCCTCGGGCGTAAGGTGGTGGGTGGCACATGGTTCCCAGGCCCCCCACAGACCCAGGCTCAGGGAAGGACTGAGTCCCAGGGGACAGAATTGACCCAGGGAGACCACCAAGCCCAGAGGCTCCATGTATGGCGGGGACCTGCTGCAGGTAGCTGGAATGCAAGGGGCCCCGGGGATGCCCCAGGGCCGTCCTTTGGGGTGGCTTGAATGGACAGCCTATGAATAACCTGACCAGAGCTCCATATTTGAAAGGCCATCCTAACAAGACTAAAGGAAGGTAAGGCTGGGTGCAGGGACAGAAGACAGCTCGGGAGCAGCCAGGAGGCAGTGTTGGGGGCAGAGCTGGCTGAGAGCCTGGCCGTGGGGCTGCACAGAGTGGGTGCCTCAGCCGCACGGGGTGCAGGGGACAGGCAGGGGCAGCCAGAGGTCCGCATCCATGCCGGGTGCATGGTCCCCAGAATAGCCTTCAGATGGTCCCTCTGACCTTGCGCATACTGTTAGTTTGCCCTAAATGGTAGCTCTGGAGGGGACTTTGGCGCCCAGCCCCCTGACTTCATCACTAAACTGAGACTTGCTCAAGGACAGAGCCCGCGGGGAGCTAAGCAGGCCCAGCTTCATGTCTCTTCCCTGCGTCTGAGTGACCGGTCACGTCTGATGTCACAGCACAACAAACCCTAATAATTCCGTTTTTGTGTTGACACTCATAAATACCGAAAGCATTTTAGAAGTAAGCTGGCTCATGAAATGACTCCAAACCATGACACCATTTTGTCTTAATTCATCCTCGATGGTGGTGAGCGCTGGGAACTAAAGAATATTGATTTCATGCTCTCAAGTAATTGACAGCTGCACAGCTCCGCCGGGCTCACGGTGGGTGTTCACCAGACATTGGTGTGAATGAAGTCGCTCTTGTCCCTGGTCCATTCAGAGCGACGCTTCCCAGAGTCCGTGACTCATTCGCATCCAGTTGCTGATGCAGCTGTTGTGCGGGTCAGAAATGGATCAAATGAATGTGCTCTGCCCTTTGTGGGCTTTGGGGGATCTATTTTGGGGAGCACTAGGTCTGTTTTTAGTTTCTCAAAACTGCCTTTTATGCATAAAACCAAAGAACAAATGTGTGCCACGAAAGTAAAAGACTTGCCCGGTCTGATGCCTGGCCTTGTCTGCTGCTGGTGGCGTGGCTTTAACTGGAATCAAATGTGTTTAAAGAATGGATACAAAGCTGTCGTTTTGAAAATACTTGCCTGTGAAGGGCTTCTGTTAGAGTTGCAGAGGTTGGAGCCCAAGGGATGTAAACGGGGTGTCTTGCGTTGGGGGGAGACAGCCCGAGTGGGCCGGGAGCAGGAGTTGGCAGCAGGGACACGCGGCTGCGGCCTGGAGGCCAGAAAGCTCGTTAGGAACCTGGTCGAGGCCAAGTCTGCCCAGGCCTGGCTGACAGTGAGGGGTCCCCAGGCAGCGGCTGGCTCTGATGAGGGGTCCGGGGGTGGTTCTGTAAATCAGGCTGTGTGGACCAACGAAAGCAGCCACAGACAACTGCCAGGCAGAGGAGCAAGCTCTGTTCCACAAATACTTTGAGCAGGTGGCCACCCAGGTTCGCCCGTGGACCATGGTTTACCAGCCTCTAGTCTAGTTACCGACAAGCGGTTTAGATCTTCACTTGTCATTTCCTCGTCAGCGCCGCCAGTTTCTCAAAGCTCTTCTCTGTACGGGGGGAATCATCCCCAGGGCTGGCACGCGATTTCATGAAACCATAGTAAAATGCTGCTCAGAAAGTAGAAGTGGCTACTGCACTTTCATGCGATGCCAGCCTGCAGAGTGGCACCTCAATCACAGGGTGCCCGTCGCCCGAATGGACAGATTCATAATTCATGGCTTACAAAGGGCTGAGCACTACACCAGACACCTGAGACGGGCTGTGGAGGCCGCCAGCAATGTCTCTCGAGTGACAGTCCAGGACAGCAGGGATTCTGTTCCTCCGGTCACTTGGGGACCCAGCTTATTCGGTCCTGCTTCCCCACTGTCGCCATCACCATCCACAGTGGCTGTCGTGCCCGAGCCTGAGAGCCAGCCAGCCTGGGGGAGGCACCGGCTGGGAGGGGAGCCCGGGGCTTCACACACATGGAGGAAATAGGTCACACCCAACGGGACAGAGGTGGGCAGCCGGAGCCAGGCCATCATCTGTCACCGCGGAGCGATCAGGTCACTGTCCGTGCCACATAACTGAAAGACGTCTTTCCACCTGTAGTGAATTCAGAGCAGCCCTGTGGATTTGGGTTTTTGTTTCTCCACTTGCCCGTGTCAAGCATCTGAATATCACTTTTGGAAACCGTGGCCGTGTACAGAGGTCAGATATTTAAAAAACAGAGTTGTGCAGGGCAACTGAATTGACTTGGAGGTTGGAAAGCTCCTAATGTGAGATCCAAATAAGAATTAGGCTTCTGACAAGCATTTCCATTGGCAAGAATCATTGCCTGTTAATAACTGGTCATCGGCGTGTTCTGTTTTCAGTTTTGGTTTTATGTGTGTTATCTTGCGCGTTGCTCTTATAAATTTATGGAAACACCGTGATTTGGGGTGCCCCTAAGTACTTCACCCGAATTCTTCTCTCCTGGAGAGTCATAATGGCTATAATAAAAGGATTTAAGGACTTGGGAATATCCTCAAAATATGGTATGAAGCTTCACAAATCAGTCCAGAGGGGCAGTTTCCCCAAGGATTTCGCCTTTTAAATTAATGTTATGCAGATTGTGGCCTCACCCCACCGTGACACTGGCCCTGGGGGTGCATTTGTGATTGAACTGGTCTTTCAGGAGCATGGAAGCTCCTTATTCTTAATTATCAAAGCTTAATCAGATATGTAAAGAAGGAATATAATTTAATTAGTAGGTTTGCTGTCAAGTTTATCAATAATTTGAGGGAGAATCTCAAATTGCATTAATGCCACCACCTTTGGGAAGAAATAAAGCAATTTATGGTTCTTGAGCGTTTACATAGGTACATATTTGCGAATAAGCTAATAAAACAAAGGCTAGAATAACTCAAACTGAACGTACACTGTGTCCTAGGAGTGTGCTTGGAGTTCACTGTGAATTGCTGGGGTACATGCACCCGGTGTACCCTTTGAGTGAGTTAGACAAATACGCTTGAAAAGGAACCGGAGCATTCGCATTCAAACTGCAGCTTTCATGGTTCACATTGGCTGGTTGTCCTGTACCTCAGCGTGAGAGTACGCAGCCCCACATGGTGACAGAGTGTGGCGTTTCCCAGTGGTTCTGACGTTAGTTGAACCCTAAGCTTTTGCTGGTAGTAAGAAGGGAGTCCATCTTCTGTCCGACTTTCCTGATTTCTGGCAGTGGATTTGGGCTGAGGATCAAGCCTTCCCTCTGTCCTTTTTATAAGGATCACGTTGTTTAGT
Source organism: Noctilio leporinus (assembly GCA_004026585.1). Classification (NCBI taxonomy): domain Eukaryota; kingdom Metazoa; phylum Chordata; class Mammalia; order Chiroptera; family Noctilionidae; genus Noctilio; species Noctilio leporinus. Next base: position 652,371 of record PVIW01000241.1, read on the forward strand.
GAGAGTATGCTTGTTTTACTTATGCATTTGCTTGATATATTTGTACAGGATTTACATTGGCAAACAGGTTGAGAAAGTATGTGAATTTGTGCTTGTCTTGTGGCCGACGATTTTAGCCTCTCTCTCTGTCTCTCTCTCTCTCTCTCTCTTTCTTTCTCTCTCTCTCTCTCTCTCTCTCTCTCTTTCTCTCTCTCTCTCTCTCTCTCTCTCTCTCTCTCTCTCTCTCTCTCTCTCTCTCTCTCTCTCTCTCTCTCTCTCTCTCTCTCTCTCTCTCTCTCTCTCTCTCTCTCTCTCTCTCTCTCTCTCTCTCTCTCTCTCTCTCTCTTTCTCTCTCTCTCTCTCTCGCTCTCTCGCGCGCGCGCGCGCGCGGCTAAGGCCCTGATGACAAGTAGTACAATAGCTTGATTTTATTCAGCAGGTAGTGTTGTTTATTCAGCAGGAAAAGAAGATGGTCAGAAGTACAATTATTACTCACATAAGGTCTACAGCAGATCCTCGAATAACATTGTTTCATTCAATGTTATTTCATTGTAACATTTAGGGGCTTTCAACTCTTATTTATATCTATTTGTTGCATCATTTTGCTTAAAGTTGCAGGCCTGGCATTAATGAGGATTCGCTGTACCAGTTAAGTTCATGCTCACTGTAGGTCGCAGAGTGTAACAAGTCTCCTTTACCTTACGGGTGAATACGCACCTTAAAACAGAATTCTGTCAGAGGGAGCAGGAGTAAGTTCACAAGTGAGTCTTCATCCTCTGTGTTTTATCATGACCGGACTTGGCTTTATAATAAAGAAGGTTTAAAATAGTCATTGAACTGATTGGAATATTTTTACAAGGTAGCATTTAAGAGCCACATGGCTGCCACACAGACTCGTACCTGGCGTGCAGGGCGCACAGCTACGCCTGGCCCACGACACCCCGTCGTTCACTGCGAGACGCCAATTGTGGAATCTGTGTGAAGCTTTGGGGCGAAGACAGATGAGGTCTTCTTCTTTCGGCAGCCTTTCCAGAAGTGAGCTCTTAACAGTGAGAATTTTGACTTGGTAAAGGCACCAGCAGTTCCGGCCGTGACACGCACACACCACCAGGGCCGGGACTGGAGTCGGGAGCTGAGGCTCGCTGAGGACGTGGCCCAAGTGCGAGTGCGGAGCGCCGGCTGTGCCCGAGGCAGCCCCGCTGCACTGGGCGTTCAGAGGCAGTTGTCCCGACTCTGTCTCGTCCCTGACCATCAGCCGTACTTAATGGTGCAGCACGTTAGGTGGGAAACAAGGGGTACAAGGGCAGCATCGGTGGCTAGAGTCCCTGCTGCCCTGCGACTCCGAGCAAAGTAAGAAGCTACTTAAAGTGCAGCAGTGACAGCGTGTTATTTTGTGTCCTCGCCTGCTTGACTATTTTTCATCTGAGGTGCCCATGTGACATCCGGGCACATGTGGACAGGGTGAGAAAGAAACTGGGGAGTGAACCCGTTTAAGTAGCCAGGCTCGCTTTTCCTTGAGGGCGTTTTCGTTCTGTTTACTTTCGGTTTCGAGTACTTGAAGCCCATGTATAAAGAAGTGCTTACTAATAAAACAAGAGTTACCCATGGTTTTCTTTTCATTTTTTCTACCCTAAAGGTGACTGAAGTACTGTAGTAACGGCCTTGCTGCTCAGGGCTCAGTCGCTGCCTCCCGAGGGCACTGGGGGAAAGTCGCTCAGCTCTTCTGAGTCATTTCCACTTTAAAAGCCGCCCAGGCTGGCACTGGGATCCGCTTTGCCCCGGTGCCAGGCCAGGGCGGCTGCCAGCGGCCGACTGTCAGCGGGCGGAGCGGAAGGAAGTGGGTGGGGAGGGGGTGCGGAAACCCCTGCGGAACCGAGACACCTTTCCTGGAATGACCCTTCCTCCCGGGCACCTCGCCCCCACCAGCTGATGCCCCCACACACTGGAAGCCGGCAGGGCTCCGCTGGGCCCTCCGTTGTGGGGACAGTGGCTTAGGAAGAGAAGGTTCCTGAAAGTTCTCGGCAGCCCATGGTGGAAACTGGGGCTGTCGCCAGGAAAGCCATGTTGTGCCACCTTCATGGGGGACTTGCCCGCTCGTCCATTGGCACTTCCGCTTTCTCGGACCAGGATTTGGTTCCACGGAGTTGGCACATTTGTTCAGAAAGACGGGGAAGTCATTTCTAGCTTTTAAGCCTTTCTTAACAGATTATGCCATCAAAATACTTCCATGCCGGTGCTACACACGCAAACACGCTGCATTGTCTAACCCCAGACTCACAAGTGGCCGCACTGCACATGTGGATGAGACCCGTCAGGACCCGCGTGGGGCGACACGGGGACCATGTGGTCTGTGGAGGCCAGGGGCCTGCAAACAAGGCGGCCCACCTGGGTCCCTGGCACCGGGCAGGGGAGCTGTTTTTGATGAAGAAACGAGTATTCTAGAGAGATACAGCCTCTAGCCTTTGACCTGCAGTGCCCTCTGGAAAACCTCTCACCCCTGCGTCCCTGGCAGGCCACCCTGCCCCAAGCAAAGGAACGCAGCCCTCCCGCCCTGACGTGTCCCCGCTTTGCTTCCTCACACCCCAGCTGCACTCTCACACGTTACCTGTTCGGTGTCAGCTGTCCCTGCCCCGGAGCAGCGCCTGCCTGGGGACCAGCCCTGGCCCAGCGGGCGCCCGGCAAGTTGCAGAACAGGGCGACTTAAGCCTCCCAGTTTTTAAACTGGAAAGTGCTGGAACTACCTCACAGGAGTGCACAGGAAGTGTGTGTCTGCTTCCAAGAGGTGTCCGTCATTCCCTTGTGAAATCACCTCCGCTGGGAGCCAGGTTGGCAAGATGCCCTTCCCAGCCTCACGGTGCACAGGTGCTGGGTTGCGGCTGGTGCAGCCGCCCGTTCCCGGGCTCCATGTCCCGCGCAGGCTTCCTGTTTGGAGGTGACTTTTGGAACTTCCCCTGCCTTTAATGTGAGTGTTCGCTATTTGGTGCCATGTTTGCGTAAGACTTTGTTTGAAGACAGCCCTGCAGACACTCAGAATGCTGCCACGTTTGCTTATCTGTGGGGAGAAAAAACAGGTGCTGTCTGGGAAACTGAAGGTGGCCTTTCCCCTGTCGCTGGCTTTTGGCCATTCAGGCCACCAGCATTCACTTGCAAACTCTTGATTTCTGCTGATCACTTGGCTTATTGTCGCCTGTAGAAGGCTGACATTACTACCCACAGTTTATGTTTTACTTTGTCATACTTAATTCTCAATTGTTTTGAAAAGCATCAGACTTTTCTAAAAGGTATTTAGCTGTCAGAATTTGACACTAAACCATTGAAGGCACTTAGGTACAGTTCTCATGTTTGCCCCTAGAGACCCAGCTTGATTCCCATTAAAAAAAAAAAAAAAAAAAATTTCACTTTTTTGAATGGAGTCTAAAATACAAAGCAGCTAATCCTTGAACTTAATTGGATGAATATTGGCAAAGCCTACACAAAACTAATTAGGAGAAACTTAATAGGGGCGTGTAGGGTGATCATGTGTCCTGAGAGCCTGGGACAGGCCCACTTTATGCCCGTGGCCTTGGCCTAATTATTAACAGATTTCCTCTTGCATCTCAAAAAGCTGTGCTTCAGACAGTCAACTGCCTGCCAGTGAGCATATGCGAATGTTAATTTAACTATTTAAAACTTGTAAATAGGCTTATTTTGAAACTACTTCCAGTGACACAGTGGGTGTCTTGAGGTTTAGGCAACCTGTGTTTTCCCTGAGCTAGTTTTCGGGAGAAAAAGATAAGGAAACAGGTTCTCTGCCATAAGTGGAAGTGCTGCCTGAATCAGTTAGAAAAAGGTGTTGGTCTGGAGCGGTGAAGGTCTGTTGACATGGCTGAAATATGGACTTGATGACGGGCATGACTGAAAGCAGTTAGCAGAAGAGCCCTGGCTGACAGATGTTGGCTTTCATGGACAGGAACACGAGGACATTTGCTAATGAAGACTGTGCAAGGTGCTTGCCAACAGGAGATTAGATGTGGGTAGTTAATGCTTACTCCCAGCTGGGCTGGAAGTCCTGGGAATAGTGTGACCTTGGCTTCCGCCAGCCTCTCTCAGGTTTACCCCAGAGTGACTTAGAGTCCCGGGACATCTCAACAGAAAGGGAGATTGGGGCTTTGCGGGAGCCCAGATTATGGGGGTGCTTTTTAGAACAAAAATTAGGGCTGTTTTATAGATACTGGGTACGAAATGAAACCACTAATCGTAACGAGTGCATCTTAGACAATATTCTTTAATGTGTTTTAAGCAAGGAAAAGTCTTGTGCGTGGTAAATAACCCGTATGCATTGATCTATGTTTTCTTCCGCAGCACTTTTCAGCTTTCCATTTTGTAATACTCTCCCAAAGAATACGCCAAATTGTAGATTATTGAAATGTTTTATAATAATCATAAGGTCCTCTTAAATTCTAAATTTGGTACTAAAAATAATTGGTAACTAAAAACTATGTATATATTACCCCTGCAGTTATTAAAATGAACTGTCACGAATCTCATAGCATAAACTACTTTTATTTATAGTAGATTTGGAGGTTTGTTTTTTTTTTTTTTTTTTTTTTTTTTTTAAAGATTTTATTTCATTATTTTTAGAAAGAGGGGAAGGGAGAGAGGCAGAGAGGGAGAGAGACATCAATGTACGGTTGCGTTTCATCTGCCTCCAGCCACAGACCTGACTGGAGACCTGGTTTGCAACCTGATTATGTGCCCTGGCTGGAGAATCGAACCTGCGACCTTTG